>OW051462.1:7200000-7800000 GCA_932521415.1 Oscheius sp. DF5120
CGAAAAAAATGACGCACGGTGATGAATCTCTTGCTCGTTGAAATACTGTCCTTACAGCTCTTTCGCTTTCTCCAACATACTGTAAATAAAATCGATTAGAACAACGTTCCATATCAATTATGCTAGTCAGCTGGTAGTACAGCTGATTGCAAGCAGGTAAGTCAATTATAACCGGTCATTTCGTAAAAGAGAAAACAAATTGATGTCATAGGATATTTAGAAAAAATCTCCTAGACATAAAATACGGTCGGGCATGACGCATTGATAACAGCAAATAGAATCAGAAGATTGATAGGCTCCCCTCGATAAAATCCAAAAGGCGCCGTTCAATATCGCTTCTTTGCGTTTTAACATTCACATATTGATTTATGTTTAATGAAACCTACCATATTTAGCAGTTCAGGTCCTTTTACCGAGATAAAATTCATTCCTGTTTCATTGGCGACGGCTTTTGCTAGAAGAGTTTTACCACATCCTGGTGGTCCACATAAGAGAATTCCTTGTGGTTTTGAACTAATTCCAAGTAGAGCAAAGTCTTCCGGTCGTTTTACAGGATACTAAAAGAGAACAAGAATCAATTATAACAGTTCAACGAAACACTTGACTGTAAAATTTAAAAACATACCAGGATATTCCATTCTAATTCTTGTCTAACTTCTGACAGTGCTCCAATATCATCCCAAGTGACATCAGGAACTGTGGCGAAACCTTCTCTTTTAGCGGATGGCTGTACATTTTCCAATGCTCTTTCAAAATCCGACAATGTAACTTGGAATCCTCCTAATGCGTCAAGAACAGATGGATCGTCTTCACTATTCAACCAAGCTAATACTAAAAATCATTGAAGATATAAAAAAAACATTTAGTAACCTTTATCTAATTCTTCCCTAATCTCCTCTTTCGTCATATTTCTCTTCTTAGTGGATCTTTTTACAAGATTATCGAATATTCTGCAAGCAAATATAGACAGAAAATGTAAACAAACCTATTAATTGCGCATTTTGCAGCCTCTCGAACTAGAGCATTCAAATCGGCTCCAACATAACCAGGAGTAAGCCGAGCTATTTTCAAAAGGTTTACTGATTCTTCCAAAGGTAATCTAAGCATGAAATCTAAATAATTAAAAGTAACTCACTTGCATATAGTTCCTAAAATTTCTAATCTAGACTGTTCATCAGGTATTCCCAACGAAATTTCGCAATCAAATCGACCTGCTCGTCGAAGACCATTATCTAGAGAATCAGGTCGACTTGTAGTACCAATGACAAGTACGTAATTATCTGAATTAGAACGACATTAAAACATAGAAAGTCCTACCCGGCTTGGTAGATGTTTCATTTTCTATTGAAACATCTCCATTTGCGTCGAAAACCAAGCTTTCGGATATTGGTTTGTCTCGCGGCGGTGCATGAAGCTCTAAACAACATAACTAAGTTATAGGCTAACATTCAAACCAACCGTCTAATGAATTGCAAAGCTGGTTAACGACACGTCGCTCCATTTCACGTTGTGCTGTTTCTCGTCGTGGTGCGATCGAATCAACATCATCAAGAATAAGAATACATGGTGCATTAGCTTTGGCGGTTTCAAACAGCTGTCGAATTTTATCCTCCGTCTCACCAGAAACACCGGAAACAAGTTCTGTAGCAGCGAGTTGAAGTAAAGGAATATCCAGTTGACCAGCAACTACCTGAAACACAGGTGAAAATCATAAAAGTATACGGACAAGGGTAATTATGTACAGATAGCGTAAATACCGATAATGCGTATTTTACAAATTTAATTGAAGATAAAAAGACATACCTGTGCAAAAAGCGATTTTCCGCAGCCTGGAGGACCATGAACTAGGAAGCCCTTCGGCGGCTCGATGCCTAATAATCCAAAGATTTCGGGCTTTTTTATATGCATTGCTAACTGAAGAGCGGCCTAAAAACACAAGGCGATATAGTCTTTTAGAAAATCCTACAAGAAGCTGTTGTTCACATCCCCCGATATCTTTTCTGTCAACTTTTGACTTTCTTGGAAGAATATTTAATGACGAAGCCTTTCCTATACCTCTAGCCTGAAAACCAAATATAATCAGGTATCTATATAAACAAACCGAAGCAGATAAACTTTTTTCTTGTTTTTCAGCTGGTTGTTTTTTTGTTGAATTTGTATTTGATGGAGGTTTTGGCTTATTACCATTATAAAGATTCAGTAATGTCTTATTTGCCCGATTGTTTGACTAAGAACCAATAAAAACTAAAATACATGATACCTTATAAGCTTCAAACTTTTTGCCTTCTTCTTCATCACTGGAAATTACGACATCTACAGTTTCTGGTTTTTTTGGAGGACTGAAAATGACAAATAATACAAAAATAATACAATACTTACTCGGCTTTTCTTTTCCGAGCGCTTTTAACATCCGATTTAGATGTTTTTATTATCATAACTTCTTCTATTGCCACTTCTGGTTCTGGTAAAACATCTGTTAGATTCATTTTGGCTAGTGTTTCTTGAATTGATTGACGGAATTGTTTATTATTATTAGTCTTTCTTTTGCAATAACTACCATACTCACTAAAAAGAAGTAATCTTTCAAATAAAATTCTTACTGATATTTTTGTTGCAAATCAAATGCAACTTCTGCTGGGTTAAATTTCTTCTTTCCCGGAAAACTACGGCAATACTAAATAAATATATTCGAAAGAATTTGTAATTGGCAAACCTCTTTAATTCTCGTTAAAAATTGTGAATCGTCTAATATATTTGTATCTTCTTTCATCTATAAATATTTAGTTTTTTAAGGAAAGAAATGAAGATAAAGGACAAAGAGAAAGGAATAGATTGAAAATGATATCATATGTTCACTGCAAGTGACATGTTCAATCAACATCTAAAATAAGATGTGGTAACAGTTTTATGGCAATTTTTTTTAGAAAAAAAAGGAATTTAGAGTTATTCTTTTCGTTAAATAATGTTCATTTCATTTTTAAACCACAAACCTCTTGTAAAGTTCAAAAATTTGTAAAAAAAATCAACTGTACATTTCTTTTCCATTATTTTGTATTCAATACGATTAATAACAGCTTCCATGGTGAAGACAAAGCAAAACCAAATAAAAGCACAAAGAAACAAGGGAAAGTACTTAAGAAACCAAATTTTGGCAGGAACGGATTATCACGTATTACGTACATCGTTTGATGGTTAGATTTGCCAACAAAATTCTGTTTCTTTTCAATTCTTTAGATTTTCCAAAATACCTGTTGACAGGGACTTCCAGTAACGCGAGACAACACAACCAAGTAACAATAATAATTACAAAACGTCCTTCAATATCTTATTACGATGAAATAGCTATATAAATAGACAACTGATACCAAAAAGGATCCCATGGTTGACAATATGTTAGTTTTTTTTCGATAGAAAATAATATATAAAAGATAAGAGAATAGAATAATTGTAAATTACAGATCAGCTGGATGTTTGGTGATAAATGCGAATCGGATATCGGTGAGAAGAGAAAATTGTTTGAATCTTATTTGCACCTATCTACCCAAGAAAAAGGCTCGATCGGGACGTAAATATAAGTGAATCGGCATACTATGCAAGTGGCGGGATGAGTGAATTCGATTGGGAACGTTGTTGTGGGAAAACCGAGAATAGTAAGGGGAAACAATCCGCAAAGTTTTGTCCAGTCTTACATTTTTTCTTTTGTAAATTTCTGATTACTAAAATGACAAAAATAAGACTGAACTGTAGCGAAAAGCAGTTACTAAACAAAAAAAACCAAGCAAAAAGCAGCAGTTTCGGGTGAGCACCAATAAATAAAAGAAAAGAATTCGATGACTTGGCCAAAAGCTCAAATATTATGTACAAGCGACCAGTAGATAGGCCAAGTCATCAAAAGTAGATAGAAAAAAGGAAAGAATAAAAATTATGCGTCTATGAGAAGAAGTTCGGCGTTTCCACAGCCTCTTCTTTCGGCTGGTAGTCGTCAAACATGCCAGCTTTGATTTTATTGATCTCATCGTCGGCTTCCTGAAAAATAGAAGAATAGTTTTGATGAAAAAATTGAAGTGATCGCTTAAAAATGGTCACAAAAGCTAGCGAACCACGAAGGCTCACTTACAAAATGCAATATTTGGATTAGTTGAAGTAATAAATCTGAAAACCCCTATTTTTAACAAAAATTGAACTAGTTTGAATCTCTAAGCATATTTGAAGTCTTTCTATCAAATAAAGGGAAAAAAGTTATCTTAATAATTCTTCCGGCGATTTTTCGGTTTTGTAGACACGATACATAATCACGTATTCAAAGAAAATAATCACCAAAAAAACTATTGTACGATTTTTGATAGTTTCTTTTCTAATTTTCTATGCTCTAAATAGTGTAAAAATCAATTTCCATCAGCAGCACAAATATAAGAGAAAACTAACGGATTTGCTATTACTGCCAGGTTTTTCATCAACCACCATGGCTCCCGGTGTTCCACTTGACTGTTGTCCAGTAGATCCCGGTGCTGGTGTGCCTCCATTCATTCCTCTCGGTGTGGAGACGGGTGATTGTTTCACATCCTCTCCATTCATCATCATCATTTGTGGTTGTTGTCCATCCGTTCCCATTCCCGGTTGCATTCCATTATTTCCACCCATCGAGACTGTCGTGTCACCCATGTTGAACTATTTTTTGGATAAAATAAAAAAATAAAAAATTTACCGGCATAGCTGAGGAGCTGGAAGGCATTCCGCCTGGCATTCCGAAAGATGGATGGGCTTCTGGATTCATTGGCATGCCGGGAGAGGACATCGACATCGCCCCCGGGGTTCCCATACCGTTTGGCATCATTCCACCAGGAGGAAAGGCCTGACTAGGAGAATCCATGTACGGTCCGCGGAATCCCATGGCTAAAAATGTTTTTAATGTTTTTGTTGTTCTTTAAATAAATGTTGACAATACCTACTATGTAAAGAATTTCTAAAAAAAAAATTTTCTAATGCTTCGAACTTATTTTTGAACAAAGCAAAATTTATAAGTCTCTAAAACAAAAATAAAGAAATACAAAACTTTAAAAACGACAACAATAATTTTTTTACCGTATTTGGAATGTTTATAGACGTTTCAAGAAAATTGTTTTGAGCGTTAAAAGCGTGTATTTTTTTAATGTCGAAGACCCAGTAATTTTTTTTGCATTTAAAATATATTGACAGCAAAGAAATATCTTTGTCAATTTAATTTTACTCACGTTGTGCTCCCGGTCTCATTCCCGGTGCATGTGCAAAGGTTCCAGGCATTCTCATAGCATTAGGAGGCATCCTTTGTCTTGGATCTCCTGGTGGAAACATTCCATAACCTGGTGGCATGGCTCCAGTTGCACCTGGTCTTCCAGGAAATCTTCCAGGAAATCCTGTACAAAATAATAAAATCTTTTAGAAAACATCACCCACCTCCCATCATTCCGTCTGGCATTCCCATAGGTCCTCCAGGGAACATTCCCGGCATTCCATTCATCATCGGATTCCCGTACGCTCCTCCACCTTGCATAAAAATCTCGTAGAACATTTTGCCATCTTGTGATGGTTCACAGTCTCGTCGATCCGATGCCGCTACGTATAAATCCCAAAAAATCATAAACCACTGGTGTAAAAAGCCAGGAGATGGATCCGTAGGTTTGAAGCATGATACGACGGGATTCTGATGATTCTAAAGAAATATAACGTAAAAAATAATGAAAAGGTTGACTTACATTGAGAATTTCTTCTTTGAAGGCATCTGCCGTCTTTTGAGCCCCAGAATGCAGGAGATATTCATATACGATAGTAATCAATCTGGAATTAATTTATTTCAATCCTTCTAATAATTTTATGGCTTTTATCTTTTTAAAAAAGAGCTAAAAATCAGCTCCAAAAAAAGAAATTAAATAAAAACAATCATAATCTAATATAATTTTTAACGATATTGATGGTGATACTTCGTTTGAGCATCATGTTTTTCTTAATAAATAAAGTTAAAAATTTTTTTTACAAATTTTTACATAGAACTTTGCAATTTTCGGGAATATTCAAATCACTTGCCGGGATTAAACTTTTTTTTGAAAAAAAAAACGAAAATTGATTTTTTCAAAATTAAATTGTTTTCTTTTTTTAATTGAAATGTAAAAAATTTAAAAAAAATCGAAAGGTTCCTGATTATATTTTAAAAAATAATTTGAGACCACTCATTTTGTAAGAAAAATTTGAAGAACAAAAAGTTAAATCCCAGTAATTTTTTCCAATTTTTAAAACAAAATTTTTCTTCACTTACTTTTCTTTAGCTTGGATTTCACACTGACTCTGTTGTTGCATTGTTGGCGGTTGCATACTACTACTGGACGGCCTTTGTGATGGCTGGTTAAACATGTACGGATTATGTACAAATATTCATTTATCTTTCTCTCTCTCTCTAAAAGTATCCAAAAATTAAAAGATCAATTATTCAATCGAGATAAAAAGATGATGATGAATAATTAAGGGGAAGTAAAATAGTAGCAGGTGGAAGACGGAGGCCACGGCTCTCCCTCCCTCGTAATTACCGCTTGGAATCCAGCCAGACGTATCGATCGTTGACGCGCAGAGAGGTCGCAAATAGTCTCGCAGCGAAGGAACCCCGACGAGGAGGGTCAATACGGCGTGGGGGAGGGTCAACCGGAGAACAAGACGACGAAGATTTCATCTTATATTCTAGAAAAAAGAAGAGACAGGATAGAGAAAATACATTTTCATTCAAAAATAAATGTTTGGCAAAATAAGTTAGTGGTACAGTGTCTTATTAGTTTTTTATAGTAACAAATTTTCGTGAAAATTTTTTTTTTTACAATTAATCCATTTCTCACGCGGAAAGACAACATTCAAACTTTGCTTCAATATTTCTCTTGGGATATTTTAAACAGATTTTATAAACAAAATATTGAAAAGTAAAAAAAATAATTTTTCAATATTCCATATTTTATAAATTCGATTTCCGATGAAAAGGAAAGAAATTTATGATGTATAAAAAAGGAGAATATTATTTTTACGACTCTAAATGCTTAACTAACTGTACCACCAAATTATTGCCATCTTTCAAAGGAAAAATCTTAAGCGAGATCTTTTGGACGATATGCTTATGAGCTCTATTTATAGTCATATGTCTCCACCAGTTTCTTTAGACCTTCTTCAACAACGGGTCATCTTCCTCCGCTCTGAGATTCTGCTTCGACAATGATTGTTCTCCCAACAAAGGTGATTGGAGGACCATACTCCTCCTTCTTCCGCCATTGGATTCGGTAATTATCGACTGACAACTATCGTGTATTCGAGTGAACTAAACAAATATTATTTTTTCAAAAATTTCCCAACCGAGCCAGATCTCAGATCTTTTCCATATTGCGGAGATCCTACTCGTCGCTCTGCCAACTTGGCATAAATTGGTCGATATAAAACGACCTAAAAAAAGTGGGTTAATTTAGGAGGAATGAATCTACCTCTTCTTCTTTATTAGTTTCATCGGTCTCACCATCGTACACTTGACCAAGACGAAATTCTGGAGAGACATACTTGCCACCCTCGACGTGGTTTGAACAATATTCTGAAAAACAAATTATAAAATGCATTTTCTAGGATGTTGACAATAACATTAAAAATTTTTGAATACTTTCGTTACATTTTTCAGTGTTAAAAAAAGTTTTATATTAATGGTTAAAATTTTTTACATTTTTTTCTTATAACCTAGCGGAGCCCTTTCTTCCATGAAATTCAATATCTCCATATCAAGTTCAAAGAATCTCCCTGTAATTACGTAAAATCAGTGGTAGTATATGGCAATTTGTATATCACGTACTGCATGAACTCCACGTACTTGTATATTACATATTATATACTGTATTTTATATCACGTATTTTTTTTTCCTTTTAGTAAGATAGCCCCGACATATATTCGACAACGCAAAAAAAAACCTGAAAAAAACTCTGAAAATAGGTGAAGAAAACGAAATTAAGAACAGTACGTACAGTACATGATATGCAATTTGCCATATATTACCAAATTAATTGCCAGATACTCAGGAAAAAATTTTAAACGAAAAAATTAATTTCAGTTCAAGAAAGCGGTATGTTCCTTGATAAATGATGATCTATCTGAAAAAAAAGAAAGTGAATAATATTAAAATTATTTGTCCGCACTCTATGTAACCATGTTTTGGTCTTTTGTTCGCACAAGGGTACTGTCAATGTTTGAATCCACTACGAAGTCGAGTCTTTCCGCTTCACGGTCAAATAGCGTGTTTTCAATTTCTCGCTACATTCACCTTTTTCCTCTAATACATATGTCACTTCCTTACCATATTCGACTGGTGGCATTGGTCCATTTGGAATCCTATAAGGAACTGTCGCCACAGTTAACGGAAAATCCAAAATCAGATTCTCGTTCCCTTTTTCGTCTTCTAAGCATGTCTAAAGAACCGATCAGTTTTTTTTATCAAAGTGCTCTCCTACCCTCAAAACATAATAAATCTGTATTAATCTGCAGGCTCCAATTAATGTAGGAGGAACGACGGGAAGGCGAATTGGTTGTTCAAGAGTCGAATCATATTTTCCTTGAGAATTAGCAGCGATGGGAGAGGATCTGAAGGTGAGAAAAATTAATATTCTATACGGTTTCCAGAAATTTTTATACAACAATTTATTACGTCGGTAACATTTTTTCTATTGAGCAAAAAATCTTACTTGTGTTCGAAAACCATACAGCTGATAGACTTATTTTCTCCCAGGACTCCTTTTTCTATAAAATATTCCACATGCTGCGTCAGGACAATTTTAATAACTTGCTGGGAACCTTGCCTGTTCTCTACCTAAAATTTATCAACGCTATCTGATAAAGATAATAAAATACCTGTGCTCTGACTCTAATATTCTCTCCACAGACATATGCTGTTCTATCCAGGGTTACTCGAAGAGCTAAAGCTCCACGTTGACAACAAAGACAACATGTTACTTTACGATCCTGGCCAGTTAGAGGAGCCTGAAAAATTTATATGAATATCTTCAAATATATTTTTGGTATTGAATTATTTTCTGCAATAAAAAAAAGTAATAAAGACAATTTTTTTTTAAATCAAACTTTTTTCTCGTTCATTCAACAAAAAATTCTCCCACTGAGAGATTTTTTTTAATGAGATCTCTGGTGCAATCATAAAATCCTTTCCCCGGCTTTTTCTTATTCCCTTCTTTCTTATGTTTATAATCTACCACGTGCTTTACCCTCGTGTTCTTCATTTCTTTCTCTAATATCACTTTTTCCTGGATAGATTTCTCTCAACTAATCCCTTATTACGTAATATATCCACAATAAAAGAGCCCGGATTATATGGAATATAAGCTGACTAACCAAGTATTTCTCCTCCATGCAGTCAATATGTGGTCCGATAATGGTAAAATATTTGATTCCTTGAGGAGAAGAGGAGTAGGGAATGTCAATTATTACCTAAATTCGTGTTTTTATTGCAAGTTTGAAAATACCTTAATGTAATAACGAATAGTGCCATGACGACTCTCTAATGAGCAAGGAAGGGTGCTTTGAGGTAAGGCAAAGGAAAAAGGCAGTTGATGAAGGCCTCTAGCAAGGATTGGAAGCGATTCACAATCCTCGTTCTTATCTGGAAAATAAATATAATTTTCACGAGAATTACTTTATTTTTCGTTTTTAATTTATTATTTGAGTAATTTATAGTAACCCATAATCTAGAAAGTCTTTAAAAAAATTTCACTTTTATCCAAAAATAATTTTAAAAAACTCTTTCAAGTTTTGTGCAATTTTTTTTCTAGCCAAAAAAACCGTCTATAAATCACCTTTTCCCCAGACGAGCGTCTTCTCATCGATGATATACTGATCATCTTTCATCGTCCTTCGTTCTCCCGACTTTACGACTTTTAACGTTGCATGGACTTTTCCTCGCAGTAAGACTCGAATTCCTAAACCATTATGTAATCTAAGAATTTTTCCAGCAATACCTTTGATTTTGATATTTTCCGTATTTTCCAGTAAAACAGATCCTGTGACATTCTCACCAGCATAGTAGATATCCTTTGTTAGACGAATATCAAAGGCGCTGATGTAGTCCATCGACGAAGTTGGACGAGGCAAAGGAGCCGCCTGGAGAGATTTATTATGATGTATGAGATGATTATAAGAAGAGAGAGAAAAGGATGGGAGAAAACAAAAAATATTTCAAATAGAAAATTAAATGAACTTGATTATTGTGATTTGAAGTGTTTTCCCCCTCCACCAATTACGTAAAATGTTTATTGAATATTTAGCTATATTTTTTCAATCTCAAGGATCCAGAAAAATTATAGAGTTCAATAATAGTTTAACTTTTTAGGTCCTAAATCATGGAGATGGATATGGAAAGCTACACTAAACTTATCAAAAAAACTATTATGATCTGAGCTAAAAAAATTTGGAAAGCTTTACAAAATTGTTTTAGAAAGAATTTTTATAAGCGCAAAATATTTTGCCGAAATTTTTTTTCTTGGAAATGTCCCGATAGTCATATGAATCCGGAAGTCTCGGAAAAAATTTTTTTAATACGATTTTTTATAATTTTTCGATTAAGACACCACTAAGCAGTCCTTCAGAGAGTTGAAAACATCTAACAAACATCACTTATTTAACTAACAAGATATGATCTTCGATTGAAAAAGAATGTTTATAACAATTTTCTTGTCTTCAGATAGGTGTTATGATCAAATTAACGAAATAAACAAGAGTTGATTCTACTTACAAAATTAGGCGGAATTGTATATTATACAACGTAGACAAATAAACAAGAATGAATTGACCTGGAAATAAAATCAGTCATGTGTGCTATTGATCTTTTCGATTATGCACTGCTGAAATCTAGAACGAGCAAGAGAATAAAGAAAGCATTTGGATGGGGAAGTTAAATAACAAGAGAATTGTTTCTGAAAAGTTGTTTGGCATTGTAAAACATTTGTTCTTCTTCTAAAATTACAAAACAAAATTTATTCGGCCATGAGAATTATGAAAAAAATTCATTTTTTTAAAATTACAATTTTAAAAATTCTAGATCTAATTTTTTTTTTCGAAAATTCTTTTTTCATTTGAAAATAAAATCAGTCTCACCAATATTTTCTGAAAATAATAATTCTTTACAGTCAACGAAATAAATTCCTTGCTTTCAAATCTAATTTTCTCAACGAATTTTTTTATGAAAAAATTATTAATTTTTTTTTTGCATCTGGAAAAAAAATCTAGAGATTATCTGTTTAGAGCCTAGAATTTTCTTGATGATATTAATAATAGATAACAATTTTCCTTTCGCAAGAAAAATTATGACATATATATTTTGACAGGATAAACACCGACAGAGAATAAGAGAAAGTGCGCTGGAGGGAAAACAAGAGCGCGAGAGCCTGAATCAGATTGGATTAGGACACGGGAATTAAAGACAGAGTCTCCCTTCTCTTACCCTTCAAGGTGGAGAATCGAACGTCGGCAACGCAGCCGGCCTCCAGAGACAAACGAGCAATATTGCAGAGGGTATGGCTGGCTAGAGAGGCAGCCTAATACAACACATGGCGGAACAACTCATCAGACAGATGAAAAATCGACGAATACGCAGATACGTGTGTGGAAGGTGAGTAGTGGAGGGTGGATATGCGGGTAAAAAAGAGGGAGAGAGAAAGGGAGACTTCTATGCATAGAGAAAGCAACTTCTTGACCTCTGTCTCCTTATTTCTTATGCTGTTGCCAACAAGTGGCACCAATTAGCTAAGTAGTTATGTGCTTAGTGGTAAAACAAAAACTTCAGGAATATATTTTTCTTGCGAAAAACTGATTGTCGAAAAATAAATCTAACACCTTGAATCTTGAACTTTAGAATTTTTTGCTGTCTTAAAAAATTTTGCTTGTTGTTGTTCTACAAATTTTTTATAAATATCAAAATTAATTTTTTTTCAAAATCAAAATAAATATATTGTACACGTCTAAAAAATATCTTCAATTTGCTGAATAAATAAAAACTTTCTTAGTTCTTTTTCTACATTTGTTTATTTTATAAGCATAGCTGAAATAACTTATTTAAATTTTTCTCAATGAGAATAAACACTTTTTAAATTGACAGAAATAATTATTATACAGTGAATTAGTTATTTTTCGATTCTCAAAAATTATAAGAACTGCTAAAGTATTATGACAAACTTTCAAAGTTTCAAAACGACGCCAATTGAATTTACCACATCAACGAGAGGCCAAATGTTTCAAAGTTCAATGAATACTCTATAACCCTTACTCTATGAATAGTCGTCGAATACTAGGAGATATTTCCATCTGACAATCTTGGCAGTGAACAATTGAGAGAGACTCTCTCTCTTTCTCTTTCTCATCAACTTCTCTATGCATAGGGTTGTGACATCTACCTAATTGTGTATTTTTGCCAAAGGAAAAGATCGAGAAAAGTGTAATTGGATATTGGATATTCAGGTATTCCCGTCCCCGGTTGCCGTAGAGATGGAAGCCAGGTTACTTGAAGAAGAACGAATGTAATGAAGGAGGAAATGAGCGCCGTTGCGTGCGAAAAAGGAATGGCTTCAATAGTGGTGAAAACGACGAAAGAAGAATTCAATTGCAAATGAAAAAAGGAAGAAAACGTACAAAAAATTAGAACATGTAAAAGTTGGAAACAAGACCAATTGCTCAGTTCTTTTTTTGGTGAAAGATATATATATTTTTTTGAAAATTCTTTTTTTTGTGCAAAAATAACTAATTAATGTAATGATTTTTTTAATAGTACTCATAAAAAATATAAAAACTGAAATTCGAAACAAGATAAAACATTATAGTTTTAAAAATTATCTCTTGTTAAAATTAATTTGTTCACTTTTTCAGTCAACTTTCAAAAATCTAAATCAAAATTTTAGTTAAATTAATTTTTGTGGAAAAAAAAATAAAACATCTACTTTTTTAAAGTTTATTTTATAATATTTAGAACATTTGCCTTACTTCGAAATTTATTTTTCTCTCAACGTAAATCTATGCAAGATAGAATTTAATTCAAGCCTAATACGCGTCTAGTTCTATGGAAAGTCGCCTTTGTATCAGCAGCAGCTCTTTGTTCTTCACAAAAATCGGTAAACTAAACCTTGCCGTTTGCTTTGCCAACTTCACAGATGACGACTTTCACTTAACAAAAAACTGGCGCTCTAGCACCATAACTGTGAAAGCTCTAACGAAATTCGTCCTAATAAGATTGAAAGCATTTCTTCTGGTGACCAGAGGGCAGTTGAAGGAAGAAAGTTCTTGGGGATCCAAATGGATACATAAGCGAAGGGAAAGAGAGCCTAGGCGTCCTCCCGGCGGAAATGGCGTTTCCGGAGTAGGACCCCAGCAATTGCCTTCCCCTTCTCATTACTTGATATTGATTTAGTATTGCAAAAAAAGCTAGAGAATCTAAGAAATCAGTGAAAGAAGTAGAAAATCTCGAGGGACTCGCCCTCCACCCTCCTCGTCCGACGATCGTTATACTAGCGAGAAGATTAGTGCAGAAGAGTTGTGAGAGAGAGCAAGCAATTGAGGTAAAAGCACCACCTGCTTGTCATTCGATCCGTCTTCCGAAATAGGAGGCAGGTGATTAATTCGCGTAAAGAGTCGACTTTTCATTTCTTTTAGGGCTGCTTTGCAAAGAAGATTGTGTTTTGTGTGAAAAACATGCCCATTCAAATAAATTAAATATTTGCCTCTTCAACTATAAGTTTCCAAGATTTAGAGAGAAATTCGTATTGAGTGTTCAAAAATATCTTTTAGGTTTATAAGCCTGAGGTCAATTACGTAGTTTGGGATAAATAATACAGTCAAGATTTTATGAAAATCATAAATTTGTAAAGTTCCTTAATAGTGGTATCACATATAAAAGAAAAGCTAAAAAGTCTTGTACCTGTTTATTCACTATCATTGGAAATCAAGTGCAAAGGGAAGTGCAGTTGACTGAATTTTTGACTCTGATTCGACTTAACTGCTCAGGGATTTGGGGGGAGGGGGAGTGAATAATGGGGACCATTAGTTTTTTAAATTCATTTTCTCACCTTATAGATAGTCCTTCCTTCCGAGTCGACAGTTATGGGAGGAAGGGGCCGAGGCCAATTTTTCTGGACAGGTGGAGTAACGATTCTAAAAAATACTATAAATAAAACAACCTGTTTGTGAAACCGTTGCTGGAAAATTCATATTTGAAAATGACAATTATTTCGTAACAAGTTCGAATAAACGATTTACAACTGGAACGCTTTACAAATTTTCTACGCCAAAAGAATATATGAGCAAATACTTACCTCATGTGAACCTTTTCTTCTCTCTTCCCGATCTCCGCTTGCAACTCTTTCAAAGTATCGCTGATCTGTTGAATTTGAAGAGAAAGATCTCTTGGTCGAACCACTCCACTCATTTCTTGTGATCAATTTTCTAGAAAAGGAGAGATGAGAGTATCGACGAGGATTTTATCAAAAGCTGTCAACAGCAGCAAGCGGATTTGCTGTTTTTGGATTATCCAATGTCAGAAGAAGAAACATTTAGTTGATTAGTCGGATGGCTATGGGGTTTTAGTATAGGACCCCATTGTTTTTTCAATAATTTATTTTTTAAATCGGATTTTTCATAAACATCTCAGAAATGACTTACACAAAATGGGATTAACTCAAACATTAACTGAATTAACAAGGCAAATCAACTATTCTCAAAATATGTGTGACATGACGCACAGCCATATTACTCCAAAGTAAATTTGAAACAATATCCTGTTTCCCTTCAAATACCCTCAAATTCAAGTAATCTTTCCCGATTCGGTAACGGAGATGTGTATTAATCGGATTTTAGAAGAAGACATCATAAGCTAACAAAGATAGCTATCTTGCGTCTATATAAAGCCCAGATAGATAAGCCAACATTGTGACAATGCTTCAACTGCAAATAATCTATTTCTTACTTTGCGTCTTGAATATCAAGGCAGACTGGGCTGGTATTCAAATTCATAGATAAAAATGCATAGACAGACTGCATTGGAACTGTTCTAATTTAGTGCTATACGTTGAAACAAGGGAAACTTGGTGTAGAATTGAAATATAAATGGAAAAATAATTCCTTGAATGTTGTATCTGTTTACCTATGGAGATTCCCAAGTTCAGATATTACCAAAAACTAACTCATACATTCAAGTAAACATAACCTCAAATATGAGTAATTTGGATTCTTATGGGTTAATGATGACTTGGACTTTGAAATAAAGTAAGTATTGACGTCTATTTGTCTGATAGTTTAGTCTTACTGATACAAACCTTCTTTGATACTCTCCAATTACACAGACTTTTTGGAGCAGGTCGACTGGACAACTGAAAATTCAATATGAATATTATTCAAGTATGTTTGGTGATCAAAAGTTTAACGAAATGAGATACTTAAAGTCACCTAGAGATTATGCTTCATTTTCTTTTTTAATTCTATAGTCTATTTAAAACAATAAAATAGTCCATCAAAATTCCACTAAAATAGAATCACATGGAATGAAAATAATATTTACAGTGAAACTGAAATGAAGCAGATTTCGTACTTTATTATTATTTTTCTGACCATTTGGATAAAAAAATCAGGATTGCTACCGGCAGCCAAAAACCCAAGAAAAACTCAAAAACATTAAATAAACATAGGCTGAAAGAAAAATCATCTTAAGTTATTTATACAAAATATATTACAGTGAATTTCACACGAGCTAAAAGTATGAAAGTCGATGCTAACGACAACGGAATTACACTATCTGGACAGGAGTTGAGTTGGAATCCATACGTCTTCTCTGGCATCAACAACTTTACAGTTTGTATTCTCACTATTCTTTACTTGTTGTTGAAGATTACTATATTGGGTCAATTCCTTGATAGTTATTTTCCCGGTGATCCAACAATTACATCGGAATAGACTGGTATTACGATTTTCTCTGGCGAACCAGGAAACCAAATGAAGTATATGGGATCGTGGGTTAAAAATATTCCTTTCGAATAGATTTAGAGTTTATTTTCTTTTTTTCTATTTATCTGATTATTTGCACTCTAGTCATTCATATTATCAATCCAATGTTATCACAGTTTATTCCACGAACATAGCTAGTAAGAATGAAGTCATTCTGGTAAAGGCTTAAAGCGGCAGGATCAAAAAAGCAAAAATACGATTTCAGATAAAATATCTTCAAAACATACTCTCTTAAAGACTTATAAAAAATAAGAAAAAGAAAATTAAAAAGCATGCTAAGCATTTTTTTAATCTAACGTTATCCATTTATAGACAAAATTATGTCAATATAGATTCTCTAGATGATTCTGAAAAAAAAGAACAATGTCCGATCAACACATTTTTAAATCTTTTAGAACGTTCTAAAAAATTTTTTTATAGAGAATTAATATTGAAGTTTATGAAAAAAATAGTTGCATTTTGCTAATACATTAGAAGATACCGTATGCTACTAATTTTGAGACAACGCCGAATGGATATGAGTGGTTGGATGGGTCCACGAAAGGGTAGGGAATTGGAAAACAGAAATTGTGAAACGCACTGTATAAAATAATTACTTCTTACCATACTGCACCGGAAGAAATTTATGCAATGGTAGAAGAGCTGAAGACTCTGACCTCCTGTGGGAAAGTTATTCAAGGCGTCCAGGTATCAATTTAGGAAAATTTTTTATTTTTTAGAACATCGAATTTCTCCGTCAACTGCATTAACATAACTCTAGCAAACTTGACTTGAATAAGGGATTTGTCAAAGGCATCAAAGGAGCTAAAAAAATGATTTGAACTATACTTTTTGACAGAATAATACTCCTATTTGTCACATATTTTATACTGAAAAACGATTAATGTATTTTGTTTTTTAAACAAGAAAAGAACTAGATAAGATAAGGACATATCAACAAGAGAGAGTGAGAAATTGAATCGAATATAATTTTCACGTATTTTCTGATAAAATACCTTTCTTGGCAAGCTGCAACAATTGACATGAGTACAGAGTGGGTTTATATCAATCCGATTTTTAATTTATTAGATATCTTAGTGAAACCGTCAACTTCTTCAGTGATATTCAAAGAACTCTAGGTGACGTTGCAGTGAATCTTTTGAGACAAAAGGCGGGTATTGCAAAAGAAATAGATGAAGTGAGAAATATTAAAAATTTTAAAGTTTACCAGGCTCGGAAAATGAATGAAGATGGAGCAATTACTCCTGAAAATGCACAGAAAGCAGCTGAATATTTGGAGAAACTTGAAATGAATCACAAGGAATTGGATGAACAGTACACGGCTCTTTGGAACTTCTTGGCTGAGGTCAGTGTATTTTTGTTGCGGAATAATGGACCGGAGGATTATTTCAAAGGCAATTTGAATTCTCTTATTCAGAACGAGATAAGGAGTTAAAAAAATAACACAGTGTTGGGGAAGAGAATAGGGCCAGGGTCTTCAGGATAATGATGTTGAATATGTCGGTTGAAGAACGGAGAAAAAGACTGGAAAACTATTTGTCATGTACCCAGATGAAGCAGTGTATAGCTTTTAGGGAGAAAAAGGTGAGTAGTATTCAGAGATTATATAAAAATATTATATAGGAAATTTTGAATCAATTTGAAAATTAAAAAAACTTAACGATTCAATACCCGTTCCACGAAAACGTTTTGTTCTCTGGTCCTTATGAGGATCAATTTGTTATTTGTGTCCTCTCCTATTAAATCTTCTTTGCAGGCTGGTGATTTTCTCTCCCGCTTGACTGAAGAATTCGCCATGGAATTCTATGAGAAAAAGAATGCCTCCGTCCTTGATGCTATTCTTAAAATCTATGATCCTGATACATTGGCTGCTTATAATATCTGGAAGAGAAACAGCGGCCAGTTGAGACATTATTTCGGAAGATAAGAGATATTTGTCCAGATAAATGAGCAGCCAACTTCATCGGCGGAAAAGTCCATTCCCATTCTTCTCAAATAAAGCCTAAACCTAAGCCAGACAGTGACTCAGAAGTCGATCTGCCACCTTCAAAACCGGTAAGACATAAAATAAAGTAAATCGAAAGTTTGAATAAACAGTTATACCTCTTTATAATAAATGCCTTCTCGTCTTCTCATGCCTTAATCGAAATGAGTTGCTGAAACAAACATTTTCGCTAGACTAATTCCATTTCGAATTTTACTGAAGAAAATGTCGGCTTTAACATCCCTTCTTTAACTTTGTGTAAACTATCTTGTTGATCAGATGTATGGGTTTAGTTAGTCCCAAGATATCTGTCCCAAAACAACAGAATAATAATATCGTAGCGCAAGGGAACAATAATATATGACACACTGTTCATTGACCCTTGCGCCTAATTCAAGAAGTTTAATCTATAATATTAGATAGTTATTTTTCACATAGGGCAGGCTTATTCAAGTAAACTTTGACAGAGTTATGTTGGTGCTGTCGACGGACAGCGAGAAATTCGATGTTCTAAAAAATAAGAAATTTTTCCCAATTGATACCTGGACGCCTTGAATAACTTGCCCGCAGGAGGTTAGAGTCTTCAGCTCTTCTACCATTGCATAAATTTCTTCCGGTGTCTTGGGCTGTCTGCCCTCGTCAGTCTCAATGTTGAATACTTCTTGTATAGCTGCATATTGGTCCTTGAAAGTCTCCAATTCAAACAATACTCCGTCACTAGCTCCTCCAGCAATTTTTTCCTTCTAAAAATTTATGTACAAATAATTAAGAAAAATGAGCAACCTCTTCCCTGATTAAATCCTCTAAATACATCAAATAAGCATCATTATAAGGGACAATCGAATGTTTCTTCAGGAAAGCAGCAAAATGAGCACAGTAATGCATGATCTTTTCATTTTCTTCTTGAAGTTTTATAAGTTGCTTTTCTTCTTTCGCGAGGAAATCCCGAGCAGCCTTCATCTGACCCTCTTTAGTATTTAAATGTTCACGGATAGTTGGATCTTCGATCTGAAAATTGAAAGGCTAAAGAAAATATTACTTTTGTAACAGTTCGGTTGAGTCGATACTTCACATGCATGTGTACCTGCCATGAATGAGTGCATTCAATGCACCGTTTAATATTACTCGATAAAGCGATGCAGTTTTTGATCCCATGATTGGGGTAGATACTAGTCTCCTAAAACATCATAATACCAATGTCCCAAGATAAAAATTAACCTTCATAGGACAAATACATGGAGAATGGCACTCAGTCTTGAAAATGGTTTCTTGTAGTCCTCCTGTCACTTGCTTATATTCTACACAATCCTCATGAGTGCAGACAGTGATAGGCTGATCCAATTCTTCTGTCTCAAAACTTAACGTCTCCACATACAATTTTTCGTAAAAGTCCTTGGAATAAGAAATATAATCTACTATCTAAAAGTGCAATTTGGTAGAAGGAACGGATGCCTACTTCGCTTTTCTTCTCCTTAATCAAGTTAACATTGATCAGTTGATATCTAGCTATTTTGACCAAAGGACGGGCAAGAGTGGAGATAAGGAGACGGGTATTGTTAACACTCAACGTATCGGATACTTTGTGAGGGGGGAGCTGCTTAATTTGATCCAGCACTCTAGGAAAACAAGTTGAAATTATTAATAGGGTTACTTGAAGGTTTGTTTCACTGATCTATTCCAACTCTCTCTAAAAATTATCACTTCTGCAGGACCAAACACACAGCCTTGGCTCCATGCACAAAGGAAACGGAAGCTCTCGTTGTCGAATGTAAATATATTGAACCTGTAAACAAGAATTAACTGTAAAAGTTGTAAAATCTCACTCATTGAGGGGAACTTCAATCTTTGTCTTTTGATACAACTCATCTAGATAAACTTTCAAAATGCCCAAAGTTTCTCCCGGACGATAAAAAGTCTGACGAGCTTTTGTAAAACAAAAGAGAATATTCCTGGCAGCGGAAACATGCAGATGGGTCAGTAGTTCGTTAAGACAGTATCGGAAGAACCAGTCCATACGGGCCTTATTTGGCTCGAGGAGCAGGAGAATCGCGTGGATTTCACTGAAAACTCATCTATTTCACCAAACAAGTTACTCAAAGTCTGCGATAAAGTTCAAAATCTTCGTAAAATTCCTTTGGTCTACATGAGCTCCTCCAGTATCTCCTACTCCTGGAGTGTCGATAATCCTGATCTGTCTCTCCTGACCAGGAGGCCCAAGAGAGAAGACGTAACTTCTGGGATTCTGAGTAGCTGACTTTCCTTCTCTCATGTCTTCATCCTCATCATGTCCGGTCGTTCTCTCCACTTTGATGGTCGGTCTTACCTCGACCCTCAACTGTTGCATCTAGATATTCACAAGAGTAGGAGATTGTATAACATGGTTACATTCTCATCATCATCAGTGTAGGCAGTGGCGGCAGGTACGAGTACATGAAAACCCTTTTGCTTGGCTTCTTCCATACTCTCGAAGCTCAGATAATTAACCAAGCCATTGATGAAGGTGGACTTGCCTACTCCAGTTCCCCCAAGAATAAGGATATTTGTCATGGGACGCAGGCTATATGCTCATTATTTATTTTTAGTTATAGTACTCACTTGTCAACAAATCCATTTGGAATTTGGTTTTCCGACTTCTGCTCGAAGGAAGCATTGCTAGTCATTTTCTTATTGAATCTGGATTGAAGTTTACTGGAAAAAAAAACAGTAGCATTTCTAATAAATATTGAAAATTGAAATAAACTCGCTCTCTATTCATATATTTCTTTAGCTGTAAGAAAATTTGCGAGAAAAGGTATGTTATCAGGAGCCACGTGAAAGTTTTATTCCATACAATTTCTCACTCGATATACCTTTTCCTTATCTAGTTCTCTTATTTAAAAAACAAATTTTTTTAAGACTATTTCCTTTTTCTTTCCAGGTCTCTGCAAAAATTGTGAATCTTTGCATGAGATGTTAGACATTCTTGCATTGATTCACCATACACAATTGAATGATAATTACAAAAAAATATCGTTCAGATGGCTGTGTTTACGCCTTGCAGCTGACTAGAAATAATGTTCTGCAGGCTAATGAAGCTCCCTTTTAATGTCCTGTAAGTTATTCGCCCTTTTCCCTTACAGGTTTGACATTTTTCCGTAACAGTATATCTTTCTGAGAAGGGGAAAAAGAAAAGCTATTATCAATAGATTCCATTGTGTTATTGAGCGGACTTTCCATTGGAATATCTTCAGTAATAGAAGAGCTAGCATGTATAGGAATACTAGATGCTGTAAAGAACTAGAAGAACTAACAAGAAAAGCGTTACCATCCTGCTCTACTACTACTTCCTCTGTTTTCTTTTTTCTTCCTCCTATTCCCCTTCTCTTCTTGCTTTTCCTCAGGGAAAACCCATAATTAGAATAATTTTTTCCCCCCTGTAATATCGTCGTGGTTCTACATCTGTGGAAATTTCTTCCATTTTCTAGCTCAAGACAACTGAATTATGTTGTATTAAATGCCTTCTTAGTGCATTCTACTAAATTAGGAAAAGTAGGAAAAGAATAAATTTAACACAAGTAATGTAAAAAACACATATATAACCACATATTATTCATATTAAATTAACACCATTTATATTATATTTTTAATAGACTATATATAAAAAATTAATTCTTATATTATGTTTTTGGGATTCTACAGATCTTCACAAGTGGCGATAATAGCAACGAATTTTCTATTTTTTATTTTTAGATTTCAATTATCCTTTTCTCATCAGAAAAATAAAGAATAAACATGTAGATTTGTTCATTTGCAGAATTTATTGTTTTGAAAATAATACTAAAAGTAATAATAATAATAGAATGAGATCAGTTGTTGATAGTCGACTGCTTGAGATAGATTCCTTTCGCTAATTTTGAAACCCTGTTCTTAGTCAAATCAAGACATTGAAGATGGGAACGACGCTTCTCGGAAATGTCGATGAAAATGGCAATGGTTATCAGACAACAGCCAAAACGTTCTGTGCCTTTTTGAAGACCGTATTGTTTAATCAAATACTGAAAGAAATTTTCAACAGATGTAGGAACTAATTTGTATGATATGTTGAATTACGGAGCTCTCGTTAAATTTACACTTTCTGCTCCACCACCAACAACACCCAAGGGAACAACGAAGAATATTATTTATTCGCCTGCACACCGAGACGCTGGGTGTCTACAGTAGAATTATGTTATAATCGATCAGGAGTACTGGCCAGTATTCCGGATGAAGCAACCAATACATTTATTCAAACTACTCTGGCTGCTCTAGGCCAAGGGGATTCATGGATTGGGGAATATCTTTTCGACGAGACAACGCCGAATGGATATGAGTGGTTGGATGGGTCCACGAAAGGGTAGGGAATTGGAAAACAGAAATTGTGAAACGCACTGTATAAAATAATTACTTCTTACCATACTGCACCGGAAGAAATTTATGCAATGGTAGAAGAGCTGAAGACTCTGACCTCCTGTGGGAAAGTTATTCAAGGCGTCCAGGTATCAATTTAGAGAAATTTCTTATTTTTTATAACACCGAATTTCTCCGTCAACACCATTAACATAACTCTAGCAAAGTTGACTTGAATAAGGGATTTCTCAAAGGCATCAAAGGAGCTAAAAAAATGATTTGAACTATACTTTTTGACAGAATAATACTCCTATTTGTCACATTGACATATAGTTTAAAAAAATAAATGTTTTTTTTTGACAAAAATAAGAGATGTGGACATACGTTGCGTTTCATAATTATAGGAGCACTTGTACTAAGCCATAAAATTTCGACTATAGCTCCTGCAGATGTTGTCAAAAATATTCAAAAATGATATCTTGCAAAAAACGGGCAAAGCATCATTTTTTTGAGGGGCAGTCTACTGTTATTTTGTAAAAGATGCTTTTTAAAACAACTTTTCTTGGGAGAATATAGGAATTATCTACAAGTATAAAAACTCATAATAATAAATATTTTATACTGAAAAACGATTAATGTATTTTGTTTTTTAAACAAGAAAAGAACTAGATAAGATAAGGACATATCAACAAGAGAGAGTGAGAAATTGAATCGAATATAATTTTCACGTATTTTCTGATAAAATACCTTTCTTGGCAAGCTGCAACAATTGACATGAGTACAGAGTGGGTTTATATCAATCCGATTTTTAATTTATTAGATATCTTAGTGAAACCGTCAACTTCTTCAGTGATATTCAAAGAACTCTAGGTGACGTTGCAGTGAATCTTTTGAGACAAAAGGCGGGTATTGCAAAAGAAATAGATGAAGTGAGAAATATTAAAAATTTTAAAGTTTACCAGGCTCGGAAAATGAATGAAGATGGAGCAATTACTCCTGAAAATGCACAGAAAGCAGCTGAATATTTGGAGAAACTTGAAATGAATCACAAGGAATTGGATGAACAGTGCACGGCTCTTTGGAACTTCTTGGCTGAGGTCAGTGTATTTTTGTTGCGGAATAATGGACCGGAGGATTATTTCAAAGACACTTTGAATTCTCTTATTCAGAACGAGGTAAGGAATTAAAAATAAAATAAAACATATTCCTTAGGAGACAAAATACAACATATATAACAAATGGTCACAGCTTCGTAATGATGCGAAGACACTGAACGAAATGTATGAAGAAAAGGTGAAAGATAACACAGCGAAAATACTTGTTTCAGATTCTACAATATAGGAAAAGGGATGATCTTAGATATGAAGAGGTACAACTGATTATTTCAACATTTCTTTAGCTTATTGACCAGTTGAAGAAATTAGAAAAGCTTCCAAATTTTGGACAGCAAATTGCGGCCTTTACATTGCTGCATAAAGTCCAAAAAGCTGTGGCATCTGATTCTGAAACCACAGACAAACCAACAAAAAAGTAATTGTGGATTCATCGTTCTAAAAACGATTTTAGTGGTACACCACCAAGTACTCTAAAACCAGCCATCTTGGTTAAGGAGGATATAACTGGCCACACTGACTACAAGGTTCCAGTTGATTTTTTTGACAAGTGAGTACTATAACTAAAAATAAATAATGAGCATATAGCCTGCGTCCCATGACAAATATCCTTATTCTTGGGGGAACTGGAGTAGGCAAGTCGACCTTCATCAATGGCTTGGTCAATTATCTGAACTTCGAGAGTATGGATGAAGCCAGGCAAAAGGGTTTTCATGTACTCATCCCCTCCGTCTTCACCCAGATTGATGAGCATGTAGCCATATTTTATCACTTTCCACACTTATGAATTTCTAGATGGAGCAGAAGAGAATCGAAGTAAAACCGAACATCGAAGCAGAGAGATCGACTTTTGGGCATGATGACACTTTAAATGAAGACATGAGAGATGGAAAGTCAGCTACCCAGAGTCCCAGAAGTTACGTCTTCTCTCTTGGGCCTCCTGGTCAGGAGAGACAGATCAGGATTATCGACACTCCAGGAGTAGGAGATACTGGAGGAGCTCATGTAGACCAAAGGAATTTTACGAAGATTTTGAACTTTATCGCAGACTTTGAGTAACTTGTTTGGTGAAATAAATGAGTTTTCAGCGAAATCCACGCGATTCTCCTGCTCTTGGAGCCAAATAAAGCCCGTCTGGACCTGACCTTCCGATACTGTCTTAACGAACTACTGACCCATCTGCATGTTTCCGCTGCCAGGAATATTCTCTTTTGTTTTACAAAGACTCGTCAGACTTTTTACCGTCCGGGAGAAAGTTACAACTGCTTGAAAGTTTATCTAGATGAGTTGTATCAAAAGACAAAGATTGAAGTTCCCCTCAATGAGTCAGTTGTTTAACAACTTTTATAATTTATTCTTCATTCTAGATTCAATATGTTTACATTTGAGAATGAGAGCTTCCGTTTCCTTTGTGCATGGAGCCATGGCTGTGTGTTTGGTCCTGCAGAAGTGGAAAATTTTAGCGAGAGTTGGGAAAGATCAGTAAAACATACCTTCAAGTAGCCCCTTTATTAAGTTCAACTTGTTTTCCTAGAATGCTGGATCGAATTAAGCAGCTCCCCCCTCACAAAGTATCCGACACGCTGAGTGTTAACAATATCCGTCTCCTTATCTCCACTCTTGCCCGTCCTTTGGCCGAAATTGCTAGAAATCAGCTGCTCAATGTTAATTTGATCGAAACGAAGACACGCGAAGTAGGCAGCCGTTCCTTCTGCAAAATTAATCTGTAGATAGAAGACTGTATCGCTGATGGCAGGAACCTTCAAGACAAATTGTATATGGAGACGGTAGATCTTGAGATGGAGAAATTGGATCGGCCTATCACTGTCTGCACTCATAAGGATTGCGTAGAATATAAGCGACTGACAGAAGGAAATCCGACAATTATTTACAAGACCGAGTGCCATTCTCCATGTTATTTGACAGGTGTTGAGGTGGATTTTTATTTTGAGACATTGACATAACGGAAATATTTTTAGACGAGTATCTGCCCCAATCCTGATATCCAAATGTGCACAGCCTTGTCAGGGCATATTGAAAAGTGTAGAAAATGTACTCATTCCTGGCAGGTACACATGCACATGACCTATCGACTCATCCAGAAAACTGCAAAAGTAATATTTTCTTTAGCCTTTCAATTTTCAGAAAGAAGATTCAACTATCCGTGAACATTTAAATACTAAAGAGGGTCAGATGAAGGCTGCTCGGGATTTCCTCGCGAAAGAAGAAAAACATCGTATAAAACTTCAGGAAGAAAATGAAAGGATCATGCATTACTGTGCTCGTTTTGCTGCTTTCCTGAAGAAACATTCGATTGTCCCATATAATGATGCTTATTTGGAGTATTTAGAGCATTTAATCAAGGAAGAGGTTGGCTGTTTTTATAAATTATTTTTATATCAATCTTTAGAAGGATAAAGTTACCGGTGGAGCTAGTGACGGAGTATTGAAGGAATTAGAGACTTTCAAAGAACAATACAAAGCTATACATGAAGTGTTTAAAAGGGAAACAGATAAGGGCATACAGCCCAAGACACCGGAAGAAATTTATGCAATGGTAGAAGAGCTGAAGACTCTAACCTCCTGCGGGCAAGTTATTCAAGGCGTCCAGGTATCAATCTAGAAAAATTTCTTATTTTTTAGAACATCGAATTTCTCGCTGTCCGTCGACAGCACCAACATAACTCTGTCAAAGTTTACTTGAATAAGGGATATCTCCAAGGAGTGATCAAAAATAGTATCAAGCATGCTAAAAGGTAAGCCATTCGTTTATATATAATAATTCTAGGATACTTCCTAAAAGTCTTCAAGGAACTCCAAATCGTTTTGTTGATAAAAAAATGCCTAACAATGGCGAAAAGGCGGAAAATACAGAGAGAAAAACTGACTTATCCACTCAAACCAGAGAGGTGAAAGTGAATACAACACATATAGGCATCAAAACAGAGGGATTTCCTGATCCCACACGGAATCCAAAAGCCGCATTGAGCATATCAAACTTGTCAGGAACCGTAAAAAAGTAAACCTAATTAATGAATGTCCAGGAAACTTAAATTCAGATGTAATAAGGAGACGACTACCAATGCTTCTCCTGAGCTTAAACCGAAGACGCTATCCTCTAACACGTCAGAAAATGATTCAGAAGTCGATCCAACATCTCCACAATTACCGTCTTCTAACACAGATAGTGACTCAGATATAGATATCGGTCAAACAGATTACAAGATTCCAGTTGGTTGTTTTGATGAGTGAGTTCTTTAGTTAAAATTGATTAACGAGCATATAACAAATATCCTTATTCTTGGGGGAACTGGAGTAGGCAAGTCGACCTTCATCAATGGCTTGGTCAATTATCTGAACTTCGAGAGTATGGATGAAGCCAAGCAAAAGGGTTTTCATGTACTCATCCCCTCCGTCTTCACCCAGATTGATGAGCATGTAGCCATATTTTATCACTTTCCACACTTATGAATTTCTAGATGGAGCAGAAGAGAATCGAAGTAAAACCGACTATCGAAGTGGAGAAAACCTCATATGAACATGATGAGACTCCCAATGAAGACATGAGAGAAGGAGAGTCAGCTACCCAGAGTCTCAGAAGTTACGTCTTCTCTCTTGGGCCTCCTGGTCAGGAGAGACAGATCAGGATTATCGACACTCCAGGAGTAGGAGATACTGGAGGAGCTCATGTAGACCAAAGGAATTTTACGAAGATTTTGAACTTTATCGCAGACTTTGAGTAACTTGTTTGGTGAAATAGATGAGTTTTCAGTGAAATCCACGCGATTCTCCTGCTCCTCGAGCCAAATAAGGCCCGTATGGACTGGATCTTCCGATACTGTCTTAACGAACTACTGACCCATCTGCATGTTTCCGCTGCCAGGAATATTCTCTTTTGTTTTACAAAAGCTCGTCAGACTTTTTATCGTCCGGGAGAAACTTTGGGCATTTTGAAAGTTTATCTAGATGAGTTGTATCAAAAGACAAAGATTGAAGTTCCCCTCAATGAGTCAGTTGTTTAACTTTTATAATTTATTCTTCATTCTAGATTCAATATGTTTACATTTGAGAATGAGAGCTTCCGTTTCCTTTGTGCATGGAGCCATGGCTGTGTGTTTGGTCCTGCAGAAGTGGAAAATTTTAGCGAGAGTTGGGAAAGATCAGTAAAACATACCTTCAAGTAGCCCCTTTATTAAGTTCAACTTGTTTTCCTAGAATGCTGGAACGAATTAAGCAGCTCCCCCCTCACAAAGTATCCGACACGCTGAGTGTTAACAATATCCGTCTCCTTATCTCCACTCTTGCCCGTCCTTTGGCCGAAATAGCTAGAAATCAGCTGCAAAAAAAGGCTGCTCAACAATTCCTCGCAAAAGAAGAAAAACATCGTATAAAACTTCAAGAAGAAAATGAAAAGATCATGCATTACTGTGCTCATTTTGCTGCTTTCCTGAAGAAACATTCGATTGTCCCATATAATGATGCTTATTTGGAGTATTTAGAGCATTTAATCAAGGAAGAGGTTGGCTGTTTTTATAAATTATTTTTATATCAATCTTTAGAAGGATAAAGTTACCGGTGGAGCTAGTGACGGAGTATTGAAGGAATTAGAGACTTTCAAAGAACAATACAAA
Source organism: Oscheius sp. DF5120 (assembly GCA_932521415.1). Lineage (NCBI taxonomy): Eukaryota > Metazoa > Nematoda > Chromadorea > Rhabditida > Rhabditidae > Oscheius > Oscheius sp. DF5120. The sequence continues at coordinate 7,228,126 of OW051462.1, forward strand.
GCTATACATGAAGTGTTTAAAAGGGAAACAGATACGGGCAGACAGCCCAAGACACCGGAAGAAATTTATGCAATGGTAGAAGAGCTGAAGACTCTAACCTCCTGCGGGCAAGTTATTCAAGGCGTCCAGGTATCAATTGGGAAAAATTTCTTATTTTTTAGAACATCGAATTTCTCGCTGTCCGTCGACAGCACCAACATAACTCTGTCAAAGTTTACTTGAATAAGCCTGCCCTATGTGAAAAATAACTATCTAATATTATAGATTAAACTTCTTGAATTAGGCGCACGGGTCAATGAACAATGTGTCATATATTATTGTTCCCTTGCGCTACGATATTATTATTCTGTTGTTTTGGGACAGATATCTCGGGACTAACTAAACCCATACATCTTATCAACACGATAGTTTACACAAAGTTAAAGAAGGGATGTTAAAGCCGACATTTTCTTCAGTAAAATTCGAAAAAAAAGAATGGGAATGGACTTTTCCGCCGATGAAGTTGGCTGCTCATTTATCTAGACAAATATCTCTTATCTTCCGAAATAATGTCTCAACAGGCCGTTGTTTCTCTTCCAGATATTATAAGCAGCCAATGTATCAGGATCATAGATTTTAAGAATAGCATCAAGGACGGAGACATTCTTTTTCTCATAGAATTCTATGGCGAATTCTTCATCGGAATCAGTCAAGCGGGAGAGAAAATCACTAGCCTGCAAAGAAGATTTAATAGAAGAGGACACAAATAACAAATTGATCGTCATAAGGACCAGAGGACAGAACGTTTTCGTGGAACGGGTATTGAATCGTTAAGTTTTTTTAATTTTCAAATTGATTCAAAATTTCCTATATAATATTTTTATATAATCTCTGAATACTACTCACCTTTTTCTCCCTAAAAGCTATACACTGCTTCATCTGGGTACATGACAAATAGTTTTCCAGTCTTTTTCTCCGTTCTTCAACCGACATATTCAACATCATTATCCTGAAGACCCTGGCCCTATTCTCTTCCCCTACACTATCAAGAAATGATAAATCCACCTTTCCATTGCTTGGCGAAGGAATTAAGTTGGATTTAAGTTTACTGGAATTTCTTTATAAGAGTTAGCGAGATTTACTTTTTTGTTTCGTCAGTTGTTTCAGAATCGGATGTTACACCTCCAGGGGTTTTATGCAGCGCCGTAAAGGCAGCAATCTGTTGTCCAAAGCTTGGAAGCTTTTCCAATTTCTTTAATTGCTCAAGAAGCTAAAAAAGATGTTGGAATAAACAGTTGTACCTCTTCATAACCAAGACCTTCTCGTCTTCTCATGCCTAGATCAAAAATGAGTTGTTGAATCTGAAAGTTTTGATGTATTTTCGAACTCTTCTTCCTTGTTTTTAATAGTATTAAGTAATATTAATCTTTTCAATTGTTTAAATAAAGCCGTTCGCACACCGTGCTAGTACTCAGGAACGCAAAAATTCGTTCATAAAGTACAACAAGCTGTTCGAGACCTCATCGGAACTCATTCGAGTTCTTGTACTTAGTTCGTAGAGTACAGATTTATGTACATTCAAAGGAAATAGGGAGTTTATTCTTGGCTATTCTCGACATATACAAAGCAAAAAAATTGTAGAGTGGTTGTAAATGAAAGATAAGCACCTAAATATATTATGTGATACAAAACTGTTGATAAAACTTCGAAAAAATGGAAGAAAAAAAATAAGTATATATATGTGACATGCAGGATGTAGTATCTAAAAGAATGAATAAAAATAGATAATAATCAAAATATTTCAAGTGTTCCAAGTTTGTTTTTGACGTTTCCTTAAGCAATCCAATTGTGCAGCTTGCCATGAAGAGAAGCCAACTCCAGATGGAACTAGGAAACATTAATACCGTAAAACCTTCTATTTTTCAATACCTGCGCGGAGTGGGGGTTGTATTAGAGGGGGTGGTTGTATTTTTCAACAGATCCTTCAGAGGGGGTTATATTGGAGGGAGGGTTCTATTGGAGGTTTTACGGTATATGAACCATCAAGGGTGTCGAAATCAGGAGAGAACTTCCAGAACTATTCTTACGCTAAAAATTCTATCTCTGCCACAAAATATAATCTACATTCAAATCAACGCTACAAACTTGGACAGTCTGAACTTGGTTGCACGGTACGAAAATCAAATCCAAATCAAATATCTGGTAAACTCTAAGCAATTTCCGACAGAATTAAGGACTTGCGCAATACCATTATCCAAACACATAAAATTTGGATCGACTTCTGTGGCGTCGGCTCGAAGACAATACATGTAAAAAGTGTCATTGATGTTTGGAACAAAGGCTAAAAAAGATTTTCAGGAAAAAAACAACTAACAGAAAACAAATTCAAACTTCTCATCAACAACAGTTCGACCAGAAATACCCCCACATAGTAGCGCCTTTGTTTAAGCAATCCAATTGTGCAGCTTCCAATGTGGGAAAACGAGCTCCAGATTGAATAAAGAAGCATGTACTAAATGTACCATCAGGGGTGTCAAAACGCTGAAAGCCAGCAGGACAAGCAGCTACAAAATGTTTTATAAATATAGGGCCTTAGCAATTCATTGAATTGAAAGAAACTGAAATAAATACCAAGATTTATCAATTGGCTTCTGGGATAATGATTTTATCAATTCAATATATTTCTCAATAAATAGATTCTTGCCCCGGTACATATCTAGATACCCTATTTTCTTTTTCTTTAGGTTTTTTGTAACTACCTTGATATCTAGTTCCATTAGTATAGTATCCAAACATTGTTTTCGAAAAGAGGTCAGCGACTTAGTTCCATATTTTAGAGAAAGATTATGTACAATGTGAAAATAGCAAAGCAAATGTTTCGTCATATTGAAAGCCTGTCCCTAAAAATGTTAGGATAGATATAAAAAAAAGCTATACATTGCAATCTAGAAACCTGTACCTGACAAATACTCTTCTAGTCTGTGTGCCCGTTCTCCAATCGATTTATTCAATATCATAATTATTATGACTCTTTCCTCTTCTGCTACAACTCAAGGAAGAGGTTGGTAGTTTTTCTTTGACCACTCCTTGGAGATTTCTAAGTGTAGAGATATGGAGACGGATATTGTTAACACTCAACGTGTCGGATACTTTGTGAGGGGGGAGCTGCTTAATTCGATCCAGCACTCTAGGAAAACAAGTTGAAATTATTAATAGGGTTACTTGAAGGTCTGTTTCACTGATCTATTCCAACTTTCACTAAAATTTATCACTTCTGCAGGACCAAACACACAGCCTTGGCTCCATGCACAAAGGAAACGGAAGCTCTCGTTGTCGAATGTAAATATATTGAACCTGTAAACAAGAATTAACTGTAAAAGTTGTAAAATCTCACTCATTGAGGGGAACTTCAATCTTTGTCTTTTTTAATCTTTGTCCTAATTGACCAAGCCATTGATGAAGAAATTCATAAGTGTAGAAAGTGATAAAATATGGCTACATGCTCATCAATCTGGGTGAAGACGGAGGGGATGAGTACATGAAAACCCTTTTGCCTGGCTTCATCCATACTCTCGAAGTTCAGATAATTGACCAAGCCATTGATGAAGGTCGACTTGCCTACTCCAGTTCCCCCAAGAATAAGGATATTTGTCATGGGACGCAGGCTATATGCTCATTATTTATTTTTAGTTATAGTACTCACTTGTCAAAAAAATCAACTGGAGCCTAAATAACCTCGCTCTCTATTCATATATTTGTTTAGCTGTAAGCAAGCTTGAAAATTTGCGAGAAAAGGTATGTTATCAGGAGCCACGTGAAAGTTTTATTCCATACAATTTCTCACTCGATATACCTTTTCCTTATCTAGTTCTCTTATTAAAAAAACAAATTTTTGTAAGACTATTTCCTTTTTCTTTCCAGGCCTCTGCAAAAATTGTGAATCTTTGCATAAGATGTTAGACATTCTTGCATTGATTCACCATACACAATTGAATGATAATTACAAAAAAATATCGTTCAGATGGCTGTGTTTACGCCTTGCAGCTGACTAGAAATAATGTTCTGCAGGCTAATGAAGCTCACTTTTAATGTCCTGTAAGTTATTCGCCCTTTTCCCTTACAGGTTTGACATTTTTCCGTAACAGTATATCTTTCTGAGAAGGGGAAAAAGAAAAGCTATTATCAATAGATTCCATTGTGTTATTGAGCGGACTTTCCATTGGAATATCTTCAGTAATAGAAGAGCTAGCATGTATAGGAATACTAGATGCTGTAAAGAACTAGAAGAACTAACAAGAAAAGCGTTACCATCCTGTTCGTCTACTACTACTTCCTCTGTTTTCTTTTTTCTTCCTCCTATTCCCCTTCTCTGCTTGCTTTTCCTCAGGGAAAACCTATAATTAGAATAATTTTTTTTGCTTTTTAAATTTAACACAAATAATGTAAAAAAACATATATTACAAATTGTATAACACGTATTGCACATAGCCGGTATATTACATATTTTTTTCATTTTTTTCATGCGATAATAGCAACGAATTTTCTATTTTTTATTTTTAGATTTCAATTATCCTTTTCTCATCAGAAAAATAAAGAATAAACATGTAGATTTGTTCATTTGCAGAATTTATTGTTTTGAAAATAATACTAAAAGTAATAATAATAATAGAATGAGATCAGTTGTTGATAGTCGACTGCTTGAGATAGATTCCTTTCGCTAATTTTGAAACCCTGTTCTTAGTCAAATCAAGACATTGAAGATGGGAACGACGCTTCTCGGAAATGTCGATGAAAATGGCAATGGTTATCAGACAACAGCCAAAACGTTCTGTGCCTTTTTGAAGACCGTATTGTTTAATCAAATACTGAAAGAAATTTTCAACAGATGTAGGATTCAACCAAATTTTGTGTAATCTGTTTCCGAAAAGCGATATTTTTCTATTATATTGTTTCTGAAAAATATACTTGGTATTATCATGAATAATTGTTTAGATTACAATAATCACGTTTTCAGTTCTGCTGCTAAATATTTCGAATTTTCATGTAGTAACCAACAAAAGGAAATGATATTAATCACCTTATTTAATACAATATGTTTACATCAAAATTTACAAATTATCCCAGTGGTTGAATGGCAGGAACCATGTAAAAATCATTGATCAGAAACATTTAACTTTCTAAAATTTCCTATTGCCATATCGGGTTTTTCACAAACATCGCATTTCGGAAATGACTTACACAAACCGGAGACCTATCTTTTAGTGTGCTTACCTTTCTAAAAATTGTTGTCATCTCTTCTCTCTTTTTAATAACTATTCTTTGTGCCTCTTCTACCAAATCTGCTTCTAATATTTCTCCGTCTTTTTGGAAAAAGAATGTTTACCTGCGCTAAACAAAACCAGTGTCTTAAACATAACAAATTCTGTCTGGGTCAAATCTAATTTTCTGATAATGTCAACCGGTCGACAGAGGCATCTTCTATAGATATGTTCATACTGTTTTTCGCTATATAAAATTATTTTTCAACAAATAAACCTACTTTTGTACCATTAGTTTGCAATAAAGGGCGTCAGTTCCATCCGGAAAAGTTATACTATTGGATTTAAATTGAGCAGAGTAGTATGCCTGAGTGACGACTTGAACAGCACCGCCAACTTTATACAGAAGTTCAGTCTAAATTTATAAAATAACATATAATTATTTCAGTTTAAAATATTCGAAAAAAATTGTAAAATAACTAAATATTATAATACTAGTATTTCACTTGAGTAGGTTTTGAGCAAATATTTTTTGTAATAGGGGGAAAAATCATAAAAAATTATTTGAAAAACGTAATATGATTTGTTTACAGTTTAAATTTTAGTTTAATTTTTTTTAATAAAAATAAATAAAAGTTTTTTCTCATCGTATCTTTTATTTTTGAAATTTTTATTTTAATTAAGAAAATAAAAAATTCTTACTTGATCTTTCTTGGTTAAATTACGAAAATCCAGAAAAGTTTTGGCAAATTCCACTGTCAAATACAAATCCGCTATCATCCATAATTTCACAGGATCTTCTTTATAAATATCCAAGTTGTAAGGATTTTTAATCTTCAGCTTCTTCTTCTTTCTCCCCAAAATATTCGGTTCATTAAGTAGTTCATCTAAACCGACGTCAGGATAGATGCATAGTGGAAAGTCTCGTCCACGACAGGATTTAAATGCGTTTTCTTGATAGACCTGAAGGATTGTGATCTTTCCAATTTTTAATAAAAATAATGTTTTCCACATTATTTTTAAATTTTTTAAACAAGGAAATGTAAAATGATTCTAAAACAAAATAAATTGTAGCAAAATATTTTAAATAAAAAAAAATAACTTACAATAGTATCCAGCAGCATCATATCAGTGACATCTCCATCCCTAACGGGCTGTGTGATGGTCAGAGCCATCATTTCTTCCTCGTGTTTGTTGATATCGTAATATTCTACCTCAATTGGTTTCTTATCGTTTTGACTAGATAATTGAAAAGCTTCTGGATTCATTCCTGCGGTTAAACATTTAGTGAACCGACATGCACGGCATGCACAGCGGAAATCTGAAAAATATATAAGAATAAAATATCTCTCACCTTTAGTAAAATCGCATTTCCCTCCTTTTGTGCAAAAAAATTTTCTTCCATCTACCAGCGTTCGACGAAAAAATGTCTTACATGCATTACAAGATAACACATCGTAGTGATAGCCGGTATTCTAAAAAGAACATCTTTGAAAAAAACTAAATACATTAAAAATTCGAAAGAGATCCTTAAAAATGTAAGCATTAACCTACCCTGTCACCACAGACGACGCATCTAAGATCAGACCTCTTTCTCACATTCCGAATTTTTTTGATTGGAGTTTTTTGTAACTGGAAATTAAAAAAAATTTAATGAAGATTACAATCTGTTTACCGGAACTTCAAGAAGTGGATTGTCATTTACAGAAGTAGAAACAGAGGCAAACGAAAGATCACATGAATTGTTCGAGTAAGTAAGATACTGGTAAATAAGATTTCAGAAAAAAAAAATTCTCACCCAGAGGTCAACAATAGTATCTTCCACTTTTTTGCTGTCCGTCTTTCCTTCTTTAGCTTTAATTTTGAGCTGAAATTTAGTCATGTTTGCAAATAAGAATTCTAGACAAAAAATTTCAATTGGAAGCGACATTTCAAATTTCAAAAGGCGTCATTCGTATTCAGTTGAATTAGCATAAAAAAGCAAAAAAAAAAAGACCAAATACCAACTGATACTGAAATCCGATGGTTCGGTCTAGTTCTAATCAGGAAATATGCGACTAGATTTTCTTGTATTTTTTATATAGTTAAGTTGTTTCAGACATATATCAATACAAGAAAATTTTCGAGTTTTAAAGAACAGAAAGAAGACATATTGTTGTAAAAATCCTTAATTGAAACAACAGATCGCTAATATACACGACAGGTTAGAACGGTCATCGCCTAGCGAACAATGGACACATAATTATCGATCGCCGCGCAATGGTGAACCAATTGACAATCAGTCTCTGTTACTCCACAAGGCGGAAGACTTTTCTCCTCACATGGGAAGTAATTACTCAGTAAGAAGTGATTTTGTTTTATTGCAACATCTTCGAATATGAGGAAGCATTTAAAAGTGATGAAATTATTGCTAATGACTTCATTATGACTCTAATATTTTCACCGAGTGGTCAAATTTTTTTTACTCGACCAAACTTTTGAGTACGGAACTTACGGCTACTCAATTATATACATGACAAAGCAAATATATTCTGATTTCTCAAACCGTTCATTAGCCTAGCTAAGAGGAACTCTTCCAAGAGCTGGAGCTCATTTTGCAGATGGGTACTACGGTATGGGGTCACTCTAACCTGTTCATTTTTAATTTGTTATATTTTTTTCTTATTTTTCTATTTTTTTATGCGATACTATATTATTTAATAATAAAATGTTATTATATAATATATTAAAATATTTTTTTTTCATTTATCTGTTACATTCTACATAAAATTTCTTATCTTTTAGTATATAAAATATCCATTAGAAAAAATAATATAAACTTATACAGTGCGTTTCATAGCTATATAGCCACTTCCGAAAACTCATAATATCTCAACCGTCACATCTGATTCTCTTCGGCTAAGTGTCTAAAAATATTTCTTACTGACTTGCTAGCTATTATGCCCCGTGGAACATCCTTGTCTACCGAAGAAAAAGCTCAAATTCGAGCTCTCAAAGGACGCGGAATTTCGAACCGTTCCATTGCAAGACAACTTGGCCGGCACCACACTACCATTTGCACATACGTTACAAATCCGCAAGAATACGACAGGAAAAAGCGTTTGGGTCATCCTAGGTTAGTCTCTCCAGCTTCGGCTCGTTTGATTCAGAGAACTTTGTCCAATTCCATGACGTCGATCAACCAAGTACGAGCCGATTTGAATCTCTCTGTCTCCAAATCAACAATTTGGAGAGTGGCTAAGCGTTGTCCGAACCTCGTGAGACAAAGTATGATCAAGACGCCACGGTTACTTGATCGCCACAAGGATGCTAGGCTGATGTTCGCTCGAAACAACCAGCGAATGGATTGGACAAAAGTAAGTGTTTTTCTTCGGAGTATTCAATTACTTCAGATCATCTTTTCCGATGAAAAGAAGTTCAACTTGGATGGCCCAGACGGTTCTCATTCATATTGGCGCGATTTAAGAAAGGAACCCTTGTACTTTAGCCGCAGAAACTTTGGTGGTGGTTCTTTAATGGTCTGGGGTGCCTTTTGTGCCAGTGGAGTGCTTGAGCTGGCTTTTGTTACTAGCCGTATGGACTCCACCGACTATCAGGGAGTTCTAACAGGTCATCTTTTACCATTTTTACAGGCAAGTCAAGCTCAGGGATTAACCAAAAGATAACGCCGCCATCCATGTCAGCCGAGCCACTAAAGCCTGGTTTCAATCCCAAAACGTTAATGTTCTTGACTGGCCAGCATGTAGTCCGGACTTGAACCCCATTGAAAATATCTGGGGTATCATTGTCCGTCGCATTTATGCTAATGACAACCAGTATCGGAACATTAGCGAGTTGAAACAGGCGGTAAAGGAGGATGGGTTGGACCCCCAGCTCCTAGAAAACTTGGTGAGTAGCATGCCTAATAGGCTTTTTGAAGTTACTTTAGCTCACAAAGTATTAGTTAGACGTTTGTTATAGATTTGTTGAATTTTTGAAATAAATTTTGTTCTTTTTATCAAGTGGCTATATAGCTATGAAACGGTCCGGAGCCACCATTTTCTCAATACTCGTCGCATACGGGCTCAATACGAAATCAATTTGGTTGATTTCTTGTTTTCGGGGGTTTTTCAATCTTTAAAATCCATTGGTGACAGTCTCAGCTTTTGGAAACCACAAATGATCACTTACACCCCAAAAAAGGGGGTGGCTATATAGCTATGAAACGCACTGTATGTCTCTGCTTCTTCAATAATAAACTTCTGATTTTCTCTCCCGCTTGTCTGAATCAGGAATTCGCCGAGGAATTTTACGAAAGAAAGGATGTCACCGTTATAGATGTTATTCTTAATAACTATGATCCTGATACATTGGCTGTTTATGAACTCTGGAAGAGAAACAACGTTTAGTGAGACATTACTTCGGAAGATAAGAGATATTTATCCAGATAAATGAGCAGCCAACTTCATCGGTGAAAAATATCACTCCCATTCTTTCTTTACATATATAGTCCGTTTCCAACGGATATGTCAGGTACGTCGAGACCGATTACGCATTTCCTGTAACGTTTTCAGGAAATGCGTAATCGTTTTCTATTTTAACTATTTTAATACTATCTACTGGTTAAAAATTTTGAGACATTTTTTACCGCAGCCTACATTTTTCTAATGAAAATTAGAATTGTGAAAAAGAACAGAAAATAATAAATAATCTTATTTCTTAATCTAAATTATGACTTTACAAACATAAGCTTGTTGAGCAACGCAAGTAGCTCCATTATACATCAGTGCACCGGGAATTCCTTGCTGGAAAAATACTTAATAATCATTATAGTATTAGCCTACCAGATACACACAGATACCTTCTGATGCTCCTGTTACAAACGGGAGCATGAAATCCCACTAAATTTGAATTTTTAAAATATATATTAAAAAATACCGCCGTTAAGTCGACCCATTCTACGCTCATTGTAGCATCTCGATATATTCCACCCACAAAATGACCAACGAAATTCATCACGATATAGTCAGCTTCCTGTTCACTATGAACCGAGGCCAGATCTGCTCCAGTTGTGAAACCCTTACACCTATTTCTAGCAGTGTTTAGATCGCCATCTGCTCTTGCATAGCAGTAGCATTTCATCACCGTCGTATCTTCAAGTTTGTTGTTAAAGCCAGCTGGACATGTTTTCATTGCTGAAAATTGCAAGATATTATGTATTTTTGTTCGTCCGCATACCACTGATGCGAAGAATATCTTGAACAAAAAATAAAAAAAAATAAAAAGAGCTTACAACATAGCGCAGTTGTTGTGGTGGCCGTAGTCGTCGTAGTCGTTGTTGTCGTTGTTGTCGTTGTTGTCGTTGTTGAAGTCTCTGCCTCAACTGTAGTTGAAGTCTCTGCCTCAATTGTAGTTGTTGTTTCCATAGGCGTTCCAAGTGTCGTGGTTGTTGACTCTGTCTCTACTGTTGAGGTTGTTTCCATTTTTGTTCCTCCAGTTACTGTTGCAATTGTTGTCGTCAATTCAATAGAAAAATCAGCTAGAACAAAATGAAGGATAAATATCCAATAACTAACGTGTATAGGTCGACATACAAGCCTGTATAATCTGTAAGCAAAGTAGAAAAAATACGCAATGATACATGGATGACAGGACAAGCTTTAAATGCGCATCTTGTTCTCCGCTTTTGGTGTAGTTAGCCTGTCACTAATTTCGGCACACTAATCAAGTTTTTCCGCGTGATAAAGAGGCTTTCATCAAATATGTTTATTGCGGGCTATAAAGACCAAAAGTCATTTCGTTTCATTTTTATTTAAAGTTCTCTTTTTTATACAAAAAGCTGCAGCAAAGATCATTTTGTTTGATTCAGGTATGTTATTACTAAAAAAATGAAAAATATTATACGTTATATTCAAAAGAATCCTAGGTAATATGTGGCAAATTATATATCATATGCTGCAAATGCATGTAGTTTACTAAAAATAAATAAAATAATTCAATTTCCATTGAAGTATTTGAATAAAAACTGGTAAAGTCCAAACTACATATGTAAATACATACGGGGACCACAATAAATTTATAGAAACAATTAAAAAACCTTAATGCCTTTGTTTTCTTTTTTTTTCAGATAACAAGATGACTTTTTTCAATTCGAAAAATTTTATCCAACCTTCAGTAGACGACAGCCAGATGTCCTTCATGGTCACTTAATCCAACGGGGAAGTGATATCGTGAGATCAGGATTTAAAGAATTTTTGCCTAGCTTCTGCGCGGCGCGCATTAACCAATTGATGATTTTACAGCAAAGAAGAAGAAAGGATTGAACTAAACATAAAAAAACATTGAAAGCGGCTATGCGAATTTTTCCTCAATAAGCATCTGAAGAGGAGAAGCTGTACTTATTTCACTAAAAATCAAATTAATAAATGTACAAAAAAAATATAGAAATATACATTATGATGATGCTTCAAAATATTTAACAAGAAACGTAGTAGAAGCTATGGTACTATTAAACCTGTATGGCTCCATCTGAATCGAAAATATTTTCTACGAATTCATTTTTAGGAGTAATGCCACGACTCTTTCGACTTTACGAGTAACCATAGACAAACCATTTTCTAAAATTTAATCTTCCATAGTTAGGACCCTAAAATTATGACATTTGAGTTTTTCATTCAATTTCTGGGTCGAGAGTCGTCACTGATGGCGTCTTCATCCATCTATGGAATCCCTATTCGACCGAAGAAAAAACTCTTTCCTAGAAGTTTGCCTAAACCTTATTTATTTTCTTTTCAGTTTCTCCTCTGTATTTTATGCTCATAAGTAGTGCCTTAGCGGCTCTCGTCACTATTTTTCTCGTTTTTTGGATCATTCCGTCGACATTGAACGATTATCGACAGCAAAGAGCGCTCTTTGTAGCGAGATTTGAGAATTTAAAGGCAAAGAGCAGTGCTAAGTTTTTATGAAATATTTTTAGAGACGATCTGATATCTTTTTAAGGGAGTTGCATAGAGGGAAGGATAGACATAGAAGAGAAAAAAATAGTGAGAGAATTTATTTTTGCTTAAATTGAAAATATTTTCTCAAAATAACAATTTTCGAGAAATTAAAATTCAGATATAAACAATAGAAAAAAAATTTCAGATTTCGTTTCCGGCTTTATTCCCTTTCCATCCAAACGCTTTTATAAGCCAAAAGTCCTCAATGCTGGTCATTATCAAGTCGAGCCGGATATTAACCAATGTCAAGGACTTCCTGGATTGCCGGGAAATATTTAATATTTTTCTAATATAACTTTTTAGGGTGAGATAGGAGAAGATGGACAGAAAGGAGAAAGAGGACCCGATATAGTGACCGGTATTGGCTCTCCAGGCAGGCAATTTTTCAAATCTTATTATTTTTTATTTTTTTTCAAAATTTTTTGGAAACTTTTGTTAAAATCTAGGTCTTCCTGGTCCACGAGGTCTTAATGGACCCCCCGGTCTCCCTGGTCTACCGGGTGAAGGCGTCTTTTCCGGTCTTCCTGGAGCCCCTGGAATGAAAGGAAGACCAGGAGCTGATGGACTAGAAGGTCCTGATGGGTCCATAGGAGAGCCAGGGATACCTGGGCAGGATAATGAGTAAGTTCCATAATTTTATGATTATTTTTATTATTTGCCTTTATTTTTCAGCTACTGTCCATGTCCTAAACGAAGTGACTCGGCAGCTATTGAAGTGGCTCCTTCGATGATTAATGTAAGATTTTGATAAATTTCAGAGAAAATTTTAGTACAATGCACCAGATGAATTCAGCAAATGGCTGGATATCACAGCAAGAAAATTACCAAGTCAAATACAAAATGGACTACCCCAGTAAAATAAAATGTAATCAAAATAAAACATTCTAACAAATGTCAAAAAAGTTTTGAAAAATTTTCTTTATTTTCTTCACTTCATTTATTAGCTATTATCCTGTCAGTTTTGTTCCACTACCTCATCTCAAATAATTATGAAGAGTATTTCTATCTGGTTTGCTTGAAAAATATCAGTTCAGCTGGATGTATCCTCTGCGCGTCAAGCAACGTACAAAGATACAGCCAACTCGATGTTCTAATCACGTTCACATGCAGCTGGACGCGTTTCGTTGGTCATCAAAGTGCGTAATCTCTCTACTGTCTGCTTAAGGATTGAAAGATTTTAGAAAAAAGGAACCCTGCAACCTTCTCAGAGATTATTTCTACATCATGATACTTACATTCACAAACGCTATACAATTGCATAGAGCACGTGAACGTAAGCTGAACGTGATCTGAACGTCGAGTTGTACCTTGATATGTACGTCGCTCGACGTGTATAAACATCACTTCTTATTTACTTCAATAACTTTATCCTTTGATTTATAATCTTTCGTTTCATTTCTTTCAATAACCAATCATTTCAACATCTTTTGTCCAAATTAAATACCCTTCCAGCATCTTTAATTGAATTACATACTTTAGACTTTCCCGTTTATAATCAAAATTATAAAATGTTCTTTATATAAAATTATTTATTTAAATACAAATATAGATAAACAATCTAGGGAAGATAAGATTATTTTCCAAATACAGGAACAGCAAGCTTCATCATATCGAGAAGAACACTAGCCGTGGCGGTGGAAACGTCGCACTAAAAATCAGTTAATTAAATTAAAAAACCAAAAAAATTACCACGAGACTATCGTCGTCACATTGGACTACCTTTTTCTTGAAAGTCTGTACCAAAATGTTATCATTAGCTTCAGCAAAGCAAGAGACAGAAATGTCATCAACTAGGATCTAAAAATAAATTAGAAAAACCTGTAGTACTAACGATGCCACTATCAGTCAAAGGAGCATAAATTCCTTTCTGGACAGTTCGAGAAATAGATTCGATCATTGTAGGCTCCAAGAAGCTACCCTCAACCTCGATAAGACAGTCTCCAATGGAGAGTTCATCGGCAGTTACTTCCACATATGCCTGAAAAGTCCGATAAAAAAATGAAATATTGTGCTTTCAGACGGTTGATCTTTTTAAAAAATGTTGAGTGATTATTTTTTTCCAATAGAAAAAATCCAATACGTACCGTAGAATTGCAATTGCTCTTGTGAATGAAGTGTTTATCCGTCAACTTGATCTCCTTTCCAGTGGCAGTTTGAATTACCAAAAACTCGGCCTCTTCTTCTGGTAATTTATGCAGCCATCCAGTCAGCGGAACATCAGTGACTCTTCCTCCAGCAGCGGCTTTCACATAATCACTTCCAACCTTCAATTCGTCCATTCTGCGTTTGCTTCCATCTGCCATGATGACCGTCGAATCAGCTGCGAAACAATAGAAACCACCATAAGCTGGGGTAGGATTGTAGGCGGGAGGAGGAATGGCCTGTTGAGGAGGTGGGATGGCTTGTTGGAAGACCTGTTGAGCAGGAATGAAGGCTTGTTGAGCGGCAACTGGAAGAGGAGGAGGCTCGGGACAAGAAAGACGTGCGGCGGAGACATCATAATGAATGGATCCATCGGGAGCAGATCGTGGTACAACGTTTTGTATGAAATCGAAACTTCCTGGAGTCGTCTCGCCACCCATATAAATTTGTCCGGAGGATATACTAGCAACTCCGAGATCAGGTGCTTGGGCAGCTGGACCATGGGAACAGCAGATCATGGAAAGACTGCCGTCAACTGCCCGATTGAAGCCACCAACCCATTGACCAGAAGAACATGAAGGCGAACCAACACAAACCTAAAGCAGTAAAATTGTGGAATGGCTTTACCGATGTCTGTGGATTTTGAGGAACAAAGGGCTGCCGAGAAGGAGAATCGTTTCTGACAAAACCGTCGGGTCTTCCATTTCCTCTAAAAAAATTTAAAAAATCTCATAAGCCTACAGTTGATTAAAATTAGCGTCATTTGAAGCAGGTGATCCAGATGCCGAATCCCATCCGAAACAACCAGCCGGTGGTCGAGCACAACCAAGGACAGTAGCTCCATTGGGAAGAACTTCGAAGGAGTATGGAATAGTCGAAGTACCACAATAGGCAGAGAAAGCCAGAGTGGCGGAGAGAGACCAAACCACGAGCTTAAGCATTGCACCGAATGAATGAATTTTGCTAGAAGGCGGAGGCGTATTAGCGATGTTAAAACTTGATTCCGCTGATAGCCGCTTTCCGAAGAAGGCAGGTATCTAAACACAAAACACATGATTAGCCAGTTTTAAGATATTTCAAGGATGGTTAGATGATCATTCGATTGTTCTTTATAGATTTACTGTGAGATCGAAGCGAGATTGTTTGCCTTTGGTAACACTGTGTTCCCACGGACTGTTTCCGCGAAACTGGTCGGGAGGTTTCCGCGGGATCACGTTTTCTGTTGTTCATCCCATGTGGTGCACTCTTGTTCGAAGATATCCTAATAGCGGTTGTACCAGATTTGGATAGATTCTAGAATTCTTTGCTTTTCTGGTACAGTTTTAAACACTATCAATCCCGCAGAATATGGTTGAGACGACATTGTTTTACACGGATCGTAAAATAGTATAATGATAACGGATGACATGTACCTACTCTGCTTTTTTGAGTTTAAGTCCAAGTTTATTAAAGAGCAAAAGAAGAAATATGATACATTCAAATTTCCTTGGACATTTAAAAATGAGATATAACCCTGTATACTCTTCCAAAATAACAATTAATTAGTTGTCTGATTTCCTTCGTCATCAACTCGACCAAATCCTGATCCACTTCACGGATATTGAAAGTCACGTTTTCAACAGGAAATGAATAATTTATTTTTAGATCCTAGTTGATGACATTTCTGTCTCTTGCTTTGCTGAAGCTAATGATAACATTTTGGTACAGACTTTCAAGAAAAAGGTAGTCCAATGTGACGACGATAGTCTCGTGGTAATTTTTTTGGTTTTTTAATTTAATTAACTGATTTTTAGTGCGACGTTTCCACCGCCACGGCTAGTGTTCTTCTCGATATGATGAAGCTTGCTGTTCCTGTATTTGGAAAATAATCTTATCTTCCCTAGATTGTTTATCTATATTTGTATTTAAATAAATAATTTTATATAAAGAACATTTTATAATTTTGATTATAAACGGGAAAGTCTAAAGTATGTAATTCAATTAAAGATGCTGGAAGGGTATTTAATTTGGACAAAAGATGTTGAAATGATTGGTTATTGAAAGAAATGAAACGAAAGATTATAAATCAAAGGATAAAGTTATTGAAGTAAATAAGAAGTGATGTTTATACACGTCGAGCGACGTACATATCAAGGTACAACTCGACGTTCAGATCACGTTCAGCTTACGTTCACGTGCTCTATGCAATTGTATAGCGTTTGTGAATGTAAGTATCATGATGTAGAAATAATCTCTGAGAAGGTTGCAGGGTTCCTTTTTTCTAAAATCTTTCAATCCTTAAGCAGACAGTAGAGAGATTACGCACTTTGATGACCAACGAAACGCGTCCAGCTGCATGTGAACGTGATTAGAACATCGAGTTGGCTGTATCTTTGTACGTTGCTTGACGCGCAGAGGATACATCCAGCTGAACTGATATTTTTCAAGCAAACCAGATAGAAATACTCTTCATAATTATTTGAGATGAGGTAGTGGAACAAAACTGACAGGATAATAGCTAATAAATGAAGTGAAGAAAATAAAGAAAATTTTTCAAAACTTTTTTGACATTTGTTAGAATGTTTTATTTTGATTACATTTTATTTTACTGGGGTAGTCCATTTTGTATTTGACTTGGTAATTTTCTTGCTGTGATATCCAGCCATTTGCTGAATTCATCTGGTGCATTGTACTAAAATTTTCTCTGAAATTTATCAAAATCTTACATTAATCATCGAAGGAGCCACTTCAATAGCTGCCGAGTCACTTCGTTTAGGACATGGACAGTAGCTGAAAAATAAAGGCAAATAATAAAAATAATCATAAAATTATGGAACTTACTCATTATCCTGCCCAGGTATCCCTGGCTCTCCTATGGACCCATCAGGACCTTCTAGTCCATCAGCTCCTGGTCTTCCTTTCATTCCAGGGGCTCCAGGAAGACCGGAAAAGACGCCTTCACCCGGTAGACCAGGGAGACCGGGGGGTCCATTAAGACCTCGTGGACCAGGAAGACCTAGATTTTAACAAAAGTTTCCAAAAAATTTTGAAAAAAAATAAAAAATAATAAGATTTGAAAAATTGCCTGCCTGGAGAGCCAATACCGGTCACTATATCGGGTCCTCTTTCTCCTTTCTGTCCATCTTCTCCTATCTCACCCTAAAAAGTTATATTAGAAAAATATTAAATATTTACTGGCATTCCAGGATATCCTTGAGCTCCTGGTAGCCCTGGCATCCCTGGTTCTCCATCCAATCCTGCTTCTCCTGTTTCCCCCTTCCTCCCCAATCTCCCAGGTGGTCCTGAAGGTCCAGGAGGACCTGCAAAGACCGGATTTGTTGAATCTTCTTGAATAAATTCACAGCCAGCTACTCCATCTGGACCAGGGATACCCTATAAATGTGGAAAAACTTTAAAAAAGGGAAATTTTGCACCTCGTAGCCATCATATCCGTCATTTCCCGGCAATCCAGGAAGTCCTTGACATTGGTTAATATCCGGCTCGACTTGATAATGACCAGCATTGAGGACTTTTGGCTTATAAAAGCGTTTGGATGGAAAGGGAATAAAGCCGGAAACGAAATCTGAAATTTTTTTTCTATTGTTTATATCTGAATTTTAATTTCTCGAAAATTGTTATTTTGAGAAAATATTTTCAATTTAAGCAAAAATAAATTCTCTCACTATTTTTTTCTCTTCTATGTCTATCCTTCCCTCTATGCAACTCCCTTAAAAAGATATCAGATCGTCTCTAAAAATATTTCATAAAAACTTAGCACTGCTCTTTGCCTTTAAATTCTCAAATCTCGCTACAAAGAGCGCTCTTTGCTGTCGATAATCGTTCAATGTCGACGGAATGATCCAAAAAACGAGAAAAATAGTGACGAGAGCCGCTAAGGCACTACTTATGAGCATAAAATACAGAGGAGAAACTGAAAAGAAAATAAATAAGGTTTAGGCAAACTTCTAGGAAAGAGTTTTTTCTTCGGTCGAATAGGGATTCCATAGATGGATGAAGACGCCATCAGTGACGACTCTCGACCCAGAAATTGAAGGAAAACACTTGACAGAAGCTGGTTTTTAAAGACACGATCCTCCATTTTTTTTTCACAGGATATTAAGAATATCTACTTCTTGCAAATATCGTTACGCTTTGGCGTCCATCATGCTAGACAGAAAATTCTTTGACGGCTGTCGCCGCATGCCGGTTTGATGAATCTAGGGCAATCTTCTGTTGCATTATAATGCGTTTATAGTCTGTTCCTAGCTATTGCTAGATTGGATCAAGATATCCCATTCGAGCAAAAATATGGGGGATGGGGGGGGGGGGGGGGGGATCAAGATTTTTCTATATGCTATAATTCTTTAACAAAAATGAAACTTTATCAACTGTGAAGTTGTTAAGAAACTATTTTAGAAAGTTTTTGACGTTAGATATTTTGAAATATGGCGACTATTTATGAAGTAAATTAGAAATTTGTCCCTAGAATTGTCCTGTTTTGACTAGTTTGCCCAATACGATTGAATATTAATCTATGCTTCGTAGTACGTACTTCACATTCTACCACTAACGCTTCCCTCTGATGCAAATTCGTCTGCAATTTCATTGTCTCGTGAAGACCTGAGATACATCATTCTTTACGAATTTCGTTTGGGATCGTCTGAACGAGGAGCTGCCACCAGAATCTACAGTCTGATAGGTCAAGGAATGGTCTCTCACGCGACGGTACATAGGTGGTTCGCCCGCTTCAACTCCGGAAGATCATATGATGAAGCCGCTCTTTCCAAAAAAAAACTTACTATATCTCCTTCAACCTCAAATTTAAAAGTAGGGACTCCAATGATACAGAACACTCACGATAAGCCTAATCAAAGAAAAGGATGTACTTCTTGTCAATGAACTCCTCGCAGTTAAAAGGAAAAATTTGACTAAAAAATGCTTTTTCTTACCTAAAATGAAGAAAGATATTCACATCGCCTTAGATATATTTGAATTATCGAATTAAAATACCAATAGAACAATTAGAAACGTTACTTTCAAGAAATACACATGGGCTTCATTGGTCTTCTTTCAAAAACAGAAGGAGAGAACAGCTTGCTCCAAATTCAATTTACATTCTTCGTGTAGATTATATCAAATCAATTTTACAAAATACCAAGGACAATATGGTGATAAAATGGGCAGAAAATAACAAAAGGTTTACAGTATCTACTAACTGGATTAGCCGTAAGCTGAAAACATAATCTGGTAGACTGGATGGAAGAAATTGTAGTTCAAGAACGACATCAAGAAGATAAATTTTTTTTTACTAACTTTCTTTATCTTCCCAAAAATTAGACTAGAATGAACGAAAAACATGATTTTTATTAATAAAATTTATTTTTTTCATATCCTGAATTTATATATACAAGATCGAACTATTCTGATTGTGGTTCCGTTCAAAAAAAATTTTGGAAAGCCAATTCCAGTTGACTGAAACCCCCCTTCGTTGTTTCGTGTTTTTTAATTCAAACTGTTCTGTTTTTCTCCCTAAAATACCCTTTTTCCACCTTGAATGACCAACATCAATTTAGTTACGATGACGCATTCTCCTGCTAGCCACTCGTGCTCAAGGTTATTCGCGACTGGTTCGCTCATCTTGCCTTAAAAGTTTCGGTAAACATAACTCTTCTCTAAAACTCGTGATGATCTTTCTTCTCTTTATTCCCCTTATTTCTGCACAATTTGTAAGTCTCTTTCTCTATTTCATATCAAGTAGAAAAATAGTATCAAGAGTCTTTCTTCTCCAACGCCCAATCTCAGAATGATCCATACACCATGCTATATAATAGTTATCAATCTCTATTGAAACGTGTAGAAAAATTGGAAGGACAAATGACTGGACTTCAACAAGCTGCTCATAGAGATTGGAATACAACCGAAAGTGGATCCATGTACAGATTGTTCGAAGAGCGAAAGAATTGGGAACAAGCGGAGGTTGGTGACCGATTTTCTACTGCTGTCCTGTCTAAATTCGATAAAAAATGAATGAATGAATTAAATTATTTAAAAAAAATATTTAATTAACAAATTATTACATTTTGGATAAAAAATCATAAAAATTTGAATTTATATGCTCCATTTCAGTCATACTTTATTGAATAAAGAACAACTTTTTGTTTTTTAAAACATTTTAAGCAAAAAATTTGGATAAAGTAAAAACTAGTTTAATATGACTTTTTAAACTGAATTTCGAAGAGTTCGAGTTTCAAAGAAGAAATCACCTATAAATATGAAATTGTTATAACAAACAATAAGTTACAAAAAAATCAACTCAATCGGTTAGAAAACAAATAATATCCAAGCTATTTATTGTTCATGTTCATACTAACAGTTCAGAATTACTGTCGCTCCCTTAACGCTCACCTGGTTGTGGTGGATAATAAAGAGAAAAATGACTTCATCACTGGTATATTCACTTTTATAAAAATCTAGGAATATTATAGCTTTGATTAATGAGAGCCCCACTTCCGACTTTGTGTGGATTGGAATGAAAACCAAAGCGACGACCAGAGGATTCAACGATAATTTTTCAAATTTTAATGAAGATAGCCCGATTGATGGTTGTGCTGGTGGGTTTAAGGGCTCTTATAAACAACAATTTTGATGTTTTAAATAATGGGATTATATTTTTTAATCAAAGCTAAGCTAAGCTTCAAAGGTTTTTAAAATTTCAATGATGACTATTTGTTGTAATTTATCTTATTAGGAGCCAGCGTTTTTTGTAAAAGAAAAAATTTCAGTAATGGATACCAGTGGAGTTTGGTCAATTCGTTCTTGTACCCAACTGCGTCCCTTCGTCTGCCAGATGGTCATCGCCTAATCAACTCTCCTTATCAGTTGACCTCTTCTCCCGTCGATAATAAATTGTTTATTCCCATCGCGGTCGAACTCGTTCAGTTTCCGAAAATACCGCGTTGACCTGCAAAAAGTATTGATTTCACTGACCGGCCGCCATCGACAATAGCAATGTCTCTCATGGCTCATTGCACTGCTCTCCTTACTTTCCCGTTTTATACAATTGATTGATTTTTGGCAAATTGTTTTCTTTTAGAATGACGCAGGATAGAACCGTTCTCCTCAATTCGGGTTATCACATGCCAATTGTTGGACTGGGAACATGGCAAAGTCAGCCAGGAGAGGTATGATATGAAATTTTATATGTTAAAATAAATCGAAAATGGATTTTTATATAATTTCTGGTCCTATACAGTCAAAATTGAAAAAATTGATCAGAAATACTTCAAAAATCAAAGAATTTTATTTACCATGTATAATTTTTAATGGATACGATCTAAAAATTGAAAGAAAAAAGTTTCTTTATTAACTGAAAATATTTTATTTTGATAACGTTATTTTTTTAACCTTTTTTTTGGCGTCCAACAACAAAAAATTTTAGTTTCTTTACAATATATTAAAATATCAATTTTACAGGTGGCCAAAGCCGTCGAGGCTGCTCTACGCAATGGCTATAAGCATATTGACTGTGCTTATGCTTACTTAAACCAAAAGGAGATTGGAGAAGTTTTCAACCGCCTATTCTCATCAGGAGAGATCAAAGTAGTCCTTTTTTCCATTCTTTTCTATTTCCTTCAGAGAGAAGACATTTTCATTACCTCAAAAGTCTGGAATACATTCCATAGCTATGATTTGGCTAAGAAAAACGTTGATACTATTCTCAAGGAGCTTCACTTGAATTATATTGACTTGATCTTAATTCATTGGCCATTAGGATACGAAGAGGGAGGAGATGTCTTCCCCAAAGTAGGCTTTTTGTGTTTCTCTTTTCTTCATAATTTTACGTTATTTTTGTAAAATCTTGGAAGAAAGAACCAATGCGAAAAGCATGCAAAAAACATAAAAAATGAAATGAGGTTCGCATGTATAATTAAATTTTTTTTAATGTATAAAATCTGTTTTTACTTATTTTCTATACAAATTACCCCCATGGTTCACAGATTTTTTCCAGACAGAAGATGGTAAGAAAATGCGTTATTCTGATGTCGACTATTTGGAGACCTGGAAGGCTCTGGAAGATTGTCAGAAGGAGGGAAAAATTCGTTCAATTGGAATCTCTAATTTCAATCACAAGCAAATTCTAAGGGTTATTGGCGATGGAAAGATCAAGCCTGCGGTTCTTCAGGTAGTTTTTTGAAGCTGAAATAGAAATTCCTTTTAAATATCTACCTGGTACTTTTTAGGTAGAGATTCATCCTTACTTCCAACAGAAGAAACTTCGAGAGTTTTGTAAAGAAAAAGGAATAGCTGTGACGGCTTACAGGTATATTTTATTTTTTATTACTTTTTTCTTGAATTTTAGCTCTCTGGGAAATCCTGGCTCGTCGATGTTCAGAAAGGAAGGTGATCCAAATATCCTTGAAGAGACAATTGTCAAGGAGATTGCGGCTAAGCACGGCAAGGTAAGTTCATTCTGACTTTTTTTGGTTTCAGGAGGAAAATTTGATATTCATGTTTTTTTTAGACTCCAGCTCAAGTAGCCTTGCGTTGGGCCGTTCAAAATGGAATCATGGTCATTCCCAAGTCCGTTTCTGTCGATCGCATTAAGCAGAACGCGGACCTTTTCGACTTCACCCTTTCTCCAGAAGAGCTGTCGAAAATTGAATCGCTTGATCGCGGCTGGCGTATCGTCGATCTTACTTTCCGTGACAACGATCATCCCCACTTTCCTTTTTCTGAAGAATATTAGACAAAAGATATTCCATTGTGAGGTATTAAATACATCTTTCTAGCTTGTGATAGTTTGGACAAGATAGCGACGAGAACATATTTCATTGTCCAGATTGAGAAAGAACATTCGCCATTGTCCAGCAACAGTAACAACACGGGAGAATACATATCTGAAGACAGTTTTTTTTAAATTGAAATAGCCGGCAAAACTACCGTCCATCTATCAATATTTGATTGATAAAGTCGCAAAATTGTTGCTTTTGTATATCATTTGGAATGTGAACCTGAAAAAATAGTTATACAGTGAAATCAAAATAACCATCTACAAAAGATGGTTATTTTGGGATAGAAATTAGCAATTTTTGTGGTTAAATGGTGTTATTATAGCTAATGGAATAATTAAATTATAAACTTTATAAAATTACTGCAAAATTATAAAAGTTCACCAACCTCCATGTTAAACTGACATATAGTCACATTCTCCTTATCCAGCTTCCCTCCTTTATAAAATTCTGGAAACGTGGAATATTCTCTTCCTTCTGCGTCAAACCAAATATTGTCAATTATCCTGCTAGGTGTGTTTATCATTTTTGTCAAGAAATAAGTAAAATCTACATGAGTCACGTTCAAAGACGTGTAGCTATCTAAAACACTTTCATGTATAAATTGAAAGAAAAAAATATACTATTCAGTAAAACACTTGCTTGCTGAATCCCTGTCTGGCCACTAACTGCCACGGCATAAAACTTTCCAATTTTTGAAAAAAGTTTTGAATTTTCCTGAACTGGATCAGCACCGAAAAATAAACTTTTTTCATGTAGATCCTAAAATAATAAAAATTCAAAAACGAAAACCTTAATTAATTTTTCTTCAGCCGTGATATCCAAGCCTACACCAACTGTTACAATAATTGATTGAGAATTATACTGAAAAACCGAAAATAAAATAAGAAATTGCGAAAGATATTCACAAGTTGGTTGGATTGGCAAGAGTCAGAACTCACTAATCCGAAATTTTAAATGATTTAGAAAATTCGTGGGATTAAAAAAAGTATTTTTACAAATTTTCATTATAAAACGGTCATTTTTCATCTTTTTCGTACTTTTGTCAGATTTTGCTATCAAAACTCACTACAAGACAATTCGGCATGACTAATCTATTGCAAAATACAGAAGTCAAAAATATTCAGTCAATCTTTTGCTGTCGCAAACAGCCATATAAATGAATTACAATTAAAGTACCTATTTTAAAGTATAAAAGGTACTATTCAAGATTGCTTAGATGCGGAGAATTGTTCCTGTATATAGATTGAACATATTAGAATCTTGCCAAAACAGGTTTAGCCATTCTTTCGGCCCCTTGCATGCCTTTGATTTAAGCTAAAAAGAAACTGAAAACTAAATTTCGTTTGTAACTTTCTCTAATGGTAATAAGAATAAAAAGCGTACGTTATCTGGATGAATATGGTATTTTGACTCGTCTTTGTTTGGGTATTCTACAACTTGCAATCGACCGATGGTTGTCCGATTTTGACAGTAGGTGGATGCATATCCTATTTTATTCCATAGCTGAAATTTTTACACATTATTTCACAAAAAAACCTCGTCTTTATTGTGTTTAATAAACATCAACTGATACTTGATGCAATTACTCCAATCATTATATATATTCCTCACCGTATTGTGGATTTGTTCCTGAAAATTTGGAGGTTTAAAATAAAAAAATACCTCTAGTGTAGGAGGTTTATAAAAAAATAAAATGTAGACAGTAAAAATACTACAAATATAAGCAGCTAGTCTGAGATAATTATCCATTAGACAGTGAAATTTTAATCTGTGTAGAATCGAAAGGGAGATTAGGTTCATGTCCGCGTAAAGCGAGAAACGGGAAAGATGATAGGGATAGCAGGTCAATGTTCAAAAAAACGCTCAGAAGGCAAATAGCCAATTAAACTTATAGTAGTTACTAAATGTGGACTATTATTATTTACCCTTTTGGGATCAGCCGAAATTAGTAAATAATGGAATTTAAGCTTCAAGAAAGGAAAACAAGGTAGTAATAATTGAAATAATAGCTTAAGAGAACTTAAATCTTCCAGTAAATGTTAAATTCAATTTATTTGATGTTTGTTTGCTTAGGAAATAAAAATATATGTCAAAGACGAAAGAGGGGGGCTTATAGGAAAATGAAGAAAATTGGGTGGGGGACGGGGGAGGGGGGATGGGAATTTGATTGACTCGCGGAGAAGAATCCAAATCGCCAACAAAGGACAATTCTTCAGATTTGGTCTTGCCGAGAAAAAAGCCCGACCGTCGTGTAACCGACATAGCATCTTAAGCTGTAAACAAGCTGATGATTACGATCGCGCGTCTTACAATCAAATAAAAGATAAGCTCCTATTGTACTGTTTCTCTTTTGTTTTTTGCTATGTAATTTGTTTTCTCCATTTCTGTCCTATGAATAACAAAAATTGAATAGCTCGAATACAACGTGCAAAGACTATAATTCAGAGATCTAGGAAGAGATATTTTGATCTGTGTAGTCTTTAAATCTTACAATCCTCTTCTCTGTGACAGAACAGTTTATTTATGATGAATTCATTGACGCCTTTCAGAAAGGAAAGCCTGATTAATGTGAGCAAGATTCTTAGAGTCAAAAGCGAGACCGTGTCTGTCTCTTTCTAGGCACCGAATGGCTCAACTTCCTTCGGATTTATATTTAAAAGATTGCTTGACGTTGTACGAGAAGACTGTTGTGCCCTCCATTATAGATCGATTAGAGACTTGAGTCAATAGATCTTTTCAACTTTTATTAACTTTTCTATCTTTCAAAAGTTTTTCAAGTCTCCAAAGCAATCTAATACCAACGAATTTGAATTTTATGTTTTAAATTACCCTGGGACACTAATTTCATGGTGAATTGATTGATCCATATTGACAACTAAGTCTTTCTATCTGCTTGTCAATGGTTTTCATTTAAAAGCAGAATATTCCTTCCTCTCTCTCTAAATTATAAAGTTTCTATTAATATACCTTAGTTTACTTTTAAATCAAATGTGAATGTATACGCGTGTGAGATGTTGACTCCTTCAGAGCGGAAAGGACAGACGTAGCCACTTCCGCTCCGGAAAACTGAAGAAGAAGGTCAAACTAGGTGATGGAGGGTATTATTGGTCTTTTTGAGCTCTGTGTGGATATGTCTGGGTGCCTTTTTCTCTATGACGTGAAGACAGCGAGGGTGGCAGTGCTCCCCCGAGAGTAAAAGAAGTCCATTTTTGACTTATAACCTCACGTCATTGGCTACCTTATTTTAGCTACAAGGCCCACAATATTAACCTTTTTAGTCATAGATTATAGATTGTGAATTTATCGAGGTATTAGACAATTCTAATTCTCGGTGAACCTTTTTCAGCACTTAAAGCTATCCTCGATTTAAAAAAATCCTCTTTCCAGTTCTCTGGGACCATAATTCCTTATTTGTCTTCAAATTCTTAACTCTATTCGAAATCCTACAGAGTGATATATGTGCTACTCAAATCCAATAATTAATAAGAGAATATAACATTAGAATAACATAAATTTATTTTGGTTAGAAATATTCAAATATGTTACCACAAACCATTTAATGCTGAAAACAATTAGCTTATAAGAAGTCTGACCAAAACTTCAATTATAGGAACAAAAAATAAGTTCATTGCTAAAGGGGAGTAATAATAAATCTCGTACTGCGCATTGACCCACGCGCCTAATTCTCTAACAGGGCTATTCAGTTGCAACAAAATGGCTAAAAATAATAAACATTTTTAGCTATTTAAAAAAAAAATTTTTCCAACCATTTTTCTTCATTCTTTTCATTTATGGATTTTTCATTAAACGTCAGTTCTAAAATAACGTATAAAAATGGGTTCATGTTATATAACACCTATTCTAATCTATTGCATCTCCCTTTTCCAAACATACTAAACACATAATGACTATCTATATGCCCTGAATCAAAGCCAACTACCGCATAAATAGTCATGAGAGAAGAGATAGCGGGCGGCTTCTCCAAAGCCCCTTACCATTGTTCATCCATCTCGACGTCACGCGGGTATAATTATTGTAATTTCATCCACCGTACCTGCGGGAGTTCTCAGCAGGAGTTCATGTCTAGCTGATCAAAGAGCAAATTGGATGGATGCGCGAGAGAGAGGTGACAGGTGGTCACATTTTCGAATCCAGCCGCCCTACCGTATCCCATTATTTTATTTAGCCTACCTACCGTAACCGGTCATAGGATTTAGATGCATAGGTTTCCTTTTTGGTGATATCAAAAAAGGTCAGTATTTTTTATTCATTTTCATTTTACCATAACTAACCCAATCGTCAGCGTAGCCTTATTTCAATCCAGCGTCAGAAGTAGATTAGTTGACGCGACATTTTTGAAATTAAACTCGTACAAAGGTGAAAGGCAAAGCGTTTATGAAATTGCTAAAAATTTTTAATAGTTTTTGTTATGGGAAAAGTATTTTTCTATGATTTCATTGTTTTAAAAAAAATTATCAAGTCTCAAAAATGCAATTCTTAGTCAGACATCTTACGATACAATTGTTTTCCTGGCTAATTTATTATTTTCAAAAAGTTAAAAAAAAAAACCACTTAAATCCTCAAACGCTTCTCAATTATTATTTTGTATATGTATATTGCTTTTGTATTGTGTTCTGCTACTTCCTGTTTATTCGATTTCTTCCATGTTTTGCTACAAATAATTACAAACTATTATTCTATTTTTTCTATTCTTGTTTCTTTATTCTAGGAGATGTTTCTTCTCCTCTTCTTGGTGGGGTTTGCATTCTCCTTCAATTTTTATAAAACAGTAGCAGATGAGGAGGCAATCAAATCAGTTCTACTGCGACTTCCCGATTGGGTAATTAATATATTGTTACTTTTTAGTGGAAAAAATGAATTTTAAAATTTTATTTTTAATTTCAACATGTATTTAGATTAACAAGCATATCACCTTCTCCATTGAAGAAGATTTAAAGTACGTAAAGGACGGAGCAAGAATTCTACCGATGAATAATGGCATTTTTGTTCAAGGAGGCAGTGGAACTACAGTACTCTATGCTATAAATGTAAGATTTTAAGCAAATGTTTACTTCATATTTTCTTATATCATTAAAACTTTTGATTGCCTTTTTATATAATAATATACGAAAAAATTATTTTTTTTTGATAAATAATTTTAGTTCTACCTTCGAAACTACTGTCGCACTCAAATCACCTGGGATGGAAACACATACGGCGATCATTGTGAACCTTTGTTTGAGGATTTGTTCTTCGAAGCGCCGCAAGTGCGATTTTTTGGTAATCCCTGCACGTTCTCTTACACAACAGCATGGTGGAAATGGGAAGATTGGGAGAATTTTATCGATTGGCTGGCCTTCAGTAAGTTATAGAAGATTGAAAATTTTGTGAAAGAAAAAGAAGATAGACTCAATATTTTTTGACGGTTATTTTTCCAGACGGCTTCAATATGGTCTTGGCTCCCATCGGTCAGGAAGCTCTCTGGCGTGACGTATTTCTTGATATGGGTCTCGATCGTCGTGACTTAGATTCTTACTTCACTGGTCCGGCCTATCTTCCCTGGCATCGAATGGGCAATCTCAAGGGCTACGGCGGACCAATGACAGATTTCTTTCTCGATGCTCAGTTGGAGTTAAACATACGAATCGTTCGTCGACTGGCCAGTCTTGGAATTACGCCAGTGCTTCCTACCTTCGCTGGCTTTGTCCCAGATGCCCTGGTCTATATGAAAGATAAAAAATGGGAGAAAAAGTTTACATGGAATACCTGTTGGGATGGATTTAATGAGACGTACAGCTGTCTGGCGTCGGTTCTTCCGAAGGAAGACTTATTCACAGAAATTGGAATGAGATTTATGGAGAAGGTAGGCCTGAGGGAAATGAAAAAAGCCCATATACAAATGTTTTTAAGTAATACGTCCGTCACCAGCGGTCCTCCTGACACATTGAATTCCCCCCCTCCCCCCCCCCCCCCCCCCCGGATATTTAAGATTGAAACGATCATTTCAACCAATAACAGTTCTCCTCGAACTGGCAGAATGAATTCTAAATTTATGCTTCAGCAACAACAAGCTTATGGCCGACTTTTCCACGTCTATAGTGCTGATCCAATGAATGAAATTCCTAGTCACTTGACAGATATTCAATATCTCCGTGATCTAGCCTGGTCTGTCCATGCTGCTTGTATGAATGGGGACAATCAATGTATCTGGTACGTCGATTCTATTTCAAAAAAAAATTCAGGGTTCTTCAATCTTGGACATTTTTCTACGATAAGTGGCCCAAGTCAGCAGTGAAGGCATTTCTCAACGGTGTTCCCACCGGTCGTCTCCTTGTTTTGGATCTTTTCGCCGAAGCCTATCCCCTCTACAATCGAATGAACTCTTTCTATCAGCACGCCTTCGTCTGGTCGATGCTTCATAATTTCGGAGGAAATACAGAAATTCGGGGGAATTTGACAGCCGTGAATAGAGGCTATCAGATAGCGAAGACATCAAACAACACAATGGTCGGAGGTGGACTGACAATGGAAGGAATGGAGCAGAATTATATGGTCTATCAATTTATGATTGATAGAATGTGGTCAGTGAGAGAAATCCAAATCGGCGAATGGTATGTTTATTGACTATCCCAATATTTTTTTATTTTCTGAAAATTAAATGGAAAAATACGAAATATACATTTTTTTCAGGGTTGAAAATTTCGTCAAATCGCGTTATCAATCGGACAATGTTACAATCATCGAAGCTTGGCAACTTATCGCTGAATCTTTTTATAACCAAACACAGAATATCTCTGCTATTATTACAAATGGCAACCGCTTCGAGAGTTATCTCTTCAAACGACCGAAATTTCATCAGACTATACGCTACTGGTTCGATATGTCCATTTTGTTGGAAATCGTCGAGAAATTCTCTGCCGTGAAGGATGCCTTATGGCACAATCATCTTTTTCAGTGAGTGTTGCAGCAAAATTTGGGAAAAATACATTTTTTTAGAAGAGATTATAACGATTTCAATAAAGAATTGCTACAATTCCGACTTGGAAATGACTATATTACAAGGATCGCAGAAGCCATTGGAACTGATGATATTGTTGGTATTAATGAGGCCTGTAAGCTCGTTCAGCGTACTTTTGAAGAAATTGATAAACTCGCAAACTATGATTATGACAAATGGGAAGGTAAGTCATTGGAATGGACTGAAAGACATTCTAAAAAATAGTTCAAGCGCTTTAAAATTAAAGAACATTTATAGAATTTAAATTAATTGTCAGACGTTTGAAATTTTAGATATTTTTTACAGTGAAAAAACTTTTACTTCCTATAGAAATTCCTAAAAGATTAAGCATTTCTTCAGCTAACGCCATCAGCTGGGCATCGAACGGCGTGGAACAAAAGCTCCTCGCTCTAAATGTCCGTTCCCTCGTCTCCATCTGGGGACCCCAAGGAGAAAATCTCGACTATGCTCACCGTTCCTGGAAGGGTCTTATAACCAAATATTATGCTCCCCGATGGAAATTCTTCTGTGCCTATATGGCCAATGAAGACAACTTGAAGAATAAGACAAAGTATAATCATGAAATATTCTACGGTGTCGAAAACGTTTTTGTTAAATTTGGACGAAGCGATATTATCTATAATTGAGTTGTTTTTCTATGATAAGTGAGCTGTGAGGCAGTCATTCATTATTAAACATCTTTTTGTTTTTTAAAATTTTGCAAGCAGAGATGTGAAGAGAAAGAATAACAGCAAAAACTGTAAGAGAGTAGAATTTCGCATGGATGGTATGACTCATACGTCATTGTTTTCATCAGTCTTCCTTTTTACCATCCCCCTCCCTCTCTCTTTCCCTTCCTAACCTGTTTGTGTTAGTGACTAATAAATATTCAAAACTATTCAATTAAGGATCATATCACTGACGCTGAGCGGCTCTCTCCCTTTCTCTTCTTCTTTCGGCAGCTCTTGCAGCTCGTTCGCGCTCCTGTTTAAGGGTTTCTCGAATCATCTGAAATCCAAAATATTACTAAAAAGAAACTGGAACTTTTCGGGATATATTTCTCCTCCCTCCCTTGAAAAACTTCCAGAGAACTCTACTAGTGAAACTTCATTATCAATCAATAAAATAAACCTTTCTCAGCAAGTGAAAAATTGAATAGCGCTCATTGCTAAGTAGTTAATCGATTCAATTAATAATACTAGTTAATAATTAATTGAACTTTCATTTCAATTTGTTAAAAGGAAAAATGTAATCAAAGAATTTTTTTTCTTTCGTAATTTAATCTTTCAACATGAAAGTTTGGATAAAGACCATGAACCAATACAAATATCATGACGGTATCCGAAAGTAAGAGCATTAACCAAGAAATTATTGAATAAGAGAAGACAGCTGATAAGAGATCCTAATATCATGACAATTCAAGAAACAGAAAAAGAGGAAGACCCAAACTGAGATGGAAAGACGAATTTCAAAATCGTTTATTCAACTGGATAGCAAAAGGATAAGTAAGCTGTTGGAAAGTGGGGCTACGACAAGCAAAAGCTCACAACAAATAAAATAAATAGAAAAGGTAAAAAATATGGAAATACTACATAGTGAGAAATTAAAGACTGCTATGATAAGCTGACTGCTTATCGATTCTGGGCAGCAACAATCGACATGAGTGCACCGTAAGTTTATTTCAATTTGACTTTTAACTTATGAGAAACCTTAGCAGTCAAGTTGACTTCTTCAGTAAAATTCAAAGAAACTTGAGTGATTTGGCTGTCATTCTTTTGAAACTAATGGCTGGTAGTACGAGAGAAATAGACGAAGTAACGTGTAACGCAACTTCTAAACGTAACTAGGCACGACAAATAAAAGATGATGCAACTACTGAAAATAAACAGAAAGCAGCTGAATATTTGGAGAAACTTGAAAGGGATCACAGGGAATTGGATGAACAGTGCACGGCTCTTTGGAACTTCTTGGCTGAGGTCAGTGTATTTTTGTTGCGGAATAATGGACCGGAGGATTATTTCAAAGGCAATTTGAATTCTCTTATTCAGGACGAGGTAAGGAATTAAAAATAAAATAGAATATATTCTTTAGGAGACGAAACATAGTTTATCAAATAAATGGTCACAGCTGTATTATGATGCGAAGACGCTGAATGAAATGTATGACCAAAAGGTGACAATTAGTCTAGCGACAATGTCTGTTTCAGATTCAGCAACTGTATATTGATCTAGGCATGAGAAGGCGGAAAGATCTTGGTCACAAAGAGGTACAACTGTTTTTAACCAACATCTTCTTTAGCTTCTTGCACAATTAAAGAAAATGGAAGAGCTTCCTAACTTTGGACAACAAATTGCTGCCTTTACGGCGCTGCATAAAGCCCCTGAAGCTGTGGCATCTGACTCTGAAACAAATAATCAAATAACCTCAGACGAACTGGATAGTGATGACGAACAGGCAACGTATGAAGGGAATGAATCCAAAAAAAGTATGATTAGACTCTTCACCAAAATATCAAATCTTCCTGTCTATAAACTGGAAACCTCTTCTATACCTATGAACTCATTCAAGAATCTGGCTGCCAATTTTGTTAAGCCACAAAAAGAAATGTCTAAACAATACTTGGACTGTACCCAAGAAGTAGAAGACATATCCAATCACGTGAGACTCGATATCATTTATATCATTCGTTTAGATAAAAGCTATCGAAATTCAAATTAAAGAACATGAACAAAATCGTAAATTAGAGAAAGTTTTCTTTGATGCGCCGAGAACTGTTTGTAAAAAGTGCAATAGGATATGTCACAATGACTGTTTCTTTGAAAAACTAAAGGTGATTATTTTCTTATGGGAAATTGTTATTCAGCATCAAGAATTTGCGACATTTGAAATCACAAGATGTGCAGTTTTCAAAAAGACTTATTACGGAGTATATATATGTAGGGAATGTAATTGTCCTTATGAAGACCATAGTCATCTTCACTACGAACTTAAAGAAACTGTTAGTCTTTTTAAAATTATTTTAACATTATTCAGTTTTCAAAGTCTCTGCTGATTGCCGGACTGACTAACAAATATAATGATCAAAATCATTTACTAACACTGCTCCAAGAAAAGGTTCAAGTGTATTTTTCGTCTGAAATGATTCTAGAGGCTTTATGCAGCGCCGTAAAGGCAGCAATTTGTTGTCCAAAGTTAGGAAGCTCTTCCATTTTCTTTAATTGTGCAAGAAGCTAAAGAAGATGTTGGTTAAAAACAGTTGTACCTCTTTGTGACCAAGATCTTTCCGCCTTCTCATGCCTAGATCAATATACAGTTGCTGAATCTGAAACAGACATTGTCGCTAGACTAATTGTCACCTTTTGGTCATACATTTCATTCAGCGTCTTCGCATCATAATACAGCTGTGACCATTTATTTGATAAACTATGTTTCGTCTCCTAAAGAATATATTCTATTTTATTTTTAATTCCTTACCTCGTCCTGAATAAGAGAATTCAAATTGCCTTTGAAATAATCCTCCGGTCCATTATTCCGCAACAAAAATACACTGACCTCAGCCAAGAAGTTCCAAAGAGCCGTGCACTGTTCATCCAATTCCCTGTGATCCCTTTCAAGTTTCTCCAAATATTCAGCTGCTTTCTGTTTATTTTCAGTAGTTGCATCATCTTTTATTTGTCGTGCCTAGTTACGTTTAGAAGTTGCGTTACACGTTACTTCGTCTATTTCTCTCGTACTACCAGCCATTAGTTTCAAAAGAATGACAGCCAAATCACTCAAGTTTCTTTGAATTTTACTGAAGAAGTCAACTTGACTGCTAAGGTTTCTCATAAGTTAAAAGTCAAATTGAAATAAACTTACGGTGCACTCATGTCGATTGTTGCTGCCCAGAATCGATAAGCAGTCAGCTTATCATAGCAGTCTTTAATTTCTCACTATGTAGTATTTCCATATTTTTTACCTTTTCTATTTATTTTATTTGTTGTGAGCTTTTGCTTGTCGTAGCCCCACTTTCCAACAGCTTACTTATCCTTTTGCTATCCAGTTGAATAAACGATTTTGAAATTCGTCTTTCCATCTCAGTTTGGGTCTTCCTCTTTTTCTGTTTCTTGAATTGTCATGATATTAGGATCTCTTATCAGCTGTCTTCTCTTATTCAATAATTTCTTGGTTAATGCTCTTACTTTCGGATACCGTCATGATATTTGTATTGGTTCATGGTCTTTATCCAAACTTTCATGTTGAAAGATTAAATTACGAAAGAAAAAAAATTCTTTGATTACATTTTTCCTTTTAACAAATTGAAATGAAAGTTCAATTAATTATTAACTAGTATTATTAATTGAATCGATTAACTACTTAGCAATGAGCGCTATTCAATTTTTCACTTGCTGAGAAAGGTTTATTTTATTGATTGATAATGAAGTTTCACTAGTAGAGTTCTCTGGAAGTTTTTCAAGGGAGGGAGGAGAAATATATCCCGAAAAGTTCCAGTTTCTTTTTAGTAATATTTTGGATTTCAGATGATTCGAGAAACCCTTAAACAGGAGCGCGAACGAGCTGCAAGAGCTGCCGAAAGAAGAAGAGAAAGGGAGAGAGCCGCTCAGCGTCAGTGATATGATCCTTAATTGAATAGTTTTGAATATTTATTAGTCACTAACACAAACAGGTTAGGAAGGGAAAGAGAGAGGGAGGGGGATGGTAAAAAGGAAGACTGATGAAAACAATGACGTATGAGTCATACCATCCATGCGAAATTCTACTCTCTTACAGTTTTTGCTGTTATTCTTTCTCTTCACATCTCTGCTTGCAAAATTTTAAAAAACAAAAAGATGTTTAATAATGAATGACTGCCTCACAGCTCACTTATCATAGAAAAACAACTCAATTATAGATAATATCGCTTCGTCCAAATTTAACAAAAACGTTTTCGACACCGTAGAATATTTCATGATTATACTTTGTCTTATTCTTCAAGTTGTCTTCATTGGCCATATAGGCACAGAAGAATTTCCATCGGGGAGCATAATATTTGGTTATAAGACCCTTCCAGGAACGGTGAGCATAGTCGAGATTTTCTCCTTGGGGTCCCCAGATGGAGACGAGGGAACGGACATTTAGAGCGAGGAGCTTTTGTTCCACGCCGTTCGATGCCCAGCTGATGGCGTTAGCTGAAGAAATGCTTAATCTTTTAGGAATTTCTATAGGAAGTAAAAGTTTTTTCACTGTAAAAAATATCTAAAATTTCAAACGTCTGACAATTAATTTAAATTCTATAAATGTTCTTTAATTTTAAAGCGCTTGAACTATTTTTTAGAATGTCTTTCAGTCCATTCCAATGACTTACCTTCCCATTTGTCATAATCATAGTTTGCGAGTTTATCAATTTCTTCAAAAGTACGCTGAACGAGCTTACAGGCCTCATTAATACCAACAATATCATCAGTTCCAATGGCTTCTGCGATCCTTGTAATATAGTCATTTCCAAGTCGGAATTGTAGCAATTCTTTATTGAAATCGTTATAATCTCTTCTAAAAAAATGTATTTTTCCCAAATTTTGCTGCAACACTCACTGAAAAAGATGATTGTGCCATAAGGCATCCTTCACGGCAGAGAATTTCTCGACGATTTCCAACAAAATGGACATATCGAACCAGTAGCGTATAGTCTGATGAAATTTCGGTCGTTTGAAGAGATAACTCTCGAAGCGGTTGCCATTTGTAATAATAGCAGAGATATTCTGTGTTTGGTTATAAAAAGATTCAGCGATAAGTTGCCAAGCTTCGATGATTGTAACATTGTCCGATTGATAACGCGATTTGACGAAATTTTCAACCCTGAAAAAAATGTATATTTCGTATTTTTCCATTTAATTTTCAGAAAATAAAAAAATATTGGGATAGTCAATAAACATACCATTCGCCGAATAATAAGGTTACACTTATTCTTTAGATCCAACGTCTTTGCTTTCGACAATGAATGCTTCCGCTACTTATGTCTGAATCAACAGTTTGCCGATTGTAAAACAGCTCATCTCGATAGGGAGTACGAGCAGGGATGGAAACATAACAAAGAGGAATTGGGAAGGTAAACTGGAAACCAAAAGAAATATGTAGTCAGTCTCGTCACCACAATATCGACTCTTCCTTTAAATTAGAAGCCTCTTTTATATCCTTTTGAGGACAATTGTAAGAAGATGGATGAAAATAAATACACTACAGACATATAACACTTCGATAAAAAAATTAATCAAATCATCTCGTGTAAACCTTGAACACTTTTTTTTCAAATATACCACGAAAAGGTTCGAGTGGATAATTCTCCTGAAATGATTCTAGAGGGACAAATTAGAGGAAAGACGGACAGCTTTAGATGTACCTGTATCTATATTGTATTCAAAAGTGATATCTAAACACCTGATGACTTTTCACTAGACAGATTTGGTAGTTATTATAGATTTCATTCCCACCGCGGAAGAGCAACTCCTGCACTTCCCATAAATATCATAAATATAGTCGACAATATTTACTTTTGGATGTAGATGGAGGGAGTAGAGTGGTCTTGACAGGAAGACCATTAGCCTTTTTGAAATCAGTAGTTTTTTTAATGTTCCAAAACAAAAACATTTCAACTTTTACTTTTTTAGCTTTTACCCTATCTGTTAATTTAGAATGTATTATGGAGAAAGTTACCATATTTCTGTGTTCAAATTAGGAATTAGGAAAATTATTAAAAAGCCTGAAACAGATATCATAAAAGATATATTTTTTAAATTTCAGTATGGGACTTTCAGTATAACTTTAACATGATAACTCTAGAAATCTTTGGACCTTGTTTTAAAAAATGCTAATACTCTACCTTTCTTCCTTCCATCGCTTTAGTATCAAGTAATGAGAGTACGGGAGTGGCTCGGCTCTTCCTGTCTCGGCTTCTGATTGCACGGCGGCTAATTTGCATACGTTCCCTGCTGTGGAAGCAAACATAGCTCTCTCTCTCTCGCTTTCTTCATTCCAGTTCCTTTTTTATCCGTCTACCAATTACCTAATCCCTTCCGGCAAACAGGTGTTGTCTCTCTTAGTCGGGTTCTTTTGCCGTCGACCTTCTTCCGATTGCCCCTATTGTATTCAATCTGCCTAATTGGAAGGCGAAATATTTGGCTGGAATTAGCATAGACTCATAAATTGACGATGAAGCCTGTAATCTTTTACGACTCCTCAGTGGCGAGACAGATGTCTCGAATCTTGAGCTCTTAATTCCTCCCCCTTCAATTTGAAACTCGAACCATCCGAAAGACATCAATTAAGAGAAGAGGAGCTCTTACTTGATGCCAATTCTTAAGAATGGTTACTCATAGAGAGGATTTTGAAATTCCGGAGTACTTTTGGGATTTTTCATCCCTTTTCTCTTTTTCCTTGTAATAAGCAGAATTTTGCAGCCTTGTGCTTAATGCAAACTTGGCCAAAAGTAGATAATTTTTCCTTTTTTCTCACATGATCCATTTGATCACTATGTTTAATTTAATTTCAATTTTTTTTCTACAAAATCCTAAATACAATGAATATTTTCAATTTTTTGAGGTTTAAAAATGAATAAAATAGCCAATTTGTAAAAATAAATTATTAAATTAATTTAAATAAAAAAAATTTATAATAGATTATTCTTAAAAGAGAAAACCCTAAGTTTATAAAAAAAATGCCTAGATTTCCAAAAGTGCAGTTATCATTTTTTGTGAAAGTGAAAATGGTCAGCCGCTAACTGAAAATCTCATCTTTTGAAAGCTCTAAAGTATTATTTGTTTGGTAGATTTAGTTTCTAGAAAAAACTTTGGGACAGCTTTTAGATTCCAATAAAATTTTCTCAATTTTGTTTTAATATCAATACAATTGTAAACCATCCCAATATTTCCTAATCAAGACAATTCAGTCCTCCCTGGTCTGGTCATTTCTATAGCCTTCACAGACCTTCTATCTGTTTAGAAATTCCTCGCTACTATCCATTTGCATTTGTCGGCGTTCTCTCTGTCATCCTATTTCTAGTTTATGTCCCCCCTTCTGCTCTCAAATTCCAACTTTGCCCCGTTTACATACAACTCCATATGGCTCTCCAAATCTTCCAAATCAAACCACAATCTGTCAGTCATCAGAAGGGCAATGAGGCGTGAAAGATGCCTCAGGGGAAGAAAGAGTAAAGTGTAGAGTGTAGGCGATCCATCTTAATTATCAACAAGTGACACGGGAGAGGTTCCTCCGCCAATTAGCACGACGGACTGACGCGCAGCTGTGAAGAGCCGACGGCGATTGACCTCTTGGTGCTTTGAAAGGAGCCGACATGCAACAAGTAACAGATTACAAAGGGAATTCAATGAGAAAATGACTTTTAGCATGAAATTTATGTTTGGCTATACTGATAGTCAGGAATTCAAATTCAACGCTCTAAATTGCTATAAAACTTATATTTTTTGGTAAAAATGGCCAATCCTAAATGAGAAATCACCTGCTTTCTACATTCTACAAATCTTCTTCATTTCCTTTAGTTCAATTGCTTTTCAGACCGTTCTTTAGGCTTCCAAAGCAAACTCAAACCTAAGAATTTAAATTTACTGTCCAAAGTTGCACTAGAAAGCATTTTTTGATTTAGTCATACATCAAAATAAAAGAGAGAGCGGTTAAAGAAAGCCACCGCTCTTTTTAATCTCGAGAGACTGTCATAATTCTCCCGGCCACCATCTGCGTTCTCTATTGAAAAGAAATCCCGTCACGCTCTCTAGGTCAGTTGTTTTATTGCCTATCGGCGAGCTGCGAAAGAGCTAGCAGCCATTTATACCATTCCACTAATCATATCATATTCATTTAATTAAGCTTCACATAAAGTTTTTAAACTCTTTTCACTGTTCCTATACTTGCATTTCTGCTTTCATTTAATTTATATATTCAAAAAAAGATTACAGATTTATTAATAAATAACCTGAATTTTTGACTTTCAGCGCATCAAAAACTTTTTAATATTTTAAAGTGTATGGTTCAATTTTTTTTCAAAAAGTTAGATAAATTTTGGACGAGATAATTTTTAAAAGATTTTTGAGTATACTGTAAGCCAAGAAAAAAAAATATTTTTCATTTGTTTCTATTTCTATTTAACAATTTTTAATCAGCATTTTTTAAATTTTGGTTATAATTGGTTTGCCAGATAGTCAAAATTCAAGTTCTTTTTCCTATTTGCCCTCAATTTACCCCTGCCCATTCATAGCCAATTGTTTGTGAATCTGTCGGCAGAGAGGGGGAAGAGGAAACCCAATCCCGACAGTCGTCCGTCCCCATCGGGGTCAACTCAAAAGGAGGTGTGTGTCTGGCAACAACTCGTCCCCATCGGGGATGAATCATATTCCGATCTGTCCTTTCTCATCCTTTTCATCCTCTGACTGGTCATCGGCGGAAAGGCGGCTTTGTTTGTCTTTCGTCCTTTTATCAGTCAGAACACTTCTCCTGGAAGCAGGCCATCTGTTCACTTTCTTTTTCTGCCTTTTGACTAGTCATTCTTATGATTTATCAAGCGCAGGTGTTGGCTTTTAGTAACTGGTATTTGGATAATGGGATGATGGGACCATTTAGTTAGCCCATTAAATGTCAGAAGAAAATATTATATATATATATATATAATTTAATTATTAATTATAACAAGGTCACTTTCAACTTGTGTTCACAATATTTCATCTACATTATGTCATTTTAGTAGTTTTTTAAACTTATTTTTTCCTTAGAAGAAAAATTTAAATTTAATAAAAACGCGGGTTTAAGAGAAAACTAAT
The DNA here is from genome assembly GCA_932521415.1 of Oscheius sp. DF5120. NCBI lineage: Eukaryota > Metazoa > Nematoda > Chromadorea > Rhabditida > Rhabditidae > Oscheius > Oscheius sp. DF5120. The sequence goes on from OW051462.1 coordinate 7,268,053, forward strand.
TTTAACAAATTATTAGTGGTTAAAAATTAAGCTTTTTTAAAAATAGACTTTAAAAAATAATTTAGAAAAGTTTTAACAAAAATCAAAACTGCAATAAAATTCTGAAAAAAAAGTGGTAATTTTCAAGCAATTTTTTTCTATTTTATTAGTCCTCATTATCATTATTTTTTGGACCATTCTGCTGTCAGCTGTGTCAATAGTAATCTATTTTGACCTCTTCCCCGTCTCTGCACCGGTCTCTCACCTTTCTGATTCGTTTCCTTACTCACCCCCTCATCATCGTCTTTCAAATCGTTTGTCTTCCCTCAAATAATCCGTCTGGCTAATCTCGGAAGTCGTCCATATGTTGTTTTGTTTGCTTTCCGCGTCTCCTATTTAATGGGTCAGCTGGATAAAAAAATTGTCATTCTTCCCTTATCCCATCGACGAATATTTCCATTGGTGGGGGTAATAAGAAGAACGATGTTTTGATTTTTCCCTTTCTTCCAATTGCCCAGGAACAGAAAAAACCTAGACAGATTCAAACAGAAGGGAATATTACACTGTTCGATAGCACACCTATATACCCGTCAGTTCCTGATCGGTCGAGATGGTATGGGCAAGGCGGGAGCTTTTAATTTATTGAATTTTTCAACCATATTTGCACTAACTTGATTAGTAAAAATTTTGCTCCATTTCGTTTGTTGGTATAGAAAATAGTTTCCAGTCTCGCTGGCTTGTAAAAAATTCTTTTTTTTTTCACTTTTGTCTAATCGCCTCAAAACCTCTTGCTCCTCTCCTCAATGATGCGTTTACAAACTTGGTGGCTTCTGTTTACGTATTTATCTTGGGATGAGGCTAATTGGTCTTTTTTCGTCGTCTCCTACCCATTATTATTAATTTTTTTAGCCGCGTTAGGAAATGATTCTTTTGAAAGTTAAAAAAATTAATTTATTAGAAATAAATAAAATTCAAATTAAAGTAAAAAAAATACAACATAAATAGTATAAAAAATAACTCGGCAGTTATTTGTTCATTCTTTGCCGAGAAATAATATATATTTAAAGGTTAACAAAATCTCAAGTCCAAAACCAGCAAACAACTCTGGAACCTAATAAAAGCCCTCTTTTCCGGCCTCATCTATCACCTCATCCCATTCTCTCCTATTCCCCCAGCTCTTTTTCCTTCTGCCAATTAAGTTCTCAATTTTTTTCCGTTCCCAGCCCCGTTAAACACCCGCCGATCGTCCTTGTATCAGCCAATTTGAATGGGGGAGAACGCGCTATGAGGTGATAAATGACGACGGTGTCATCGTTCAGCTAGGGGGAAGAACACGAGGCCGATTTGCAACCCACAGCAGCCGCCCATCAACACACGACTCTCGAATCAAAGCAGGTGTCTTAAAATTTTGAGCAGTCTTTTGAGGCGACCAAGAGGATCAAATGTCCTGGTAGTCGGAGGAGGATATTTGTGTATCTCCTTCTCTCTTTATTTGGAGAAGCTATCTCATCTAATGAAGGCCATTGATTTCGAGTCATTTCAAGCTGACATAGGTCACAAAAAACTGGTTACCTTTTGTCTTTTTTCTCTTGTTTATTGTAACTTATACTAAATCTCTTTTTTTTTCACTTTCCAATCTTTTAATAACTCTTAAACATTTATTGCTCTCAATTCGTTCTCTTTTCTCTGCTTGTCTACTATATATCACTATATTTATTTAAACTGTCTAATTTTAATGGGGGAGAATTTGCTAATCCATTTTTTCACACAAACAATTCTTTATACGTTAACTTTTAGAAAAATGAAAAAAAGAGTAGATTTAAAATCGTTCATTTTATAATAATAATGAAGATAATTAATATAATACTCAATACTATTTATTTAAGAATTAAAATTTGTAAATAACATTTCGAATTTTTCTTTTCATTATTTTTTTGTACAAATAACTTCAGAAAAAGCTTCGTTTCTCTATTGCAGCCTATCAATTGAAATCTTGATCTAATGACCACCCTGCATTTATTGTTTATTGTCGCTTGGCTGATTGGATACGCCGTAGAAACAAAAAACACCCTGGGGACACATTTAATAATTTTTAATAGTTTCATTATCCGTATTTTTGTTGAGTTGCCAAGAATTGACTTTGGAAAATATTTTCTAACCCTTATTTTCTCCTAAAAGTTTACGACATCAGCGGTATACTTCTTCATTTGTTGATCAAATAATAGTGTCTAATTTAGCCAAATGTGAAAAATGTCGTCGTCTTAGTTCCATTACTGCCTGTCTCTTTCTCTATTTCATTCCTTCAAATATCTTTAGAAAAAAAAGAAAGAAACTAAGGCTGACGAGAGCCGGCGATCAAATTATCCTACGGATGACCTACGCTGCCCGCAATTGTTCGCATTTTCATAGATTTTTTTAATAATTTTGTTCAACTCTAAAAATATTTTTTAACCTAGAAAGTGGGGAAAAGGACAGTTGTACTGGCTAAATAAAGGGACATCCAGGGGTCACCACCTCTGCCATCGTTTGAAGGACCCCCGGGGGCAGAGTCCTTTGTGTCTCCGTCGACGAAACATCAATACTCAAGACACATTTCACGACTGAGAGTAAGTACGTAGTCCTTCTCTTAATCCCCTTTTTGACTTTCCGCTTGAAGGAACTGATCTTGAAGATTTTTTCTTCTTTGACGGCTTCCGTTCATTATTTTCTGCAGGCTTTTAGTTTTTTGCTTGGGTGCAAAGTACTAGGAAAACCTTAGGAACTCATGGAGCCATCAGATTTCGTTGTCAAAAATTTGTTGACCTCTATTATTTCATGCTTCAGTGAAAACGTCGTTCGATTACATGGTGACCTGGGTCAAAAACCAAACCTCCTAAATCTTAGTTTTACTGTGCCTCCGCAAAATCTTGTTGAAAAATATGCGTTGAATTTTTTAATTGGATTTGAATAATGGAAAAAGATTTTTTAACCTTTCTCGCTTAATTTTGTATTCTTTTGATGCAGTTTATCTACGTAAAGGAATTTGCTAAAATCTTTATTGAAGTCCTTTTTCTAATTTAAATAAATGCCATTGTCATTTTCAATTTTTACTGTATTTTTTGCAAATAATTTTTTATTTTTTTCTTTGAAAATTATTTACAGGGGAACACTTTCTGCTTTTTTTAGTCTAGTATAGCCAATTCTCCGTGTTCTTCTAACTTATGCAAGCGTGAAGTTGTTCTCCATGTCGTCCTTCATTCGCCCTTCTAAATAATTCATCTATCTCTATTCCTTCTTCGACCATTCTTTTCTTTTCTTCCTCTCTCAAGTATCCTCGATAATCACATTGTTGTGTCTCTTCTTAACTTCTAATCTCAACTCTCGGCCGTGATTTATTTCTTTTATAATTGATGGATAATGACTCAGGAAATAGAAGGTATTTTCTTTGATATCGCTTGAGTCCTTGAATCAAATATAACAAAAATATATTAAACGTAATAATTAATTTAAAAAATAAAAAACTCTGTGCGGTATTTTGAACTTACCTTTCCCCAAAAAAAACCTCAGATTGTCTTCTTGACCTAGTGCTGACCTTTCCAGCCAAAACAACGCCCAGGAATTTGAATTCAACGTCTAAAGTTGTCCTTGGAGTATTATTTCTCTGATCCATTAGATTATCATCCCCTTCGAATTCTCGTCTCCATTTTTCATCTGCTTCTTTGTGGCAGCTGCTGGTCAAAGCCTTTCTTCCGTGTGTAATCCTGCTCTTTTTTATGCGCCCCCTAGTGTAAACAATAAATTTCACAGTTGATCAGCTGTGAATGTTTTTCCCAAATACAAAAGTCATTTGGAAAAGGTGTCGTCCATCGCCGCCATGGGCTATTTATCTTTCGGCTGCTTGTCATCTCATCCCTCCCATCTCACCGCACCTCTCTTTTGTGCATTATTCTCCAGAGGGATTTAAGAGAAGGCAGATGCCGGCAAATGGAACAGTCAGCTAGACGTGAGAAGGCACGGTTGATTATGTTAATTCTTCCGCCACATTTTAACTGTCCGTCAAGGGGGGGAATTGAGATGGCATCATTTTCGGAGAGCCAACCATTTCTGTTTTAGTAGGCAAGTGTCCTTATTCAAACATGTATCGAAAAATGTTTTTTACCTTATTTTTCCATTCGTTTTCATTCATAATAAAAAGTAAAGGAGACATATTTATGATGTTATTGGAAAAAAAATTGAAATTAACATGTTTTTATTTATTTCTATATTTTTCTCCTCCCTTTTATGCAAAATTTATTTGGATATCTGGGTAATATTTTTTTAGGTCAAATTGTTTTGACCTATATTACTAGTACAATTTTAAAATTTGAAGAGTTTTAAACTTTTGAAAACAACTAAAATAAACAAAATAAATATAGAAAAATAAAAAACGTTAATTAGTAACCTCTCAAATACTCTACTTCTTGTCAAATTTTCATCTCTCTCATTGGTCGGCTTCCTTTGATTTCTTCATTTTTATTCTATAATCCTCTGACCACACAATCTTTTAGTGTAACCCGTCTTCTTTTTTCCCGGAAAACAATACAATTGTCATAAATCTCGTGAAATGTCGTTGTGGACACGAGGATTGTAGTAGAGGACGCCGGATAACGCGGCGACGATGACATATGTGTCGCTACTTCTTCCATTCCTCCCTCTTTCCATCTGTCTCTTGCAGGTGTATTTTTCTTTTTTCATCTCGTTGTACTTTACATTCTTAATATTCCAGATCGAATGACGCCTCTCGCCCTTCCATATCTGGTGAGTCAATTTTTAATAATTATTTTTTTCTTCATTATTTCTGTCAATCGCGAGAGTTCACCTGTACATATATTAATAGTTTAATATTTAATATACATTTAAAAAAAATGAGACAAGAAATGTTGCCACTGTCAACATCTGCGACACTTCATTTTATGATCGCGACATGTGTCAGGTTGGAAGTGCCGGATTAATGGAGTAAGGGAGAGGAAAATGAGTATGCTTGTGCCTATTTTTTTTAAAAAATTCGTTTGATCAATTAAAAGATTTTTTCTGACAAGAAATTGAAAAAATCTTTAAAAATAAATTTCTAAATGAGTTGCGCCCTCCAAAAGAGCTCAAAAAATTCTGAATTTTTTCCTTATGTCCTTTACACTTTTTCATCGTTCCGTTTCGGGTAAAATCCATCCACCTGAACCATTAGTCTCCTCTTTATCCCTTTCCTCTTATTGTTTTCTTCTCGTCGTCTTCATCAATAATTCCCACGTGGCTACACCCAAAATGTTACACCTTTCCCTCTATTTTTCTACTATTTTCTGCTGAAATTAAAAGTTTTATTAAATTGCTGTCTGTGACTAGCCTTTGACTTATAAACGAGTTGTCGGCCGGCGAGATATATGCCGCCAGAATTACCACTTTGTTTGTCGCCTTTTGCCATTTTTTTACAGACAGCATTGAAATATTTGATGACATTCTTAGAAAAATAAGGGAAAAGGTCAATGGTTCGAAGCAGGTGTTCTTTTTCTAAATTTTATTCGATCTTTGAGAATCTTAGCATTTTGAATAGAAAATGTTTAAGAAAATTAATTGTGAAATTTTTTTGTATTAACTTATATCATTAGGAAAAAAAAGATGTGTGGTTATATTTGAAATTTTTCATCATAATTTTTATTTTAAATTTTATGATTTAAAAAATAAAGTTTTTTTGTAATAACTCCATAAGGAATAACTTATTTTTGATCCACTAAAAAATTTAAAAAATTAAAACAATAATTATTATAGACTTTATGCCAGCTGATCTGAAAAATCCAAAGTGAACAGCTGACTTTGGCGCTTTACTTTTTCAATCCTTTCTCTTAAAAAAAGCACAATTCTACTGACCCATTTGCTATTCATCGGCCTTCATTCTCTCTTTTCCTGTTAGCACAGCTCACAGATTTAACAAGCCAGTCTGCACTACAATTTTGAAATTAAAAGGTTTCTGCGAGAGCTACGAGACTTGTCTCATCGGTCGAAATTAATCGCGGAGAGAGCATAGGCTAGAGTCAAAACCAGGAGTCGACGCCTAATTTCTTCCTTTTATATCCCCATGGGCAACTGATTAATTTTTTTATCCTCTTCTCGTCGACGACTTGTTATGCACGTGGTGAGGCTTCCCTAGGCTTTCTTTTTGAACGCCTTCACTTTTTTCCTAGCTTTGTAATTTGTTTTAAGTTTAAACCAAAAAAAAACTTTTTTTTTTGGTTTAAACTTTATAAAATTATTGTAACGAGATGTCCATCTCAAAAAAATAGCTAACAATTTTTAAAGATAGAACTTGAAAACTACCTTGGCGACTTACTAAAATGGTAGAAAACATTTATCTCAAAGAGGGTGATGGATGCACCTCCTTCGCCTTATCAACCCCTCCCCTGAGACAGCCTTCCACCTCTGCTACTTCTAGTAGTCATAAATAGACACTCGATTGGTAACGTTTGATTTTTATTCCTCACTCTAATCTTTCGGAGAATTGGCAAGTGTTTTGAACAATTCAAATCAATGTTTAAGCGCTCTTGATTGAATTAATTGTTCTCTGAACAATGTTACGTAATGTTGAGAAAATTATCAGAAGTTTAATTTTCTTTCTATATTTTTTATTATAGAAATAATTTCAAAATAAAAAAAAATTATTTCTGTCGAAGAAATAATAAAGAATTTGTGTTATTAATGCCGCGTGGATTTTTACATAACTTACGTTTCTCAATGCGCATGATTTTTTTTCTTTTTTTTAAATACTTTTCCAAATATACTATACAAAGGCATAAATATGAAAAAAATTTCTTGAAGAGACTATAAATTGTTTGAAAAAGAATACAGTATTAATTTGCTTCTTCTTTGTACTTCTAACAGGATTTTAACACACTGACTGCCGCGTGTATCCTCGGGGACACAATAACCTACCTTTCTTCAAAACGTGTTCCTCCGAGGATACACATCTTCAAGAAATTTTTTTCATATTTATGCCTTTATATAGTATATTTGGAAAAGTATTTTAAAAAAAGAAAAAAAATCTTGCGCATTGAGAAACGCAAGTTACGTAAAAATCCACGCGGCAGTCAATGTGTTAAACAAATAAAATTCTGCTTTATAAAAATTAACACTGAATAAAAAAGTTTTGAAGAACAAGAAAAGAAGATATTAAATGTATTATTATTATTATTTAATTTTCGTAATTCTTACAGCTGTTTTCTAACTCTTGCTTAGCTTTCATACTTGTTTTGGGGGTCTCTCGTTTATAAAGAAAGTATTTCAAAAATAGGATTTATTAGTCCGTCTTCAAATTCTAAACCTCTACAACTGAAAGTGGCAGGTCACTCGCCTACTTTCCCCATATTCGCCCCCTCCACCCAAACAAAAGCTAGCTTCTTTGATGCGAATAAAGATTGGCCTCCCTCTTCTCCTTCTTCATGCTCGTCGACCGTCCAGATGTCATTTATTTCTCGTTGGTTGACCGATGCGTTAAACGCGGAAGCCATTTTATGCATCGAGAAGGAGAAACCTTCAAATTTTCGAGTCATAGTAGCCGAGGTGTCATAATTCAATCTGGATAGACTATAATAAGTCGCCGATAAATTTGCCTTCCAAGAGGGAGTTTCTTTTTTTCTTCACTGCCTTCAAGATTGCCCCTCCCGTCCCCCCTAATGCCGCGTATCCGGGATAACCTCGTTTATTATTAGGGGCTCTGCTGTGTGGCGATTCTCATAATCGCAGAAACTTTGCTTACTCAATCCGAAGATGCCCAGCTTACTGGTCAGCTTTCTCTCTTTCCGCTGTTTTCCGGATTGACGTGTCTCGTTCGTGCAGTCTGTCGATTAACAAACTCCCCGCAGATGATCTCTTGTAATTCAGCTCAGCCAGTGTTTATGATTCTGCCGTATGCAATTTTTATATTGCAGCAAAAATATTTATCGGCTAATTTTGTAGCTATATAGTACATTTCTTCTTGATAACAAATCATGAACAATTCTTCTTTAAAAAATCTCGTAAATTTTTTCCGATTTTTTTTAAATTTCTAAAATTATATTTTCTGATTATTTTTTTTTTCAAATTATTTCCTTTTCAAAAAGTTAAAAAAACCCGTAAATTTATTTTCGACTATTTTCGATTTAAAAAAAAATTACATACAATGCAAAATAAACGCCACATTGCGTAGAAAATTTTCTTTTATTCATTTTTATTCTTATATTTATTTTTGAATCTCAAAGTTTTAAAAATTAAAAAGAAAAAAATGGAAAGACTAATTCCTTTTTATTTACTTAGCTTGCAAACTGCAGAATTTATTTGACAGTTTTACGTCTAGGTCAATCCTGATTTTATGCAAAATTTCCTGTAAAAAAGTTTTATTCTGGCTTAATTACGCTCAAATTAAATGACAAATTTTTTTTTAAAACTTTCATTTTTCTTCTCGCATTTTCTGCTTCATTATTTTGCATTGTCTTGTTCAAACTATGAAAAGTGATGTGAAGTTTGTAACTTGAGAAGAATAAAGACTGATTCATTGAAGCATAAAACGTGAGGAAAGGAGAAAACATTGACATCAGGCTTTCTGAATTCAATAACTTCCTATGTATTGTTTTCCGCTTGCTCTATTTGCACCTGTCTTGCGTTTTGTTGACTCATGAATGCCTAATCTCGGACTCCAATTTCTCCAAGAAAAGAAGAAATAGGTACACTCTAGCATTGGGGACAAGATTTATGTTTTCTGTAGTGTTAATACTTTATTCTTTTGCTTTATCAATTTTTTCTTGTTATATTGAGATTTTATAAAATAAAATCCCATCCTTTAATATATCTAATATAAAAATTAAACATTATTCAGAAACGTAAAAAACTGAAGCGCGCAGAAAGGTACAATGTTTCATGTTGCATTTTTATTGTGACTGAATTTTTACGTCCTATATGGTAAAACAAATTTTATGATTATAATAAAAACATTATTAAATTTTAAAAAATATATACATTAACAATACTTTATAAACTTTCTGCAAAAAAGATCGTCTCATCTCTTGTATACTTTAATTGATATTCATCAGCCTACTTACTTCGCCCCCTCCTGCATATCCTGATCATGTCTTCTCTATTTCCGCTATCCTCTCCTCATATTTAAATTTTCAGGTGACCTCCCGGTTGACAGAAAAAAATGCGCAAAATCAAATGAAATTAACCCATTTCCTTTTAGTAACTCTGAATGCTGAAAAAGTCATCAAAGTCCTCTTTCGATGACAAGTCAAATATCCATCTTTTTACTGCTTTTTTTTGCGGCTTGTCCACCACCCGGCTATGCAGATGGTGAGTCCTTTAAAATCCGGGGGTTACTTCGCCTACGATGAAGAATCGACAGTGAGAATATAATGGTTTATTTATAGACTCCTATCAGAGCTATATTGAAGCTCTGGCCTGTAAGTCGAATTTTTAGATCTAATAATTTTTTTTTTAATTTTATTGAACTAGACAGGAATTTTTAAAAATTAATTCTGACATTTTTATTCTTTTCAAAAATTATTTGAACAAAAATTGAAGGTCTTTTTATTCCAAATTAGTTTTTTTTTATTCTAAAAAAAGACAAAAGGTTTATACACAAAAAATATTTTGGCACAAATATAAGGACAAAAGATTAAGATGGTAATAACATATATATTTCTATATGCTGCATAAAGAAATATACAATAAATAAATGAATTTTTTAAACCACAATTCAGATGGCATAATATTTCATTCTTTTTTATTCCTTATTTCTCAGACCCTGCCCGTCTCATGGTCCGTCCGGACGCTTCTACAGTCGTTGTTGGTGGTACCATCTCTTTCTTTTGTCGGGCAGACGGAAATCCTTTACCTAACATTATCTGGAAAGTCAACGGTCAACCAGCGGCCGATTCCAGGTTTTTTTTCACTTTTTTGGTTTTAAGTATTTCTAGATTTGTCACCAAATCGACTTCCAACGGACTTTCTACTCTTCGAATCGAGCCAGTCATCCAAACTGACAACAATGCGATGATATCCTGCTCGGCGGATAATGGTGTAGCAAATCCAGTAGTGGCGGATGCTATTTTATCAGTTATCAGTAAAGGTATTTTCAGTTTCTTTACATTTTATAAGCCGGAAACATTAGAAAATTTATCAAAAGGCTTTCCTTACATCGATCAACATCCAACTTTAAAATCTGTGGAGCAAGGAAGAACAGCTCATGTCTCCTGTCGGGTACATGGAGATCCACGACCGAAAGTATTATGGCTGAGAGATATGATTCCAATTGATATCAGAGCGGAGGGAAGATATTCTGTGTCGACAATGGGAAATCCAGGTGAGCCTTTTTTCTTCTGAAGACAGAATATCTGGAATTTTTACTAACCTTAATTTTCAATATTTTGAAGTCTCCCCGCCACCGCTTTTTAAACATTCAATTTTGCTATGACAGTATCTGAGTGAGCTATGTTTTACGTGAAACTTCTTACCAAGGTTCTATGTTCTTTACATTTTATCGATTATAAAGATTAGTCAATCCTTCCAAAATGGATCATCACGTTGAAAATTCCTATTCAATTTTTCTATTTTTGTCGACTTGATCACCAATTTGTGTTCTAGAATAATTTTGAACGCATTTCAAATTGACCGTTATCAAAAAATGCCTAAGAAAATTAAAATTGGGCCAGAAGAACATTGAATAGGTGGAAGACGGGGTCTGATGAAAATTTTTGTAAAAACTGAAATCAAGTGAAGTGAATAAAGCGATTTTTCGTCCAGTTGACTTTTAAATATTTATCTTAGTAACTTTGGATGCTGAATTCGAATTTGTTAGTATTAATTTAACTAAAATATTTAAAAATTGTCTATGGAAAAGTATCTCTAAACAAACTTTCTTTTCAGGAGCACTGATGATCCAACAAGCTCGCGAGGAGGACCAAGGTCGTTACGAATGTGTAGCCCGTAACTCCCACGGCGTTGTTCATTCCAAAGCAGCCCATCTTTATGTAAAAGGTAACCACAGGTGCTTCTGCTATGCATGTTGATGCGCCTAATTATCGAGTGGTAGGGCCCTGTTGAATACGCAATTGGATTAAGAGATATTGCGGTCGGTTGGAGGCCGAAAGCGTGTCAAAATTGGCAATCTGTAATGGTGCTATTTAGTAAAAGGAAAAGAAGGCTTTCCTCCACTTTGTTAGCCAGAGTCTTTGAAAATGAGAGGAATTTTTTTATATTTTCCGATTGAGACAGCCCATTGTGTATAATTATTAATGACTTCCCATGCGTTCTTCTCAAATAACTTCTCTCCCTTTTTATTTCTAAATTTCCGTGCATATTATACATTTATTTTATTTAAAAAAATTTATGGCTTCTGTATTTTTTTTGACTTAGAGAATCAAATATATAGAACATATCTTTTAAACATTTCTTCTATTATAAATATAAGAAAAGCATTAAAAAATACTTTGAAACCAGTTAATTCCACTTAAAACTGGATTTTTATTATAAAAAAAATTCTTCATGCATTCTTTGTCTGCTATCTTCCTTAATCTCGCATCTGTTTCCCTCATCTGTGCATCTGCGGTTTTACAGCCAATCTTAGTGACTAGCAGGGGCTATCGTCCATCTAAAAACGAGCCCGTTACGCGATGTTTCCAATGGGAAGAGGATCCATCTGTCGTGTCCTCCTCGTGGGAAGGGAGGAAGATGTTTTGACTCCCTGTCTCCCCATTATTACGGGATCAGAGAATGCTTGGGGGAGGGTGGTTTCATTAATCTTCGACTTTTATGTTCACTCTAAATTGCCCACCCTCACGACGTATTTTATCTCGCACCTTCCCATACATGATGTGATGAAAGATCATTTCAATGGGAGATTAATTATCAATAGATGGGAATTTTTAGCCATAATTCTTAGAAGAAAATTTGGATAATCGACTAAGCTTCTTTATTTTAATGTTTTATTTATTTCCTTATTTTAATTCTCTTCATGAACAGACAAATACGCTTAACTATTTTTCTGCTGTTAGCATTCAATATATAAGTCTATTCATGGCGGAAAACATTCATAGAAATCCACTGCAGACTACAGCGAAAATGTTAATTTTTTTTAATAGATAATTCTTCTATCTGAAAAATTTATGAATGAACATCTAACTAATCTTTTTTTAAACAGAAAAAAAAGTAAAATATGGGATAATTCAAGTTTTTTTAATTTTCAATTTTTATCAATTTTTGTATTTCTGGTAACATTTTTTACCAAAACATTAAAAAAAATATAATTTTCACTTTTTTAATAAAAAATAATTTGTTTTATTGTAGGTACTACGAATACCGTATTTTATTTTAGAAAAAAATGTTTTAATTTCATGTTTTATTTAAAAATTTTATTTAATTTTTTGGAGTTCTTGATTAAATTTCTTCTTCAAGAACTCCTACCAAAAACCCTTTCCTCCGAGTGTATCTTCTCTACCTTCTCCCCAAATGCGTTCCGTCAAAGCAAACACGTCGTCCGTTTCTGTGTTTAACTACACTTATCCAATTAAAGCCCTTCCAAAAAAATTCATTCAACCGGCTCCCCCAGGCGTATGGATGACTTCATTACCCTCTTCTTATATAATTGAGTATCTCTCTGGAGGCTAATCGCTGTCGAATCTGCTTAATCATCCACCCCGTCCTAGACCATCTATCCGGTCATTTGAATCCTTTTCTTTCTCTCAGGACATTACACGCGATCGTATTCTATTTCCTACATATGATTCCACTCATTACACCCCTAGACTACATCAGTTGTAAATCTTGTCTTTTCACCCTTTATTGCTTCAATTGAAGGATGCGGCCTACCGGACAATAATGTCGTCATTTTATCTGATATTTCTGCCGATGGCATGGGGATTCATGCCCTTTTTGGGTAATACACTACCATTGGATCTTTTTTCATCGTTAGATAAGAACAGATCAGATGAAAGGATGCCGAGGAGGCCACAAGGTAGAAGTTTAACGAAAAAAATCGGGTTAATTGCAACTAGATTTATTTCATATTTTTTATTGTAAAATTGAAATTTGTAAACTTATAAAAATATAAAAATAAAAAATAAAACAAGAAATAACTAAACATGAGGAAAAGAAATTCATTAACATCTTTTTTAATGTTGATTTTTTTCAGTCCGCCGGGTACCTCCGTACTTTTCTATGAAACTTAATCGAACCTATTCCGTCGGTATGGGAGGAGATGTCAATTTGACCTGTGTAGCAGTCGGATATCCTATGCCTCGAGTATTTTGGAAGAAGAGTGGAGACGGTAGGCATTTAATGTGATGAAAAATTATTTTTAGTAGTTCTCGACGATCCAGCGACAGCTCCAATCGGCAAAAACATCTTAACTCTGTCAAACGTTGAGCAAACGGAGAATTTTACTTGTGTGGCTGTCAGTAAACTAGGAAATATTGAGACTACCACCATGGTGGAGGTTAAAGGTAACCATCTGCAGTAAAAAGAAAGAATAAATCTAGCCTTGCCTCCTCCTCCCCGACACTTGAAATTTTCTCGAATTACTCCAAACAGCGTGACACTCTCTTGGGAGACGCCGAAGACCGAGGAGCCTATTCGACGATATTTAGTAAAATACCGTCTTAAGTGGGTTTTATGTCTAAATATGGATGTTTGGCATGGAGTGGCCTAATCTTTTTTTTTGCACGTACTGACCTTTTAGGATTGTTCCTCTGCCTCCTCCAACTTCTCCTTTGTAAGTTTTTGCATGTTGTGTAGTGGTTGTTACCTCCGGTGTATGGTTTTTTATTTACAAAATTAGATACGCGGAGACCAGCATATTCAAAGAAAAGACAGTGGAAGCAGTGGAAACAAGTTATACGGTAGATGGACTGCAACCATTTCAGGTAGAGATGACTTTTTCTATCATCACATTTTTTTTCATTAAAAATGTTGTGACTCTAAAATTTTATTTTATTTTCAATAAAAATGAGGAAAAAATTATGATAAAAAATAAAATATAAAAATGATAAAAAAGGATATTAACAAATCTTTTTAAATTTAAATATTTACGTGTATTCTTATTTTACTTTTAGCTCTACGAATTCATTATGCACACAATCTGTGATGTTGGTAGTGGAGTTCCTTCTAATCCTCTCGAAACCCAAACCGAGGAAACTGCTCCATCTTCGCCTCCTATCAAGGTCCAAGCCAGAAGCCTTAGTCGCGACTCTATTCTGGTCAAATGGTCACCCAGTGAAAAGCCCAACGGATTGATCACGGCTTATAAAATTTATTATACCACACAAGATCCGACGACTCCAATTCCTATGTGGAAGATGGTAAATTTTTTTTAAATAAAAAAAAAGATTCCAGCACGAGACGAAAGCTGACGAATTGATGGCTACATTGTATAATTTGGAGTTTGAAAAGAAGTATTATGTTCATGTGCAGGCGAAAAATAGCAAAGGAAGTAGTCCAATGAGCACTTTGATTACTGTTTCGACGATTTATGGATGTGAGAAATGTTTATTGAAAAAAATAATTAATATTTTTTAGTACCAGCACAGCCTCCTTTGATTGAAGCGAAAGCACTGGACGCAAGAAGGGTTCAATTGACGTGGGAGAGGCCAATTCATTCTACGCCGGTCACAGGTGAGAGGAGAAATTGTTTTTACACCTTTTTTAGGATAAATTTAGACATTTTAAAAAAAATGGAAAAAAATCTTTTTATTTTCTTAACAGTAAAAATTTTGAAACATAAAATAATTTTATGTTCTAGTTGTTACCTTAAATTTTTAGGTTACGTCATCGTCCACAACGATACGGAGGGAACTCGCGAGCTCACGTTGACTTCTCCTCACGAAAAACATCTCATCACTGGTCTTCAAGCAAATACATACTATTCCTTTCAAATCGCCGCCATCTCTAGTCGAGGACAAGGAGAATTATCCGAAGCTATTGTGGTTCAAACCCTTCAATCAGGTAGGATTTTTTCTTTGGTTTTTTGCATGAATATTGTATTGTGAACGTGATGTGTTTAGTCCCCACTGGTCCTGCCACCATCACTCAACTCTATGCCCTTTCCTCTAAATCCATGAAAGTAGTGTGGTCTCCGCCAACAAAATCTCAAAGTAACGGAGCTATCACCATGTATATCGTTAAATATCGACGAGTGTATGATGGGGAGATAGAAAAGAAGAAGGAGATCTCTGATGAGGAATCAGAAGAGGAAAAAAAATTAGAAGATGAATGGCAAGAAAAAATAGTCCCTGGTGTTCTGAATACAACAAATTTGACCAATTTGGAACCCTTTGCCGTCTATGAAGTAGCTGTAGCTGCTTCAACAGAACTGGGATCAGGGCCGGATAGTGTTGTCATTCGTGAAAAAACTAAAGAGGATGGTACGTAATTTTTTAATTTCAGAAAATGGAGAGAAGCCGATAGAGGGTAAGTTAAGTGTAGTGATAGTGAGGAAAAAAAATTAAAGAAGTGACTAGAAGGAGGATTACAGGATATTTTTAACGGATAATTGGAGGTTTGAAGCTTTTTTGATCCAAAGTCTATCAGAATCAGAATAATTTGCTTTCAAAATCTGTAAATTAATATATTTCTAGTCTAAAATGATAAAAATGAAAGAGGCAAAGTTTTTTTGCAATTCAATATTCTGTGAAGACAATTTTTAGCTTTGAGAAAAGTACATTCTCTTGTTAATTATCGGTTCAATTTTGGCTGAAATAATCTCAGAATTTCAATTGCCGTTAAAAATTGACCATGTTCCTTCAAGGTCTTACCCAAAATATCTCTTCCGGAAGATGTTCTCACAAATTGTTCCCTATCTCACTCGCGTAGCAGCTGTTATAATTCTAAAATTTGCATGGTAGAGTACTCGAGGGAGGCTACTCCCTCTATAATTGGACTCCCCTCGCTCCCTCTCTACTGACAGGGAATGCACGACAAAACTCATGTTGCCAATGAATTCTTCATCAATCCCCCCATCGCCATCCAAAACTTATGCTCGTCATTCGTATATTGCCTCTTTCTATAATTATCCCCGTCCAATTGAGAATAACAGCTGTTCTTTCCTCCCAATCTCCTCTTGAAGTAATATGCTAATGAAGAGGAAGGAGACCACCACTCGACCCGGTGCATATGGCCCGGTGTTTGCCGCCCTTGTTGGTCGGTCGAGCAGTCTTGTCTCACGACACTTAGTTCATGTCGGCAGGGGCTAATTAAGCATTATGAGTCCGCGTTCGGATCAGCACTATTGATTTTGAATTTCATTATATTTTTCTTCATTTTTATTTAGCTAAATATTCTATAGCCCAACAATGATCTACAATAAAAATTTGTAGTCACTAAATTTCAAAAGTCTCTGGCTGTTTTTTGTTGCCTCCATATTCTTTGTTCTACCTCCCCGAGCGAACGTAATTCATCCTTCGAATTGGTGACCAGTCGAATCCTCTCCATAGGAACACTGAGCCATAAATATCTTCTCTTTTAACGAGTCGCCGTCTCGCGGCCAGATGTTTCCACTATTTTTTCTCTCTATCTAGTTGTTTCTCCTGATGGCCAGGTCGGCTGTCATTTCGATGCGCGCCGTCGGCCATCAGCCATCCACCTGCTAACCCACAATTTACCGCCACTCTCCATATTATCGCCTCCCCCCGCTTGCTATTTACTGCCTTATCATATGGATATATTTTTGACTTGCTAGGCTGTAATCAAATTTTTTAAAATCTCGAGGGAAATGCCTCTCAGTCTAGATCTTCTAGGCGGAACATAGTTCGTCGGAGGATAAAAAGGGCAGTCAAGGATGAATGCCCCGTTTTTTTGGAAGCAAGCGGAGGGGAAAGCATAGTTTATAGCTTGTCCGGCAATCTGTCGTTGAACCACCATTCACCAACTCTGACTTCTTATTAGGGGGGGGGGGGAGTTTCTTGGAAAGATATTATTCATTAAATTGGTTACAAAAAAGTTCAATTCTGAGAAAAAAACACTTTATGAATTCAACAAATTTTTAAATATTGTTTTGATTAATCATTATTGTTTAATAATGCTAAATATTTCAGTAGATTTGAATCTAAAAAAATAGAATGGTCGTTAAATTAGGCGAATGAAATTGTGCCCGCTGTTACCTGGCGATTTCGTTTCTCTGACTACTTTACAATCGTCGTAACTGATTTTATCTCCAGTTTGAAGTCTGTCTTTATAGCCCAAGGTCTATCTTTGACCACTAGGGGTGGCAACAGCTGATAAAATTGGCTGAGCCAAGAAGAGGGCAAACAAAGAAGATCGAATGGCCTCCGTCGCCGATGCCTAACCATCTGTAACATTCTCCCAAAAATGATTCCGACTCGGTGCCCTTGACTGCGTGAAGTTTTTTGCCTCCACCTGGCCTTCTCCTCCTCCCCTCCTATCCTCTTATGCAAAAGTAAATCCTCATCCATCCTTCCCTCTTCCAAGAGACGGCTGTCAGATGGTTCAATCCATCATTTTGTAGGGTCAGTGGCTTTCGGATTAAGAGCCCGCCTATTACCTCCAACTGACGCAAATTAGCATACTCTTAGTCACACTCGAAGAGGGGAGAAAGAGTCGATATTTTGATGAAATCTGATGCCGCCTATGAAGATATTTTGAAGATGACCATTAAGCGAATTGTATAGTAGGCATTATATTTCCTATATATAATTTTTTTTTAATTCCCTACTAATATTAGCGAGCCAAATATTATTATTTTTAAACTGCAAAATCCTAATATTAAAATTGCGTTGTCATCCTTTTTTTTTGGATTTCTCTAACCCCATCCTTCTTCCATCGTCCTCGAATGTATTTTACATCCTGATGGCGGTTGGTAGATAACATAGTGTCCAAGAACAACACTCTTTCTTCCTCTCCAAAATTGATTATTGTTCTTTTCTTACTTTGAAATAGCCGAAAATGATTTAAGATTTACAGTAAAGTATAATTTCTTAAGCTTCGAAAAAAGTTTGTGATTGTTCTCAAACTAAGCTTTCTTCCTTCTTTCTCTTGCCTTCACTACTGTGATTCTAAGAACGCCATTATCGTGCTGGTCATTAATCACCTCCTCTCGTTCCAATCTCAATTCTCTCCTCCTTCTTCCTTCTCCTGCCATCAACAGCTTCCTCTCCCATTTGTTAATGGACACAATTACTCGGCGACATTATTGATTACTCTTCCCTCTTAATTTTCAACTTTCTGATTCATCCCTCTCTGAGTCAAGGTCACCTCCCCCACTCCTCCTTCTCCCCGGAGGCTACGAAATGAGTCACAATGTGCTGGCGATATTAGGTTACGCTCCAGGGTCACACACTCAATGCCCGGGGAACGGCCGTCGTCCACATCTGGCGTACCAAATTTTGGGCTGGCTTTTGTGTTGCAGCTCCGACCCGCTGCGACCGCGGGGGGTGACGACGAACCTACGATTTTAGACTAGGCAGCTGAATCCTGGTAGATGATAATTTGCTTGAATATTTTTTGCTATTTAACGTCTAGATCATCGTTAATAATTTTACGTTGTTCTTCACAAATGCTGTTAAGTTAAATGCTTAAATGTTTTCTAATTTTTGATGTCAAATAATGCTGCTATCGATGCTATTAACTCTAAAAATAATGCCAAATGATTTTTTTTCTTATTCGTAATCATTTTCTTTTTGAATTATCATAGTTGAAATTCCTCAATTTAAGGAAAAATATTTGAATTTCTGAAACAAAAATAATTGACCGTCTCAAGGTTTTTCAAATTTAAAAAAGTAAAAAAATAAAAGATATTTAAATTCAAGTTGTTCAATTGTTTTCAAGTCCACAGCTCCATTAGGGTATCAATCTTTTTTTTGAAATTTTGTTCCTCTAGAGAAAATCGTAACCCACCCCTCTTTTTCTCGTCGACTGGTAGTAGCTTTTCAAGTAGTTGTATCCTTCTTCTCCTCTTCAACACTCTTTTCCTAATCAATTTATTTTCTTCTCTGGCACTTGAGTGTGAAAAATCAGACGGCTTCTCCACTATGTTTGTCTAATCTTCTTATTCCTCCCCGAGAGAAGAAGACCTCATAATCTCTAGCCGATTATTCGTTATTCTCTGCCTCTCTGTCCGGTCTGCCAAATAATGCAAAGTATTTGTGCACCCTCCTGAAAGCACAGGAAACGGACACTTATGCCTTTCTCTACGCAACCCAGGTGCCCATTGGCTCCTTGGCTCTTTGGTTTTTTTGTTATTTTCCTGAAACACTGGAGAGCTATTTTAGACAACAAATTTCAAAGAAAAAAAAGTAAGATTAAAGCAATAGTCCCTATTTATAATTTTTTATAAAAATGATTGGATAAATTTTTTTGGAGGACCATATCCCCTCCAAAAAAATGTCTGGCAGAATAATAGTGATTTTTTGGGTTTTCATATAGTACAAAAAAAAATGAAAAATTTGGCTCGCTCGGCACCGTCCTTTTTGTCTTCTTCTTATTAGGGGGCTCCTTGCGTAACATCCTACGCGTCCTTAATGAGGGTCGCCGCCATTGTGACCCCGGTCGTCTCTCTCTCTCTCCCTGCCTTGTGTATGCCACAGTCTCATTAACGCGCCCTGGTGATCGATCGATCTCACGGAGTCTTACCTGGTCCCCACCTTGCATATTGGCATTTCTTCTCCTAGTGTGACTTTTCAAGGCCACATTAGAAGTCTCATGGTAGTTAGAGATTTTACAATCCCGCTAAATCATTTCTATTCATCCTGACGTTCCTTTTATTCTCACCGAGCTGTATTCTTCGACTATCATTTCCTTTCCCTTTTCCGCCTTATCATTCGTTTATTTTCCTACCTTCCATAGCTTCTTTTTGTCACAAGGGGCCTTAAAGATAGGAAGTAAATAGAAAATTCTCTATTTATTATAAAAACCAATAGAATTTGATTATTTTTCCTTGTTCGTCAGCTTTTAGAGTGAGGATAAATCACCAATTCCCTTGAGTGAGTGCTCTTAAAAATTGAAAATAATCAGGAAGATGGCGCACGAAAGCACACACATTGACCAGGGTCACACAATGGCAAAATTGTGAAGAGATCCTAGCGCAATGCGAGCAAATAAAGTCATTTTTTGATCGCCTTACAACCAAATTCATTTGGATTTTTTATTATTGAAAATGAAAACAGAAAAATTATTAGGTTCATATATCCTCATTCTTATTGATTTCTTTGAGTTCATTAAAATCTCAGGGGGTTTTTCTGAAGACCTGCTCTTTAAATTTATCTGTTTATTAATTTTTTTTTGCTCGAATTAGCTCTCAATTTTCCTTTTTGAGCTCTCTTTCAGGCCGCCAAAAAAGTAAAATGTTCCTTGCGACACGGGCGACATGAATCAGTGTTGGGAGTAGTGCGTTTAGTCATTTGCCATCGTCCTCTCTCTACGATTTTTTACTCTTTCGGAAGTAGAAAAGACTAATCTTCTTTTCTGGAAGCCCTTATTTTAAGAGGTTTATTATTTAAATTATTTTGAATAAGCAAAATTGTAAAATATTTGCTGTTGTAAGGCAGTAATAATTAAGATGTTCGACTTTCAATAAAAAGAAAAAAAGAAAATTTCTTGGAAAGTTTTTGGCCATAATAATATTTTAAAAAATTTCTCTTTTCTGACTTAATACCTAATATTTATTTTCAATTATCAAATATCCCAAAGCAGGTCGCAGTGATTTTTGAATTTTTTCGTCTTTCCTCTCTGCACTTTCTCGTGTATGTACATCTCAGTTTTTCTCCCTTGTTGGGTTTGTTGTATTTCGTCGGTGATGATGAGATCGCCGCTCCACGAGATCTATTTAGCCAACATCATTTGTTGACTCGGACGTCTCTCGAGGCCGTTTTGCCTCGAGTCTTCGCGCCTTTTCCAATACTTACTCTCTATTTCCACTTTTCCTTTTCTTTTCTTAGTGGATTCATTTTATAGATTTTTCACATGCCTCGGAGGTGATAATGAGAGCTGGCAGCCTCTACATCTTGCCATTTTTTATTAGTCTAATAGTAGCTGCGAGGAATGATGAAGCCAAGAGGCAGATAGGTATGTTTTGTGCGAGGAAGGAAATAACAATGGTTTATTTACGTGAGATGGATTTCAATAGGTGTGGGAACATCATCCAAGAGAATAGGGGGATAAAAATAAAGGGATATTGCAAAGAAATTGTGAAAAATTCCTAATTTTTCAGTTCCATCAGCTCCAAGGAATTTTGAAGTCATCCTCACTGGCCCCAATACTGTAAGTTTTCTGATAGTTAAATGCAAAAGATATTTTGCTCTAAGCTGTCGAAACAATTTTAACTACCTTGTTGAAGAAAAAAAATCATTTAATAGAAAGTGAATTATTAAAATTTTTATGAAAAAAATTTCGTACAAATTGTATACTCTAGGATTATTAAAAATTTTAATACAATAGATTTTTTTCATCCACCTCTTTATTTTTCGATAATTAAAATAAAAACACTTGCGCAATGCAAGCTTCCTCTTTCTTTGTCTCGTCACGTTGTCTACTTTTTGTTGCGCAAGCTCGTGGGAAAAAAGTTCTTAGAAAAACAAACATGTGTTTTACTTCCCTTCAACATTTTTTTAGGTAAAATTAAAATGGGATTCTCCGGCGAACAATCACGGCGGCCTGATGGGATATTATTTCTATGTCTCGAAGCTCGTTAATGGTCAGCCAGTCGATGATCATGTGAAGAAGGCGAAGATCCTCAACGATCGCTTCGTAAGTTCTTTGTCCTCTAATAATTTGATTTTTATCTCCCCCTCACTCTTCTTTCTGGAGGCGGAGACGTCTTTGATGAGAGAGAGAGTCTCATTATTATGACACAAATTTGCATAGATATCTCCCATCTCCCATCCTCATAATTGCTTTCGTTTGTAGGCTACTCACACTGATTTGGAAAATCTTCAACCTAATACCGAGTATGCGCTGAGAATGAATGCTTTCAACAGGAATGGAGATGGTGAATTTACGGAAAGAAAGATCATCGTCACTGAAGGCATTCGTGAGTCTATTTTATCTATTCGAAAACTTACTCTAAAATTTTATTCTTCTGATTTTTTTTCTTTTACTTTACTTTTTAACACAAATATTTATGAAACTGTCAAATCTATTATTCCAGAACAAATAGAAAAGTAAAATTTTGATTGCTATTCTCTCAAAATTTGTTTAATTTTTACTCTAATAATAGCAAAGTAAAAAATTAAAATATCAGGATAAAATAAAATAAAAGGAAGTATATGACCATAAACATAAAAAATGTAATTTTTCAGCCCCAAAACAGCCGGAGATCCAGTCAGTTGACCTGCTGACGGATGAGCCTCCTTTGAAAGCTAAAATTGAATGGAAACGACCTCAGCTGGAACCGTTGGAGAGTCCAATAGACCGTTATAATCTATGGTACAAGCCAGAGGGATCAAGCAAGTTCATGAAGAAGGTCGTCAATGGAACCGAGAGCAGCATTATACTGGATGGGCTCTGTAAGTATTTTATATTAAAAAATAGAAATTTTCAGATATGGGTCGTGTCTATGACATTCTCCTGGCAGCAGAAAATCGCGAAGGACTTTCAGTGAATGCTAGTGAGAAACTGGAGACGCCGGTGGGAAACCCAGATGGGGACCCGTTAAACGTGCAGTATGAGATTGATTCAAACAAGGTGAGTATACAACTGCCTGGCCGGTTATCTAATCCAAGTCAAATACATCTCTCCCCGGCATAGTATGAATAATAATCATGTACATCCCGTCCTCCCGCTCCTTTTTGCGGTATTCTTGTTTACAACATACAGCCGGAATGTGCCAGATGGCTAGATCCTAACTTCTTCAAGTGGTTTAGATATTTGTTCGCAATATTATAACCTGCTAATAAGCAGTTTTCTATAAAGTTTGAAAAAATTTAAAAATGCAATCCCTTCTATAATTTAATTTATTTTTTCCCCGTATTTATTTAAAATTTTCAGATGAGAATATCATGGGACTCTCCGGCAGAAGAGAAGAGAAATGGGAATATCACATTGTACAAGGCGGTTTTAACTCCCATGGACGCTGATGGGGAGAGAATTGAACGCAACGTGAGTCTCTTTTTTTAATTATCTTCTGATGAAAATTAGCCTCAACTACCTCAACCCTTGTTTGTGTATTCCTTTCTCCTCAATTTTATTCAGAATTTTAATGCGTTCGGCCTTTTGTAAGATTTTAAGGGCGAATCGCATAAAAGTTTTAGTATTGAGTCATAAAACGCTCCACGGGTTGCTATAGACACTGCCAAGAGAATTTTAGGAGGCTATCTGTCGGTTGTCGTTAGCGTGATGGCTGTGCAGGAAATATTCCAGCATTTTATAGACAGACGGGGGGCTCATTCTCTAAAGCTCTGTCATTTGGTTACACCAATCTTCCAATTTTTTAAAATTCTTGTTTAAAATTTTATTTTTGACATTGCGCCAAACTTTGAACCACCAGTCATATGGCATTACTCTTTCTTTTCTTCCGTCGTGTAGTCGTAGAAAATTTATGCTTTCCTCACGCAAAACAACCTTCTTGGCTTATTTTTGAAAACTAAGCAATTTTTTGCTTATAAATATTAAAGTTTATGGGAGTTTTGAAGTTATGAATACCCTAGTGACTTTTATGAAGCCAAAAATTTTGTTCTGTTGAGTGGAAGAAACCAATTTTTTTAATAAAAAATAAAAATAATATGCTCAAAGCATTATGGATTTTAAAAATAGTTTTTGAGTTACATAAATTATTTTTATAAAAATTTTTGATATTGCAAAAATTAAAAAAAAACATAACAAAAAATTTTTTATTTTAATATAATTGTTGTTTTAACACATTGGCTGCCGTTTGTATTTTTACGTAACTTACGTTTCTCAATGCTGCGCAAGATTTAAAAAAAAAGTATTCCAAATATACTATATAAAGGCATACATACAAAAAAAAGAAAATTTCTTCAAGACGTGTATCCTCGGGGATACACGCTTTGAAGAAACGTAAATTACTATGTGTATCCCCGAGGATACACGCGGCAGTCAATGTGTTAAAGGTAATTTTCTTTAAATCCTTTAAAAATAATATATTCTCTAGACACATTTCTCTTTCTATATATTTATTTAATTAGTCTCCATTACTTTACCCATTTACTTTGACAACGTGTTTTGTATCCTTCTCCTTTACTTTTCCCCCTTAATCACCAAAAATCATGATAAAGCATGAGTATACCTTCTTCGTTGTCTCCTCTGTTGACTGATTGTTTTCGGCATCTTCAATTGCGTGGGACCTGCCAGTCACTAATTTCCCCATCGTCTAGCTTTTTTTTTCTTAATATAGCTCTAGGTCACCGAGAAACACGCCATCTTCCGAGTCGACACCCGAAAAGCCTACACCTTCAAAGTAGCCGCCGCCACGATGAAAGGACTAGGACCATTTTCACCCGTTTTGACGATAAATCCGGATCCAGAAGGTAGGCGAGACAAAATGGCTTTGGCAGGATAATAATAACAAGCCACCTGGATGGGGGATGTAGGGATAAAAATATCATTTTCGTCATGAACTTGTAATGATACAAGTACTAATGCTAAAAAAAAGATGGTAAATTATGGGAATCTGAACTAATAGAGCTGAAAATATCTGAGCTCTAAAGGGCAAAAAACTACTCCAACTGAAGAAAACAAATTTCGACCATCCCAAAATGCCTGGATTAACAAGAAATCACTTCGTCGTCGAATGATCTTCTACGTCTTCAATATGTCTAAAAAAAACTTTAAAAGCCTAGAAAAAAAGCCTTTTCTGCCTAGACGATGAAAAGGAAAAAACTACTTAAAATCTACCAATAATGCCTTTAAAAGGAGTTGAAAAGTGGCTAGCCCCATGTGAAATGGGATACAATTCGACCTTTATCCTTCTAGTTTCTTTCTTCTTAGCTACTTTTTGGCTTAAATGTATATACTCATAGTTATTCAGTTATATTCATAGAAAATCCACCGTCAGACAAGTATATTTACGTCAATGGATTATTTCACCTGTTTTTCAAGAAAAACAACGATCTTTATATGGCTGTTTTCCCTTTGAAAGTGACTTGATGGCTGTTGGACGGTTTCTAGCTTCTCTTGTATTTTTATGGACTCGAAGAATTTTGTGATGATAATTACGTGCCTAAACCCTGTTAGGTTCTGTAGGATATCTTCTGCCGCCACTCTTTTTCTCATCCATCCGTTGTCAAGCTGTCAAGCTCTCCTTGACATTCCTTCTGCTCTCTTCGGCTTTGACTTAATGAATGCATAGAATCAATGAGTTTGCACCTTCCTCTTCACTTTTGGCTGGTCGTTATATTTCTTTTTTATAGCCTACTTAGCGTGTTAGTAGATAATCAAACGAGATTATGTGCTTATTGATAATAGATTCGAGAACGTCCAGGGAAAGCCCCAATAAGCGTGAGTAAAATTTGGAGATATGATTTATTAAAAGGGAAGAGTTGGAGCGTAGAGAACAATTGCCGTTTAGATTTTGAGTGCTTAGAGTGGGGTTTTAAATTTTTTTAGATATATTTTTGTGTAAAATTTTATTTAAAAAAATTAATTTTAGGTATTGTTACACTATAAAAAAATTAAACTTTTTTGTCCATGGAATAATTTTGAAAAAAATAAAAAGGGAATCCTTTTCCTAAAACATTATTTTGCATTTTTCTCATGTTTTCGAAGACATCCAAAAATTTGAGTAAATTATGCATTTTACGTATTGTTTTAATGTTGTTTAGTTTTTTTAATGAGATTTTAAACTGTCTTTTTACCCTTATATTACGTAATCGAGCGGTTATATATTCGTCAGCTGCTATCTAGTCAGTAATTTTTCAAAAATACACCCTTCTGCTAACAATTGATGGGCAATTCTCTAGTTCTCATTGCTCCCTATCTCTCCTCTACCTTCTATTTTCATCGTCACATATTCAATTTCGCTCATCCGCCGCATTAGTAGATTAAACGTCATTGGTGTCAATCCGAGGCCATACACCTGATATCCTTCTTCCGACCCGTAGCTCTGACTAGCTAGACAAGAAGAAGCCATTGTGCCGCAATCGAATTACTAATTGGGTAATTTGTCACGGGCGGATGGACTTTTGCAGAGAAGGCTATATTTTTTACAGATTATGCAAGATTTTTATGAGCAAACTCTCATCGAATATTTTTTAAATTTTCTCATAATATATAACAATTTTACACAAAATTAAAAATTTTTTACAATTTTATGTAAAATAGTAAATATTTATTTTTCCAGTTCAAACACAATTAAAAGCAGTATTAAAGATAAAATTAAAAAAGAAAAATAAAATTTTTTTTTCGATGACTACAATTCTTCCCTTTTGCTTCCTATAACTTTCAAATTCCGTGTACTTTGTCTTTTAATGACCTACTGAATATGTCGTAACTCTTCGAATGAAGCAATAAGTACCGCTGCCCTTCTCTTCCTGTCTCTTTTTTTTTGCACGACATGTTCCTCTCTCCCATTAGATTCCAAAACAGAAATTACCCAATCCTTTCTCCTTGCTCTTTTCCTACTAATCTTCTCATCTGATGACACTTCGTAATATGATAGGTCGATCTATGCCAGACGGGGGAGGATTGTTTGACCATTAGAGAGCCTTCTAGCTGACTCCTAAGAATTATGAGACTAGTTTCGACCAGACTAATAGTCTCTCCGAAAAAATATTAATATCACGTTTCTCGCAAAGAGCTAGGAGCTTTTTTATTTGTTAACGTTTTTACCTTGTTTGGCTAGGATGCAATACGTATTTCTAGCCATTCAGTTTTATTTCTGCTGTTAGAGTTCAAACATTAATTTTCCTCTAATGAATCAGAGACATATAAAAATAAAATGTAATACTAATCCAATAGTAAAGTTCATATGGTTTCCGTCGGACTCATCCTGTTGCCCTCAAGCTTCTTTTGCTCTTCTCTGCCTCTATCTCACTAATCCTTCGCGACTTCGATTAACTTTATATATCCGCTGTTTGCTGTCAGTCTGCAGTTCCGAGCAGGAGCTTTTTTCGCGCTTGATTATCTTTTCAGTTGCCAGCTGGCTGAACGATTATTAGTCGCTTAAATGGGCGAAGGATCTTGACTGCTGGCTGTTTTTCACACGTAGTGAATGACTTTTTTTGTTTGAGGAAGAGGAGGGAAATAAGTCTCAAGGAAACTGAGCGAAAACAGTTAGTTAACGGAAGAAAATTGCCCCAAGTGACTCAGTTTATTTCAACTCCATCTCACATATTACTCTTTTTGATTTTTTAAATTGATCTGATTCTATACAGTTTAAAAATTTGGCTGTAGAAATTGAAAAAATTTATAAAATATGCACTTTTTTCGACAGCTACCTTTATATCGACTACCCACACAGTGCGCTGCACCGTAATATTGCGTATTTCTAGGCTACTGTAAGAAGATGATCAAAACATAAATAAAAAAATTTGGAAAAAATTTGAAAAATCTTTAATCCAACAGGAACAATGTTTCCAAAAGAACTTTTGGTTGAGGAACTTTTGAAAATTTCTAAAAATTATGGAGCTGGACTATCTCTCTAATTTGTTGAATTTTTTTCATTTACACTTCGTCATTTCTCCTTATGTGATTATTTTTCCTGCCTTTATATGACATTCTACGCTCTATAAAAACAGGAAATCCGTTTAGCTATGTTTATATAACAATATCTGTCTCTCTTTCTTATTCGACCTCTATCCATTCCAACATAGGCTGTCTGTATGTCTGAAGACTATCCCCCAGAGACTGAAAATGAAGAAGAAGAAGAAGAGGAAGAGACCGTCGATCCCACAGAAGAATCGGATCCGTTGGACGGACCAGTTACCCCAGCTCTTTGTAAACAGGGACTCTTTGATCGTTTGGATGATTTGTTGAACTTAATCGCTTCCGGATGGCGATATCATATATCATCTACCGATGGGGTAAAAGAATCATGGCTGAAGTTCGACAATGCGACGAATAAGATTTGTTCTCAAATGACAGGTGCGTGGAGTGAAATTATCACAGATCAAACATGTAAATATGATAACAAAATTGAACTTGTAGCGAAAATTACAATTTTCATGAAAAATTTAGTCGAAATGAGATTAAAAATCAAGAAATTGGTAGAATTTTCTGCGAAATTGTGGGAGAAGTATTTAAAAAACCTCAAGCTAGTAACATTTTGGCAAAATAACTCTAAAATTGATTGCTAACCTTTGCGACATATTAAAAAAAACTCACGTCATAAAAAAATTGAATAAGTATAAAATTAGATTGATGTCAATTAAACGAAAACATTGTTAATTATTAGAAGAAACCAAGTTTAATTTTCAAATATTTCTATAGTCTTCGATTAAGTGTAAATATAACCAGATTTGGGCATAATTGCAAACTAAAACTCCAGAAATTAATAATTCCTATGACTTCTTGTCATTTAGATAGGGAGTGATACGGATTTTTGGCGCTGGGACGCGTATATTAATCGGATTTTTTGGACTTTTTTAAGAGGTCTCTGGATAGTTTTGTGATCTCTACTCAGCTCCTAATGATACTTTGGAAGGCTAGAAAATGAACCAGTATCACGCATCACCCAGAGTCAGCCCCGGTGAATTGCCTTCTGATGCATCACACTTACGTGTCACTGGAGTTAAAATTGCGTTTTTCCTGATTATCCCCCCGGTGTAACCCATCGGCCTCTCCCTCGTCGCTTGAATGACTTTTCATCACATCCTCTTCTCATCCTCGCTACAAGCTGCTCATCTTGCATCCGGAATGACCCGCCCTCAAACAAACCACCCGATCTTCCCTCTTCGTCTTCTAAGTGCATTAATTTGATTGTGAGATAGAACCAGAAGACTCGACAGCTACCTTTATGTCGACTACTACTTCTAGTTATTTTCCTCCTCTTTCTACTACTACTCGACGAAGACGACAGGCCAGAGCGAAAGGAGTTAATGCAGCTAAAATAAAGCAGCAGCAAAAATCGAAGATACAGAAGCTGGCAAATGCGAGAAAAGCTCAGGATGGAGGCATGTAATGAAATAATGAGAAAGGAGGAGAGATCATGGAGATACGGGGCGGGGTGCTTCTTTTTATCCTACTTCCCATTATTTCACTCTACTAATCGCATCAGTCTTTAATTTTTTCCGACTTTTTGCCGCCTACACATTTTTCTATCCATTTTAACAACCGTCATTCTAAAAATTCTTTAAAATACTAATATATTAAAAGATAGTCTGATATTCTCAGTAATTTCATCCTAACAGTTGTGTTTTGACAAATTTTTTGATGTAATGATCACCTTTACACCTTAAGACTTGGATCTATCCATCATTCGTAAGCGCGGAGTGGCAAAGCAGAAAACGAAGTAGCTTTCAAGAAACTTTGCTGAATTGTTGACACATATATTGTAAACAGACTTTTGTGTCCTCAAAAACTTCGTAATTCATAGGTGGATAGATCTTTTCCCAACAAACAATTTGAGCTAGAAAATTCGCAGAAAAATTTTAAAAATTCTCAGTTTTTTTACTCGTTTTGTTAACATTTCCACCAACCTCTACACAATTCGCATTGTACTTCGCTCTCTCTCACGTATCTCCGATGGTTTTTTCTCCTGGTCGTCTCGTGTTAAAACCATTAAGTGCAATCCGACACGCTTCAGAGCGTACGACACTTAGCATGGTGGAAACGAGTGCCGTCACACCGGGAATACCAACAGATTCGAAGGATTACGAAGAGATTTCGACAGCAGATGTCTTCGATGCCATCGTTTTTCGCCAACCAGGACCCTTAGATATTCCATTGATGGAATACATTTCCCGGCCATTCGGAGAGGAATGGATAGATCAAGTTACTTTTGAAAACGAGACAGTCATCGCAGTAGAAAACGTTACTCCTTTTTCAATTATCGAAAAAGAAGAGACTATTTTTACTAGCACTACTACTCCTTCCACTACAATCAGTTGGAATTACTTTTTAGAAAGTAAGAAATGGGCGCTTTAATTTGTAAAATGGACTGAAAGAAGGGCCTTTTTAAGGGTTTTAAAGTGATTAAACAGCTGAAATTTGTCTTGGAACGGAGAAAGAGGCAATAAGAGAAAATTTCAATGCTTTACAAAATTAAACAAACACTTTCCGGTTAAATTTAAAAACATTACCAAAAAATGTGTTCTTTTTTACGATAGAATAAAGGCAAAAAGCCATCAATAATATTCTAAATACCTCTAAAAAAACCCTATTCTCCTCTGGACTAAAAATTATTCTTTCTCCACAAAGACCACCTGGCTTTCCTCTCCTCCTCTGAGCCCAATTGATGTCTCAATTATGCGCAATTCCTCCGCCTAAGGAACACTCGATGAGTAGTGGAGGACACATCCCGGGAGCCAATCGTCTAGTAGTAATTGGCCTACTCTCTCTCTACTACCTCAACCATCTTCCGGCCATTATATACTCTCTTTCTCTTTAAAGAGAGATATGTGCCATGTTATTCCCACTATTTCTTCTCCTTCTTCCACCAAGTCATGGTTATTTTCATCTTCTATCACCTTTGATGAAAGCAGGTCTCGAATTGGAGACCTATATCGAATCGGCTAATATTTCATCGAATTATTCACGAATCCGATCACGATACCCTTTGCCCTTCAAGACTGGCGATTATTCTGTCGCTGCATCATTGAGTTCTAAAGAAAGACGACAGTATAGTGAAGTAGAAGCAGTACCGAGAAAAATGCCATCGGCATCGAAAGACTACCGACCAGGGATACTAACGGCTGTTCTCAGTAGTCTTCTAGGCCCAGGTGGATTTTTTTTTGAGTTCTAACAGCAATATTAGGGCTTTTCTTATATTTTTTATATGTGAAATTTTTGAGTCAGAATAGGACTATATTTACTGAAAAAAATGATTAAATTGTACGTTTATTCCCCGCATTGCCCTACATCCTATTTCAATTTTCTTCTCTCCAGGTGGTCTTTAGTGGTCAACTGAACGTTTTATGACATTTATGAGGAGCAGATGGTCGTGGGGAAACACGCTAGGTTTAAATTTTTTAAAACCATAACTTCCATGGAGTTAATTTTATTCGTCGGTATTATAGTAAAAAATTGAAACATAAACAAGATAAGTTTATTTCTAATGTTTATTTTTTTCCTTGATAAATAAGTTTAAGACTAATTTTATAATTTAAAATATTTAATACATGTTTCGAAATAAAATAATCTACAATAAAATGGGAACCAATAAAAAAACCTCCAGGTGGCCAAAAATTCTAGAGAAAACGGAATATTCACCCAAAAATAATCTGTATAACTTTCTTTTTTTTCAGCTCTTGTTGGTCCTCCAAGTAACGTTCGTGTCGAACCAACTTCTAACACCTCTGTCGTCATCCAATGGGATTTTGATGCGGGTCAAGTCGATGGCTTCGTCATCCGCTATACTCCAGAGCCGGATTTGAAGGCTGACGATCGAAGTAAATGGGTTTCTCGAACAGTTCAAAGCTCTTCGGCTCGTCATTTGATCATCGAAAATCTCAGCCATGGGAAAATGTATGCATTCTGCGTCATGGCTATTAAGAACAACGTAAGTATTTCCCTGGATACCCGGGAATGAAACTTCTTTAGAGACAAGGCGCCTGCTCCGACCCATTGGCAGTAGTCGACCGACTAGCTCCACAATATATGGTTCAGAATTTGAATGTTCTGTGGAAAACAAGCGTCTCCGTTAAACTGAAGTGAGTCTTTATTGGCATGCAGGCATCGATTAAAGAGAGAGAATGGCTTTGTACCGGAAACGAAAAGGAGGGGAGAAAGCTATTTATGGGAACGGACTCCGATTACGGGAGGAATATTGACTTTTTGGGGACCACTGATGAATATTTTTGATTTTTCAATTTTATATTAAAAAAAAGTTAGGAGAAAAAAGTAATTAGCGTAAATATAATTAAACAAAATTAAAAAAACATTATCATTCTCTTGTCAGTTTGAGAAAAGACAAATAAGATTTTAAATTTGTTACCTCAAAAACAAAGGATGATTTTAAAAATTGACATTTATCAAGAGAATTATTTTAAAATTAAAAGCAATATAAGAAATAATTTCAGATGGATCTACGATGGTCCCAAGCCTGTCGGTTTCTACTTCAATCATACTGGAAAGAAGGAATATTTCGATCAACATATGGCTCTCAAAACAATGACTACTCCTGGATTCAAGCAAGATTTACCCGGAGACAGTCGAGAATTCCTTTTGACAAATCTCCGACCCTGTATGTCTTATACTCTCCATGTCGGTGTTTATTCTCCAGCCAACCAGCGACAATATTGGCCACAAGAGGTAAAAATTATTTCTTATAGAACTTAAATAAAAATTGAAGGTCATTGTGACAACGGATCCAACTGGTCCTCCATTCGTAGAAACGCCGAAAATTATTAATGCGGATGGAAAAATATCGGCTGGGCAGATTGCTGCTAGACTTCATCCGTCTAGTGAAGAATATGGACCAATTTCCCATTATTGGATAATTGTGGTACCAGGAAATTATTCACAGGTTCGAGAAGACAAACAAATATTAAAAATTTAAATATAATTATGTAGTTTTTAATTGCCACATTTTGAATTTTGTAATCAGAATAGCTTGATCTATTCTCTCCTCATTGCCCCATTAATTTTAAGTAAAAAAATCTCATTTACTTCTTTGCAGGATGACGTCATTAATTTGGAGCCATCTCAGTTGCAACGTTTAACCGACGACCGTCGTAAGGCTCATGCAAGACAAATCAGCGCCTCTCCGGTTAAAAAGGTCCGTTTCTTGGATACGCTCATGTTTTCCTAGATGAAACGTCACACTGTTGATGCTTCCACACAGACGGATACTTGGTTATATCCAGAAATATCGGAAGAACAGCGGGAGACGAGAGGCGAGAGGAGGAAGAGGGAACTTCCCGTGACGCCTTATGTGACTGCGAGAATAGATGCCGACGACATGCGAACGATGTATCAAACGGACAGGGCATTTGTCATCGGGGATGAAAAGGTGGGTAGATTGATAGTTTAGCGTGTTCGGAATATGGTAGAAAAAAAAAGATTCCTCCTATTTGAATATAAAAAAACCAGCAAGGAAATAATGGTTAAGCTTTTGAAACCCAGTGCATGTCCACAGCTGTTCTTATGAAATATTTTTAATATATTTTCTTCTGATTTAATGATCTAAAAGAAAAATAAAATGGATAGTTGTATTAATATTTCAGTTCACTACACTTAAAAATGTCGACCTTTTTGTTGCGAGATATAATTAACGATCCTTCCTCCTTTATTCCTTTCCCGCCACGCATTCAAAATTAAGAGAACATAAAAATGCATGCATTTGCCTCCGGATTTTCGCTTGGCCGTCCGCCTATTAGACATTTAAATGCAGAGAAAATGCTCTCAAGCTCCCTAGGCAGCCAACTCATCAGCAGAGACACGCAAAGCACTTGTTGACTAGAGTTCTCGTTCCTCTTCCCTTCTTTTGGATTTAAAAATAGGCGGTAGCTTAATTCCGATGTTTTATCATTTCCGTCAATATTTGAGAACTTTTGTTAGCCGTTATTTAATTTTTGCAAAGCGTCCCCAAAAGTTTACTTTTTTCAATAACTTATTAGTAATACAAAAAGTTGTTTAAAAAATTATTATATGTAACTTCATTAATTTTATTTCTTATTTGATTATCTAATTCAATTAGCACTTTTACCATGCACTTTATTTTCAAATAATTTTAATTTAAAAATTACAACAAAAGTTGTTGTCATTTGTTTAAAGTTAAAATATAATACTCATTTATTTCAGAGCTATAATGGCTTTGGTAACTATCCTCTAGAGCCAAATAGCAAGTATCGTCTGATGATGAGAGCTTTCGCAAAAGAAGACAAAAGTACTCCGGTAATCTCTATTCACTCTTCTCAATTACATTCTCAATTACAGCCAAACCGCCGTCCCCCGATGACTGAAACCCTTTCCCGCCTCTACACTGACTCCGCTTTAGGGGATCCATTTTCCACTGTCCGTGGTCCTCGAAGCGTCGGGAAATCAGCCGGGACGTGGATGATTACTCCCATCGTGGCCATTATTCTCCTTTTTGTCATTATCGGAGCTATCATCTTCTGGTGGAGACGATGCAATAAGAAGTCAGCACCGAGGAATCATCGACATGGATCCATCACGAAGGTAGCATTGACCGGAAATATTATGAACGGAAATGGACCTGGAGAGACGAGCAAGCTACTGTCGACTGATTATGGAAGGAATCATGTCATGAATCCTTACGAGAATGTGAGTTTGTTTTTTTTTAGTTCAATATATTTGCTAAAAATGTTTGAAATAATTATTGAGTACAAATACTACTTTTTTAATTAATTAGTAAAAAACTATTTAAGCCTTTTTTTTGTTAGATTATTCGAAACACTCTTGTATAGTCCAAATTAATTTCTTATGATCTCAGCATATCAAAAGTTTATTCAATAGGTTTTTGAACATTCATATAGAGTATTAATTAGTCATTCAAAGCCCGTTTTAAGCATAATCTTAAGCTTCTCGGCTAAAGAAATTTCTAATTTTAAAAATTTTTCAGATGAACGGCTCGGGCTGTATGGAATCATCCTTGGATCTTTATCCCCTTCCCGCCAGTCATTCTCGCTCCAACTATGCTCCTGTCCCCGTCGCTGTACCCTGTCTTCCCGGCTCGATGGGTGGTCATCATCCTCCCATTCCTGTAATCGAGCTGGCTAATCACATCGATCGACTTCGTCTGAATAATAATATGGGCTTCCAACAGGAATTTGAGACGATCGAAACCGGTCAACATTTCACCTGGGAGAATAGCAGTCTGGATATGAACAAGCATAAGAATCGATATGCCAATGTGGTTGCCTACGATCATTCTCGGGTGGTATTGTCGAATTTGGATGGAATTCCTGGAAGTGACTACATAAATGCCAATTATATCGATGGATATGATAAGATGAAGAGCTACATAGCCACCCAAGGACCCCTTCCGGAGACGTTTGGAGATTTTTGGAGAATGATATGGGAAGAAGGATCCACGACGATTGTCATGTTGACAAATTTGGAGGAAAGAACGAGAGTAAAGTGTGATCAATATTGGCCAACGAGAGGATCATCCACCTATGGAGAAATACAGGTAAAAATAGGAGATTTTATTTAAAATAATAAAATTAAAAAAAAAAGGGTTATTAAATAATTTTTTAATTTTCCTAGAAAATAAACGAAAACATCAACAAATTTTTTTTAAAGAATTTTTCCAAAAAAAAAATAATTTCAGGTCTCCATCGTAGAAACTATCGTACTTGCCCACTATACCATGCGCACTCTTAGAATCAATGTGATTGATGAAATGGAAGTCAGAGAGATTAAACATCTTCAATATACTGCCTGGCCGGATCACGGAGTTCCGGATCATCCAACACCCTTCCTCATGTTCCTCAAAAGAGT
The DNA here is from genome assembly GCA_932521415.1 of Oscheius sp. DF5120. Lineage (NCBI taxonomy): Eukaryota > Metazoa > Nematoda > Chromadorea > Rhabditida > Rhabditidae > Oscheius > Oscheius sp. DF5120. Next base: position 7,303,525 of record OW051462.1, read on the forward strand.
TAGGACATTGACTCCTAAGGATTCTGGTCCCATTATTTCACATTGCTCTGCTGGAATAGGCAGAACTGGAGCCTTTATCACTATCGATATTCAACTGGAAAGATTGAGATATGAAAATTCAGTAGATATCTTCGGATGCGTCACGACTCTAAGAGCGCAGAGAAGTTATATGGTCCAGGTATTTTATAATTTAATCTAAAATTGTATTGTAATTCAGACAGAAGACCAGTATGTTTTCATTCATGACGCAGTACTGGATGCTGTCAACTCAGGAGCAACTGAAATACCTGTCAGTAATCTTCGCCAGCATATTCAAAAACTGAGATCATTGGATATCAGAGGAATGATCAGTCTAGACAATGAATTTAGTGTGAGTTTTATGGTTACTGTTTAGATATTTTGTAACAAACTTGAGACAGCCCTAAGACAATATCCTTTGAACATTTTTGAAATCATTATACACAAATTGATTTCTAAGAAACTTCGATGACCCAGTTTCAATATTTCGATTATTAATCTGTTTCCAGGTTCTAAACAATCTCAAATGGCCAAATACCCGCTGTGGAGTGGGCAATCTCCCTATTAATCGGCACAAGAATCGTACCAACATCCTCCCCTATGACAATAACCGAGTCATTCTTCGAGCTATCCCAGGTGTCGATGGCAGCGACTACATCAATGCCTCCCTGGTCGACGGATATCGAGAAAGATATGCGTATCTAGTCACTCAAGCTGTCCTGGAAAACACAGTCTTCGATTTTTGGCGGATGATTTGGGAACATAACTGTCAAATCATTGTCATGCTCAACAATAATTGGGATCTTAGCAGAGTAGGCAATCTATTTTCACAATTTATTGAAAATTGTAGGGTGAATGTTATGAGTACTGGCCTCTCGAAGATGCTCAACAACATGGGCATTTGATCGTGGAATTAATGGCTGAATATCAGATGGGACAATATCTGATGAGGGAGTTTACCATAAAAGATGTTAACAATCGAGACCATGCAAGGACCATCAGACAATTCCAGTTCAATGAATGGCCGGAACAAGGAGTGCCGAGAAATGCCGAGAACTTTATTGAGTTTATCCAACAAGTGAGTAACATTTTTATTTTATTGTGTCAAGCTTTGAGTTCGGAAAATAATTTGAAATTCAATATACATTTCCAGGTCCACAAGACGAAGTGTCAATTTGGGATGGATGGGCCGATTACGGTGCATTGTCACAATGGAGCCGGCAGGAGCGGAGTCTTCGTCGCATTGGCCATTCTCCTCGAACGGATTCAACTGGAACAAGTCGTCGATGTCTTCACAACTGTGAAACTTCTCCGAACCGAGAGACAGCACATGGTGCAGGACAAAGATCAGTACGAGTTCCTCTATCTGACTGCGTTGGAATACCTGAACAGCTATGATCAGTATGGCTCCTAATCCTTTGTTTGTCTATATATCTCCTCCCAAACGGGTCCATATCGGTCCTCCTCAAATTCTTTCCATTATTTTTTCTCAATACGGGTCAATACAGAGCATATAATATTTCGTCCATCTTCACAAAGTGCTTCTTTTCTGCTTATCTGTCCTGTCTCAGGCTTTCTTTCTCGTCGCTATCAGTTTTGTTTTCTAATTTTCCTGTTTTGTAAATTAAATTTGATAAAATTAACCTCTAGGAGGATCTGTCAAGCCATATTATGTGCAGATAAATATATGAAACATTTCTTCAGGCTCCATTTTCCTTCTTTCACCTACAAGCAATACTGAAAATGCAAATATTCATAGAAGTGATTAAAGAGATCGAAAGATCCATCCTCATCGGGAAGAACAGCTGGATTCAAGGAATTTTTAAACGGTTAGAAAGAAAAAGTAAGAAAAAGAGAAACGGATAGAGCTCAGCTACAGGGATATGTTTGAATTGAATTTATTTATAAACAACCTGCTTAATGAGGAATGAAATCTATGACAAAGTTGTCCCAACATGTTGTAGGTTCAAGAGCTCATTACATCGTACTTGTATCTAAATTTCTTTCATCAAATCCTTGAATATTATTGACTATCCCAATATTTTTTTATTTTCTGAAAATTAAATGAAAAAAAAAACCGAAATCTCATCAGACTATACGCTACTGGTTCGATATGTCTATTTTGTTGGAAATCGTCGAGAAATTCTCTGCCGTGAAGGATGCCTTATGGCACAATCATCTTTTTCAGTGAGTGTTGCAGCAAAATTTGGGAAAAATACATTTTTTAGAAGAGATTATAACGATTTCGAAGAAAATAGGGAAGCAATAGAACTGTATATGGAGCTAATATAAAGTAAATATTTTTGACTATATTTATGGGAAATGCAGGTGTCGCGAATTCAAGAGGGACAAATGACTGTCAAAAAGAAACTTCCATCGAGGAAGCCGGCTGCTCGAAGGTGGAACTCTCTTTGTATTCTTATAAAATATTCCTTTGTTTTTCTCGCTATAATATGAAATACAAAGAAGATGAAAGAGGGACAGGAGAATGTCTAGGGTTATTTGTCGAGAAATTGATAACTGTTTTATTTTAAGTAAAATTACAAATTAGAACGAAGAAGAAACTTTACAGGCAAAAATCCTCAGAGAAACTTAGGTCCTTTCTGTAGATTATCCGTTTTTGTTCCTTTTAGTGGATAAGTTTCTTTCTGCATATTTTCCGCTTTTCCGCCTTTATTATTAATATTGATCTTCGACAAGTCCACATCTTTCATCGCAGGAGCAGGTAGTGTTCTATATAAACTCTGTTTGCCTTTTACGTCCACTGGTTCAATAGTTCTTCTGGAACAAAATATCATGAAATGTTTTTTAAACCTTAGAGGGATTGGAGGAATTTTTACGAAATCATCTTCCTTTTGATTTCCTTCGTTAGTGAGCATCCTAGGACTGTTTTATATGAACAAATCGCTTACTTTTTAGCCTCCTTGAAAATGTACTCCTCCGGCCAACTATCAGTGTACTATTTTTTAAATTGAAAATGGAAAGACAAGATTCTTACCGCATGTGTCATCCACTCGCTAAATTCGGCTCTTATTTTTTTGTCTTCAAATTTCTTCAAAAGTAGAATCAATGCATTCCGGTCGTCGCCATAACTATGAATTTGTAAAATCTTCAACGGCCTGTGCAGAACCATCTACTATAAGTTGGAGGAATAAAGATACAATTACGGTATCTTTCCAAGAATTGTACAACGCTTTCTGCTTATCTCCCAACATCGCTAAAATCAGATTGTTTTTCGTTTCAGGAGCCTGATCATTTGATAGGATATTGACAAGATCTTTGAAGTCTCGTTCCTTCATATCATTTGTAAAGGTTAGAAAATTCTATAATACATAATTTTTATAGCGTTCATTCTCACTCTTTCTCCTTGAGGAGATCCTTCACTACCTCTTCGACCAAAGGTTGAAACATTCTGTTGGTTGACCTATAATGCATGGTGATGGTTACAGAGACATTCGCTCTTACTACCGTTCTATCTGAAGCAGATAGACTCTGAGAAGCTTCTTCACTTCCTTTTTGGCCTTCTGATCGGCAGCTACCTTGATCGATCACAGCTGAAATATAAATAAGAATCAACGAGATAGTAGGTAGCCGAATATCCTTTCCTTCCTAAGAAATTGTTTTTTATATATTTCCACGCGGGTAAACTAGTTGAAAGTGCATTACAAAAACGAAATAAAGAAAGCTATAAGATTGGATAAATGGTTCTGGCGAAAAAGATATTTGGTTAACAGTTCAACTTTTAGTGTGCTTTCGGGTACTTTCTCAATTCTGAGTCACCTCTTTTATTTACATCAGATGCTACGGATCTAGGCATTTTATGCAGCAACGTGAAGGCAACAATTTGTTGTCCACAGTTCGGAAGCTCTTCCAATTTCTTTAAATGGTCAAGAAGCTATAAAATAATGTTTAAAAGGAAATCCTTACTTCTTTATAACTAAGATCTTTCTGTTTCTGCGAGCCTAGATCAAAAATGAGTTGTTGAATCTGAAACAGACATTTTCGCTAGACTAATTCCACCTTTTGGTCATACATTTGTTGCAGTGTCCCCGCTTCATAATACAGCTGTGACCATTTATTTGATAAACTATGTTTCGTCTCCTAAAGAAATGTGTTCTAAAATATTTGTAACTTCCTACCTCGTATTGAATAAGAGAACTCAAAGTGCCTTTGAAATAATCCTCCGGTCCATTATTCCGCAACAAAAATACACTGACCTCAGCCAAGAAGTTCCAAAGAGCCGTGCACTGTTCATCCAATTCCCTGTGATCCCTTTCAAGTTTCTCCAAATATTCAGCTGCTTTCTGTTTATTTTCAGTAGTTGCATCATCTTTTATTTGTCGTGCCTAGTTACGTTTAGAAGTTGCGTTACACGTTACTTCGTCTATTTCTCTCGTACTACCAGCCATTTGTTTCAAAAGACTCACTAATATATCGCCTATACTTATTTGAATATGACTAAAGAAGTCGACTTGACTGTTAAGATTCCTAATAAGCTAAAAGTCAGACTGAAATAAACTCACTGTATACTCATGTCGATTGCAGCTGCCCAGAATCGATAAACAGTCAGCTTATCAGAAGGAACATGGCAATCTTCAATTTCTCACTAAGATCGATTTCCGCCGTAGATGTGTCCCCCCTTGTCTATTGTCCAGTTCTATATTCTTCTTTAATCAAGGCCTCTTTTCCAAATTCATATGTATAGGGGAAGTCAGATCAAACTATTAATTCCAGCTGAATACAAAACATTGCCTGTAAAACTACGGATCGCAAAATTCTGATCAAATGATAAGAATGAAAACGAAAATATCAGAGAAGGATATACCTAATGGGTCCATTTCAATCCCAAAAATGAAATTTCGTTCGATCATCGTGAGGCATAGAGTTCAAAAAATAGATATACCGTAAATTCTCCAATAGATACTGATAATGCAAATATTCATAGAAGTGATAAAAGAGATCGGAAGATCCATCCCCATCGGGAAGAACAGCTGGATTTAAATAGCTAGCTGAGAGAAAAAGAGACGGATAGAGCTCAGCTTCAGGGATATGTTTGAATTGATTTTATTAATTTCTATTTAATTATAAACAACCTGGTTCTATTGGAGGGGAGGGTTGTATTTTTCGATCCATCCCTCAGAAGGGGTTGTATTGGAGGGGGTGGTTCTATTGGAGATTTTACGGTATTTTTCTTTTTTTTTTCTTTTTGCAAATTTTGTTGAACATTTGGGTAATTTGCGATACGCACCTTGGACCAGTGCGGCAAGAACCCACCTACAATTCTTTACTGAGTAAAGAGCGTTATTCAAATTTCCACTTGGTGAGAAAAGTTTCTTTTATTGATTAACGATGAAGCTTCAATAGTAGAGTTATCTGGAAATTTTTTCAAGTTTTCGGACCGAATCTCCGCGTGGTAAATCCCAAAATTGTCGATTTTTTTATGTTGGATATATTCACTTTCTTTCAGCTAAATAGCTACGATTGGATGGTTTGGAATGGTGGGCTTATTTGGTATGAAGGGAGCCAGGCGAAAAATTAAAAAAAAAAATAAATGACTCGCCAAAAAAGTGATACACTGCAACAACTGAATTTTGAACTAGGTTTGAACAAGAAGACCTTAGATATGAAGAGGTAAAACTATTTTCAACATTTTTTGGGCATATAATGAAATTGCATGGCACAAAAAAACAGGGTCGTCGTGTCAAGTATGATATATGAAGAAGAGATTCGTAATAGAACAGTGAATAATAATATTTGATTTAGTGGACAAGTTATCGAAAAATTAGAACAATATTGTATTTTTTGATACAATATTAAGCTACATTTGTCGGTCATCCGGCGAGAGCCAGATGTTCTAACTCCTCCCCCTCAGCCTCAGACCGGTGTGCAAGCATCTCCAAGGCTATATGTCTGTCTCCTCCTTGTTCATCTTAAACGCTCGTGTCTATCATTAACCCACTATACAATAAAGCTTAGAACCTCAATCTGGAATTAGAGTTTGATTAGGACTTGGTTCCAGCAACAATACAGGCATCAAGGTCATTCATGTTCCTGGCCCGGGGGATGAGGATTCGCGACCCTCGTCTGGCCCCGCTTAAGTCCGATAATTTTTCAAATTTCTTAAGGAAAATTTATTGATATATCGTTCAAAATATTTCAAAATATTAGAATATTTTAGGTTTATATTTTTTATATTTTATTTATTTTTATTACTTTTGCATTTTGACAATTTCATCTATTCCACTCTAATACTGGAAAAATTATATGAAAAAAAAAACGTAGAAGAGACCAGCGATCCGTTATGACAAAGAAATGACACAATTCTCTTGCATTTTATCGCCCTTGAGCTTGTCATTTCCGGGCTCTGTTGCTATTCGAGAAAGCTGAGAGAGGGCTTCCTTCCCATTCGTTTCCTCTTTCGTCTTTTAATTTAAAGGGTCATTAATTTTTTAGACAGATTAAAATAGACAAGATTTTCAAATAATCAAAACAAAAATTTAAGAAAACTTTGTAAAAATGCTTAAATTTTTCTTCTCTTGCTGAGATTTAAAAAAAATGAAAAATTTTCTTTTTTCCAGTTTTCAACTCAACTGACTGCAACATTCTCGTCTTACCGCTCATCCAATTTCAATGATCATCTTTTTTCCGTCTAGTTAACACAACAGGCTTCATTAATCCGTCTGAATTGTCATTTTTTGTCCTCCTACTCCTTCATTCTAATCCTTTCATTTGTATAATTTCATATATTCCAAAAAGGTAAGCCACCTCGTCGTCGTTTTGATTTTCTAACCACGTCATTTTCTTTTCCAAAATACCTTCTAATTCGTATGTTCTTTTACTACAAGACGAACCTTGAAAAGGAAAATTGTAGCTGTTGTTTTGCATCCACCCACCACCATTCAAGAGTACAATTATTAAACTGAATATTCTGAAATAGGAAAATGTTCTCCTAATTTAAAAAATTTTTTGCACAGATATTTTTTATCAGGAAATAGAATAAGGCTCTAAAATTTTAAAATTTACTTGTTTTTCATTGAAATTTCTATTTTAAACATAAAATTTTGGGAAATTAAAAGATTAGAATATATGTATTTTCTGGTTTTTGTTATGCTATCTATTTTATAGAGCCAATTTCCTCTTTTCTCCAAACTAAATACTCTGAACTGTTTGCTCTCTGAAAATGTCTTTTCTCCATAATTATGGGCGTATTCCTTGTAGTCCTTTTCCTCCTCCTCTCTTTATTTTTCTCCTCCCTACTCTGCTATGGAATAGAAATCCTTCATATATAATTTAAAAACCTTGCAACTTTGTTCTTCTGCCTATTTATTCTTTTACTTGACTTATCTCAGCCAGTCAAAGAGCTCAATCAGTTGTCCTTTTAGTTCCCTTTAAAATGCGTGGATTCCAAGAGGTTTTTTCATTATAAACTTCAGAGTTTGATATCATATCTAGGGAATTGACTCAGAATGTTTCCGAACCAGAAACAAGAATTTTAAATTTTCTTCTTGTTTTTGCGAAATGAAAGGATCTCTTAAAGGATTCAATGGGATTTAAAAAGAGCCGGCTATTTTATTTTTGCTTATATTCGTTTTTTCTTCCTTCCTCAAACATTCCTCTCCAAGACATTGCCTCTTCTTTTGCTCATTTCTCTTTCCGTCTGACATTCTCTCATGCTCTAAATTTGGCTCTCAAATGCGGTTCACATTTTGTCCTCTCAATCTTTCCAATCCGCCTCTTTATTTCTGAAAAATTAGTCATTTTGAAGGAGATGCTGCTCTTTCCTCATAGGTCATACATAATCCTCTTTTTAGGCCGGGTGGGTCGAAATGAGAGTGTCGAGCACCACTTGAAATATCTTTAAAAAAAAATTTTATTTAATTTTTTTTTTCAGAAAAAAATGCTGCGGTTATTGATAACCCTATCCATAATTTTACTAGCTATCAAATGTCAAAATGAGGAGTTTGAAAATGAAGACGAAGTGATGAGAGACGAGGAGGGACGAGGGTCAGTTTACAGTCAGCAGACGAGCGAATGACGAAGAAATTGTTCAGAGGGCACATAGCCGTCATTCGACCGGAATATAGTCTATGGAAAATGGTCAAAGTGCTCAGAAATGTGTTCGACTCAAGGACTACTGAAAAACGACGACAAAGGGATTGTGAGTTGAGAAAAAATGTTAAAATTAAAAAGCAAGTTATTTTTTGATGAAATATTTATTTTTCAACATAGCATTATTCTTTAAAATTGTTTTTATATTTTTACAAAAACATTAAAGTTTAAAAATGATTCCAGTAGTCTCTGAAGAAACTTTCCGAGAGCAGGCCCTCCGTGCTAGAAGGCTTCTCTTCAATTTTTAAGCTCTTGTCCGAACTTGTTTTTAGCCTCTGTTGTTATGAATTCCCCTTGCTATCATCATAGAACACAATAAACAAGATCTATTTAATGATTCTACTTTTTCCTTTTTATATTACTTATTATGGTCATGGAGTGAGAGTACGTCAAAGAAGGTGTTTGGAGAAAGAACGAGAAGAGTCACGTGGGAACGGTGAACAAGCGAAGAATTGAGAAGGGAAAAATATGAGAAAGTGCAGGTTTTGAACTTACTAGAAAAAATGTCTATTGAAATTAGGTATTTTATTGATGACATGAATTTCCGCATTCCATCTAAATACAGCTACATAGTTTTTAATTTATGTCCGTGTCATTAAAAATAAAAGATTCTCCCCCTCTCTTCTCATCATTATAATGGGATCTTTGTCCACAACTCCTCTTCTTGATTCACATTTTTGTGCCACCTGGTGCCATCCTCTGACGCTTCCTGAATCCCATAGAATAGTTGACATAGCTTATGCATATCCCAGAGGTGGAAAAAGAAGAAGGCAACAAGAGAATGCGTTGTTTTGTGACAGGGAAAAATGGAAGAAAAAAGGAGAAAGCGATCTTAGAATTCTTCACAGGCAAACAGAGTCGACGAGGGAATGTGGAACAGCTGACAACGACCGTCGATGCAACGGCATTTCCCTAAAAAATATTTTAGTCACTAAATTGTCAATATCAAGTAAAATTGATTTTGATTTTATTAACAGTATAAAAAAAATTTCTGCTTAGAAATATTCTTTATTTGAAAAAAAGACGCAAATTTTATTATTTTTTTTATATATTTTCAAAGAACAACCAACCTCCTCTTCCTTTTGTTCCTCCCCCAATTTCCAATCGCTTTCCTCGTATACCTTCTGAAATCTTTCTAATTATCAGGCAGTCTAAAAATAGTCGCATGTAGGTCCCCATGGATTATTTATTTCGAAATTAGACAAAGCATTAGTCAACGTCATGTTTTTAAGGCATTTGATTCCTGGAGAGAAAATAAGGCAATTTTCTGGTGGAAGTGAAAGTGAAAGAGATCTCAATTATTATTTATTAAACCAAAAATTCTTGGGGGGAAAATTTCTAAAAAGAAAAGGAAACGTATAAAACAAGTTTAATTTTTTAACCAAATATAACTGGACAGTTATGTTCATTCAATGTCCTTTTGGCTAGTCGGAGTTCTCTCATTTTTCCTTCTTATTTCAATAGGTTGCGCGAAGCGAAAAAAAGCGAATAAACAGAGCACAAAAGAAGGTTTTTGTCAATTTTTATATTTAAAAAATTAGACGTCGTGCAACTAACGAAGGAAACGAAGGCAATAAAGATAAATGTTAATACAGAACCACCATCGAGAAAAATGAAGAGTAAAAAGAAGAAGAATGAAGGAACAGGAAAGAAGGAGAAATTAAGAATAATATCGGAAAAATCATTGGATATAGAAAAGTCAAAGAGGAAATCATGGAAAAAATTAAAAAAGAATGAGAAAGAAGAATTGAAGACGGCAATGGAGAATTCGAAAAAAAAGAAAAGTGACCGTTAGCAAGTGAAGGAAAAAATAGCTTCCAGAAGTAAAATGAGTATAAAGAATTTAAATTATTCTTGTCCTTTGAATTTGTCGACTATTTAATATGTAACTTAGGGCAAATGCTGAATTTAAATTAACTCAATATTTAATTTCTTTAAAAGCTTGAAAATAGCTTTGAAAGAGGTTAATAGTTGTTTGAAAAAGTAGCTCACCCATCAAACTCAACGGCTGTCCAAAAGAATCCACAGCCTCTGTCCTCCAGCAGTGATACGCTGCCTCACATTCTTTACCCTAAAATTTATAAAAGATGTTATCTATTGATATCAAAAGATACCATAAGTGGACCTTCCAATTGTGCCGAGACCAAGAGAAGAGCTGATAGAAAGGAAAATATCAACAGGGCGAATGAACCCATCTGAAATTTTTCGTCATTTGAGAAATTATAGATAGAATAAAGCAATGGAAAGTAAAAAGGATTTATATATAGTTGTCGAGTTGTGTCGAGTGTAACCAGGTGAAATATGCCTATTTAGAAGAAATCAAGTGGAGATATAGAGATTCGCAGAGAACTGAGACTAATAACAACCGGGGGGTGTCGCCAAATGTTTCGAAGAAAGTGAAGGAGGAGATCTTTGATTGTTAAAGAAAAATGTTGGGGTAGACAAGGATATGAATTTTACAAATTTCTATTCCTTATGTTTCAATAGATCCTTAAATATAGAATTTCCCTCATATGAGATGCCGAAAAAGTCAAAATTTTAAGAAATTGCTCCTTTTTTCTTCTGTCCCCTGAGGCTGCAAAAGGTTTGTTTCACTAAATTTCGATTTCGATTTCAATCTCTATCTCTGTCTCTTTTTTTAAATAGTAGAAAGCAATTAAAGCTTCTTTGTTATCGTCGACGATGATGAGACAATGAGTGTGCGAAAGTCTGTGAAGTACGCCAATAATTACTTTTAGTATGGGTAAATAAAAAAGACGCCCATTTGTTTAACAGTTGCGTGAAAAGTTGTTAATCACTTAAATTTATTTAGAAAAATGATGTATTATTTTTTGTTATTAAATAATGAAAAAAAAACAACAAAAACGAAACTGTAAACAAAGCTTCTTATTTTTTACATTTTAATCTATTATTGTATTTTTCTTAAATTAATTGTCGCTGAAAATAAATTTTTAACACACTATAAATATTGTTCAATAGTTTAAAAAAATTTAATTTCGGTTTCGCTCGGTTTATTGTTTATAATTTATCTAGACCTCCAACTGCAATATTAGCCGGCTAACGGTTGGTTGAAACCACCTTAAGATGAGCTAAATTGAATTTAGGTGAGAAAACGGGCAATTGGAGGTTTCTGGAAGCTGATTGGAAGCTGAGAATAATGGTGAGTTATCTTACTTCTTTGTAAATTACTTTTGATAAGCTCATAAATTTAAAATTTATACTCTTTACTCATAAAATCTTTTAATTTTGAAAAATAAAAAAATTGTTAATAAGAATATAAGTAATACGCAATGAATTTATTATCCTATTTCTTAGAATATTGGCCTTTTTGACCCCGCCGTTCGTAAAAGTGATTAAACAATTTCTTCACTTTGTTCATTGAAAAATTAGTGACGGCTGAAAACGCGAAAATTTGTAGATAGGTACCTGAATTGGAACAGGATATTATCATTGGCACTTTACTGTTGATATGTAAGAGGATACTGAATGAATGGCGCCAATTTTCATTTTTGAAATTTGCAACGATCTCCTGAGAAGGAGAAAAAAAGATAGGGGGCACCCGGGTTTGAACCGGGGACCTCTCGATATCCGCCTAGATCTGCAGTCGAATGCTCTACCACTGAGCTATACCCCCACGAGACTGACGAGAAATCGCGACAGGCATGGTCAATAGGCAAACAGTTCATCGAGGGAGAGACGATAAAATATATCAAGAGAGTGTTACGATAAAACAATACTATGCAAGCCAAAAAACGATTGCTTAATTTTGAAACATTTTAATCTATAAAACTAGAGGATTAAGAAACAAATTCCTGTGAATTAAAAAAAGTCTATAACGAAATGCCTCTTGTCCCTTTTTAAGTCTCTCATGATACCAATTTTTTTTGGAATAATTATAGTGGTTAATCTTAAGAACACGGCAAAACTTAATGAATAATTCTGAAAATGTAGCAAAGAGAAGTCTTATAAGGGCAGACATGAACATGATAGAAAAGAAATTGAGGCAATTTGAAAAGGAAGGAAGGCTTTTGAAAAAAAATGCGGGGGTTGAGTAGATATTTCTTTAGAGATGATCGAGCTTAACCAGCAAAATGTAATACTACGGATTTTTTTCAAAGAAAAAAAAGAATATTAAAAAGAAAAAGATATTTGAAGAAAAGTGAACCACCCCGCACAATTTATTGCTCTCTTCACACATAAATTCACTCAGAAATTTAATAGAGGTGTCAACAATGATGCCATCCAACCGGGAAGGGAAGGAAAATGCTTAAAGACTGAACACATAAACAAAGGAATCATTGAAGGAGAGAAGGGATAAGCCATTCACCTAATTAGGTTCTCTACTTTCAATTTTCAGACTATAGTCAAACCTCTTTGGATTCTTCTTCTCTTCTGCAGTTTGGGAGAGCTAAAACGACATAGAAAGAGCAATGAGGTGGGTTTATAGCAGCTGTTAAAGACTCCAAATGAGATAGAAAAGACTGAATCGAGATTAATTACAGAAATAAGGGGACAAAATACAAATTTTGCAACCTGTATGCGAAATTTAACCCTTTTCAGGATAAGATTTTTAATTTTTGGCTATTTGGGAGCACTTTTTGTATGTAAACAGAATTGGAAAAAAATAAATAAAAATAACGAAAATACATTTTTTACCTTTTTGTTATCTATCATTTTTTTATTCTGAATTAAACTTAAAAAAGTATACAGTGAAACAATGATTTCTATAAAAAATTTGCTTTAACCGTTATTGGATGTCATACATTCTCCCTTTAAAAGAAAGAATCAGTTAATAGTTAATAACAAAAATGACGATATTTAATAGATATATATCCTCTTAAAAAGAGGAATAAAAGTCATCATCCCAAAAGTAACAAGATGTGGGTGGAAGCCATCTTCGTCTTCGTGGGGACGGATGATACTTGACCATAACGAAATTTCCTCGTTTACTGCGTCATGTCTCCCCCATCCAACAGTAATCGCTGCCGCAAAAAAAAAGACTCCGTCATCAAAAATCAGGATACAGTGAATAATATATCGCACATAGGAGGAGTGGGGGAGGGCAGATGAAAAATTAATTAAAAAGGAAAAGTAGTTAGAAGCCATAGGAAAAAATTCCGACCAGTGCTGTCGATTGAAAATTACATTTTTTGAAACTTCCTTGTCTTTGGAGAGCTAAAAATGTGGAAAAAATATAAATGGAAGGTACATTAAAACACATAAGCACCTAAACTGTTTCAGGTTTTCATTTTTAGCTTGCATAGTATTGTTTTATCGTAACACTCTCTTGATATATTTTATCGTCTCTCCCTCGATGAACTGTTTGCCTATTGACCATGCCTGTCGCGATTTCTCGTCAGTCTCGTGGGGGTATAGCTCAGTGGTAGAGCATTCGACTGCAGATCTAGGCGGATATCGAGAGGTCCCCGGTTCAAACCCGGGTGCCCCCTATCTTTTTTTCTCCTTCTCAGGAGATCGTTGCAAATTTCAAAAATGAAAATTGGCGCCATTCATTCAGTATCCTCTTACATATCAACAGTAAAGTGCGAATGAAAAATGACCTTTTTATCATTTCTTATATTCCTATTAAAAATTTTAGTAACGTTTTATTTTAGTTAAAAATAACGAACAAAAAAGTCTAAACATTAGTCTACAATGTTAACTTTATAAAATAAAGTTTTTTTTGTAGTTGATTTACACAAAAGTTGTCGAAAAGATCGAATAATTATTTTTCTCTTTTGTTTCTCCAAATATTTGCTATTCCTCTCGGTCCTACGTGAGCCATCGTCTTATTTGATTTATGTGTTTTGACATTAGTTAGCAGCTTACATGAGAAACAGAGCGTAAAAGAAAGTGGTGAAAATAAAGGCCAAGCAAAAAATTAGAAGGACTAATTTTAGTCTGTTTTTTGTCGGTAGCAACAGTTTCATTTTTTTTAAATTCCAGGTAGGAATCGTAAACCTGGCCAAGGCTAATGTCCGTATTCGCTGCCAATCGGTTCTCGTCGATCATCGTGACAATTTTTTGGCTCCGATGGCTCAAATTCGCTTCAAATTCCATGACATCAACATAGGTTAGTTGTCTTAGGGGGAAAATGGAGGAATTAGTGGGAAGAGGGAAGTAAGAGCAAGGGAGAGACTACTGGCGAGCTGAACGGATGGATAATCGCTGGAGACGACGACGGAAACATCAAAGGAATCTGGATGGCAACCTATGGCGGGGGAGAGCTACTTATATTTTGTTTGGGAAATAGCTTGGCCTACTGTATCCTAAATTTCAGATTCGTTTGTTCATTAAAAAAATTTTTTTCTACTTCCTTCTTAAATTTACTTTAAATCATAATAACCTTCTTTTTTCGAAAATAGTGAGGAAAAAAGGAAAATTCTTTTTAAAAATCCATAATTGCAAAGCTAAAAATAGCCGCCATACCGCAATTAGTTTCCAGAAAAGCTCCACTCATTCAGGAAACCACCACTTTTGGTGTGATGCTTATGGTCTCTTCAACTTCTCCGAGACTTTCGATGTCTTTGGAAGATTAGCACCTAGCAGAATGAATACTACTTGGTAGGTTGTTTAAAAAAATTAATATTTTGTTGTTGAATCTTTTAATTCAATTTTTTGCTCGAATATTTTTTACCATAAATATTGAATATACTAAAAAATAAAAAATATTTTATATATTTTCCAGGATTTTAAGGCAAGATGGTCTCTATTTGGATAATTTGTTGATCCGTCAATGGTTTTGGAACTATCCTCCTTTCTCCTCCTATGCTGAGTGATATTCCTCACAAAACCCGCCATATATCGGCCGTTCATCTCGCATTCCTACGCGTCGACCGACTGGCACTCTCCTTTATTATAGTCATTCATTTCTTTCTATACTCATTTTTTTTTATTAAAGTGATTTCTTCTTCTGTGTAATGTTAAAGAAGAACCAGTCGACAAAATAGAAGGGCAATTGGAGGACAGAAAATTTTCTTTCTTTTCCTTCAAAACATAGTTCATCTCTGGTCATTGAAGGAAAATATTTTTGTTCTATTTCTTGAGGCAAATCGCTGAAAATCAAATAATTTTCGAAGATACTACAATATTTTTAACTTCGAAAAAATATCTGTTTTCTGATCCTTAACGAATTTTACTCTTGTTGTTTCATATAATTTGAAAGTATTTACCTCTTCAAGCCAGAAATGCTAAGAACAGGTTTTTTGTGAGAGTAATCTGTCATACTTATCAGATTATCAGAAAAAAATACGATTTTAATATTGAACAAAAATCTTCAATAATCCAGCAGTCGATACAATTGAAAATTCAATAATTATAAGAAAATTATGATTCATCATTCTCCCAAAAGATCAAAGAACATTGTATGAAAATTATGAAATATTATGGTCGACCTTATGATTGTTTGATCCGTAACGATTGAGATGTCATGAGACATCGAGACTCAGGTATAAATACCGGGAGAGGCTGTCCTTGTTATTGTACTATTCGCAGAAAATTTTGCTATTATTTTGAAGAAATTTGTTTGCTGAATTTTTATAACTATTCTATTTATTTGATAATAAGGTAAGCAAATTTTAAGTTTTTAAAATTTTTTTGCATATAATTTTTATATTTTTTGACATGTCTCGGGAAAAAAACAGAAAAAACACTTTCGTCTTTCTGTTTTTCTTATATTATTTCCCCTCCTGCTTTGTCCTTTCTTCATCTTCGACCAGCTGACGCGTCGAACTTTAAAATTCGCCCGTGGCTTATCAGCCGCCGGGTGTCTTCCTTCCCATCAAAATAGCTTTTTTTTATTACTGTAAAGGAAAGGAACTGTTAGCAATTAGCCTGGATATAAAAAAAACTTTAAATTTCTTCGATAAAAATAGAAGCATTACTTTCCGTTTGTCATCGAAATTTCTATTAAAACGTTGCTTTGTTTGCCATCGTCTGACGTTCTTCGGGCTAGATTTAAAACTTTGGCCAGCTGGCTGCTCTTGTGTTTATCTAAATCAGTTGACACGTGACCCTTCACTGTTTTATTGCTTTTGATTGGCCACGTTTCTAGAAAAAGGGAGAAGAGGAATTTTCCAGTGACTGTATAGATTTTATATCATTTTTGCCAACAAATAGTTTATCACATTTTGAGACTTGAAATGATATGTGTCTTTCAAGTCACTTTTCAATTTTCCGACTAAAAATAAAAAAATATTCTTCTCAAATATTTTATTTTACATCCACTAAAAAATTTTCTACTTTCCAATGTTTTATTTTAGCTTGATTTAAACTATTGAAATTTTTTCCCTTTGAATAAGAAAAAGTATGTCATAGCAGCTGCTTAAGCGGTCTCCCAATTTTTCCTGTCTCACTCCACGTGCTTGTGATTGATGGCTTTTTGTGCTATTCGGCCTTTCTTCGTCATATTTTTCACCCTATCCTTCATTTATATATTCTTTGCTCGGGTCAAAGTGTCGAAATCAAAATATAAAGGACTATGGCCTCCTCCTATGACCCTTGACTGCCCCAGACGCTTATCTATATAGGCAGAGAGTTCTTCCTGGGTACGAGCGTACTTGGGAAGGAGTTAGATAATTTCCATCGGTGGGAGTTCCTCAGTTCCCCTGTTTCTATGAGAATTTCAATATTTTTTTCACTATTCCTCTTATATCAATTTTACACAAGATGTCCCATTTTTTAGCATATATAGAATGGTCAGTAGCCAGTAGTTTTTAGGATCTGAAATAAGATTTAATGTGTATGCCTTATATGCTAAAAAGATGGGATGTTTTGAATAAAATCTGATTATAACCAGATAAGTAGAGAATAAACAAGGTAAAAGAAAAATTATCAGTTAATCCGTCAGCGTTCCACTGCTTTCTGATTATTATTCATTTAAACTAACTCTACTCTACCAATTAACCTTCATCTATCAATTTTTTTGACATAAAAAAGCCTTCTTAGACTACATTTGAACTTTTTTTTTCCAGGTAAAATGGTACTGTTGGGCGCCATTGACCAGGGAACTTCTAGCAGTCGGTTCTTGGTTTTTGAAGCCGATACTGGTGAATTAGTTACGAGCCACCAGGTAAGAAAATTCTTTCTTTAATTTTTTATGTTTTTATTCTTCATAAGTCAAAGTTATTTTTCTATTTTCTACTATTTTTGTTCTATTGTCTATATCCAAAAAATTTCAGATCGAAGTCCGGCAGCTGTTTCCTCAACCCGGATGGGTTGAAATGGATCCGATGGAGATCCTCAATACCGTTAAGACTTGCATCGAGGTATACTTTGCCCCTCTAAAAAAATAGAATAAAAAATCCAGAAAGTCACCAACAAACTGACGGACTTGGGTATATCGTTTGATGAATTGAAGAGTATCGGAGTAGCTAATCAACGAGAGACCACCGTAGTTTGGGATAAGGAAACCGGGAAGCCATTGTACAATGCTATCGTTTGGCTGGATACTCGTACCTCCGATTTGGCTGAGGAATCTATTGGTCGTACACCATCGGGATCGAAGGATTTCTTCAAAGAAAAGACTGGCCTCCCTATCCATCCCTACTTCTCCGCTTTGAAACTCCGCTGGCTGTTGAGCAATGTAAAAGAAGTCCAACAGGCTATGGAGAAAGGAAATCTATTATTTGGAACTGTCGACACATGGCTCATTTGGTCCCTGACTGGAGCACATGTGACGGATGTATCCAACGCCTCTAGAACATTGTTGTTGGATTTGCACAAGAGAAAATGGTCCAATCAACTGTGTGAATTTTTTGACATTCCTCAAGAGATTTTACCGGAGATTCGATCAAGTGCAGAAGTATATGGACAGCTGAAGGAAGGTATGAAGCATAAAATTAAACTAGTGGTATACAATTTTTTGAGTACCAGTTTACTTTTTTCCCAAAAAAAAAAACCTAAGAATATTTGTGACTCAAAGAAAATTGTTTTTCAGGTCCTCTAGCCGGTGTCTCTATCTCCGGTTGTTTGGGGGATCAACAAGCGGCTATGGTTGGTCATAATTGTCTTCACAAGGGTGATACCAAAAATACATATGGAACCGGGACTTTTATGCTCACAAATATTGGAACTATTCCCGTTACAAGCAAAAATGGACTTCTTACCACCGTTGGCTTTCAAGTAATTCTTTTTAGTAAAAAAAAACAAAATAAAAATTCAGTTCGGCCCAGATTCCCCAGTAATTTATGCTCTAGAGGGAGCAGGATCCATTGGAGGTAATGTCGTCCGATTTTTGAGGGACAATTTCCAATTTATCAAAGTAGGATCGTCAGAAAATTGGAAATTAGATTTTATAGGATGCAAAGGAAATGGAGGATATCTGTAGAAGTATCGAATCGACGGAAGGAGTGTACTTTGTACCATCTTTCACTGGTCTATACACGCCATATTGGGATCCGACCGCTAGGGGAACGATTGTAGGAATGACACAGGTACGATCCAGAGAGAATATACTATGGGATGTTGAACTCTTAGGAGAAACAATACTGCAGGATTCAAATTCTCTAACTATAATTATCTTAGAACGCTTATTTCATAACAAAACTTCCAGAAAAAAAGATCTTATATCTTTCTTTCCAGGTCACTAATCGCGCTCATATCTGTCTGGCAGCACTTCGGGCTGTCGCTTTCCAGAGTGCCGAGATGGTAGCAGCTGTAGAACATGACCTAGATCATGAATGTGTTATTACAACTCTCAAAGTATTAACTTACTCCTCAAAAATGCACAAAATCATTTAGGTGGACGGTGGAATGACGGTCAATACTCTTTTCAATGAGCTTCAGGCCGATTTAATAGGCAAGACTATCGTCGCCCCAGTTCTTCCAGAAGTTTCTGGCTGGGGAGCCGCCGTTGCCGGAGCCTTAGGCAGCGGTGTGCTGTGTTTAGAAGAATTCCGTAGCAAGAGTCCAAAAGCTACCGTGTTTGCTTCAAAAATAACGGAACCAGAGCGACAAAAGGATCTACATCGATGGAAAGAAGCCGTCAAAAGAGCATCCGATTGGGCTCATTAGAGAACAAAATAATTATATATTGTATATTTTCGAGACTCTGGTTGTTGTGGAAAGAAAGCGGTACTAAATAAACGTGGTCAAACTGTTTATTCATGCTAAATAATGCCACTGTAAAAAAAGATCTAATTTTTGCAAAATGCATAGTCACGTAGTCTATTTTTCTCTCGGCATCGTATTAGTATTTGGTTTTTTCTCATTTTTTGTTTTGTTTTCATTTCAAACTTAAAGAGTTGCTACATTCTAAATGTGAAAATAATATGTGTAGAAGTTTGAAATTATATTGAAAGTGATATTACTAGGCTCGATAGTAGATTTTTAATTTTACTTATATTTCATGATGCTGAATTTATGCAATTATGGATGGTTTCCTAAGTGTGTTTTTGCTTCTTTTAGTTTGCTAAGCTAGAAAATAATATTTGCAATATTAAAAATCGTTATATGCGTTGGAAATACTTTTCAAAAATGTTTCAAAATCAGTATTTGAGTCACAATCAAGCTTCTCATTCTCTTTTCATCTTTCTGTGACGAATTTTATATTATTTCTTGTCTGTTTGAGTTTTTTCTCTATGATCTCATGTTGTTTTTTATCTAAAAATATTCTGAAACTTTAATTTATTTTTAATGATTTAAACTGCTCATATTTTTCATATATTGTAAGTCATTTAGGTCGTTTAACCTACTTCAGCAATTCTTATAAAGTTTATGCAAGAAATATGATCAATTGGAAAGTGAAATATGAGGTTTGCTTAGTTGTAAACGCCGTTCGCAATGATGCAATGTCGAATGCAAAATTATCGATTCAGTTTGAAGCACGTACTATGTCTCGCTTATTTTTTGCAGCTTTTAGATTGTTTTTTTTATTATTTTAATACAAATTACGTAAAGATCAAGGTTTACATCTTATTTACGAGGTGTCTACGTCAATTTGTTGACCATTCGATACGTAGTGACGCAATATTTTGCAATGCCTACGCAAAGTTAGTCTGGCTCATTTTTTTCTTTATTTTTTTCATTTATTTAGATACTGTTATGCTTAATTGAGTTTTGTTTTGATAGTTTTTTATAGTTTTGCTTATAAACACTTAGAAGATGAGATTTGGTTATGTTTTTTTCAACTATATAAGATCCATATTCGAATTTAGTGAACACGAGCTCTCTCCCGTTTTCCTTTTTTCCTTAACATTTGCCTCGTGTTTTCAGTGTAAAGCTACCGGAAAATAATGATTTCCAAGTGATTGAGGATCACGCGCTTGGTAAAAAAATTCTAATTTGCGGAAGTATTCGATTTCTATCTGTGATATTGGTATCTTATCGCATTTTAATTCTTTGTTCCGATTTTACTTTCTTTAAGAAACTGATAAGCATGTTGCATGCCGGAGGCGTAAAGTGGCCCCCAGGCGGTTTTATCTAACCAGCTGGTCGTCTGATCCGCCAACGTTATCTCTTACGAGTGGTTGGCAAACCACGTGCTGGGGTTCCATTTCTTTTACTCTTCAATCACAGCTGACTTGCGCCCTCTAGCAGCAGCTCACGGGAGAAGCAAAGTCAACACTCGAGAGTCGCTTAATGTCTGCCGTTTGGCAGCTACTGGCGTTCTGCTCTTTGCAACTAGTCAAAGGACGTTTATGCGAAATTTTTCTAGAAATTAGCACGTTCGAAAAAGACACCTGTTCGCTAAACCATCCACCCCACTGCAGCCGCCTTTTGTATCCTCTTTCTGCTGTCACTGATATTTTATAGCTTTTACATACCAAATGCATAATCCATTTTATTTTCTGATGAAATCCATATGTTTATTTCGTTCTCTGAGGTTGTTTTCCAATTCCTGTCGTACTTTCCGCTTGATCACGAGAGGAATCTTTGCCTTTCGTCCGCGTCCTCACATAAAATTCCCATGATTATGTTCGCTATATGATGTTTATCTTTACACGTGTATTTTCTATTTACTGTCTTTTTCTCTTTTTTCTAGTTATGCTTGCTATTAAATTTTTCTCTTTCAGCACATGCTTCGAGTGCTACTATCTGGAGCTGCTGGTAGCGGAAAGGGCACAGTTGCCCGAATGCTTCAACGAGAATTCGATGGATTCAATTACTTTTCGGCTGGTGATCTTATCAGAGATCATATACACAGAAACACAGGTTCGTGGCTGTTTTTTTGGATTTCTTGCATCGGAGGACGTAGACAACTGACGGGTGAAAAGTGACGTTTAAACCAGTTCTTTTGAAAATAAATTCGAAATTTTCATATGATTCTTTCTACATAATTTTTTTTTCAGATTTCGGTCAACGTGCCGCTGCATTTCTCAATAAAGGAGAATTAATACCAGATAATTTATTAAACGGAATTTTGTTAAAAGGAGTTGTGGACGCCGGCAACAAAGCTATTCTTGATGGTTTGTTATTCTGTTTGAGCTTTAATTATTTGTGCAGGATATCCACGAACACTTCAACAAGTTCAAAAGGTCGAAGACGTTGCCCCTATTAGTTTATGCGTTGAAATTTCAGTTAGTTTGCATATTATTTGGTTATTTTCATTTTTAGGTACCAAAAAAAATTTTAATCGATCGAATGGGTAAACAACTTGTTCATAAACCATCGGGAAGAGAGTATAATTTAGATTTTAATCCTCCTAAAGTTGAAGTTAGTTATATTTTAATAGAAAAAATTTAAACTCAGGGTAAAGATGACGTTACAGGAGAAGCTTTAGAGCGTCGAGTAGATGATGCTGCAGAGATTGTTAGAAGAAGGTTAGAGGTTCATGAGAAGACAGAAAAGAAAGTTATGGATTATTATAAGTATGTTACCTCAACCTTTTATTTATTCATTTTCAATTTAGGAAACTTGGTTTATGTCTAGAAGTTTCTGGAGAGAATTCTGATATACTTTTCCAACAAATTAGCGAAGCAATGATATCAGCATTGAACAATCAGAAAAATTTACGAGGAGGAGCTGCTGCATAAGAGAGAAGAGATATATTCCATTTGTTTATTCTCATCCCAGTGCAATTATTTTCTGGTATATTCTCTCCTTCACATTACGTGTCCTCTCGGTCTTTTGCCCGTATATATATACAACCAATACGGATAGAAAAATCTTACAGATGCGCTCCTTCGCCATTCTTTTTTTTTCAAGTTTAAATCATTGTTAATTCCAAAAAATCTTATTGCTTTATTTACAAAACAAGCTCTAGTGCATCATGGGTATTACTTTCCTTGGTTCTTTTTTTTAACTTTATAAAAAATTATAGTTCAATGTAAATCTATACTTTGCACCCAGTCTACTGAAGTAATTGAAGACCAGCAAATATTTATTAGCCCCTAATGGGTTTGAATCTCCTGGTGACTCATCTGAGGCATGAGATCTCCTCGTAAAAGACCTTCGGTATCGACGGTCGAATCGAAGAGTTTTGGTCCGCAGTGCTTCTCTTGAATAAAGCTGTTTTTGGATCGAATGATATCCTTCTTATTCGATAGTGTTGATGTTTTGATGGTCATTCCTTTTTGAATTTTTCGCGGCTTTTTCATAGCAAGAAGAATACTGGTAGTTGCAATAATAGTCTGCCAGAAACGGGAAAAGCGAAGAGCAAAGAAGAACGGCACAAGGACGAAGAGAGCCTCCCCGAAAATTATCGAAGAACTCGAGAAAAGAAACATTCTTCGAGAAGCGACGTAGTAAGAATAAGAGTAGGTTAGTGAATTTTTTATTATAATGTTTATCTAGGTTTCATCTCGTCAGGACCGACGGATAATTTTCTTTCTTGACTCATGTAGCCCATTCGGTCGTCCTCTTCACTAAAAATCCATTTTTTTAGACACGTAATTTTTTAACTTTTATATTATACGCATTACTTGCGTAATGCAGTTAATTAGAATTTTACCCTACAATCCAGAAAATTAATAAAACAACCCCCCCCCCCCCATCTCCCACGGATCCCAATAATTTGTGCTTTTCCCTTCATTTTCACTCACGCTGTAGGCAATCTAGGTGGAGAAGGTGGTGAATACCTCCTTGCTGGCTCTTCTAGGGAATTTCTAATGATTCTATGGCCCTCGAAGTTTTCCTTCTCACGATTATACCTAAAAAAATTTCTTTTATTTTTATAAAGAAATTACGATCACCTGGCTCTATAATGACACAACATGAGGGCTAGAATAACTGAGGCTAGGATGAATAGTAATAAAAAGACGGTGCCGATGATTAAAAGTGGCATAGGGAAGGTAAATGACTCTTCAATAATCACAGGAAGCTGAAAAATGATAAACTTCGAGGCAAACATACTAAAGAAAATCACTAATATTTTTTCTATTGTTATATACAGATTCTACACAAAATTTCTCATGTTTTAAGATATATAAAACATGCAAATTAAACAATTTTCAGATATCTAAAAACTAAGACCGAAGTGCATGAACCGCGACCACTATTCGTTTTGCATTTTTTACCAGTTACTAAATTTCGACTATGGGACCAACAAAGTATTAAATAATATTAATAATCATTTCTGTTCTCGTTTGTAAATAAATTTTGTTGACTTATACAAGTGCCCCTATAATTATGAAACGAACTGTATAAGTTAAAAAATGAGAAATTTTTGCGTAAAATCTGATTATCACACTGGGAAAAATGAAAGGAGCAAAAGAAACGAATAATAATACTTTCGTAAACGATACACGAAATCTCGGTAACAGACCTGGGCTCTCTCAATTTTTGGCATTTCTACGGCTTGTTTGTTGGAACTTTTCATCATAGCCATCGTTTTATCTGCTGAAGCAATCTCAAAAGTCGTTTTATTGACCAAAACAAGACGAAGATTTGTTATTTTATTCAAGACTATTCCTTCCGAGGAATGATAACTGATATCTTTGACTAGTACCCGATGACCGGTAGCATTGGAGATGGTCCTTAAAATATTTAAATTATAGGAAAAATAATACTCTGTGAGGCTTGTGACGTCCTCTATATCCACAGATTCCGGATTTTTGGGAATTTCGGTGAGGATTACATCACTATCTTCGTGGATAATGACCCGAAGAGATGTCAAACTCTTCTTGGAGGAGAAGGAGAGGCCATCAGCTGCTTGAATTTGCAGATGGAAGACTCCACCGACGAATTCACTATAAATTTTTTTTTTCTGGTTTACAGCCTCCTGATGCATTTTTTTATACTTAATAATTTTAGCCTTTTTTAATGACATCAGTGAGTTAAAAAAGCGAGTTCTTTAAAATTTTAAAAAAGACCTACTTGACTGGCTCTAGCAGCATCACCTCTCCTGTTTTCTGTTCTACATGGAAGAATCCCCTCATTGGTCTACTCGTTCCTCTATATTCGAATTGGGTATCGACCAGAGAGTAGAAAGCCATTGGAGGGGCTCCTAAATAAATATTGTGCATAGTTTCGATGATCATTTATCGGCCTTTTTTAAATCAAAACATTTCCTGCACAAATATAATTGAAAGTCGCGGGATGGAGAAAATTTAAGATGCGGTTCTATATGGTCATGGAATTTCGCACCGCGCTATGACCCACAGCTCCCAAAAATTTAGAAATGAATGAATGAGAGCTTAATAGCCTACCAGTTTCTGTTTGGTCTGGATCAATTGCATGAACCTTGGCTACTTTTCTCCCTGGTAGAGCCATTTTCTCTAACAGGGCTTCATAATGACCATGCTCGAAGGCCGGACCATTATCATTTCTGGAATTATCCATTATTTTGGCTCTATTAGCAGCTCTCTTACACATCTCTAACGACTATATTGACAGTCATCCAAATAGATATATCTCCTTCAATTGGATTTTGGTTGTTCGCAGCTCCTATTTTGATTCTGAAAATTTTCATATGATTCCAAAAATTCAATATTTTTTACTAGAGATCAGCGGAACGGAATTTTTTTCTCTTTATTTTTTACCATTTTTTTTTCTAGTTATATTTAAATTTTACAAAATTTATCATCTTCTAGCATATAAAATATATAAATTAAATAATTGCCAAAAAAAAAAGATGAGAATTTTGTGAAAAACTTAAAAATAGAAGAATGAAAGAGAGATTTTGTAAACTTTTAGGTTGGTCTGTTTCCCACCTATATCTATCCTCCTTCTCTCTATCCAACTGCTTAGCTAGGCGAATTTCTCCATTTTCTTCGCCTATTGTGAACTCATCTCCTTCTTGTTTGAGAAGATAGTAGATTTTTTGAGAAACATCTGGGTCTTCTGCCATAACAGTAGTGATTAGAGTGTTAATAGGTGAGGATTCAGAGATCTGCAGAAGGATTTAGGGGATTTTAAAAGTTGAGTAAATTTTATTTTGTAAGAAAATAATAATTGCCTTTTCTTTATAAGATTTAAAAAAAAATTCCCTTTTTAATGGAAAGTTTAATACAATTTTTTTTGCTAGCCTTACCTCGACTGTTTTTTTCTTTTCTTTGAACTCCAAAGGATGATCGTCTTGATCTTTGACCATAAGTATGGCTCCCATTTCCGCTGTCTGTCGCATGCCAGCTCGTAGGCCAAGGATTAGCTAAAAATGTTTAATTATTGATATTTATGGAAGGAAATACCGGATAGGTAGTAGTGTTCTCGTAGTCAAAGATCTTTTTTGTAAAAATTTCCCCGATGGAGGGGTCGATTCGGGCATAGGAGGTCTCCTAAAGTAATTTTTTTATTTTGTTTATGGAATAGATTTCCACAAAAGTAGTGATTCTTGTAGTAAGACGAAGATTTTTTGATGTGGAATATCCACCCATATCCACGAAATCCCTCTTACCTGAACCATTCTTTCTCCATCCCAGAAGAAATAACTCATTTCACATTTCTTCTCCAATTCTTTGGCCTGAACTTTTCCAATCATTCCTGGCAATTCATTCTATAATGTTCTTCCTCTTTATCTTTATTTCTCCTACCTCATTAACATAAAAAATGTCGTTTTCTCCTTTAATAAATTCCGGAACACAGTCGAATGCTGGAAGAACGGTAATTTCCACCGTCGATGAAGTAGTTCTTTTTCCATCTGATGCAGTTACAGTATATTTTCTTGGAGCAGTGATGGTGTCAAATTCTTCCCGTAGTGTTATTCGACCCTCATCGTCAATGTCTAGCATTTGTTCCTCATTTTCAGCTGCATTGATAGAAAATTTAACAGGAAGTAAGCCTCTAGAAGCCTGAAAATAAGAAAGCTTAACGTAGTTATTGGAAAAAAATATACCAATTTCACAGTCCCAACATAACTGTTAACCAGAATATTCTGCATGATCTTCCATTGGTAAGATTCCTCAGAGAAACGAAGACTATTTCCAGCATCTAGGTCGACAGTGACGTGAATAGTAGCGAGCGCCTCTCCATCAGAGCCTTTGACTCGTGCTAGAAGGATGTAATCCCTTACATCGTGAGGGAGAGGGGAAGAGGTAACGATAATTCCCTGAAATATAAAATGAAAATATTTGATATTAAGATAAATTTCTAGGAAAAAAAAACATAATTTTTTTAGATTTTCCAGAGTATTGTTTTTTTTCCTAAACCTCATAAAGAACTAAACTATTTGATATGATGATTCTCACCTTGCTATCAATAATAAACAAATCACTGCCTTCTAATGAAGCAAAGGAGACCGGTATGCTATTCACGACAGTAATATTGGCTATCGGTGTACCTTAAAACACTTTTTAGTTTTATGTGTTATTCTAAAAACTCGCCTACTTCCGCGGTGACTGGTACCTCGACCATTATCATCTCCTGCATTAACTTCGGTACCTTCTCCATAAAATCTATTACATCTATAGTGAAATTTTGGGCTATCTTCTGATTTCCTCTTCTAGCCGAAATTAATAGAATTTCTTTGGCAGGAGAGGGGAAAAGGGGACGGTTAGTAGAAATGATTCCGGTCAATTCGTCTACGTTAAAATTGTCCGATTGATTTTCCAGGGAGAAAGTGACATTTGAGGAAGGGAAGGTGCGAACTTGATAGACAAAAGAGCCTTCAGGAATGGATGAAGGCAGGGCGAAGAGGGGCGGCGCCTGGAAAAAAAGAATAATTAATAAATAAATGTTAATTAAATTTAAATTTAAAAAATTTTGCGATCATTTTTGGAGTAACACTAAGTTTTTCAAAAGTTTTCTGTATTGAAAAAATTAATTGTAAAAAAGTTTAAAAGTGAAAAATGGAAATAACTGAACAGGTATATTTTTGAAAAAATATGATTTTTTACCTTCATAATTTTCAGTGGCTGTTCTTCCCTTTTAATCGTCTCTTTCCTAGTGATTATTAACTCTGTGTGACCTAAAACATCATCGTTTTTTCCCATTTTTCCTGAACTAACTATATACCGGCTTTTCTAATAAATGAGCTGAATCCTTAGCCTCTACGACGACTTCCAGTGCGTACCATTCGTTGTCTCCAATCTCGCTCTAATTTCATTAATAAAAGTTGAATCTTTATAGCATACCTTAAGCTTGATATCTGCTGTTAACCCATGAGGAATAACCTCAATGGCTTCTTTTGGAACTTCGACAATGTTTCCGTCGTAATCGTGGGCAGTAACTTTTTCAATGGAGAAAAGAATTTGGGCATCAGAGTCAGAGTCGGAGACTTCCATGACTTGGAGGAGTTTGCCAATAGGTTCGTCTGAAAGTAACAAAAATCTAAAAGAGGTAATTGATTAGAAGTGTTCAAATGGGAATTGGATAAACAAACAGAAATATATAAAAGTGGACTATAAAGGAAAGTGATACAAAAAACATCTATCCCAATTCAAGAAAACTCGTTATTCGTTGAATTTTTTGTTCTTTTTTTTCTCACTTTTGTTTGTTTGCACAATACTTCAAAATGTAATTTCTTCGGATGCTAATGGTTCCTGATCAAAAGTTGTCATAATATTCACCTTTACTGAGAGAAAATCTAAGCATCTCCAAACGACCAACTGCTTTTAACTACCTACCTGATGAAGCCGTCACTGTTATCCTTCCCCGAGACACTAATTTCAATACATTCGATCCGATTCCTTTGACCAGGACATCTACTTTTGTTACAGAAGCAATCGTCGTATCCGCGGTTTCGGCAAGAACCTAAAAAATGTTCACAATTCAATTATTTTTTATGTAATATAAAGTATTAATAATGAACCCACTAAGATATTATATCGCTCGTCATTCTTTGGATAGCTCCCTGTATAAAAAAGATTTCCACCAGTTATTTGGAACAGATCTTGAGGTCCCTCAGAGAGTCTGTAACGGACGTCCTTGATGTTGGAGGAGAGCTTGAGAAGTTCATTAGCCATGTGTTGACCTGCTGAGATAGTTAATTTGTAAGCATCCTGAAAATTGAAACATCCAAGTAGAAAAAATAAAATGAAGTCTAGAAGAAAAATATATAGAAAATAACTTGCAGAAAATACTTCCAATGTTCTCTTCGATACCTACCTTCTCAAAAGCAAAGTCTTTAACATCAGTCTTGGACAGAATCTTAATTTTGATCGCCGTTTTGGTTCTTTGTTCACCATCTGTTGCTGTAGCATTTATGGTGATTTGTTCTCCAATTGTGTCGATGAAAACAAATTCCGGATGCTTAAATTTTTTTTTATTTTTTGAAATAATGTTGTGCAAAATAAAAATTTTTTTTCATATAAAAAAATAAAAATGCTCTAAAATTGATATATTTTTCACAGCTAAAAACGCCTCACTCAACTCGATACGCATTTACCTATTTTTGTCTGTACATCTCTATTTCGAATGTATATTATCAAATTCCCGCCCCACTTTTCTCGTTAATCGCTGGCATTTTAAAGTGCGTCACATGCAACTAGAAAATGTGTACAAACCAGCCAACGGAACTATTTCAGATTTTTGAATATTGTTTCCATATTCTTGTCTCTATTCCTACCCTAATCCTTAATTTATTATTTGTACATTATATTTTTTTGTCAAAATATTCGTTTAAAAATGTGTTTTTTACATTTTTCGGCATCTATTCTATGCAGGTAAAATTTTTTCTACTGATTTCACTGTTTGCTAAGTTAATTTTTTCTATTAAAATTTCCAGAGCGTTGCTTTTTTCTTTCTGGACATTATTCTCATCAGAGGACTAAACTATTTGACATTTCTTCGTTGTCCGGTGCTGGTATTTTCTCCCGACTCTCCTGAAACTGCGAATTTTACCTGGACTACTCTGTTTTTTTTAACAAATGTCAGTGTCATAATAGGAAGTTTTTCATTCATGGTAATAAATATCAATCGGCTTACCGCGGTCCTGTGGCCTGTGAAGTACAAAAAGGTGATATATATTTAGAAATGAATAAAAAACTTTTAGATCTGGAAGTGTTTGGCTAAAAAAATATTGATCTTTATCTTAGTCTTTCCCGTTGTTATCGCCAGCACTTTCATCGCCCCAACTTATTTTCTGGATAACATCAACGGAGGTATATCTCTTGGCTATATACGATGGACACCGGTAAGATTAGATTCCGACGTTCTTTCGAGTGTAAAAATTCTATCGCAAATAAATAAAAAACAGGCACTATTTTTGACTTTGAGAAATTTAATAAGTTAAATAATTATTTTTAGATCCGATCTAGTATGCTGTACATGATCATTTCCATCATAGTTTGTCTAGTTTGTTCTGTTTGCACTATTATTACTCTCATTGTCCTTCGTATCAAACCACTGACTATAAATATCAAGGCAACTGAGAAATCATTATTTTTGGTTGGAATAGTCATGACAATTATATCCATTCTTCAAACAATAATCCAGGTGATTTTTTTTTAAAGTTTTCAAAAAAAAAAAAATTCTACTGAAGTATCTCTTCTATGTGACTCCTTATGATTCTCCATGGTATGATACTTTTTTCCACCTACGTTTTTATGTGAATGATGTCTCATATATTCCGCCTGCTTGGTCCCTATTGATCACCAGCAAAAATGTATTTTTTTTCTTCTAGAAATTAGAATATCTTTTAGATTCGTGATAGAATCCTTCAAATATTCCCCAAGCCCTCACAAAATATTATCCATGTCAGCAGCACTACGAATTAACCATACAAAAAAATAATTTTACTGTTTTGATTGCATCTTTTCCTATCTTTTAAAATGTGATGTTTGAGTCATAAATATAATACCTATACATATCTCATTAGACAACTCAAATGATAGGTAAAAACGCAGACGGAAATAATTAGGCTAAAGAGAGCTGAAGTATCATGAAAATTTTAAGAGATGATTGGGGAATGGAAGCGCAGAAAAGGTACATTATCACTTTATGTAAACAGTTTGCGAAATGGAAGGATTCTGTGATATTACTGGAACGATCTTCTGTAACAACCATCTTCGAACGATTTAAAATTGAAATGTTTTATTGATTTTTTCAATAATTAATTCTATAGAAAGTCCAGGTTGCCAGTCAGCAAAAACAATCATTTCCGTCATAAATATCCCATTACTTCGGGCAGCACTATTATACAAATTACCTCTTCTTTTTAGATTAGAATCGGATTTTCTTTTTTCTTTCACTAACTGGTTTTCACGATCTATGGACAAAAATGAAAAATAAATAAATCTATCCGCCATGTTACTGTTGGTCGTGACTTCCACAAGTCTATGGATAAGACTGTTTCGATGGCCTATGCAGTACAACTACATGAGCTATTTAACTTAAGGATGAGGAAATGAGAACTTTGTTAACTTTGATCAGCAAGATCAATACCCTCCTATTTGAGATTATTCTGAAGAGGATCTGGTCTACCTTCTCCTGCTCATCTAGTGAGGAATATGTAAACCTTTTTACAGCACACTTCTTTATATACACATTTTAGGATAGTAGAACCGCTAGAACTCATAATTCGGAAAGTTACTTCCGCTTCACAAGCAAGAAATTAAACGCAAGGCTGATGACAAGAAGAAAGACATGGACATAATTCCGTCCTTAAGAGATCCTCCTTTAGATCTATAAAACATAGAATATTTTAAAAATTTAGTTAACAAATGAATAAATTCATTGCTTTCTGCTTCTCTTTTTTATTGGTTACGTGGGAACTGCGGAAATTGCAAAGGAAAGAGTTAAACAAGATAATTGTCCTTTCTGTCTACTATCGGTTGAATGTTATCATTTTCCAAATAGTTCCGAAATCTTAGAATTCTTTTTCCTTCCGTTAAAATTCTATAAATATCAATTAAGTCAATTCACCTAATCGACGAAACTTTATTATTGTTCGTAATACACCTGTCTCCAGAAGTTATCTGCATTTGCTTTTGATGGCTTGTAATACTACTCGTGAGTATGACCACTCCAATCTTATCGAATTTGGAATTCATAATCTAATTGTTCTTCCCATAGTCTTTCTAAATGGTTCCATTTACTACTGTCTCGTTTTTATGCGTCCAAAACTGCAAAACTCCTTTTATATTCTCTACGCTATGCTGGCAGTCATGGTATTTTTTTTTAAATCTTAACTAATATTTTATAAAATTAAGAATATAAACAAAAAATTGATATTTTTCATATTTGCCAATTTTTAAAATGTTAAATTATCAAATTAATTTATTTACTTTTTAAATTTTTTTCATTTTTTATTAAATTATAAAAAAAATTCCAGTCATGTCTTGATTATTTCCCTGAATATATTTTCTACCGTGGAATTGCATATTTCTCAATGTATCAATGCCAACTACTAGACAATTTCGCCGTGCCGTCCTACAAACTAACTCCCCTCTATGTTCTTCCCTACTATTTCGATTATGCTACACAATTAATCTATGTGTTCATTACACTGAACAGAATGACAGCTCTATTAACTCCGGTTTATCATAAAAAATTTTGGAAAAAGTATCTCCACTTTGTGGTTATTTTCACAATAATTGCTCCAATATGTATGTCATTTAATTCAATGTCACCGACATTTATAATTACGATGAGTACAGGGTTGGCTATAACTCATAAACGGCTTATTAAATGGGTAAGTTCCGGTTCCGGGTTATTACGTGCGGAAAATAAATATATGTTCTATCACGTACCTATTTTTGTTTTAATTTTCTTTTACTTTTTTTCCCTTTTTTAAAAAGGCAAACCCCAATATATGCTGTACGACACAAAAACAACCTGATAAAACTGCAGAACAAAGGAAAAACATTTAAAAGAAAATAAGTAATACCTTATACAGTATGTGATATACAATTTGCCAAATTATTTGGATAGAAAATTAAAAAAAGTGTTAAGATTTTTTTCACGTATTCTGACAAAATAATTCTTCCAGTTGCCCAGCAGTCTACTCTCCGCTACTATTTTCGGCATATGTACTATCATCACATCTATTTTTACTATGGTTACTCTTGTTAAATTGAAACAGTTAGAGCAACGGCACCGCCGAACAGAAATGGCTCTTTCAGTCGTTGGACTAGTCATAACTATTGGATGTATTTTGAAAGCCGCTATACAGGTTAGATATATTTTTATTATTGAAAAATTATTGAGATTATTTTTAGATAGCTTTTGCAATTAATCCACCAGACGAAATTTATGATAAACTAATAGAAATTCGATTTTGGATCTTTAATTTTGCATATGTGATCTCGCCGTTGACTCTTGTTACTATGTGCTCAGAGGCCAGTTTACTTCTCGATTTTAAATGATAAATTTACAGACCCGAAATAGATTTAAAAAACTCATCGGACTCAAGAAATCTGTCATTATTATGACTGTTTCGTCTACCAATTAACTGACCTGAACGGTGAGCATTCCAGTTTTTGGATGGACGGAGAAAAGACCAGATGGATCATCAAGGGAATACGTAGCATGGCCTCCTAGAAAATAAAAAAAGTTAAAGAGATATAAACCTGTGGCTCGCAGTTTGACCAGGCGTTTGAAAGTAGAGGCCCCTTCCTCGATCTCAGCTTCGTAGGAATTTTCGAAACGAATACGATGCGTGTTCTGGAAAATATTATTTGTAAAATTAATTTAGTTAAAAAATTCTTAATTGCAGTTGCAATATTCTTTAGCATCTAAAGCAACAAAAATAATTCCATACCTCTACATTAAAATTTAGCACGGCCCTTTGCTTTTCTGCGCCGAAATACGTCAGAAAAAGTGAAAATTGTTTTGGAATATCGATGATGCAATGTTTACAGGGTATCGAGGCTATGATCAGCACTCCTCCATCGGAATATGCTGAGAAATGATCGCTTAGTGGGCCATCGAGGTTGAATCGAGACCAAGAGGGAACAACATCGGTCATCTAAATATAGTTAATTTTAATGTTTATTTAGTCAAACAAATATTTCTGTAAAATAAATGTTTGAAATATTGAAAAATTTGTTATTTTTAAAACAAGGTAAATATTTGTGAATCAGTATAACTATTACCTTGATCAGAGCGATCTCTTTCTCCAATAGAGGAGTCGATAGTTTCAAGTCATAGATCTCTTTTTCAAATCTCAAACTAACATTCCCATTTCTCTCATTATCAAGTATAAATCTCAGTGGAACCTCCTGAAGATTTCCTGAATAAACACCCAGCAGCTGAAGCTGTAATAAATCTCGTATAAGATAAGGATCAAGGAAAACTGACTGTGAAATCTGACAAAAGAGAATCGCGATCTTTGAGAATGAAGCGGAAAACCTCTCCAGGTTTAACGGCATCGGGAGCAATGGAAACAGCATCAGAGGAGGGAGAGAGAGAGATTGCAGCAATTTCATCTGCCTGGAAAAAATATTTAAGAGAAATTTAGCACAACTTCAGAAAATTGATCATATTTCAAGTGAAAAAAAACTGTTTAGGAAACCAAAAAATATGTTTTCGAAACAAAGAACAAAGTCTATACTGTTTTATTTCATCATCTATCCAATCCCTGTTTGACCTAAATTGGCGCTTTCTAGGGAAAGTATCAAAGAAAAAGAAAAGAAACTTTTTTGAAATGATTCTAATTCCAAACATCTTCTCAAGCTGAGAATATCTACATACTATTCCTCTTATTCCCAGCTTTTTACCGAGCTATATACAGTCCTTATTTAGATTTTTTTTCTTCTTCGCTAGCCGAACACCGAACTGATACACCAAGCGGTCTATGTTTTAGCGATGTCACTAGACCCCCGCTTTTCATGAGCGACCTTCAATACCAGCGATGGAAATTTGACGGGTCTTTTTGAGGAAGTGGAAAAGAGTCAACATGACTCAAAATTAGATTAAAATGACTAAAAATATAATCATTTCTTGAAAAAATGAGGTAATGGTTGTTTAATGGTTGACTTTGTAGAGCTCAAAATTTTCAATTTTTTTTTCTTACGTCTCCTCGTGTCCTAAAAGCCTCTTCTCCAACTATTTCATCGCCCAGCTGTAAATTTTGAGGTACATAGAGTTCAATAGGTAAGGCGGAGATCCATTCTAAAATCATTTTTTTTAATTCAAAAAAAATATATAAAAAAATGGATGATCAAAATCCTACCTTTAGCATCAATACTCTTAAAAAATAAAAATATTAGAAAAAAATTAGGTAATGAAAGCCGTCGGCAGGGGGGCATGTTCAAAGGCCACTCGCCAAAAAATGGGTCAAAGCGGGAAGACGGGATGGAAGATGAGAGAAGGAAGAACAGCTGATTGGGGACAAATTAGTTAGAAATCATAAGAAGGAGAAGTTGGACCGAAATGGAATGAAAAAAATTTTAAGAGAGTTTCAAAAGCGTATGGGGGATATATCGAATATTTCGGTGTCCTTTAATTTGTTTTTGAAAGCCAAAAGATTGATTGGACTATTCCTAAAAGCCTTTCCAATCCCTATTTCTTTTGCCTTCACTTACCCCCCTCCCCCAATGAGCCGTCTCAATTCCTTCCAACTAATTGGTCTTTGTCAAGCGATCTAATCATGCCTCCCCCCAATTCTCTTGTCGTAATGTTCGTTTGTCTTATAATCCTTCTTGCGATTCTATTCAAGCGGTTACGCGCTGCAAATTCGTTTCTTCCGGTCAGCATTGACCACCTCGAACGTCCGCAATGAAGTTATCACGTTGGGCAATCAACTGACGGCGTGAGGGATGCATCTATTCAGACAGAATGATGATTTAGTCTTCTCTCTTGAATAAAAAAATCTCTTTTCGAATCGTTGAATATTTCACCTTTTAAGCTTCTTCCTCTCCTCTAGCCAAAAATGCATTCATCGCAGCCAAAAAACCTCTACATCTTTCTTTTGTTCAGATCGCTTCGGTAGTCTCCATTTTCCTTGCAAAAATCTTCTCTTCCTTCTCGTTTATGGAGACAAAAGCTGTCATTTGATTGAGAATGTATGAATCCTCGAGGGAATCTCTCCTCTTCTCCCCTCAACTTCGAACGGGTCTTCTCTATTGTTCTTCCATTTAGAGACCAGCCATGATGTGAGAGAAAGAGAGAGATGCCGCCGCCCATCGTATTCTCAAATTTCTATGTCACCTCTGAAACAGCCGTCGTCTGTTTCCTTCTCTTATTCGCCCTTCTGCTGGCATTGGTTAGTGTTTTTCAAAATTGGAACAAGGCGTCTCCCTCAAGGGAGGTTCATATACGCGGTCCCCTGCGTATTTTTGACACATTGATTGTCATTTTTTTCCCTAAAATTACGTTGACTTTCAGGTCTGTTATACAACAATGTTTTGCTGTAGTAGAAGAAAAAAGATTGCTACGAAACTACCAGAGAGTCCATATTTGAAAAGGGAGCCCTGTAAGGTACGTTTTTAAGATTGAAGAAACAATTTTATTACTGTTTTTTCTTAAACATTTTTAAAGATTGAAAAACCTTCGAATGTAATAAATTAGGCCCATAGTCGATAAGCAGTAGTAAAGGTTATATATAATCTGGATCTGTAAATAAAAGGCAGCTAGTATACCCATAAAACTATACTAGCAGTCATATATAATAGGCAGTTTTTATGAAATCTCATATAAACACTGTTTTCAAACTGCCTATATGCTTTATCTACACCAATAGATCCAAATTTTTCGCCTAAAAGTATTCTAGAAAACATTTTTCAAATGTTTACAGAGCATTTTCAACTTTTAACCAAAGGGTGGATATATAACTATGAAGTGTACTATATAAACATATTTAATTTTAAGCTGAAAAATATTTTTTTATTTAAAGACAATCTTTAGAAAAGTCTTTTTGCCTTAATGCTAGCTCGATTGGAAGAATTCGATCAGTTGACCCCTTTGGTGACTCCCGCTTCTTCCATAGCCCAAGCTCCAACGGTATGTTTTTTTTTCATTTTCTCTTTATACATTTTATGAAGGATGACTCTCCCTCCTCGTCGCTCGTCTGGCGTAGAGAACAAGAGTCCAGTCCACCTCCACCTCGTCGACCTCAACAGGGCAGAACAGTCATCGTTCCTCTTCTACCAAGTCGATGTGAGTTAGATTCGAAGGAAAGAAGGCGATAGGATCTTGTGCGTGACATATACGGCTGTCTCGGGGGGAAGGAATACGGACACTTTTAATAGACGGCAGGGAGAAGGGCGTTCTAGGTCGGAAAATTGGAAGGATTAGAAGTAAAGAGGGGGATTAAAGGAACGCTATATACCTCATACGATAGCAAATCTAATATTTGTATACATAGTATATACATATACATATGTATAAGGGAGAAGTTGTTATATACAAATGTTTCTATTTAAAAAACAAAAATGCGAAGCTGGCCGCCGGGTTTCATAAGTAGAGAGGGTAAAATTGTAAAAAATGAAGAAAATTCACATAAGAGGAATGATGATAATCTATACGGCTTCTCCCTTCCTTGCCTTCCAAAATGGAAATCTCAAATAACACAAACATCGGCGATGTTCTTATATCTGTTGTTTATCATTTGTAAGAACATTGACTCCATTACGTTCAATTCCGCTAAAGAGTTAGATATGTTGTTAGAAAACCCCCTCACTTGAAAGACAAAGGCTAAGTGGTGGCATCTTCGAGCTAATTTCATCATTTTTTTGATTTGATTTTATAGAATTTTTGAGAATTCAATAAATAGTCATCTTCATTCATCCTCTATGCGAGTTTCGTCCTCTACTTTTATGCTACAAGTAAATCGACTTTGTCTCCATCATCAGCTCTTTCAAATTTTTTTCTAAGTCTTAATGTGATTGTTCGCCTCCTTTCAACTTGTCCATCTAATTTCTAATAGTCATCAGCTGACATGGAAGAAAACCTTATAGACAAATCCAGCGAATCAGAAAATATATCTTACTTTAATCTTCTATTATACAATAGATAGACGCTGCTGGAGGTTTCCATATAACATACAGACATACAGCTAGCATTCCTTGTCCTTTTTTTGGTGACCGATTACAGTTGTATGAATAGAACGAGGTGTCCATTTATCCGTACCAATAAAGCCGTATTCGCTTGAATTATTCCTCGTATTTCCGCTTTCTCGAAAATTCGTCATCCTTTAAGCATACAGTAGACGATTCGAATGGCAGTATGATAAAGAAAGTCCTTTTTCGATATACGCTCACGGATATATTCGAGGGATAATTCATACATAGCATGATGACAAATTTAAATAAAGTACATAATGTAAAGAAGATATTTCGCAGACAGGGGGTTCACTTGGCTAGCGAGGTTGATGATTTCATAGGAAAGAACTTCTCTCTGTAAAACTACCCAAAAATATTTTTTAAAAAGACTTCATCAAACTCTAAAATTAAAAAAAACGTATTTCAAAATATTTGAAAGAAAAGAGAGAAGTTTGATATAATATTTTCTAACGGGCTTAAGTTGATCTATAAATTTGAAATCGTAATCAATTCTGATCTTATTGGTTCGGGAAATGGTAAGGAATACTATTGTTTTTTTTTAAATTTATTTCTTAATTTATAGTTAAAACAGTTTTCCTTCGTCTTCTTCTTCTATCCTTGTTCCACTTTTTGCTTTCTTTTAAATTTTGAAATTCTAAAGTATTTTGATTATTTCCTTGCCTTTCTTGGTTACTACGCTTTAATAGTTGAAAGAGGTATCCCCCTTTTTCTCTCCTGCTTTACATCATTCCATTGGTTATTAAGTTGCTTGAAATACAGCTGTCCTGCGTCTATATCATCAATAAGAGCTACGGGAAAAAAAGTCGATTTTACAATTCGAATCAAATAATCATTTGTAATGAGGATACCGAGGGCCACGATGGGACCGTTTCTGAAATTTTTAAAAATACTTCTCATCTTTAAAACAAAATCGTTAACTTTAATAATATTAATTTTCCTTGAAATCAAAAAATTAGAAAAAATAATAAAATATTTTTTTAAGTTTCAAAATCATTTTTTAAATCAATTTTTTGTCTCTTACATAGCTATGCATATATTGAATAAACAATCCATTAATTGGATAGTTTCTGGCATCAGTAAAGATTTAGCAAGTTCAGAATTAGCTGCCAGATAACTAACTAGTCCTGTGAGATTAATAACACTGACGGAAAGGATTGCATCACGAATTATCTAAAAATATTATTGAATAGTTAGTCATTAGTGTATCAAAAAACCATACATCTGTCTATAAACTTATTTAATATTTTATTAAAAATTTACCTGCTTTCCAAGAACTAGGAAAATTATATAATTATTTTTTTTCATTAGTATAATTATAAAAAAATAGAAAGTCAAAAATCTTTTTCTTATCTCTTGTTGCTATTTTTTTTTAAATTTTAATTTTGAGTTGTATAGATTAAACAGAAGCAAAAATATTTTTACCTGACTGGACCACAAATTTTCGTGAAGCTGAAACCGCCAGCTGAGGGTATAGGCGACGAAGGTGTTATTTCCAATATTATTAATATCGTTTTCCATTAATTTAGCTTTAGCATGAAGATAGAAAAAAACCTGAAATACAATAAAAATTAGAAATAAACAATAAACAATAAAAGAACAATAAACTTACCTGTGTTCCAATAATTCCCAACACAAAACCAAAACTAATTGGATAATACCACGGTAACCAATCTATATTTTTTCTTCACGATTATTTTTGCTTACCAAAGACATAAGCACAAGTCTGTGGTATACATAAAATCATTATTGCGGCAGATATAGCAAAAGATATCCATAGTCGTTTCTTACTTTCATAGTCACTGATGAAATAGACTGCTAGTCCTCTCTCAATAGACAACCAGAAGGGTATAAAAAGTTCATATTTTTTAAATTGAAAAACTATAAATATATCTCTCATAAGTTTCGCAAAAGTTATTATAATATTAGGAGTACTAAAAAATTTATGTTTAATATATTTAGTTTTTGAAAAAAAATTTTTTTTAAAGTATTGATTATTTTAATTTCTAAAAATGTTGTGCTCTCACAAATATCTACTTCAACAATGTTTAACTTCAAGAAAAAAATTTCCTACATGCTCAAGCAGATTCCCATGTGATACGTCCTGAAAAAAGAACAAATCAGAATAGTATTTGATTTTTTTGGGTCCTCCTTCAATATCCAAAAATTTGATTGATAGGCTAAAGCGATCAATCGACTGATCATCGAAGGAAAATATTTAATCACTATAAGAATAGATAAAATCTAAAAAATGATAAATACTATCTCCAGACCTTTAAATTAATATGGAAATGAACTCTAATCGCAACAAAGATGAAACAAGTAAATAATATAAGATTTGCCCCAATCAGAATAGCCTCGATGATGAACCATGTTGTGAACTTTTCCAAATTTATTGGCGTAATGTAGGCAACGGGCATTTGGGAGAGGGAATGAGAGAACGAGGGGAAAACGACAGGTGGTTTAAATATTTGTGTTCATAACTTTCTTTGATCTTCTATCTGATGAATCATTTATTTTTCAAATAAATAGAAAACTTAATGAGTTTGAGAAAAGAGTGAGAAAAAATTATCCCTAATTTTCGGTGATTCCTTAGGATTTCATAGAAATATTTTCTAAGGTATATTTCTACCATAGT
This sequence comes from Oscheius sp. DF5120, assembly GCA_932521415.1. Classification (NCBI taxonomy): domain Eukaryota; kingdom Metazoa; phylum Nematoda; class Chromadorea; order Rhabditida; family Rhabditidae; genus Oscheius; species Oscheius sp. DF5120. The sequence goes on from OW051462.1 coordinate 7,343,545, forward strand.
TTGTAATTTTTTTCCTTGTTTTTTTAAATGCCTACCTATCAAGTTTTTCAGTATTTCTCTTGTCAGGCAAAGTACATGTTTTGTATCATTCCGACGGAACGAGAATCCTTGGTTCTTTCAACTAATAAAAATGAGAAACTTCTAGGATTTGGCGAGTATTAGATTTTAGATCGAGTACAAGTTCGAGTTCAAGGACAATTAATACACTTTTTTTTTTAGGAATTCTCGATAACAAACAGTAAAGCAAAGTTTTTAAACCTAAAAGGGATTAGCAAAAATTAAAATAATAAGTATTTTAAAAAAATTGCAACACATAAAAAAAGGTGACCCAAATATATATTCTTACCATAGACGTGAAATCATACTAGAGCCAATAAATTACACGAAAAGATTTTTTCGAGCTACTCACTCAACTGGTTAGGATTACCCAAGATAAATTTCTTTTCATTAAAAAATGATCCAATGCTATTAAATATTCCGAGGAAAAGCATTTACTTTTGACTTCACCAGTTTCGGACGAACACTAGCCTAGCTCCTAGTGATGATCAAAAAAATTCACGTTTATTTTGCCTTATTTATTTGACTTGAATTTTGACAGTATTCCATTGATTCTTTAACTGATTGAAATACATTTCTCCTTCATCCACCTCATGTGACACAGTTTGATGAAAGAAAATGGACTTTAGGGTTTTCATCACATGCTTATTTTTGAGACTGAAGCCGAGAGCTATAATTGGGCCGTTTCTGAGGAGAACTTTGATACAAGAAAATGAATATTACTTACATAGCTATGCAGAGATTGAAGAGGGTATCCATCAGTTGAACTATTTCTGGTTGAAGATAAGATTTGGCAAAATCCAAGGTCGAAGCAAGATAAGTAACAGCTCCGAAAATATTTATAACACTCAAGGATAAAATTGCATCGTTGATGATCTATAATATATTGAACACCATTTAAAAAAATAAGATTATCAAATTTTTAAGAAAACAAAATTTTAAATTTAATAAAATTAAAAAAAAGCAGACATGTAGATTTTATCATAGGAAAAAATTAATGTACCTTACTGGACCACCTATTCTCCTGAAGTTGAAATCTCAAACTGAGAGAATAATCTATCGTTCGTTTGCTTCCCATTTTACTGACTTCCTTCTGCATAGTGTCGGTTTTTCGCTGAAGAAAGTAGAAGACCTGCAAAAGGAAAATAGAAAATTATTTACTACCAGAAAAAAAGGAAAAATGTATAACGCAAAATTTTCTAGCCTGTTTTGATCCTTTTTGTATAGAAACTAATATTATTGGTTTTACTGATGCTAATCAACAATTAATAGGTTTTGTGCTGCATTTTTTTATTGAAAAAAAAGAACAGATTTTAGATTTTATTCTGATGTTTTTCTTTTTTATTGCTTATATATGAATTAGAAAATAAAAACTTTCTCGAGCATTAATTAATGATGCTATTATTAAAACCGTATGTAGAGTTTTTGTTCCTGTTTCTTAAAAAGGCAAGTAATCTACATAAGATTTATGTGCTAAAGTATAAGATTATTTTGATATATTAATAATTCCGGAAAAAATTTCAAGAACTGAAAATTGCCCTCACCTGGCTTCCTACGGCTCCTAAAACAGAAGCAATACACATACTCCAGTACCAGGAAAGCCAATCTAAATGTAGACGGTCAAGGAATAATAATACCAAATATGTAGGTGAGGGTTCCGAAGCCAATAATAACTGTCATTATAATTGTCACATTGATCGATATCCAATATCTTTTACATTGTTCATAGTCGTAGATATATTGGACTGCTAATCCTCTCTCAATGCACAACCAAAAGGGTCTAAAATAATTTTTATTTACATTTTAATTAAAAAATATTGCTTACGTGCTCAATGAGACTCCCATGTGATATATACGGAAAAATGAACAGAGGAGTAGGATGTGAGAATCATGGTAAATTTTGTGAAGTATTAGAAAATTAGATTGGTAAAAGAGAATAATCAAGCGAGAGAAAATAGAAGGGAAGTATTGGATAATAATTGTGATAGTCAGTACCTGTAAAAAAAAGATAAAATAAACATACAGTAACAAATTTTTTTTCTTCTATTTAAAAAATGTTTACCTTCAAATTTACATGCATATGCATCCTTAATAGTACAATCATAAATATTAGAAACAAAAATATATCCACTATCAATAATACTCCTTCCAGTACAAATAGAGTTATCAAATTATCCAATTTTAATGGTTGTATGTAGGCAAGAGGCATCACAATATAATGGAATAATCCACGGAGAATAGAATAAGTTCAACACGGGAGGTTAATGAGGTGTGAATGTAGACGGCAGGTGTCTATTATCAAATGTTATTCATTTGTTCGAACATCTAATTTATTCGGACAACGCATGACATGGTAATTGTTGAGCACGGGGAAAATTTGAAAGGGCAAATAGATGAAAAATTTGTAATATGATAATTTGTTTAATTTAATTTAATTAAGCCGCCGCAGTTTTTAATTTTTGAAAGATTAGACAAAAAAGATTAATAAATCATTTGTTTAAGCAAAATAGCTTTTTTTTTTTTTAGAAAATTGATAAAAACATTTTTTAAGATCGCCCCACTGTGCCACTTCTAGGTACTCCTGATAGTAGAGTAACCTCTCTAGAAGCTGGAACAAGTAAAAGTTGTGCTACAATACCAGAAGACGACGAAGACTGCTCATGTGAGCCAATAGAGGACCTGGTTTCGATTGATCGAGTGGGTTTAAACAACTTTTTTACGAATAAATTTTACTTTTTAACACAACAAATGTTAATCATTGTATTTTTTTTTCGATTCGCTTTTATTAATTTTCTGCTGTAATTCAAAAAATACCAAAAAAAACTCATTGATATAACTTATTTTAGACGTCGACTTCCGTACAAGACCATCGTCCTCGTCAATATTACTACAGCACCTCTGCTTACAATCTAATGCTTCCCCAACTACCTCCAGAATTCCAGGTATCTCTCACCCCAAATATTATATTCTTTGGTTCCTTATTTTTCTAATTCTTATACTTTTAGTTTTCCTCCAATACTCTCACCCATTCTGTGAGAATGGTAAGACCCTTGTTCTGGTGCGCTTATTGAACCGTTTCGACTCGTTTCGCAATTTTTAGAGCGGAGAACATGAAAATTTTCCAGATTCCTGTGCCTCAATATAGTGCTCCAGAAGTGCCTAGACCCCAGACGTTGATACCACAAAGGATTCAAAGGAGCCCGAGTGATGGAAGGTACGAAAGAAAACGACGAAGATGTTTTAGTGGCCACTCTTCCATTGGCACTGGCTCCCCTATAGATACGACTGGCTCAGTTAGCGACAGTTTCTACATCAACAGCGACGTCATTTCTTCAGCTAATGGATCCCAAATTGGGGATATTATTGTCTACAGCGAGAGCGATGCTCAGAGCAAATATATCCTTCATCGGTCCTTCTTTTTTAAATTTGACTTTTTTTGTAGAATTGAAGAAGAATCAGAAGCGGAGAGCAGCCATCTTCTGCGAGAAAACCAGATGCCACGAAGCATTTCCCAGCAGTTTGAGATGATGAGAGACGGGAATCGACATATCGTGTAGTAAAACAAAACTATATTTATAGTTGTTGAGCTAAAAATTTATTACCTCGATTTTAATTATTATAAAATGGATCAAAATGTCAAAACGGGAACAAGCAGCTCCAATCTTGATGTTATCAATAGATAAAACATGTAACGTGTAGCAAAGGGGAGGGGTTAATGACTGTACCCTTCTTTGAAATGAAACGATGCGAGTTGATAAGCTACTCTTTCTGATCTTATCTCCTTACTCCTTGAAATCTTCTATATTCATTTGTTCAGTTTTTGTTTCTTAACAACTGAAAACATTTAAGAATGATTTTTGAACCGCTTCTTCTTCTCCTCCTAGTCTCTCTCCTCGAGGCAAAATGTCCGTTGAACGCAGTTGAAAGTCAAGTATACCGAACATGTATCACTGTCGGAGAAAGTGCCTTTTCCACCGAAGCCTCTCAAAGCTATTGCCGTTGGCTGGGCGGTGACCTGGTCTCTATCCACAGCGACGCACAAAACGATGAAGTTGTGAAGTGTAAGAAATATCAAACATATGCGAGTTAATAGACCTGACCATCGCCAACAGTACTTGGATGACAGGAATCGCGTGGAACAACTGGGGAGCAACTATCGGACTGGTTCAAATACCTGACAGTTTCTTCGGTGGAATGACCTATGGCTGGACCGACGGTTCTAGGGTTGATTACACCCATTTTGGTGCATCTGGAGTTCCCTTCGGTGCATCTACCTCTGTCCTCATGGTCAATTCTCAAGGCGGACCGGCTGGAACATGGGTGTATGAGGGTCCCTGGATGGAGGGGAGTCCTATTTGTATGGTATAGAGGATGGGAATGTTGTGAGGATATTCAGGTACCCGACTGCAGCTCGGCTAATCGGAAATCTCTTCAGCCACTTGATCTGATTAATAGAACAGAGTATGGAATGTTCTATGGATCAATAGCGAAGAAGTTTGTTGTACCCACAATATACATTTTCATTCTAGATTCTACTACACATCCTCACTCACTTACAATTACGGCACTGACTCTATCTGCGCCTCGATGGGTGGCCATCTTCCCAGCTTTACAAACGCCTTCGAACAGAACGAATATTTGGCTTATGTCAACAATCAATGTAAGTTGAGAAACTACTGAAGAAGATAGTCCTTCAGCTGCCATCAAGGCCCCTAACATGCTTCTTGGTCTCAATTGCGATAAGAATAATGGGAACTGTATTTGGAGTGATGGAAGACCAGTCACTTACACAAATTGGGATAAAAACAATGGAGGTGGGGGAATGTGATCAAAAGAACATTATCTTGTAGAGCCAAAGTTATATACCGGAAGCGGAACTCCTTTATATACGATAGACAAAAAGTCGGGATTGTGGAGAACATTTCCTGATAAATATGGAACGGCTACTTGGTATTTCCAAACGTGTTCCTTCCCTCTCCAGTCAACTGTTTGTCAGTGAAAAATTATCTTATTGGAAACAAGGAGATTTGTATAATACATGGTTACTACTTGAGCTGCCCCTTTGAGTTTGCGATTCGCTGCCATTAAGGAGAACTTGTTAAAATAGAAGTCCCCTAATTTTTATCATGTGGAGACCTATCGTTCAACTCCTATTCGGGACACTGTGTTACGGTGCACGAGCTGCCAATTGGCTTTAGAATTCGAACATATCAGTATAGAGGATACTATCTGCATCGACATGTTTTGGAATCATCATCCTGTTCGGAATAATGTTTGAATCATGCTAATAACTGCATTACTTTTGATCTTTATTTCTATTTAATATGCTTCTCCCCTGATAAAGCGGAAAGTGTTCAGATACGAGCTTTTTAACTGTCCAATATAATATAAAAATATAACAACAAAATACAATATATTCGTCTGTCTTTATCATTGATTGTAATTCCAGTTTGTCGCTTCCTTCCTTCTTTTTCCCTTTCCTCTGACCTCTTCCTGCCCTCGGCAGACGCTTTTCTACATGTTCCCAGTGGTCAAAGTCGGATGGGACAGCTGCTCGAATAGTTTATTGCCCGAAGCAGTTGGCCGCCGACACGTGTGAGAAAGAGAGCCCCGCTTCTTCATGCTGCTCGTCCTGTTGCTTCCTTCTCTTTCCATTGCGGGTTATCAATACCCGCAACAGTCTCAACAACCGTATCCATACAATCAACAGCACTACCATCAACAGCAGCAACATTACCAGCAGCAGCAGCAACAGAGAGAGAACCAGGTGAAAGCTTATCAAACGCATTATCCAGCTCATAATCCACAGGTAAGCTCAAGAAAAGTAAATTTAATTAAATTAATTTTTTTTTAAAAAGAATCTATAAAATTATACAAATATATAAAATAATTAGCAGAAATTTATTTTAATATTTAATAAAATTTATGAAAATGTTATATTATAAACAAAATAACATACGAGTTTTTCACTTTACTAAAATTTTGGCTATAGAATGTATAAAAAAAACTTCAAATCGAGAGGCATTATGTTAAAAATTTAAAAATGGCAATAATTTGTTGGAAGAAGAGTAATTTTCTGACTATGATATTCAAATAACTTTTTTTTTAAACGAATTTGTCCTTGTTTCCAGGTGGTTCATCAAAATTATCCAGCCTATCAACCGTCTCAACAATCTCAAAATTGCGACCTTCCGCCGGATCTATGGTTAGTTTTCATTTTATTAAAATTAAAAAACTTTCAGGTGTGATTCTCCTCAAGCTGCGCAACAATGTGGAGTAAGTCGACAATGTGAAGCGCTGAAGAACCGAAGACCACCGCTAAAAATATCTTTGATATATGAGGCGTTGTGTCCGTATTGTCAGAAGTAAGATATTTTGTAGGGTATTAGGATGTCAAGGAATTGAATTACCTGGTCACAAGAAGGGGGGAGGGTGTGAAAAAGTAGGGAACACAGGTCAACATTCTTCTCTTTTCTACAAATAATTGTTTAGATGTCAAATTTGTTATTTTCTATTTACAGGTTCATTGCTAACCAGCTTGGAACCATCTACAATCAATTCCGTGGACAGTTTGAGCTCGAATTGATTCCATGGGGAAATGCTCGAATTTTGAGGGTATGTCTCTTCGTTTTCTTTGTGTTGCCTGATTCCTCATTAATTTTCCTCCCTCTCTCATTTATCCAACAGCTGTTTTCTTCCAGGATGGATCCTTCTCTTGCAATCATGGATTGAAGGAATGTCAAGCGAATAAGCTAATGTCTTGTGTCATCGATGTGCTAAAGGTATTATTTTATTTTTCATTAGCATAATAAAAATGAGTAGTAAAAATACCTCTTAACTTTATATATTTTTGATTAAATTTTCAAAAATTCGAGGAGAAGGGAGATCTATTTCCAAAAAATTAACATATTATAATTTTCAAAATTTAATTTTTTAATATAATACATTTATTTTTCAATTAATTTTCAAAAATTCCAGGTGAAGGGAGCTCTACCTTTCATCGTTTGTCTTGAACGAGCTCTCTCCCATCATTCTGTTGAAGGTGGCCTCCAGCAGTGCTCAGCTTTTATTCGTGCCCAGTATCGTCAGATCCGGTCTGTTCATTCAGCTGTTGGTCATTTCTTCGGCCTTTTTTCAGGCAGTGTTACGACGGACAGCGAGGAGTTGAACTGCAGCGGGCCGCCGCACACAAAACCATGTCGACGAGACCACACGCAATCGTTGAGGTATTTAATATTTTTTAAAAGCATTTAATTTTAAAAAAAACAAATAATTGAATTTTCAAATTATTTCCTTTAGGTACCTTACCTCCTGATCAACGACTACACTCCATCCGTCGATAATAATAATCTCAACGTGATGCTCTTGCCCCAATTACTGAACAAATGGGTTAAAATTTATGGTAAACGATAAAAATATCCGGTGCTGTTGTTATAATTTTTTCTATTTATCTTTTATAAAAAATATATCCCAATAAAAAGGAAAAATATTGTGACAATGTAAACATTTTCCTATCTACTACAATTTTTTTGTTTTTTGTTTACCAATAAGTTCTTTGATTTTTTTCAGACGGGTACTCAAAAAAAATTTGAGTTCTATAGAAAAAATATTTCAGGTGAAAAACAGTGGGAGATAGTCATAAAACCCATGATCTTGAATTTGCCATAATGTCTTTCCTAATAAAAACGGATTTATCCAGTGCCTTTGCTAATATTTAAATTAAATATTTAATGAAAGAATCGGGAAATATATATCACAATAGACCCATAATGTGAGCGAGGTTCCAACCGAAAATTAAAAAAGAAATTAAAAGAGAAAAAGTAGAAGGAGGAATGGAGCGAAATATAGAGAAGAAACAGAATTCAAGTCAGCTTCTGCCCATTGTTGACGTCTCAACTCCAACTCTGTATCCTCCTCTGTCTTTCTAGGTGTTTCGACATGGATTGGAAGACCGTTGGCTATCACCGGCTGTTCTCTCGAGGGCACTCTAGGAAGTTCTTCTTGTACTTTATTTGATCGAGCTTGTTCGAGGGCGTCTCGAACCCTGAAATAAGATAAAATTAAAAAATTAAAAATGTTGATTTTTTTATGTTTAAAAAATAACTTACCCACTGGCCTGTGCCTGACTTAGAAGAGAAGCAAAATTGCACTTATCTCCTTTACAGAGACAGTAATTTGTCATTCCCTCATCGGCCGTTGCACAGCCTTCCTCAAATGGCTCACCATTGACGATATTTGCAAATTCTTCAAAAGAGACGCAGCGTTTCTCCATACGGAAGTCTGAAAATGAAATTGATTGAAAATTATAGACAGATTTAATTTTTTCAGGGTCTGCCAAATTTTGCCTGCCTTGAATTTTTTAGTTTGAGATTAATTTACTCTTACTGTAACATTATAGATTATAGGTTTTGTCCACTCTCCCGTTTTCTTCACTTCAAAAATGGTGAATCATGTCTCCAGCGGTTTTCTATGGAAAAGAATATAAAGAGACCTTCCAAAAGCCCTGTAAAAGTATAAAAATTGCCTCCACACGGGATTGAACCGTGGACCTTCGGTTTACGAGACCGACGCTCTGCCTCTGAGCTATAAAGGCTTCTCTTTTGGATTTCTGTTTGGATTAGCACTTTCCATCATTGGAGATGTTCAGCTGTGTAAATTAGAGACGAAAAATATTTAAAAAGTGATGAAATGAAGAAGAGAAGCCTTTATAGCTCAGTGGCAGAGCGTCGGTCTTGTAAACCGAAGGTCCACGGTTCAATCCCGTGTGGAGGCAATCCTTTTTTTACTTTTTATTTGATGGATAATTTACTAAATAAATTTTTTTTGTTTCAAAAAAAAAAAAGTGTTCTTGATAAAATATTATTAAAACCTTTTTAAAAATTCCCTTACCACTTTCCAGCTGTGTCTGTTGTGTCAAACACATCGTTTGTCCCTCTCTGCAATCCCTCGTTGCAGTTGCCTGGCAGTCGGCTGTCGGATCAGTGATGCCTTCTTCTTGACAGAATGTGCATCGAAGGTCAGCCTAATAATTTTAAAAAAAAAAAGTTGTTTTAGAACCTTTTTCCTAGGTGCTACCGGTTGTGCTATAGGTATAATTGGTAGTAATTTTTCTTCAACTTTTGGAGTAGGAATTTCTGGCGCCAAAAAAGAGGAGGTTCGAATTTCTGTAGCTTGTCTCTGTTTTGGAATTTCTTGATGAATTTTTGGTGTCTCTGGCTCTGGCTCCTTCATCGGCTGTGGAAGTTCTCTAATTGGAGGCGAGATGGCCGGAGAACGAAGTCCCCTCTATAAGTCACGGATTAACCCAGAAGACGAGGCTATTTGCTCTCAATTTTAATCCCGGACTGACCTGTTCATGAAGAGGAAGACGATTACATTCATTTGTCGTACAAGTACAATAATGTTCCTTTCCTTGAGAGGCGATTCCACACTCGCCATTGACGGCACCATCGCCGAACATAGCTCGAACACTTTCCGGAGCCACGCACATTTTTTCAACGGCGTATTTATCTAAATAAGTATTTTTTATAATTTTCAACAATTTTATGTATTTTTTACCTAAGCAACGAACGGAAGCACCAAATATTATAACAAATATATATTTGAAAAATATAAATGTCATAAGAAAAATTAAATAAATTGTTTAAAAAATACCTGGAGATAGCTCGATCATTCGAGTGAAACAAATCTCATCCGGCTGAGTACAGGAGAGCACGGAATGTGTGGAGCAGTCAGAAGAAATATCAGAAAGACCACGCTCACCGCATTGGATACATCGAAGACTTGCTAAAAAAAACCTACGCTAACAGAATAAATGTAATTGGAAAATAGAGTTTCCAGGTATATGAAGGAACCAAAAATTCTAATTTCAAAAAAATCTCGTTTATTTTAATTTTAACATATCTTTACTTTTGTTTAAAAAAAATTTCTGAATTATTCTTTTCGATTTAGTTGTTTTTTTTTTTTTGAAAATTCTTTTCTAATGATAATGTAAACATACGTTTTGACTGTATCGGCAAAGTTGGTCTCAAGTTTTGTGGCACCACTGGTGGTGGTAGGTCGATTGCCACATGAGGAGGGACAATTGGCTGGGCAACGAGTCTTCCAGCAGCTGATGATATCGATGGAACTGTCGGAGCTGTATCCCTCCCAACTGTACCGACAAATCCACTCTGTCTGACTGGAGAGATTCCCGAAAGACTCAAGATGCCTGTGTTAATCGAGGGCACTTCTCGAGATGGCAATTGAGGCCGGTTATTCATCGGTTGACGACGGATTTCGGCTTCTTCGAACTAAAATTGTTTTATAAACGTTTAGAAGGTTCCCCATACTTTTGTAGTTGCTGCACCAGCAGCGTTTATGGGAACAATTGCTGGCGGAACAATTTGCGGAGCGCCAAAGGCCGCCGCAGATGGTTTTTTGTCCGCAGGAAGTGCTAGTGGCGCCGATCCCGAAGGAATAGAAGAAGGACGATTAGGAGGAGAGTCAGAATTCGACTCGACCTCGCCGAATAGTTCGGGATGTTTCTGAAAGGTTTTTTGAGTTTTTTGTCAAACGCTGACGAAATGGAAGATTTATAACGTGTTTTGAAAATGGTGTTTTTATGGAATAGCATAACCTATTCCCGATCAGCGGGGGTATCCCTTTAACTAATTTTTTATACCTCTTCAAAAGCCATAAACTGATCCGCCACTGGATCTCTATTGCACAACGACTGTCGACAAACACAGTAGGCTACTTCTTGTCCATGAACATCTATCAGATCGCACTCTTCCTCCAACGGGTATCCTTTTTCCGGGAATCGACTGTAGTGATCCGTCTCGCTTATACATTCTTTCATTACGTTGAATGTGCCTGAAACGGAAAAGATTGGTTCATTTTCGATTACTTTTGGTTTCTTAAAGAAATGATAGGAGGAGAGGAATAACACAAATATATTCAAAAAAAAAAAGTTTTCAACTTTTGCACTTTTTTTAAATGAATTGTAGAATTAAATTTACGTTTAAAAAAGAAGGTTTTTGAAAACAAGAAACCACTCACGATGTTGTAATATTACAAACATTACCTACTTTAGACAAAAATAAAATTTTCTAATCTTAGTTACATAAGAAAAATTTAAACTTACACACGAAAACGGTAATGTTCAGCTCCTATTTTTTGCATAAAGAAAGATACGTGTCTATTAAGTAATAAACAAATCATCATCATTTTTACTTTTACTTTTACTCTTTTTATAGCTGATTTTTAAAGCTGTCAATCACTTTTCTTTTTAAGGCAAAATACACTTTCAAGGTCGCCGCAATCCGGACTCATTATCCTCTCTCCTCCCTTTCTTCCTTTCATAACTAGTCAGCCGTCTTTTTACCCACCATTTGAGTGCTTTTCTCTCGTCGTTCGACAATATGTCCGTTCTCCTGGAAACTTTGATGCATAGGGTGTACAGTCGTATTGGAACTGCTCCTTACATTCTCCAAATTCTCCAAGTCCCCCAGTTGCACAGATATAACAGGTCAAAGAGAGAACGGCTGGAACGGATATGTTTGAGGTGAAAAGAGGTGAATCCGGGGAGGATTAGGAGGAGAAAAATGGTGCGACTAAACGGAGGATGATTTATAACACGTGACAGGGATAGAAAAGAACGAGAAAGGAGGAAAAAGCCACCGATTGTTCGCTTACAGTATCCGGCTAGACTGTGAAGAAAAAATGCGATCTTTTGATTCTTGGCGCGATCAAGTAACATCATTTTTACAAGAAAAATGTGTTAAACTTCTTAAATGTCACGGACGACGTTTCAATAGATTTGCTAAAATCTTAAAAGTAAAAAAAGGATTGCCTCCACACGGGATTGAACCGTGGACCTTCGGTTTACAAGACCGACGCTCTGCCACTGAGCTATAAAGGCTTCTCTTCTTCATTTCATCACTTTTTAAATATTTTTCGTCTCTAATTTACACAGCTGAACATCTCCAATGATGGAAAGTGCTAATCCAAACAGAAATCCAAAAGAGAAGCCTTTATAGCTCAGAGGCAGAGCGTCGGTCTCGTAAACCGAAGGTCCACGGTTCAATCCCGTGTGGAGGCAATTTTTATACTTTTACAGGGCTTTTGGAAGGTCTCTTTATATTCTTTTCCATAGAAAACCGCTGGAGACATGATTCACCATTTTTGAAGTGAAGAAAACGGGAGAGTGGACAAAAACCTTCACTTTTAGAGGCAGTTAAAAAATTCTTAAAAGGTATTTCATGTACCTCTTATCAAAAATTACATAGGACTTCCCTCTAAAAGAATTCTCTCCAGTCAGTTATGCCCCCTCTCCTCACAAATCTCCCGTTTACTTTTTGTTTCTGTCTGTCTATTCTCGTTCTTCTCGATCCCTCAATTTGTTTGTTTTCTGTTGCAAATCCGTATCCATTTCTCACACTCATAGCAGTTTATTTGTCTGTGGCTGGCTGGCGGATTTCGGTCGTCATGCCGAATGACTATGTGGGGCAGGCCGGGATCGACGACAGGCTGGTTGTTGACTGGTTAAGGGTTTAAGTTTTTTATTGTGATATGTGATAGGGCTACGAACTCATTTCCCTCCCAATGGGGTCATATTTAATTGGTCTCCCTCTCCCGATTCGGAGAGTGAAAGTGTTACCTGATGGAAGGAGAACGACGAGAGTGAATGGTCGTAATGACGACCACATTATTACACGGAGTCTCTGAAAAAAGGACAAATGTTGAGGAAGAGGAAGGTCAATTGAGGGGAAGAATTTGTATGGATACGGAACGACAAAAGAGTGGTAAAAGAACTAGAAAAGACGAAAACTTAACCTTGACTTTTAATCAGGCTATTTGGAACGCTATTCACACGCCTAGTCAACGGAAAAAGTAGGGTTTTTGTTGAAAGGAAATTTTATGATTGGACCTGACCAAAATAAATAAATATTTTAGTCATAGCTCCAGTAAGTATTCTAAATCACCCTGAATTTTCCTGTAAAAAAATGCCAAAATTTTATTTTTAATTTTTCTAATCGAAGATAAAAACTGTTTTCTATTTATGGAATTTTTTTTAAGTTTATTTTAAGAAAAATTGTTTTTTTGTATTTCTCCTGCTTGAGTTATTAAAATAAAATGTTATGGAGAAAAGTAGTTTTGAAGATATACAAGAAGCTAAAGAGTATGAGGGATGTAATAAAGTTCCTGTGGGAAAAAAATTTAATTTAAGTAAAAATTGAAAGTTTTTTTAGGCTATTTTAGCTGTCAAAAAAGCCCATTTCAACAAGTCAGCTAAAAGTGCGAATCACGCGAACAATATCTCCGTGGGTCATCTTTTACTTTTCGGGTACATCGCTCACGGGTTTAATTAGCAAAATGAGGAAGTCCAAGAAGTTGGGAAGGAAAGTCGTCGACGGTAGAGGATTTGAAGCCAAGTGGCCCTCAACGAGAGAGGAAGATCGCCTACAGGGGAGGCGGAGACTTCGGAGGGACAGGTCCTCCGGCGAGGTCAAGGCAGGCGAAGGAGGTGACTGTGGCTGTCATATAATCAAAGGATGAAACAGTTATGAAATGAAGGAGGAAAGTAATAAAAAGACTGAAATCACCGCAATCTTAAAAAAATTTTTTAAATAAATTGCCAAGCTTTTTCTTGATATTTTGGCGTATAAAAATCTATCATACTCTATAAAAATAACTAAAATGATGGACAAAGTTCAGTTGCTTTTTATACGTGTTATAGAAAGATATGTGTCTAATGAATAATAAACAATTACGAGACAATTTAATTTTTACAATATATGCTATTAATATAAAAAAAACAAATTATTATTATAATCTTATACTCATATCGATTTTTTTTATCCAAAAAGATATGCCTTAAGATTTTAAAATAAATAGAATACTAGGGAGTCTACAAAAAAAAATTTAATTTGGTTGAGTAATAATTTTTGCTCAATAATTCTAGCTATCCTGTGTTATCCAACAATATCTTTTACTTTCAAAAATAAAATTTCCATAAATTCCAGTTATTTTGTGAACAATATTTTTGAGGAATCCCAGTCACTATATTCGAATAATTACAGCCAATTTTGTTAAAACAAAGAAATCTCAAAAACCCTAAGCAGCCAAATAAGCATTGATAAGAGGAAGTTTCAAAAAAGGAATATTAGTTGCGCTCTCTGGCCTCATAGCCGAGTGACCGGTGGTGGATAGGTGAGCGGGGCCAATTATATGTGTGCTGGCTACGCACTTTCCCCTCGTCGAAACTTTCCATCCAAAACTAGCCTCCTCAAGTCGACTCGTAGAGGGATCTGCCAGCCGGCCAACAGTTGTTTATGTCATCAAAAAGAGAGAGCGGGCCTATTCAAATGTTTGTTACAAGCATGTATATGTGACTGGGAAAGTAGAGCACGTCATTTGCAGCAGAGTCCCGTTGAGCCCATTTTTTGGAATTTATACGGAGTCTACTCGAGCTCCCAAGCTTCCTTATTTGAATATTTGTTAATTAATATTTTAATTAATTAAAAATTCTACAATTGCAATTTATACAGACTTAAGTTTAAAAAAACAAAAAACTTCTTAAATGTCACGGACGACGTTTCAATAGATTTGCTAAAATCTTAAAAGTAAAAAAAGGATTGCCTCCACACGGGATTGAACCGTGGACCTTCGGTTTACAAGACCGACGCTCTGCCACTGAGCTATAAAGGCTTCTCTTCTTCATTTCATCACTTTTTAAATATTTTTCGTCTCTAATTTACACAGCTGAACATCTCCAATGATGGAAAGTGCTAATCCAAACAGAAATCCAAAAGAGAAGCCTTTATAGCTCAGAGGCAGAGCGTCGGTCTCGTAAACCGAAGGTCCACGGTTCAATCCCGTGTGGAGGCAATTTTTATACTTTTACAGGGCTTTTGGAAGGTCTCTTTATATTCTTTTCCATAGAAAACCGCTGGAGACATGATTCACCATTTTTGAAGTGAAGAAAACGGGAGAGTGGACAAAACCTATAATCTATAATGTTACAGTAAGAGTAAATTAATCTCAAACTAAAAAATTCAAGGCAGGCAAAATTTGGCAGACCCTGAAAAAATTAAATCTGTCTATAATTTTCAATCAATTTCATTTTCAGACTTCCGTATGGAGAAACGCTGCGTCTCTTTTGAAGAATTTGCAAAATATTAAATCAATTGTTTTTTTTTTAAATTCTTATGTGTGTGTCGACTAATGATTGAATTTTTTTTCTTTTTTTGGAGTTCTTTGATATGCTCCGTACATTATTCAGCTAAATTCTGTCAACTCCAGGCTAGAATTAACGTCTATTGTCTTCCCTCCTTCCCATATCCCTCTCTGTGTAGTTTCATTTCTCCCATCCGTTTCCCTCTCTCGACAGTGAAGTGCAAGCTTCAAATCATGTTTTATTTAAGACAACGACTCTTAAAAATCTTTAAAAAAAGCTCTTCAAGTCCTTTAAAGATATTCTATTACTGATTCGTGTCATTGACAAGTCTCCCATCCCACGCAATTTGAGTCGTTTGCTAACGTCTTGTTTTTGTCTTGAGCAAATTGGGTCATTGTGGGATGAACTGTTACAAACACAATTTAGGGGAGGGAAAGAGGAAGGAAACAAATTATAGGTTTTGTCCACTCTCCCGTTTTCTTCACTTCAAAAATGGTGAATCATGTCTCCAGCGGTTTTCTATGGAAAAGAATATAAAGAGACCTTCCAAAAGCCCTGTAAAAGTAAAAAAAGGATTGCCTCCACACGGGATTGAACCGTGGACCTTCGGTTTACGAGACCGACGCTCTGCCTCTGAGCTATAAAGGCTTCTCTTTTGGATTTCTGTTTGGATTAGCACTTTCCATCATTGGAGATGTTCAGCTGTGTAAATTAGAGACGAAAAATATTTAAAAAGTGATGAAATGAAGAAGAGAAGCCTTTATAGCTCAGTGGCAGAGCGTCGGTCTTGTAAACCGAAGGTCCACGGTTCAATCCCGTGTGGAGGCAATCCTTTTTTTACTTTTATTTGATGGTTGATTTACTAAATAAATTTTTTGTTTCAAAAAAAAAAAAAGTGTTCTTGATAAAATATTATTAGAACCTTTTCAAAAATTCCCTTACCACTTTCCAGCTGTGTCTGTTGTGTCAAACACATCGTTTGTCCCTCTCTGCTAGAATCAAAGGTTATTTTTTTCCTTAACTGTTCGCGAACAATTGACGCCATTTTCTTTCTCATTTCTTATTCCATTCTACCTATCCTTATCGCAAGTTAGAAATTTTCTCTAATGTCCGTTATCTTAAAATATAAAAATTGCTTTATTTTGTTATTGTTGAGGGGTGGAACTTCTTATGAAATTTTTTTTTCTAATATATTTTCTTGATATATTCCTACTCTCTGTTTTCACAACCATAGTCTATCTCCTCAATGTTATCAATTGGTCCTGTGCGCTAGCATTTCCTCTCCTGTTCTTCATCTTCTCGTCGTTTTCATCCTTTACAAGATGTCATTTCATCTTTTATGTATTCTTGTCTCATATCGAGTGTTTGAGATGAATTCTAATTGAGAGTCTTATTTGCATATCTTCATCGTTTGGAGTATGAAACTATAAATGGGTGTGGGATGTTTAAACAAAGTACTTATCCTCTTTGAAATTCTTTTAATTGATGGAGAAGAAAGAAAGCCAACGTCCTCTCATAACAAGTGTTCAGTAAACTTCTTGCTTCTTTGAAAAGCAAGAAAACTTGGAGCAGCCAATTTTTTTTTCTGTTGATTTCCAAATTTCTAGAATAAAAAAATACTTAAAATTATATAATAAAATAATAAAAATAGTAAATACAATCATTTTTCACCCCTTATTGTTTCTGATTCAACTTTTTCGAGAATTAAGTTGTTGAGAATTGTGTTTACTAATTTTATTCTCCTCTCACCAAATGAAAGTTCCTGCTATTGTTTTTGCCATACGAGTGAGAGGTGACGAATCGACTTTTCTGTTAAAGAGCCATAGTGGGAGGTCGTGAAAACATGGATAATCAGCATTGCTTTTACTTTTTGATTTTTGCCAAAATAGGTCTTTTCATGCTTTTTTCATACCTAGGACCACGCCGTATCCTTAATCCTCTCTTCTTTCCATCTCTTCTTGTTAGTTTACCCGTCCCGTCTAACGAGGTTACCTTCTTTCAAAAATCTCTTTTCCTTCTCCCCTCTGACTGGATTCGATATCTCCAACGACACATGCTACAGGAAAAATTGTATTGTCTAAAAATATTGTGTTGACAGGTTCTCTTTTTGTTTTGGTAGTCTCCCCTCTGTGACCTCATCTGCCTGCCTTCCGGTAATTTATCAAGTCTTCTAATTTGCCACCTTCCAATTAGAGAGAAGAAAATTGCCGTCACGAAGGAAGAGTTTTAATTAAGAGAAATCCTTAAATCCAGGTCCCACGCAACGATCTGTCGTTCTAAATATATATGTTTGACACTTTTTTCGGGTAATTGGAACCACAAACTCATAAAGTTTTATATCAGAAATTTTTTCTTGCTTTTTGTTTTTTACCAAAATGAGAAAAAAAAAGAATTCACGAAAAGATAAACTTTTTATAAACTAAAAAAGATTTTTATAAATTAAATACATTTTGAATCTTTAATTTTTTTAAACAATAAAACGATTTTTGAAATTAAAGAATCAGAATTTAAAAAATATCTTTAATTTTTTCTAGAACGTATCACTTAATTAAATTTTATAAAGTTAATTGTTTACCACTTTACCATTTATGAAAAAAGACTCTTTTATAGCCACCTTCCTTCGTAACCCAGCTGAGCCTCATCATTTTTCTTAGCTCAAATTTTGAAGTATGTGATTCTATTTATCATGCTCTCCTATAGTTCAAGGGGCCACCCCTAATATTTGTTTGTAGGGTTTCCATTTTCAAATATCGTCTATTAATGAAAACATAAGTAAATCATTCTATAAACTAATCTCCTTTTAAAATTTTTCACAGAATATCTAACTTTCTCCTCCTTCTCTTCTGACTGGAAAATGACACATTCATCATAAAATTCCGCCACACGCCAACCAACCAAAAGTCTCTCCCATCCGCTCGGATGATGATGGCCTGTCCTCGTTTGATTATTTTTCCGGGGCGGGTCCAGCATGGATTATGAGGTGGAGGAGGAAAGAGAGAGGGCCAATAGCTCCCAGACTACGTAATTTTATTCAAATATTTTTTTTTAATTTTTTAAACTTTTCCATAATTAATTTTTCTTCAGTTGAATTGAGTAAAAAAAAATTTTTATCAATAATATCGATCTGTTTACTTTAATTCCCTGATTAATTATGTTAATGGTTGTAAGTAGTCACGTCATCTGGCGAAGAGAAGGAAAGCGTGACAACCCTTCATACTTTTTCCACCTGGCCTTCTTTTCCTTTCCAGTTATTTGTCTTGATGAGGGAGTGAACATTTTTACGATTATTTTTTTAAATAAGAATATGTTCTAAACCAGTTTCGAACAAACGCAGAAATTATCTTTAAAAACAACGATTGAAGTGTTGTTTTTTTTCTAAAAACTAGAATAAACACCAATAATTAATTCCATTTCCGCGTACTAACAAGGAGAACAAAAAGAAGGAGAAAAAAGAGAAAGTTGATCCGTCCTGCAAATTGAGCCGGATACTTTTTAGACTATATCTCACGCTGCTGCTTGATATCAAGAGCTTCGTCAGCTGTCTTCATTTAGTCTCGAATTTTTAGCTCTTAATAAAATTTGTAAAAAAGAGCCTTATGATTCCAAAAACAATTTTAGAATTTTATAAAAAAAATCTCAATGCACTTTTAAAAATTGTTTTTCAACTCTAACTGCTTTTTTTCCATTATATAATATGGTGAAATTATCACTTCAAAGTTTATTTGCATTATAGGGATCATAAAAACAACAATCTCGAATCTCCAGGCTCAATAAGAAACAAATATTCTCGCCTGCCCACTCTAATATACTCACAATTCTCGGTAACAAATTAAAACAAATTCTTTGTATTTATTTTTTTATATATTTTGAAGATTGAAATTTTTACTAAATTACTTTCTTTAATCAGAAAGATTTAATAACGATACGGCACGATTCTTTAAACTTTATACTTATTGTTCTAATAAGAAAAATATTAAAAAAATACTTTTAATATACAAATTCATCCAAAATTTTCTTTAAAAAAATAGCAATTTTCATAGGGTAGTCCAGTTATCAGAAATAGGTTTTTTAATGAAAAAAAATTACTCCCATTTCGCTTTCTAACTTATTAACTATATATTTTGTCAAACAATAAATTTTTTTGCAGGCTTATGAATGAATCGTTGTATGACCCGTGTGGAATAGACACGAATGACCGTCGCTGGTATATGGTGGCAATTGCGGGGACTGGTCTTTCTTTCGTCTCACTTCTCACAAATCTTATCATTGTAAAGGTTCTCCTCTCTTCCCAGCATGGTCATTTCTTTTTCCTCGCCCTTTTGGCCTTATCCGATTCCTTTCTTAGTTTTATGTATGGACCAGTCATTGCAATGGATATTATTAAAGACAGAGTACAGGTAAAATTATTTTTAAAATTTTATAAGTTTATAGCAATTATGGCTGACAAAACTATACTGGGGTTATGTGGGAATGCTACTATCCCTTTGTCAGGTCTCAATGACGTTCTCATGCTACCTTATTATTCTAGCAACTATCGAGAGGTATCTAATTACACAAAGATCCAGCTGTCTCAAATCGTTCAGAAGGTAGGCTAAGAATTTTTAATTCTAAAATTGTTGTTCGAAATTTGATGTAACAAAGTTTTGTTTTTTTCTGATAGTCTCGTGGCGCCTAGAAAAATTTCTAAAAAAAAAAAAATTAACGTTAATTTTAACCTAAAAATGAAAAGAAACATTTGAGCAACAAATCAAGAAAAATAGTTTTTATGTTTATTTTATTTTAAAAAATATCGCATTTTTTTAGTTACAAATAGCCTTAAAAAATATGG
Source organism: Oscheius sp. DF5120 (assembly GCA_932521415.1). NCBI lineage: Eukaryota > Metazoa > Nematoda > Chromadorea > Rhabditida > Rhabditidae > Oscheius > Oscheius sp. DF5120. Next base: position 7,363,590 of record OW051462.1, read on the forward strand.
TGCAGGTCGTCCTAGCATACAATAAAAATTTTTTTTTTTAATTTTCCAATATAACTTTTTTTTTGCAGATCTCGAGGAGCATGGTCCCTTTTCATGTTTATCTTATCTTTACTCCTTCGCGGCACTCTTTTCTTCGAAATTGAGGTTAGCCCAACTGGTTTATTTTTTTCTTTTAACTTCATTTTTGGTTCATTTTAATTTGTTTTGTTTCGGTTGTTTTGTCATTGCTCCTTCCAAATTTCAAAAATTAATTTCGTGAAATCCCTAAAAATATGGCGAAAAGTCAAAATATCTATCTGAGTAATCTGTTATCTCCACCGTATTCCGTCTAATAAGGAGTCCAATTAGTCGTAGAGACCAAAATTACTACTGATTGACGTTTTCCGCTGACGATTTTCCTTACTTTTCCTGGAAGAAATGAGGAAGGCTGCAATCTGCAATCATAACAATGTGAATAATTCGGGAAACTGCAGTGGTCAGGCTGACGTCCTCAATCTGTCTAATGCGCAGCTGAGAATAACATAGTTCAGTGGCATCTCCTGCACTCTGACGTATATTACTCAAAGAAAAAATCCTCATCTAACACTAACGAAGGGAGGGATCATGTTGCAGAGAGCGGGAAAAATGTTGAAGGTCGATGAACTCTTCATCATAAATCTTAAAAAAAAAACAAGCGTTAAATTAAATTAGCAATGGTATTCTACATGCTCAAGGACTAATGAAAGATAAATTTTTTAGATTACAAAAAACTACGACTGCAGTGGATTAACAGAATACATACCCGGCTTGAGTCCCCTGGTAGAAACTTACTGGTATGGAACAATATTTCGCTTTTATATCAGGTAATTGAATTCCGTCTTAAAACTCAAATTTTTTTAAGGAACATCCTGACCGTTTTTCTTCCCTTCGTCCTGTTAGCTTATCTAAATTATCGTATTGTTAGAACCTTGAGAAAACAGCAAAGAAGTGCTCAAATGTTTCGATTTTTGAGCAGTAACCATAAAGAAAAAATACGATCTGCCACGAGGCTCATGGTAGTCGTCGTATGTTCTTATCTGCTATCAAATCTGCTCAATGTTCTCATCACACTATGGGAATATGTGGCTTTTCAATCGACACAAACTCAAGAAGCCTATGTGGTGAGTCTAAAAAGAAAGTTATATGAAGTTCCGTTCAAATTTTGAGTGGCCAATTCTTTTAAAATTTCGTGAATGTAATGCTTTTAATTTTTTGCAATACATAAGACTCAGAAAGAATAAAATTTGCATAATTAAGTTGACGAGAACATGCTGCGTACAAATTCATCTAATGATCTCTATTCACTTAACAATTTCTTTTACATTACTTATTTTTGAATTGTAGTTTCAAATCTTATCTGATTGCCAGAAAGAACAAGAGTATTATTTTTACAATTTCACTAGTTAAGATTTGCTTACGCTACTGTTGACGCAATTTTAAGGACAGGGGTTCAAACATGTTTAAAACAAAAAAAAAACCGATTCTAGATATATGAGACTTGTACCGACGTCGTCTCGGTTCTTTACGTTTTTGTCTGTGCTACACGTCTGACTGTTTATTATTTTTGTAATAAAGAAATCCGTGACGAGATTCACCATTTTTGGCATACGAAGAAAAAACGTGCTGGAGAGAAACGAGTACTCTCGGTGAACATAAGGTAATTTACATTGAAACAGGCTGACATTAATTATTTAGGGAGTCATCGCGACAGGTGGGAACGGAATTTGATGCTGTTGCAATACAAATTGCAAGGCGATTGATGGGATTCAAAGATCCTGAACGGCCTGATAGTCCAGTTCAGGCAATAATCTACGCAAATAGAATGAACAAAGAGCATACGTTATTGTGATATGTGACATATCTTCATGGCTATAACTTTTTCTACTACTGGTATTGCTACTGGAATAAAGTTTTAACCTAAGAAAGCGATTTACATTAAAAAACCAGTAAAAACTATTTACTCGTATGGCACAATCAGTAAATATTTACTCATGTAAGTATAGAATCAGTGATATTCAAAAAATAATTAACAACTTACCCTAACTTTACCTTGAAAATATCAATAGTGGTCGGATGACATTTCCGTTGGTTCATATCACAAGCTCCGATTGCATACTTTCCTTGAGGTTTAAAATAGTCCAATCCTCTACCAATTTTCACAATCCATCCGTTATTGAATCTATAAAAAATTGAATATACCTTGAAAATAAACACCTTATTTCGCGATCATGAAGATTTTCTTCATACTTTACTATTAATTGAATTTCTCGACTCCTCAAGCTGCTTCCAAGTTCATCAAAAGCCTCTTGACTTGTTTTAGCATTAGTACTTGTGGTCAAAGAAATGATACGGATGTTCTTGGCTTGTCGGACGAGCATTTCACAAAAACGTACAAAATTTAAGATCTAAAACTATTATTAAAATATGTAAAACTACTTGATGATGAGCAACTATATAAGCGTCTTGTACATATACTGCAGTAAGCTTGTCATTTATACACTTGCTAAACACTGCTTCATAACTGTGGCCAGTTGAATCGGCAGTAATTTGCCGTTGTTCTAATATTTCAACCTAAATAATATGAGAAAGGAATAAAAAAAGACCTCATGTCGCACTTGTCCTTTCAATTCCTCTGCCCGATCTAAATATTGCGCTATTCTTTCACCAATTGCTTTTTTCTTCGGATCATCCGCTGTTAAAGTCCTATAATCTAGAAAGTCAAAATACATATAAGAAGATAGAACGTACTTATGATAGGATACTAGTTTTTCTACCCCTAAGGTATATTGCAACAAAGCATCGTTAGCACTTCCATTTTTATCAAAATTGGTTGCTTCAGAAAGTATTTTCACTGCTTCAGTCAATCGTGGGTCTTGAGCCATGCCTGGAAAATAAAAATTAATTATTAGAAACGAGAAAAATCAATTTAAAAAATATTAGAATTGAAAAGTAATAACCTGCAAACCATTTTAAATTTTTGTATTTTTTATACTTCTTTTTAGTTTTTAACAATTTTTTGCTTAATTGTCGACAAAATCACATTTGTAGATGATCCTTCAGCTGTACAAATATGAAAAGTAATACTTTCAGCAGAAAAAAAAACAAAAATATCCAGTTCCGTTTTTAGAAAAATGCTTTACACTCACAACCATCTGCGTATTTTCAAAGAGTAGATTTCATTTTTCTGTTGAAACTTTAGTAGAATACTGTCTTTATTACGTATTTTTTCTCTATTTACATGAACACAATTTGAGCAATTATCATCGAGACGATTAGTAGACCTCCTGCAGAATTGTTCTGATAAATCGGGAGGTATGTAGTCGTCGGTAAAGGTAGTCCACAAGGCGTATTGCAATAGTTCGTTGTATTGCAGAGTTTCAAAGTAGTAGTTACTCCATTGTATTGTCTAAAGTGCTCTTTTGATTTTTTAAGGAAATTATACCTGAATTGACACTGGCCATAGGAAGAATAAACCGAGTTATCGGGGAAAGTCAATGTGTTACTGTTGGTGCACGATTTCTTCACCGCAGTATTACCATTTGTTTGGCTTACTTGTAGTTCTAAAAGGGCACATTTTTATGAAACGCTGATTTTCACCATAGAGACAGTTATTGCCAGTACACGTATGGCCAGTACAGTCGGAAGCATTGTCTGCTTCGCATTCGGTGCAAATTACCTGCCTTCCTAAATCAGATAGTTGATTTACATATTTTTTACCAGATATTGGTGGATTGTAGGGACAATCAGTATTGCAGAAGTTACCATTGTTACAGACTTTGACGGCATAGTCAATGCCGTTGAAGGATCTGGAAGATTTTAACTGAAAATTTTCTAAAATAACTTGCCGATATTCACACTGGTTAATCTGTGACGAATATGTATTATCCGGATACAATACAAAAGGAAGCTGAGAGCAACTACGATGAGTTGAGATTACCTGACCATTTCTGCTTTCTTTTTCTAAAAATTTTAATTTTCAGTTGAAAATCTAGCCTTACGATATAGACAATAGGGAGCTCTGCATTGATTATTTATACAATTATTACCAGAATCGCAGGTGCAGGTAACAACGGGATCTATTTTTCAAATTTTATGTTGATAATTTATTACCTCGCTGTGGCGGTTGAGTAACCGGTCCTATTTCAGGATTGCAGTAACCGTTACAATAATCCTGATCATTACACATTTTGATGAAATATTGCGATTGTTCCGTGTTTCTTACTTCACATACATCGACAGCCTGAACCGGAGTGCCATCATCGAGAACAAAAGTCGCGTCTTGTAGACAACTTTTCTTCACGCGCATTCTATTTCCCGTTGTTTGTCTTACTAAAATACGATAAGGAGACCAAATTACAATTACAGTAGAGACAATATTTTCCTTGGCAAGTGTTATCACGGCAATCGGTTCCATCGACGGTTTCGCAATTGAAACATTGCACTGAAAAAATATTTTCTTGTACGCAATTGCGTATTGGATTTTTATGCTCACGATTGGTTATAGACCGTTACTTTTTTTTGTTGTTGTTATTATTTTTTCGTATTGATAAAAATCCTAAACCGTGGTGAAAAACATTAGAGTCAAAGTCACTTTTCTATTTAATTTTTTTCTTTACAACCTACCCATTCCCGGAACAATCGGAGGAAAAGTTGTCGGTGGAGGAACGGTATATGGCGGAGGCGTCGGTAGCATATTACAATACTCATTACAGTATTCCTGGTCATTGCAAACTTTGGTTATATATTGACCAAAATTAGTCGATCTAAAGATTTTTTTAAGACTTACTGGTCACAGTTAGTTTTTTGATCACAAATGTTTGGGAATCTAACGCAAAAATATTTTTCGCAAATAAAATGCACACACAAAGAAGAACACAAATCAATAAATCTTAAATTCATAGAATTAATATATATGTTAATACTCAAAAAAATACTCTATGAAATATATTTTTTTATACTCGTATATCTTTAAGTATTTTTTAAAATTCTCCAACGCTAGTTTCTCAAATTTTTACGACAAAGGACCTCGCTTAACTTTAGGTCTTACTTGGAGGTACATTGATTGATAGTAGTTAAATAAGTTCCGTCGGGATATTGTATATACGGATCGCTAACACAGGTTTTTTTCGTCGTTCTAACACCATTCAACTGGATTATTTCTTCTGAAAAAAAAGCCATTAGAAGCCAAATTTCGGGACAAAAATACCAAAGAGGCAATAATTTCCATTGCAATCTGGAGCATTTACACAGACTTGACCGTTATAGTTGAAGCATTGCTTGCAGAAAATAGCTTCTGAACACTCAAATTTATCCCCAAAAAGATAAAAGATCTTACCGCTGATTGGAAGAAAAAAGAGAAGGAGAAGCCACATGAAAAGTGACGACGTCGCCTGGATGAAGAGAAAATATATTGGGAGAGGCTGTTTGAGTAGCGGATTAGGCCTCCTTCTAAGGGACTTTCTGAATCAGAGTCAATAGTGACACGTAGAGAGCATCTTCTAGTGATACATGAATTGGAGAATAGAAATTTTTGTCCTTTGGTTAGAAGAAGCTCTCCTGGTTCAATTTTAATTTTTTTAAGCAAAAACAAACAAAAATCAGAAGTCACTGATTAAAGTTGTTCATCAACATAAATCTTCGCAGTCCAAGTACTATGAAAAACTTTTTAATCAAGACATTTTTGAGTATATCTTTATAAATTCAATTGCGAGGTATTTAAAACTCCAGAAAATGAAATTCTAGGGAAATATAACCATTTTGAGTGAAAATTAGCTCGAATTTGACGTATATGATACCGGTAGTATGCGGACAAAAATTGTAACGCGCTGCGAGAAAGTTTAAAAAAAAATTTTTATTTTATATTTCACTGTTTTCTAAATAGAATAACCTACAAACGAGCAGGGAGAAATATAAGCCTCCTTCTGTAAGGCCTAGGTGTAGAAGCATAATTCCACATTCCTGGCTAAAAACAAACTCCTTCCTTTTCCTCCCTGCCATCGTCCTCTTCTATTTACCCTCTTTCTCCTCTCGGTCTATTTACGGGCGTTAGGTTCACGTAGCTGCGTCTTCCCCTTCCGGAACCGGATCTCTATTTGTCTGTGGTCGGGACACTCATCGTCGTCTGATCCGTAGTCCTAATGGCAGAAGGAATATGAGGGAATTCTCATTTGTTGAACATTTTATAACTCAAATATAACGCACTCAAAGGGAAAAAATTCTTAATTCCAGTATTTTGTTTTTTCTCTCCTTCCATTTTTTTTTCTTTCGTTCTCCTTGAATCGTCAAGTTGGATTAGAGATTATTGTTGTTGCCGTTCATCATGTCTTCTAGTTAACCGTTACCCAACGGCTTCGTCGCTCTTAATGTGATGACTTCTTTCACAATGGAGACCTGGAGATGTTCTTCCAGACACATAATTTTCCTAGGCTTCTGTGCCGTCTGAACCATGGTATTAGACACATAAATAAAAAGCGCAAAAGTAAACACTGAAGAAAAAGAATGATTAGGAGCAAAAAAGATATAAGAAAAAATTTTAATCATTTCTTGCCGCCTTCTGTCAGTTTCATACAACAGTCTGACTCCGATTGCAGGAATTTGAAAAATTACCGGTTCTTTTTTTCTAAAATAGAATGACGATAAAAACAAAAAGGCCATATGATCCACCAGCTAGAACATGATAGTTTGACCAGAAACTCTATTTTTATCTGTTTTACATTGTGTTTGTAATATTTCAATCTCACTTTATTGTTATTCAACCTTGACTTTTTTTCTGTTTCTATAATGGAGTTTGCCACACGTGTTCTATAGCACTTGTTGAATCTATCAGCGAGAGATCATTGTCTTACAAGAGAGTACAGGAAAATAAAAGACAAAACAATAAACATTTTGAAATAAAACTTGAGTATATAAGGATAGCAAAGGTAACACTACCCTCAAAATATGAGATCACTTCTTCTAATTTTGGTATTTTGTTGGGTAGCCTATGCCCAGTTAGGGTAAGTATTTTTTCTTTATCTTTTATAAATCATTTTTAGAGCCCAAGTTGGCACTCCAGCTGGTGGAGCTCAAATCGGAGCTCAGCAAGGGGCTATCGGACCGTTGGGATCTGGTGGAGTGGCGACTCAGCCGACAGCCGCAATTGGAAAACGCGATACTTCCCATGTCGAACGGTTAGAGAGGGATGCGGAAGAGAGACGCCGTCCACGACATCATCATGGTTGGCACAAGAGAGACGCTGAGGAACAAAACCGTCAGCCAAGAGGATTATGGGGTCATGATAATCATCACCATCACTATGATCACGACCATGGTAGGTATCAGGTAGTCTACGATACGGGAAAACTAAGCTACGGAATTGTAAAAATCCCTACGTTACGAACTGTTTAATTTAAAGTGCGTTACGGTGTGGTCACACAAAGAAAACTGTAGTGTAGCGAAACCTGCGCAAAATTTTATTTTCTATAGTATTTCTCATTTTTATTTATTTTTTCTTACAGTATGGTAAAATAGGCTGTGCTTAAAAAAAACCCCGCTACGCATAGCCCTGGTAGGTATACTTGTCATTGAAGACGATTTTTATTGTTGGTTTGGGTGTCGATGTCAAAAAATAAGTTTATTCTTATGTTACATTTTTTTAACAACAAACATTTCTAAGCAGCTATACCGAGATTTTTTATGAATAAATTTAAAGAGCAAAATTCCAGGTTAAAAAAGGAAAAAATAATTTACTATATGGGAATTCAAGTGAGGATGGGAAAATAACTGAAAGGACCTTTGACTCTACTATAAATTATAATCTCGGTCTTATTTTCTAGACCATCATCATGATCATCACTATGATCATCATCATCATTGGAAGAGAGATGCAGAGGAACAGAATCGTCAACCACGGAACTGGCATCAGCATGGATGGAATAAAAGAGGTGCTGAAGTAAACCGTCAGCCTCGAGGAATGGACCATCACAATCTACACTACGATCATCACAAGAGAGAGGCTGAAGACGCCCAACGACAGCCTAGATATGATCACGGATCAGGGTATGGACACTGGCATAAGAGAGACGCTGAGGAACAAAACCGTCAACCAAGAGGAATGGACCATGACCATGATAATCACCATAATATGGATCATAAACATCACAAGAGAGATGCCAATCGCGAAGATAAATCCATTTTCTAAGCTGATAATAAGTCTAATAAATAAGTATATCTGCATTTTCGGTAACAGTACGTCTCAGGGAGAATTTTGGAAACCTCTAAGAAGTTGGTCAAATTGAGCAACGTTAGATAGTTAGCTTTAAATTTAATAAAGTATGAATGTAGTTGAAACAATTGAAAGTATTGAACAGAAAAATGATAAAGAGATAATGCACTACTATCGAGGATTTTTAAATCAGACTCTTGACTTCTTTAGCGTATCTTCGTTCTTGGAATAAAAATTTCATGAAGAAACAGCCGACTAATGAAAGCTACCGGGATGACTCAGGAGGAAGATATCTATTATTCATCAATTAATTACAACTAATCACCTCCTCTCCATCACCCATTTTTCCTTTTTTTTTCTTCAAAATTCTTCAGTAGATTATTTGATCTTCTCTTCTTAATTCAATTTTGAAAATTTTAGGCAAGCCAGCAATGAAAACGAAAAAAATTTGGCTGGCGGAATTGACCATATCTTATTTTGATCAAAATGTAAGAGTAAAAAGTTTTTTCTATGAAATATAGCTTCCTAATACAATTATTTGCAGTTATACTTGTTTATTAGACTTAATATCAGCTTAGAAAATGGATTTATCTTCGCGATTGGCATCTCTCTTGTGATGTCCGTGATCCATATTGTGATGATTATCATGATGTCCATGATCCATTCCTCGTGGTTTGCGGCTTTCAGTCTCCCGCTGCTCACGTTGAATCTTTGAGGTATCTCTTTTTCCAACTGTAGCTTGTGGCTGAACTCCAACTCCACCAGCTCCCATCTGTCCTTGAGCACCTACACCTGATTGAGCTCCTAGACCTGGTTGTGTACCCATTTGCGCTCTAAAAATTAGAATTTTCGAAAAAAAAGACGAAAAATTACCCGATTTGAGCATAGGCAACCAAGCAAAGAGCTAGAAGAAGAATGAAGAATCTCATTTCTGAGTTGATTTCCTTTTTCGCTCTTTATATAGCTAACGAATAATTTTTGAACTGTTTTCTGAGCGTTTATTATTGTCCGCCCAAATTTCTTCGTCTCTCTCGCATTGCCGTGATCCATAGCGGACAAAACAAGTGATGGTAGACAAACTTGTTGTTGGAACTCCCATACAAGGACAAGAAAAATGCAATGGTCAAGGTTGAAAAAGTTTATCACAGATGAAAAGACAAAAGTAGCACGGTTTTCAATCAGTTGTGTGCGGACAAAAGTTACCAAAAATTGTTGCGTGAGACCAGAAAATAATTTTATTAATATCCATGTATTATGTCGATCACTTGAACTGGGGGATTATTCGTATAATTTTCTCTGGCACTTTTGTTTTAACAAATAAAACAACAAAAATTTTTTGTCCGTACATCACTGGTTAAAATGAGATCTTTTAAGACGACTTGTTAGGAAATGATAATTACATATGTTTCACTGTATGGAAGAACCAATTAGTCTTTGTAGACCAAGACCCGTTGAGAGCTTCCTCAAAAACTTCATCAAAACTGGCTCCAGCTTCTTCTTCCGTTTGACTTTTGATGCAAAGAGTTTTCTAAATTTGATTATTTATATACCAAATTTTTTTTCTTCCTTTTTTTTTTTTGTTTTTTTGGCATTTTTTTATCACTATTATCATAGATACTTTTCCTTGTTTTTTTACTTACTCTAACATGTTCTAAATCCTTTTCTGTTGATAATTCCGGCAATTCCATTTGTTTCATCGCTGTAAATATTGCTACAAAAAGATGACGATAATTGAACAGCCGTTTATACGCTTGAATGCATAGTTTCCGGAAACTTAAGATTTTATTTTAGTCTATTTTGGATGGCTTACTGTTGTGTTTCTTTCGAATCTTTTGTAACTGGTTGACCTTTTCCGATGACGCATAGAAAATGTTCGACAAGAATGAACGGGACCCGATCACGTTGAATGCCGAGTTTCTTTTTACCATGACCCAAAATGTGGCCAAAATCAATGTGAAATAATTTGCCATCTTTTGAGACCATTATATTGTCATTGTGGCGATCTTTTATGCCCATAATATATGTGCCTACAGAGTAACCGACACATGACATCATGAATCGTTCAACACTTTCAATGTAACTAAAAGAATCATGGAATCTCTGCTCACTTACTCTTTCGGAGTTGTAGAATTACCTCTTATGAATTTATTTAGGAATGTCGTGTCCATACTTTTTACTGCTGTTCCCATTTTTCCGCCTTCTGATTGTATTTGGAAAATTGTACAGCTATTTGGTACTACGCCAATCATTCCAAGCTAAAACTCGGCGATTAATTCATGAACTCTTTACCATTTTTCCGGTAGGCAAGACTGGATATATACTCAAACTGCAGTCCATTCCCATATTATTCCAACATTCTTCCATTACTTCTAACATTTGTAGCACGAGCATGTCTTGTCGTAAGTCATCGCCGCTTTTGAAAATGATTTCAATATTGCTGAGGTATTGTTCAGCAAATGGTAAAGGATTTTTCCAAGCCAGTCGAATAGGAACTTTTGCACTCCCAAGAACTTTGCATTTGTCAATTCTGAAATGGCTAGTTTGATTCAGGCTGTTGTTGAGAACGTACATCAATTCGCCCAATGTTGCTGTTGTATCCAATGGCGAGTCGACATTTTCTAATAATGTGAATTTTTCTCTCAATTCCTCTCGCAATTTCTAACAATTTTTTTATTTTTATGGGCTTACTTTTGTTGCGACATCCCTCGGACCGGCGCTTTTTATAGTGACAGTCAGTTTGTTTATAAATTCTACCATTCCAACTTGTTTTGTAAATGATGGAAGTCGCTCTTCATTGCCTCGAAGATATGCTTCTAATAGAATTGCAATCTTTTTGAAAAGTTTATTGTCAGCTCCGACGGTGTCCCTAAATTTTTTTGTTAAGATTATTTTTATTAAGCTTTTTTTACTTTAACAGCATTAATTCTGATCGAAGTAGCCAGAAAACCTTGTGTCCAACTTTCCAGTTTTTCATAGACCTCCGTAGAAGCATACAGGCCAGCGCGGAAAATACTCTGGGTTCGAGTTTGAGAGCCTGGACAAGTGGCAAAGTGTAGTTGGGCATATTTCTGTCTTCTAGGTTCTTATCAGCACAAGTTGTTGCATATTCTCGGATTATTCGATCTCCATGCCTAAAAAAATTAAAAATTAAAAAAGTAGTTTAAAAAAATTACGATGAAGCTAAAATTGCGATGCATGTCTGCAATGATAGAACTTTAAATGCGCCTTTCATTATCATATTGTAAATTTCGCCGAAATATTCTCTTTTTGTCCACATAAATCTATTTTCCATGAGTAGAAGTAAAGCATCTGGGTAATAGACGCTCCAGATGTGTCTGTAGGTAATTATGCTATTTGGCTTATAATTATACCGTAGATCCCATATTTCGTGTAAAAATTCTGTGGTCATGTCCAGGTAGCCTTGTTGTATCCGTAAACTATACATATTGTGCAATTTTTCTAGTACATAGTCGGTTTTTTTTTTGTCCCTCTGAAAGTTTTATTTGATATACCGTAAATACTTCAATTGAACTTTCCTATTAATAGAATCCTCTCTTCAATACAACCTATTTCCGACGGTTCTCTCAAAAAATACAACCACCCCCTCCAATACAATCTCCTCTTCACGTTGGTATTGAAAAATAGAATCTCCGAGGGTTCCTTTCGAGTATTTTTGATATTATTTTTAATGTCTACTTCTTTTCTTAGATAATTTAATGTATTGTTGTTTTTAGGAAATTCGAAATAGATAGAACGATGAAATTTCTTTTGCGAACATCAACGTTTTTATACACATTGCTACTCGATGACTAACCGTAAATAGCTCGTTAGTCGGCCCGCGTAATGGACATAATTCATCCCATCGTGTATCATCTACCGCTTGACATTCTCTCGGAACGGCTGTCCTAGAGTTCATGTACGTAGTCATCATTTCTATGGTGACTCGGTAGTTGGCTTAAACAATTTATTTTATATGCTATATGTATAACTCACATTTAATATCTCCTTTCGACTCACACATATTCGAGCGACCAAGTTCTGGCTCCCCAGCCCAAAGACTATATGTATAAGTTGCAAAGTGCAACCTCCGTTGCCAGTTGAAAAGGGGAACATGGTACCAACCCACGCAGTTTATAGATATTTTTTCTTCCCCTTTAACTATTCCATCCTTCTGTGCTTCTTGTTCGCGTAGCATTTGCAGGAATTCGGGCCAGCCTTTCCCCGCCTGTCGATCTTTTTCTCTAAAAAAAATGACAAATAGAGTGCAGCTGTACTTCTTTAACGCGTCCTCATCTTTCTTCCCTACACTTTTCGACTTTGTCCGTTCTTTTCGAATAACTTCATAAAGTTGCACGCATAATGATAGGGATTCCGGAATATCTTTAATATAGAAGTCGGTGTAGATAGGTATCTAGAATGATTTTTAGAGCATATTGATCGCTCTTTAAATAATGCAGTTGACTTCTGTTTGCTATCTTCTCGCACTGCATTTTTTCCCGATGCTATTTTTTTTAATTTTTCAGCTTCAAATAGGTTGAAACATTATTATATATTTTCAACGGAAATAATCGGTTCACATCATCCTTTAATTTTTTGAGATATGGCCTCTTTACTCTTTATGGTTTTTTTTCGTTTTTGTAATAAAACCTGTATCTTGTGTTATCAATAAAAAATCGGTACAATGAATGTACATTCTGAAAATATTTTTAAGGAAAAATCATAAAGAATGAAAGGGAGAAAAAATTAAAGATGGACCCGCAATGGGTCTCTTGGGCCGATGGAAATAGACTATAGTCACAGTATAAAAAACGGTGCCTTACTTTGTCCCATCTAGGATTTCTTTGTGATATTTCTTCCGATGCATATTGATCTATTAACGCTTTACCTACATAGAAACTGAATACGCAAACAACCTAAAACTGAATGTTACAAACAATATGTATACCGTTGCATTTGGATCCTTATGAGGCTCATAAACACTGTAGCTAATTGGTTGTATTAAAATCATTTCGTCCACGTTCCATATTGATGTAACTTGTTCTTTTGCTTTTTCTAATTCCATTCTATTCTCCTCTACCATTACAAAATGCGGTTTGGCTAACGCCCGAGGTGCTTTATAATTTCCTAAGACGATACTTTGCCGTCGTATCACGAATTTGGGGCATTTATAATTTTCTAATAACGATCGAATTTTCTAAAATATTTTTTTATGTCATGAATGTCATGGCTCACCATGTAGTTGACCACAGCTCTTTTGTTACCAGTTAGATAGCTTTTTCTACCAACCAGTTGAAGGATGTATTTTTCATCAAATTCGTGGTCCATTTTCTGTAGAAATAAATATATTGTTAATGTATTTCAGAACTTACATTTCCAGTTTGTTTCAATATATATAAAGCTTTTTCAATCAATGAGTCCGGCGTGTGCAATTCATCAATATCTACTTCACAATAGGCATATTTCTTATCATTGCCTTCTATTTCATCTTGTTTCAAGCAATAATATATGCCGTACACTAATCGACCAACGGAAATTTTGTTTCGAAAGACTTGTGGCATAAAAAGTTCCGGAATTGGTGGAAAATATATTTCTTCAGGAAAGGCAAAATGTTTAAGTCCGGATTGTGCTAAAAAAATGTTTCATAACTTTGCTATTTTACTTTTTTGTAAATTGTCATTAACAACATGCCATAATCTTGCTCTACAATCTCGATGTTCATCTGCTATTATTTCTTCCAGTTTATTTAGCCCGTAGCCGAGGACATTACCTGAAAAAGTGGGAAAAAGCGAAATGTTTACTGATTTGTTTATCTAATTCCCGTTCTGCATGTGCTCCTTCCCTAGGATATAAAAATAGAGTAGAATACCATGGAGCATAGGGGACTTCTTTTAGTACAAGCTAAAATGGACTGAAAAAATATCCGAGTAATCTTACATCCTCATGATAAAATGGCTCCATTTCACCCGTATCTCGATTTATACATTTGAACACGTAATTTGATGGCTCCCATGTGTAACCCGGAATTTCTGTTCTAAAATGAATCCTTCCATATTGACCGGAGATTTTACTTTTTGAGACGAGCAAATATTTGGTTTTTGAGATATTCTAGTGTAAGATCTGTTGTGACTTTGACAGGTATCATTAAAAAGGGTAACATTATCTGCAAAGAATAACTTCTTTCATTTATAAACTTACAGATAACGCATCATATTTACATCCTTCAGCAGATGAATAAATCTCGAGGCAACTCATGGGCTCACTAGCTCCGTCTACTAAAAGAGTAGGAGGATCACCGACATCAAAGAGTGGACCTCTAATAATTAAGAAAAAAATGAGTTTTTACCCTTTGAAATCTCTCAGTTCGCTGTCCCATATTCTTACTATCTTTTCTGATTCATTAAGTTGGCTCGACCTTCGCTCCTCTGGAACCGGACTTGGTAATCGTGGTTCGATGCCGAAAAAATCGGCTCTTGATGAGCCAGTCCGACTCCGTATCACAGTTAAATTCATCTTTCAATACTTTCTACTTAATAAACAAAACGCCTCGGTTGAATATAAGGTTTTCCGTAAGACACGGCTATTGAAAAAAACAGGAGACATAACATAAGTACCCATATGTATTTGAGGTATCAACGATATTGTGGTTGTTGCTGTGACATTACAGAAGGTGCACGAGGTGGTTGTGTAGCCTGATGTGGTGGTTGTTGCGGTGGAATTGGAGGTATCTGCGTTTGAGTCGCCGGTGGTGGAGCTGGACGCAGCTGCCGAAGACCTTCTCCTTGCATGATAGCCCTCACCAGACGTTCAGTATCATCGCGATTGAAAGTAGGCTGAAAAATCTAAAAAATTGAAGTCGATATTTTTTCCACAATTTAGCAAATGGAAAAACTGATCAGATCTTATCGAATAAGAATCATTATTACTGGTTGCACTGTGTAGTGTGTGCAATAGTTCCAGTTCCTTATTGTTTTTTTCCATCATTTCAGATTTGAACTGGCGCTGTTTGTATTGAAAAGCAACGCGTTTACCGGTTGCGCTATCGATCGCATAACTAACCTTATCCAATAATTCATTAGCTTTCTCTGTCGGTGGAAGTGTTTGCATGAGTGAATCAACGTGTTTGTTTAATGTACTAATCTGACGAATTATCAAATCTGTTCCTGTAGTCAGTTTCAGCAAAAGATGTAAATTACTAACCTTTATTATTCCTTTCCTGTTCAATCAAAGCTTCTTCCTGCTCTAGTTCCGGTGACATTTTCGTTCTCAAATAAACGGGTACCACATCATGATTCCATGAATAGATACGCTGCTGCGTAGCTGCTTGCAGCTCAGGATCCGGTTCAAGTTGCAATCGTTGAGGAACGAGAATGTGCGTTCGAAGAAGAGCACCATAATCTTCAGTACCTAAAAAAAAATTGAAAAATTGAAAAAAAAAACCATACTTGCAGATGGAAGACCACTTTTTCTCATAGCGTTTTCAATATTCGACATAGCTGAAGCCAATGAGGCAAATCTTTCTAGCATATCTGGCCTATAATCCGAAAATTAACCAAAACAAAATGAAGATGCATACCATGGTACTTTCTCTTGTAAATCCAACATACATAATAATTCTTCTATTGTTGTCTTGGCTTCTCGTGCTTTCTGTTCTAAAAATGTAACTGATTGTCTGATCTTTTCCGGATCATGCTGATAGTTGCTAGCCAATGGATGCGGAAAAATGTGATTCATCTGAAATATTGTTGAATTCAAAATATAAAAAAAAATATAAATATAGCGATAAACGCTAAAATAAAATTATGAAGAAAGAGTAGATAACAACTTAATTGTATAACAATAAAAATAAAAATAAAAACCTATAACAACAGATAACCTAATCGTGATTTGGCGGAATATCAATATTTTTCGTAAGCTCATCAAATGCCAGTTTATCAATATAAGCATTTTTATCGAGCGAGATTAGCAGAGGATGATTATCCAGTAGAGCGGTTGCTAATGGAATCCATAGTTTGACGGGTTCTTTCTGAGGATCTTTAATCTCTTCGGCTTTGAATTGACGTGCTCGTTTCCGTAAAAAGAAATCATAATAAACATATGTAAATAGCTGAAGAAAGTTATAACAAAAGGACATTTTTTACCTTTATAGAATGGTTATAATAAATTTGAACAGGAAATCGTTTCGTCAATGTATTTAAAAGCAGTGGTGTGAAGGATAATGCTACAAGAAACGTATTAGCAACTGAAATAATAGAATTAGAATTGTTGAAAAAAAAGAGTCAACCTATAGTAAAAAGCATCATTGACGGACGTTCAGCCGCTGCTGCCCATAAATAATTTGAAAGAACAGGAACCATAATTGCACCGGCTATTGATGAGGAAATCGATAAAATCCAAAAAAAAAATGTCATGGAAAATAAAAATAGATTTACCTTTGCGCCAAAAACAGCCCTTGACAGGATATCATGAGGTGTTTTCAAGGAATTTGGTGGCAATGTCTCTTGTGATAATATGATTGCATGTCCTCTATCCTCTGAAGAAATAGAATTAAATGCAACTGTTGATGAAAATCTATCTGGAAAAATAAAATAAAATAAAAAAGAAACTAACATGATAACCCTCGACTATTTACAATATTAGAAATTGGTATTCTTCTTATGCATTTGATAGCTAACATTTTTTATTTTCCTATAAAAGCATTAGTTCTAGTATAATAAAAGAAAATTTAAGAAGGTGAACACAACCTCAATGATTCATTAATAATGTAAAAAAGAAAAGAAGTTTATTACTCCACGGTATACTAATTTTTTTCAAAAGGCAAAGATTATTATATCTAATAAGATATCAAAGGTAAGTACAATAATATTATCAATTCAGAGGCGTTACTTCTTACGAATTCGCAGTTCCTGCAGATAAAAACTTTTGACTATTTCAATGATTATTTACCCTCACTGGTGCTAGATTTTTTGATTGTCTACGAGCAACAGGTTGACGACGACCACCAGATGGTCCTGGTGCATCATCAGGTCTCGCAGGGATATTATCTCTATCAGGAGAAGTAAATCTTACATGCCAACGACGGTTCCTTAAGCGACGAGGTTCTGGAGCCTCGCCGTTTCCATTATAATCTTCCATTATAGCATCCTCTTCATGAACCTGCCGCGGACTTTGAGGCGGTGAAATTACTTCTTCTTTAATAGGAAAATTCTGTCCAGGATCAAGAATCTGAAAAAATGTTTAATAAATATATAACGAATTTACAACTTCCTCAGCTTCTGGTTCTTCTCCTTCTAACTCATCAGCAAAATGAGCGGGTGATGGCTCTCGGACTGCTTCAATAGGAGCTGGAGGTATTTGAGGTTCTGGAGGAACTACATGTCCAACTTCCGGTTGAGGACCCATCTCTCTCTCAAATGCTGCTGCTGCTCTCTCTATGGCTGCCCACTAAAACAAATAAAAAAAAAGCTCAGCTACTTACTCGTTCTTGTATACGTACACGATCACGTTCTCGTTCTTCTAAAAGGACTCTTTGATCGTTACGCTCTTGTTCACGTCGTCTTCCACGCATTTCAGCGGCTCGTCTAACTCTCCCATCACGATGAACTACATGGCGATGTAAATCTCTCATTTCACGATGCGCATATCTTCGATGCTGAAATCAAAGATATATTAGTTCTGTTCTACGTACAATTTCGAAGGGATTAATTTCTTCGAAATTCAGAGCCTCTCGAGGAGTTTCAGGTCTTTGTTGAGCTGGATTCTCTTGTGGCGTCTAAGAAAAATTTTAAATACGGAAATGCAAAAACTTACATCTACAACTTCAATATCGGCAGTTTCCTGAGGTTCCATTTTAATCTGTTGCTCAAAAACACCAAGTTCCTTGAAAAAGTTAACCAGATCATTATTTAAATCGGCGAAATGTACATCAGTTGTATTTACGAAGTTATAGATGTTATGTTGGAGCTTAAAGAAAAATAGGTAAAATAGGTAAAAAAGTATTACAGCTTCATAACGATTAGCTATTTCTTTAGCCTTATCAACAGAAACTTGCACAGTTCCCACAGCGGTAAAAATTTGATTATCAAGTTTTGAAGCAAGTTGAGCAAATGTAGACATTCCGTATTGTACAGTCTAAATTCAATAAAAATATATAGAAATTCTCCTACACTTCCTAATCTCGTTTTTGCTCTTTCAGCTAATGATGCAAATCCATTTTCAATACGTTCAAGAGCTTGATGAGCACGGGCAGTTTGAAGACTGATTTCTTCTTTAGCTTTCTGAAAATATTAATGTTATTTAGTGAATTATTTAACCGCGATATCCTCTTCTGTTAATAATTTGACTTCATCTATAGTATGACCATTATGTTGACGTATGGCACACATTGCGCAAAGTTGGGTCTAAATAATCTTATGAAAATATTAAAAAAAATGGACCTTAAACTTTTGAGTGCAAAAATCAGTTTTACAGGAGAAAAACCATCCGCTAGAAAGAGACGTCTGACAACTTTCACATTTAAGTGTACCTCTTCTTGCTCTTTCTTTATCTTTATTTATATTTAATCTAGCAATCATGTCTAAATAAAGACAGCTTAGAACTGATAAATTCATACCTTGAAGACGATAATTAACAGGTAATCCTTCTGGCGGTACACGGGTAGGTCGACGACATTCGGGACAACGAATTTCAATAGCTAAAAGATATTAAAAACTAATGAGATAACTAAACCCCGACGATTAGCCCCATCATGTTCACGGTCTCGCTCACGTTCACGCTCTATTCGAGGTATCTGCCAACCTCTCATTTCGTCCCAAGGAGGTCGCATAGGCCTATGTGGTAGTATTCCAATACGTCGTGGAATCATTCCGAAGTCCTCCAACTATAAATTAAAATTGTTTTAAGGTTTCTTACCATTTCTCTCTGCATTTCTCGTTCGGCACGATCCATAGCATCTCCCATACCTCCTAATCCAGGAGGATGTTGTATTCGATGAGGAGGAGCTCTCTCAGCTCTCTCGTTGCCATTAAATCCAAGCATAGCTAAACGATCGTGCTGCTGAAACCATTAAATGAACTTCTATAAAAACCTCGGCCATTTGAGCAGCTAGTTGAGCAGCCATGCCTTCAATATCAATACCTTCACCTCTTTCATGAGTACACTACAATTTATAAATTTTGTATTAGAAAAAAAACTGACTAATCGATCAACACAACTTGCACAATAAGAATGGCCACAACTTAATTGAAGTGGACGTTGAAATTGTGTGTAACAAATTGAACATTCCAGAAGATCATCAAAAGCTCCAGCAGGATCCTGTGATATTGCGTGAGATGTTGAAGGGCCCGCCACAGATTGCATTACTTGAAAAAAACAAGATTACAAAAAAATTATAAATCGAGAAGAAACATGAAAAAAATTGTAGAACACTAAAATAAATAATAAAAATGAATTTCTCTACTGTAAAAAAGATCATTGTGGCATTCTAGAGCTCGTTGCGGCGAAAATGTTATTACACCATTTCCATAATATTCGGAAATGTTAAAAGAAAGATTTAAGCCATTTGGTACGACAAAAGTATAAGCAGTATGAATTTAAAAAATATAGTATCTTTTATAAGATATCCTGTAAGAATTGCGTTTGAAGAGATGAAATGAAAATAGCAAATTTTTCAAAAATTTCAATCTAATTTTCTCTACTTTGCTAGTCCCTCTTGGAAAAATAGCCTTTCTAGCCGGCACAATAGCCGATTGACCTTCCCCAGATGGCGAAAATTGCTTCGACCAGCTTCTTGACTGTAGCCGGCAACTAGTTTTCACACCTCTTCAAGTTGCCTCGAGAGTGCCAGTGTTACCGTCATTCGTCTACCTACATGAAACTCAACGAAGCACATGATTATGCCAAGACAACATTTCAAATAGCCTCACTGGTTTCTATTTTTGTTCTATTTTCATCTGGTATTCTTTTTTGCATGATTGCTGAAGATATTGAACAATTTGGTAGACATTATAAAGATGAAACCAATAAAATAGATGTAAGTTATAGAAAAACGGAATATTGGTTTTCAGACAATGAGAATTGAGTCACACGATATAATAGATTACAAAATGCGAGAAAAACGTCAATCATTCTTTCAAAGGCGTAATCACAATTTCAATACACGTCATAAATTAGATTCGAGAAATGGAGATTCTCCGAAAATATGTGGTAGGTTTAAAAAAAAGTTGGGGCTTGAGTATTAAACTCGTAAAATAATGAGTTTAATACTCAAGCCCCAACTTACTTCAAATATTCATACCTCAGTAAGTTAATAAACTTCTACTTGATTGCCTTTAAATTACATAGCAACTGATTCTTTACCTAAAAAGGAATTAGTAATCAATAAAAAGGCAGTGTAAAACCAACAGAAATGGCTAACATCGCACAACGAATACATGAACAACAAAATAAGCTGAATTGTATATTGCTTTTCTCTGACTTTACTTGTTTTCTATGTTTTTACCTTTTTACTGTTAGAAAAATCATTTTTTACTTTTTTTTAATTGTAAAAATAGTAAACTTTACAATACAAAAGTTATATAAATGATAAAAAAAAAAGCCATATATCACTTTATTTGAATGTCCAAAACATGGGATTTTTTTAACGGTAATATTTAACTATCAAACTTATTTTCAATATTTTAGATTGCACGGTTATTCAGTGCCCTCGCGGAGCTCGTGGTCCACCAGGTTCTGATGGTGATTCAGCTGAAGATGGCCTTCCCGGTAAGCATGGCAAGCCAGGAATGGACGGAATTTTCCTCGTAGAAGAAATTCAATGTCCTCCGTGTCCGCAAGGGCCTAAAGGACCAGATGGGGATCAGGGAGAAAAAGGTTTTTATTTTTTATTCTAGATAAATTAATTCTAGGAGAACCTGGGAAATCAGGAATCCCAGGAATGCCGGGACATGATGGAACAAATGAACCTGGACCTATGGGTGAACCTGGCAACCGGGGACAATCAGGTCGACCGGGAAAAAAAGGACCTACAGGAGAGCCGGGACAAGATGCTGTTCAGCTGATAGGCGTGCCTGGACCGAAAGGACCTGATGGCCCGCCAGGTTTCCCTGGTTCCCGAGGAGATTCGGGTGAAAATGGAGCCCCTGCTCCACCAGGGCCGGAAGGATTATCCGGACCGCAAGGAGAGCCAGGAGAGGATGGAGAATATGGAGTCAGAGGAGTGCCAGGAAGGAAAGGCCCTCCCGGATTAGATGGAGGTAAATTCGTAGTTCAGAAAATATTTAAAAAAATCACTTAGATTAGAAGAAAAGGAAATTACGCATTGACGTAAAAGTATATTACTTAAGTAGTAGGGTGACCATTATCTGCGAAAGTATAGAACATTCCTTACAATTTTTACTTTTTTTTAAACTGAAGGTATTTGGTGGTGTTTTTTTTTTACAAAAACTGTTAAAAGCATTAGAAACTTAAAAAATTTTTTTTTGTTTTTAATCTGATTTTTAACTGACTTGACCTATTACGTTTATTTGGCAAAACGAAATATAGACTGAAAGACTATAACTTTTCTATTTTCGGATGTTTTTCAAGCATTCAATTGTTAAAAACTTATGAGTTTTATCTACAATATTTGTAAGAAACAATAATAATTTCAGTAGTTAAAATTCCAGAAAATGAAAAAAAAATTTGCAGAAAGTGGTTTTGGTCATATGTTTGCTGATCACCCCTTGAAAAATAATTTTTTAATCCAATTTTGCTCTCCAGAAATGAAAGAAAAATTCAGGATATTGTAATTGCCCGCCCCGTGAAGGTTCCGGCATCGCCTCAGTCTCTGGCAGCGATAATTTGCCTCTCACTTGGGAAGAGTATCGTCGCGGAACCATTAGAACTGCTGCCGTTCCAGCAACCGAGAGTAGAACACAATATTCGAGAAAATTTCCTGGATCTCGACAACCACACCTACCCGATTCAGTGGCGAGAATCACTAATTTACCGGATAGTGATTTTTCACAACAGTTAGGACAAGCAACAGAAGAAGAAGATACATATCCGAGAGCACCTTTATCACATTATGGGAATAGGCCACAGTATATTGAAGTGAGACAAGCGAAAATTAGGTGAGTTAGAGGTTAAAAGCTTCTATTTTTAATGGCGAAATTATACTTTGTTTTTTATAACACTTCGATATCCTAAATATTTTTCAACCAAATTTCACCAAGATAAACCTTTTTTCAGTCATTCTCCCATGATTCCACTGATCGACTACAAGGATTCTCGTGAAGGGGTCAATAATGTGAGACTTTGTTTTTCAATTTTCTGACAGCTACCTTTTTCAGCGCGTGGTAATGTCTACAAAAAATCGAAATCGTGCAGTCGTTCGCGGCAGTTCCGTTGATTTTGATCTCCGTCGTCGATTATAATGTGAAGAAAAGTGTTTATAGCAACAATAAATAACAGGATATGTTGAGCTATTTGAATCTAGAAATTCCTATCTATTGATATCCAAGGGCGGCTGGGTTGTGAGGAACAGGGATCGGGGCGGAGTTAGTGTTTTCTTCCGGGGCGGTAGCTGGAGCACTACCAGGATATCCATTTTCAACTGGAGTAGATGTCTAAATAGTCAATTTTTACGTGGAAGAAAAAAATTAAAGATTTTCTTTCTTTTTAAAATTAGAAAAACTCACTGATGGCTCAGCTGGCGGTGCTGGAGCGTCAGTTTTTGCCGGAATTTCGGGGTGTTTTGGCGCTTCATTGACCTTTTCAACTTCCGGATAGCCTTCAGAAGGAGATACCGAGGTTTCGGTAGATGGAGTTTCTTTGGGAGCCTCTGTGGGAGCAGCAGTTTCTTCCTTTGGAGCCTCAGTTGGCTTGTCATACCCTTCTACTGCGGCTGGTGCCGGGGTTTCAGCTTTGACTTCTGGTTCTGGGTATCCACTAGCTGAAGTTTCTTTGGGAGCCTCTGTGGGAGCCTCTGTAGGGGCAACAGTCTCTTCTTTTGGAGCCTCAGCTGGCTTGTCATACCCTTCTACTGCAGCTGGTGCTTGGGTTTCAGCTTTGACTTCTGGCTCTGGATAGCCTCCAGATGGTGCTACTGGTGCTTCAGATGAAGAAATTGGGACTTGGGTCTCCTTTGGAGCTTCAGTAGGAGCTGGAGTCTCAGGGGTTTTCTCTGGCCCGGGTTCTGGATAGCCGGCTGGAGCTACGGGAGCCTCTGTTGATGGAGCAGTAGTTTCTTCTTTCGGGGCTTCAGATGGAGAAGTCTCACCACCATATCCAGATGGAGCTGTTGGAGCTTCGGTTGGTTTTGCTTCAGGCACGGGGGCAGGGGATTGCTCTTCTCGTGCTAGAACTTCAGCGGAATGATCTTTTTTCGATTGAGAAGGAGCAGCGGCGGCCTCCTTTGATGGCTCTGGGTATCCACTAGCTGAAGTTTCTTTGGGAGCCTCTGTGGGAGCAGCAGTTTCTTCCTTTGGAGCCTCAGTTGGCTTGTCATACCCTTCTACTGCGGCTGGTGCCGGGGTTTCAGCTTTGACTTCTGGTTCTGGGTATCCACTAGCTGAAGTTTCTTTGGGAGCCTCTGTGGGAGCCTCTGTAGGGGCAACAGTCTCTTCTTTTGGAGCCTCAGCTGGCTTGTCATACCCTTCTACTGCAGCTGGTGCTTGGGTTTCAGCTTTGACTTCTGGCTCTGGATAGCCTCCAGATGGTGCTGCCGGAGCTACAGATGATGAAATTGGAGCCTCCTTTGGAGCTTCAGTAGGAGCTGGAGCCTTTTCTTGCTCGGAATAGCCACCAGCTGAAATTTCTGGAGCAGTTTCTGGAGATTTAGGGATTTCAGTACGAGTAGAAGTCTCTTCTCCATAGCCTGAAGAAGGAGCTGGAGCTGGTGGCTTGGTCTCTACTGGAGCCGATGGAGAATCGTATCCAGAGGCGGAGGATGAAGAAGTGGAAGAGACAGAGGATCCATCAGACGGAACAGAAGAAGATCCTTGACCAGAAGAGCTAGAACTAGTTGCCGCTGGAGCTGTAGGTCCCGATACATCCGCTTGTTCAGCGGTTCCTTCATGTTTCAACTCCTCATGGAAACCAAAAATTTTCAAAATATTTTCGTCATTGATATCCTTGATTGGATAGAGTCCGGTCGGGGTATTAACAGCAAATTCGCCATTCGCTTCTGCTTGCTTTAGTCTAGCTAGAACACGATTGATCTTGTCCCTGAAATTTGTTATTTAATTTTCTCAATTTTCATGTATGAAAATTATTGTTCGGAAAATAATGAACGATAATCTATATGTTTATAGAAAAATCCTGAATTTCCAAACAACTTTAGAATAATTACTTCTTATTCACTGCCAAGGCTCTCATTTTCTTAAAAGAATTTCATGTCTCAAAATGGTAAGACTGTAAAAACTTACCGTAACGGATGGGGATTAGCAGCAGCTGAGACAAAAAGTCCTACAACAAATAGATAGATTCTCATGAATAGAAGAGAAAAGACGAGAGGAGAGACTGTTTAGACATAGAAGATTGGCGGGCTTTATACCCGCCCCGAGGTCCCCCTTGTCATTTCGATCCGGCGCCTGTTTTTTGCCTCAGTTAAAGAACAGATCTTACCCACCGCCGTTTACGATGATATTGCGTAATAAAAGGGAAGAAATGAATATCAGGTACCAATGGCATCAAAGGCAAATTATGTTGATTTTGTTTTTTGAACATTCAGATAGTTGGCTCTAGAAGTGGAGGAATGTTTCCCGGTTTAAAACCTGACATCATTCAGTGCCACTTTGAACTTTTAAGAGCCTCACAAGGGTTTCAAACTGGTGAATAATAATGCGATAAAGGGTTTTTTGAATGTCGATCGTTGACCAAATCGGAAGCAATAGAAGAGTTGTCGCCTACCAAAGGACATCCTGGTTCAATTTTTTTTCTTTTAACTAATCTAATATCAATGAAATTAAAACCTTCAAGAAAAAAGGGCACTTGTTATAGAAAAATCCGACCTTATGTCATTTTTTAACCTTAAAATTATTTTTTCTGAAAGCTGTATCTATCGGTTTATGAGAGAGAGAGAGAGGAAAGGAGGATATCCGGCCTCCGGAAGTCTCATCACCTTCTCATTTCTTAAATCTATTCCATGTTATGATCGCTTCGATCAGTATCTTTCATCACTTTCCATCCTCACAATAAATCTGCCGAAAGACTATCACTGCCAAATCGGTGGATCGAGTACAAGGGGGAGGGGGATAGAGATAGACATCGGCTGGGGCAAAAAGAAGTGTTGCCAGTCCCCAGGAGCGATAAACTTTGGAGGAGAAAAACAGCCAGACATAAAGAATAAAGATTTGTCTAGAATTCCGGTCTACCAAAAAATTCCAAAAATTTTATTTTAGACAATTTCAAACTTATTTCCCAATTTTCCAAATTTTTTTTCATCATCCAATTGGGACTTTTTTTTTTAATATTTGTCTCCACAATAGTGATATACAAAGTAGAACTCACAAAAATGCCTAGACATTGAGAAAAAGATAGAGATCTTTTTGAATTCATCGATCAAGCTACCAATTGTCACTCTTTCTACCAAACACCTGACCCCACGTCCTAACATTAAACTATCCGTCGTCTGCTCACGTGAGATCTGGTTCGTTTTTGCAAAAGAACAGGCTTCTCTTCACTATTTTCTGCTTTTATCCGACTATCTATCCGACTGATCTAAGACGGTTTTTTTGTCATCTTGATCATAGACGTTTAATCGCCGACAAAATTTATTTAAACTAGGAAAGTCTTAGAAAAACATACATCGGGTAGATTGTGGTTAGTTGGGAAATCTTATCAAAGACGTCTTTTATGTGCCGACAGAAGAAGGATTATTTCACTGCTTTTTTTTTCTTTGTTTACACATTTAAAAAAATTCATAAAGGTTAGCAAAATTATTTACTTTTTTTTAGTTTTTAGTAAAAATATAAGAAAAAATTAGAGAAATTATCTTTATTAGAAAAATACTTTTTTACTTACTTTTTTTTACTAGTTAAAAATTTAGGTAATGAGAAAAAAAAATAATTGTAATTTTTTTATGCTCATAAACTGATCTACTAGATCAATATAATTTAATTAGATTTCAAATTATTTTAACTTTTTTTAAATGACTTTCCAAGAAAAAAATTCTTATTCGAAAGAAACTTTTTTTCTCCTGATTCTTTTTATTTTTAAGATGTCTGCTTCTACTACAGCAGAGTTCGAAGGTGTGGAGTCGGCTCTTGCGAAAAGTCTTTCTGGCCTCGATCTAGAGCATGTATCGAGGATTTTATATGGTCGTCCTCATCCGTATGAATTGCAATTTCAATTTTTTTCAATTTTTTTAGTGTTCTCTCCCTACCCGAGGCTAGTTTAGTTGCTGAAAAGGAAAATTTCGAATTGAAAGCTTTCTCCGTCTCCGCATCTTCCGAACAGCTTCGATCCCCTCATCGAATCCGTGTGGCCGCCATCCAAAATGCCATCGTTCTTCCCACCACCGCTCCTGTAGCAGAGCAAAGAGAAGCTATCCATAAGAGAGTTGGGCAATTGATTGATGCTGCAGGAGCTGGAGGAGCGAATATTATCTGTCTTCAAGAAGCTTGGAGTGAGTTCAAAAAATAAAGACGAATTTAAAGTTGAATTTCCTCTGTAATTTTTTTTCTTTCTCTAATATTTTTTCTTAAATTACAAATTGAAACCAAAATTTAAAAAATTAATTAAATTTTTTTCTACTTTTTTCTTTCTTTCAAGGTTTTCCGGAATTTAAATTTTAAAAATAAAAACAATTCTGTCGATCATAAACATGCAAAGAGTTTTTTAATTTTCAAATACTGACAAACAAGAAGAGAAAAATGTTTAACTCTTTTTTTTTCAGCTATGCCTTTCGCCTTCTGTACTCGTGAACGCCTTCCATGGACCGAATTCGCCGAGTCAGCTGAGACGGGACCGACAACAAAATTTCTCTCTCAACTCGCCGCCAAGCACAATATGGTCATCATCTCTCCAATTTTGGAGAGAGATGAAGCAAAGGACGATGTTATTTGGAACACTGCTGTCGTTATATCAAACACCGGTCGATTTTTGGGAAAAAGTCGAAAAAATCACATTCCCCGGGTTGGAGACTTCAATGAAAGCACCTATTACATGGAAGGAAATTTGGGACATCCGGTGTTTGAGACGGCTTTTGGAAAGATTGCTATCAATATTTGTTATGGAAGACATCATCCGCAGAATTGGATGATGTACGGACTCAATGGAGCTGAGATAATCTTCAATCCATCGGCGACAGTAGGAGGTTTGAGGTAAGAAAATTGAAGTTTCCAATCCATCACCTGCGCTAATCCCATTTATGCGCTGATATTTTAGAAATTATACCTAGGAGATCAAAACTATTTTAGGATATTTACTTCATAGTGAACGGAAAATTACCTTCTTGAAGCGATTGATTTCAGTTTCTGTAAAAAAAAAACTATTTTCAGCGAACCTCTTTGGGGAATCGAAGCCCGAAATGCTGCCATCGCCAATCATTGCTATACTGTCGCCATCAATCGCGTAGGAACCGAAATCTTCCCCAAC
Source organism: Oscheius sp. DF5120 (assembly GCA_932521415.1). Classification (NCBI taxonomy): domain Eukaryota; kingdom Metazoa; phylum Nematoda; class Chromadorea; order Rhabditida; family Rhabditidae; genus Oscheius; species Oscheius sp. DF5120. The sequence continues at coordinate 7,391,386 of OW051462.1, forward strand.
GAATTTACATCGGCTAATGGACAACCAGGTAGTTTTTTTTTCTTTTTTTAATACTTCTTTCAAGCCCATAAGGACTTCGGTCATTTCTATGGTAGCAGCTACATCGCCTGTCCTGATGGTAGTAGGACTCCCGGTTTGTCAAGGACGAGGGATGGTCTATTAATAGCTGAAATTGATTTGAACCTTTGTCGTCAGACAAAAGATGCTTGGGGATTTAGGGTAAGGAAAAATTGGTAATAATGAAGAAAAAGTTTAGATGACAAATAGACTAGAACTCTATGGAAAGAGCTTCACTGCCGCTGCTCATCCAGACTATAAGCCTGATATTCGCAGAGAATAGTAATGAATATTGTTTTTTTTAATAATATTTGAAAGAATTACAAGTATTGAAAGGCTTTTTCGCTAATCTTCACTTTTCTTCAGATCCCTTTTTCATTTATCAGACTTATTACACTATTTTGACTGTCTTACGCGTTTAACGTTATCCTAGGACACATATTTCATTATGAAAGAGTCGTCGCAACAGAAATCTCCTTCTTGAGTCATATAAGGCCTCAATCTCTGGCCACAAATAGTTCATTTTGAAAGCAGAAAAGGTATAAGATATACATATATACAATAACTAAGGACAATTCTCATCGGGATAGCAGATTAGTGGAGTTGTGAATGGGGCGGCGACGGAAAATTGACGATAGGGACGGGTTCGACTGTAATTCCATTACCTTCCGTTTACCATCAGACTTACATAGTAACATAGGTTGGCACATCTTCCGTGACTCCTCGTCGAAGACTTCTCGACGGTCTCTGGGCCTCGTAGGCAGGGTCAACTCGACTCCATTCGCGGAAGAGATTGTCGGATTTCGCGTCGACACTGAAAAATAGCACATAGTAATTGAAGTTGATAAAAGTTCTTTTTATTTTTTAAATTATCAGAAAAAAATTACTTTTGTTCTTCTATATAAACATTGTTTTATATTTTATGATTCATAGAAAGAGTTTCTGTAGTTTATTTTTAAAAAAAAATTAGTGACTGTTTTACCTGTAATCTCTATCCGTTCTCGCCATTTGTGGAGAATTAATGGTCGCTGCTCTGTTCAACAAAGACAGCCTTCTCTGCTCTAAAAAACATTAAATTGAATCGATTTAAGTAAATTTTACCTAAATCACTTCCAGAGGAGTCCATACTGCTGGCAAAAATAGGCTCCGGTCCCGATGACTCGACGGAATTTGAGTCCATGCTGGAAACTGCGGCGGTTGAGAGAATTTTTCGCTGGACCAACAGAGATCTGAAGGGGAAAAATGAAGCATAGAATTGGAATCATCGGGAAAAATTCAGTCACTGTTGATGGGATTTGGAAGGAAGTCACTTATGTGAAAAGCAGGAGTATTTACGGAATAGCTGTTATTTCTTTTGCTTACTTACTATTATTTTTATTATGATATATTTAGGTTCTACATAAAATTAAAAATTTTTAGTTATTTGAAAACTGAGTGTGTGCTCCGTTTACATTTTTTAAATTACTGATTTTGTTCATGTAAAAATGGGATAGAATATAAATATTAAAAATTGAAATAAGCAAAGCAAAAAACTTTTGCTATTCAGTAAATGTTTCATCTATTTCTGAGGATAAATTCATGCACTCTTACGAAGACAGTCGACTGGGCATGTCTCCCCATGGTAACGGGCTTCGCTTTCTTCTTCTCTCAAAACTCCCGAAACTAGCGTGATTTTGAAAAGGAACAATCGTTTGTGAGCCGTGAAATGACCGCGGCATACTGTAGTCGTGTGTCAAAGAAAATTCATCAAAATTCGTTTTTTTCGTTCTTGTCAAAGATTCATAGTAAACTGGCTCAAAACAACCATAATTCCAATCGTTATAGTCATTTTTGTGCTTAGAAGCCCTAAAATGAAAAAAATCAGTTAAAAAAAGCGAAACATGCACCGAAAACTCATTCGTCTGGCATGAGCATCAGAAAATGGGAATCTATGAATTTTTTTAGGAATATTTTAAGGAACCTTACGATAGATATTGAAGATGGTTACTAAAAGGAAAAAAATCCATTTCAGTTTTAAAAATAAAAAAAACTTACTTGTACTTGCTTCGTTTTCTATCAGCATCTTCTATTCGTCTCATTGGCTCCATCATTGGTGCTGTACAATGCGAATCTGTATTTGAGTCAAAAGATGTCGAAGCACTTGATGGATCGCTAATTCCCAAGGCGTGAAGTTGTTCAAGATGGCCTTTAGCAGCCCAAAGAGACTGACAAGCAACGGAAATTGAGTCCTGAAGAAAAAAAATTTTTTCTCATAAATTGTGATAAAATTCTTTAATTAAGAATTAGTTAAGGCATAGTTAAATAAAAAGTTTTAAAAAACCTACAGTAGCTGAAATATTTCTACTAGTTGTAGCCAGAGACGAAGCACGGCGATCGACTGACAATCGACGTTGATTGGAAGAAGCATCGAATGATTTTGCCTAAAAGTTACTTACACTTATATAATAAAAAAGCTTTTTTTTTACAGCAAGCGAAAAACCAGCAAAAACTTCTATCGAAATAAAATGTACTGTAGAGCACAATTACGTATATTTTAACGGAACAAAATATGAATTTCTTTTATTTATTGGTTTCAAATTTTTGCTTTTTACTAGAATTAAAATATTAGCCATTTTCTAAGTATTTTTACAATAATACTTAGAAAATTAAAAAAAAAAATTAAAAATTTTAAAAAATCGGATATATATATTTTGTATTTTAGTTCACTTTTTCTTTTTGTTTATTTATTGCTATATTTTTTTATTTTCAGAATTAATCTTGTTAAAAATGGTAAAATATACGCATCAGATGAAAAGAGAAATAACGAAGAAAATACTTTCGACGTTTCTTGAAGAAAACGTTCCTGTAATAGTTGGAAGAAAAGCGACCGATGAGGAAAGATTGACTTTCGAGAATAAGTTCTACAGAATGTATGAAACATTCGATGAACAATTATTTAGTTGTATGAAAGGAGCTGTGAGATTTGCTGTTGAGGTAAGTTGTTTACTTCACAATTACGTGAGCTTTCAGACTCGTCGACCTTCACATTTCATTATTAACGATGATGAACTGAATTATCTATTCAATTTAGTTGTTAATAAAGGAGATAGCAACGAGCGATCGAGAGGATTACAGTTGACCTTAGAAAAATCAATTATGGACACAAAGAGTCGTAAAAGAAAATATTCAAGGGAATCCTCACCGTCAGCTGCTTCTAATGTTCCAGTGAAGGAGAAAATTTGGCTGACCACATGGTTGCTTGAAACATATCTTGAAGAAGGTATCATTGCTCCTTTGACAAGATTTTCATCATACGACGAGCAAAAATATTTTCAAGTCAAATTTTTTGAAAAGAATGAAAGTACTATTATGGCATGTTTGATCAATCTTAGCCACTCATTGAATCTACAAGTTTTTTTTCATAATCTTTTTAATTTTTCAATTCCAGTTAGGTAACCCGCCACAATATGTTCGAGATGATACTGTACTTAACAATCTCTACAGAAAAGTTGTCGAGAAAGGACTGCAACATAGATATAGTAATCAAGAAACGGTAGTCATTACCGAACCAACGAATAAAAAAGGGCCAATCAATGTGTTTGACACTGTTAAGAATGAAATAGACAATGGAAGCTATGATTTGCTGGCAAAATCGACGACTATTTCGAATGAAATTGATATAGAACAAAGCGATTGGCAGACGGCGACAACGAAAATGCAAAAAACAATTGAAGCTTGCGATAGACAAATGAAATATATTAATGAGCAAGAAAAAGAATTGAAAATCGGCAAGATGAAATTGGAAGAAAGTAAACATAAAATGAAGAAATTACATCAAATTTTGGAAAAGAATTTAAACGAAAAAGAAAGTTATATAAAGCAGCATTGCATGGAAAAGAGGTAAAAAATTATTTTACTTTTTATGAAAATGTTTAGGTCCAACTAATGATGACAGTTGCTAGTCGACTGAAAAATGCCTACATGGTTTTTTGTTGTTGTATATTTTGTAAATTTTCTTGATTTTATTAAAATGTTTGTTTCAAGTTCTCTTTACAAAACTCTTTTGTTGATTCATTACTATTTTCTAATTGTTTTAGAAATTATATAGCACTAGTAAAATAGACAATAAAAAAAAGTGAAAAATTTACGAAAATCATTGCTGCAAGTTATCTTTTTTACCTGTTTTTGGAAGTTATGTCGGTTAGAATGCTCCAAATGATGGTCGATCATCGGCTTCGGCTCGTTTATAGTCGGAATGAACATAGTCTGTGCCGGTTCTCGATAGATCGTTTCTCTACGATCGTACTGATACTAAGTTGACAATCTTTTTAGATTTTTTTATTTTTACCTGTATTGGCTCCATCATTCTGCCGATTTCAACATCCTCATATCCCGGATTCCATGATCTTGAATGTGCATGACCTCGTTCATAAATTTTAGGAAATTCAGGAAGAGGTGAGGAGTTTTGCTTTCGCATATTTTGAATTCCTTGAATTGCATCACTTCTGGCAAATTGGCTCATTCGTCGCTGTCTTTCGGCATACTGTTTCTGGAAAAAAAAGTATGACTGTGCTTATCAGCTGCTGTTTCAACTACAAAGGGCGTTATTAACAGCAGTCATCGAAAAAGATGACGGAACGTGATTGATAACTCGTTACCGGATTTTAGTGACTAAAATGATCAGAAACAGAAACAAGGGTAAGTTTTTTCCAACTTTTTAATAGAGTCAGTTTCAGTAACCCACAATCATCATCATATTAACCTTGTTTTTACCATAAAAATTATCAAGTCCGCCCATTTTTAATCATCACCGGAACTCGTGCTCTTTCCTTTTCCTCCATGAAATATCAAAGATAACGTTAGCCAGCAGGGGAGTACCACATGAAGTTAACTTTTGAAAAATATAAAGTTAATCTAATAAAGCAAACAGAATCAAATGTAGCTGCAAAATGAGTCAAAAAATTGAAATTAAAGCTTTTTTGTCCCGTTTTTTTTACATTTACTACCAAAGAACATCACTCATAATTCCAAAAAAGCCACATTTTTGCATGAAAAATTAGGATTATCGCATAAAACAGAACGGGTTGGCAACATACAGAATGGAAACGTGGACGAGCATGATGAAAAAAAGCAATTTTAGATGAAATCGAGAGTGGACAACAAGAGTTAATAAAGTCCTTGAGTAGCACTTATTGCGGTCGAAAAAGCAACGCAAATACACGTTATCGCTCAAAAAAATTATTTATACATTTTTGAGAAAATTTCATTTTTTTCAACTTTTTATTCAAACAATTTCTACTATTTATTTCATGTGTAACGATTGAAATTTCATTAAAAAATAGATGAAATGAAATTTTAAATCTATTGTATAATTTTGCATTTTGCGACTTTCTGTAGTCGTGACTACGTATTATATTTTTCTTAAAGCATAATAATTTATCGGAGCATTTTCTTGCAAATAAAATTGTTTTTTTTCACTCCCCTTTTACATATTTTAAAGGAGAATAGATTTTAAGTTTTTTTTGTTTTGAAAATGTATGTTTACACTATCTTCTCCCGATTTCAACAATAGTTTTATTCCTAATCAATAATTATCCTGTCAAATGTCGCGAGCTTCTTATCATTGGCTCCAATGATTAGATATAGCCTAGTGTATATAAAGCGGGACAGACTCTTGTTGGCTACTACGCTTATCTCTTATGTTCTACTCCTTTCTATAAATAAGACTCGACTCGAGGCTATGACTATATCTTCCTTTTATTTATTATGAGTCAATCGCTACAAAGTTCAATTCGTCTGTTATCAGTTTATTCGCTGTGATCATTAATATTCAATGGAAAGAGTGACGGATGATATAAAAAGGTTAAAAGGCCGAAATTTGTATACGAACTGCAATGGTTTATTCGATTAAAAATCTATTTTTGAAATTGTTTAATTAATTTTTTTTATTCTTAATAGTTATGCTCTAGCGACAAACTGATTTGAGAATGATAGGAAAAAAAAATTTGGTATCTAATTTATAAAAATGTTGTAATATTTGTTATCTCTATATGTGGCTATATACTATGTTTTTCCACTATATGCCATTATTACTAGAAGCTATTTCTTTTTTTCGGAACATTTTTCTATAATTTTTTCTGCTTATTCTACCCCTTTTTATTGTTCTTATTTTCTCTTCTAATTTTTCTCTTCTGTAATTTAAAATTCATTGTTTTCTATAAACTCACTATACTTTATGTATTTTAAAATGTTTTTAGAATAAAAAATTCTTCTCAGAATCCTAGAAAAAAACACTCATCGTACTAAAATTATTTAAAGATTTTTATAAAGTTTTGCGGATGCTTTTGCAGAAATCTACTTGCTTTCATGATTAATTCAAATATCCTGAAGTCATTTCTTTTGCGATAAAAAATTCCGGAAATCATCGAAAATCCCTGTCTGCTTCTTTGGCTAGCGTATTTGTACAGACTGATGAACCGCCGTGTCAACAAACTTCCGATTTTTTGTGGTCAATCCCCGTGTTCCAATAGAAATTGCATTTTCTCATGTAAGCTATGGTATTGCTTCTATTGCCATAAAAACTAGAAAAAGTCCAGTCTTTCCATAAAAATCGGCACACTAAAACTTCCTTTCTGTTCTCTTTCCTCGCAACATGTTTTGTTATAATTCCTGGCCGCCGTAGATTACGTGTTCTGCTGTCCGTTTTTGGACTACTATACTACTGTTCGCCGACGAAGGCGGCTCTTTTTTCCTTCCCCAGCAGTGGTCGCACAAAGACATAACATTATTGCATGAGATATGGAAATATATTCGTTTAATACTTTAGATTACCGTCAAGTCTATTAGGGAAAGATATGAAATGAATAGATGTGATTAGAGATTCGGACTCGGAGGTAAGGCTGAAATTTTTTTTCCATAATAGTTTATTGATTGGCTGTCGGATCGTCTTTAAAATTTGAAAAAAAAATACACAAAAATCCAGGTTTTTTGCTTTTTTCATATTTTTGTCCTTTTGTCCTATTTCCTAGCCTACCCTTTTAGAAGTGTAAAACTGAGAAAATATTTGTCTTAGAGTCGCTCGTTTGCCATTCACCAGTCTCTTTGTCAATATTTAGGACTTGGCAGCTATATAAGGAAAACTGATAAGGGCGTTATTTTGAGTCTTTTCACCAAAAATAGACCGTTGTCACTATGAATTTATAAAAACAAAAAGCATAACCAATAAAATCGAAAATTTCGCAAACTTTATTTCAAAAAAAAAAAAATTCGTTTTGAACATTCTAAAAATTTAAAAAATATATGTTTTGATTTCTTGAAGTCGTTGTGGGGAAAAGTCAGAGTCTATGTAATGACTATAATGCGCTTTGATAATACACATCATCCTTATTTTTGCCAATGAAGACCTAGCCGGTACTTTCCTTATTAGAAAACGAAAAGATGACAAGGTGATGTTAGGAATGCTTCAGTTGCTTGACCTTTTCAATTTTCTTCGCGGTGACGGAAGCGGCGTTGAACAGATGGTTGATGATAAAAGTGGAAGCATTGAGCTAGGAAGCTATTTTTGGACTTATTTTTCCTATTAATTAAACATTCACCCCGGCATATTTCAACCTCTTGTCACGTTCCTGGAATGTTGTTTATTGTTCACTCTAAAGGAGCGTCTTTTGCTCATTGATGATTCTACTCTCGTCAAATTTCATCAGCCATTCATTTTCTATCAAAGGCTTCTTTTATTCTCTCCTACAATTGCTTTTGAAAAATGGATAAGTTGCTTTTCAATCTTTGTTTGAGAACCAAAAGTCAAGCACGATTTGCGAGCAAACATACGCAAATGTAGTGCGTTACGTGAGGTGTTTTTAGCTCAGGAATTCAATTTTTACATTTTTTATATGTTTATTTATAGATAAAGTAACCCAGAAAATATCAGGGAAAGATATAAAATGAAAAAACATTTCAGCCAGAGTATTTCCGTAGTTATTTTCCTTGATAGATTAGACCATGATTTTTCAGGAAAAAAACATTAATTTTGTAATAATCAAAAATATCTCAGCTTTCTACACCTCATGCAATAGTGTTGTTTTTTTAGCACCCATGCTGTCAAGGAATTAGAGGAAAAGAGCTACGGTTATTGACAAAAGAGTGGGCAGGAGAAGGGGATCCAGCCAGTCTTTGACTCATTGAAATATATCCCCCGTTGTCATAAAATTCTCTTCTCGTTTAAGCCCGTTTTTGTCGTCTGGAGTGTGTGTAACACGTCTGGCCGCCGACACATTTGTTTCCCGTTCGAAAACCTTTAGTCGCAACAGCTGTTTTTCTCCCTTTTTGTACTATTGGGAAGTTGTTCTTGGCATCGTTGGTGGCGGTGGTCGGAACAGATCAACGCATCTCTTTCTGTCTCCTTTACATCAAGATAAAAAAAGGCCTTGAACCTGGATGACAGAAGTCTAGAGCAGATAAGATAGAACGTGTCTGCGGACAAATGAGTCTAGCTCGATCGAACGATATTTTTCCTATTTCCTTAATTTTTTTAAAAATTGTTTGAAAAAGGTAATAAACTATCAGCAAAGCTTAAAAAAATTTTTTTTTTATTGGATCAAAAAATTTTCACTTTTGTGAGCAACACAAAAACAAATGAAAAAATTGGGCCTTTCATGAATAAAAATGATTGTCTAATTAAAATTCTCCGCCACGCTTTTCCCTTCGCCTCTATAAATTAACTAGAATCTTTTTACAACCATCACCGTCGTGATTTCTCTCACTAATTAGAACGGGTTGTACCAAACATCAAATAACGGTATCAAATTTAAGGACGTTTCGAAGTTTTTTTAGTGACGAATTGAATTGAATTCATACATTTTTTACCATTCTTGGAAAAATATTCATACCACAGGTGTTTTGAGGAAGATAGAACAGTTAGCAGAACTGAGCGTACAAGGAAATCATGTGTTCTTTGATCAAATTTCATAAATAAACCATATGGCTAATAATTAATAAAAAAATTAGATAAAGAAATAAATGTTCAAAATTGTTTGCAATTTTACGGTATATAGTATTCTGTATATGAGAAGAATAAACTTTACAGAATACAAAATGAAATCCGACAATTTATTGCTCAATTTGTTTATTTCGTTTCACACCTAAAGTAATTAAAAAATTGCAAACAAATTTTTTTATTAAGAATCTTCTCCTCATTCTTTACATTTTGAGCTGCCTATCTCGTCTGTCTCCATTTCTTAAATCTACGTTAACCTCCTCTCTCTTAGCCTATTTGTCTCCCCAGTCCTCCTCTTTTTTACCTTTCAGTCTTCAAATATATGAAGACAAATGAAGCTAACAGTAAGTTCCCATACGTCCTTTATTTTTCTCAGACTCTTCTCAGAGTCCTTCCTTTCTCCCATGAATTTTCCATTAGCGACCGAGGGAGAGAGTCTCTCTCATCCTATTCGGAACTATAGTTATATGGAAATAACGGCAGTCTATGGCGATTTACTAACTGACTAGTTTTGGATAGGTAGGTTCACAGTAATTTATGCCCGTCAAATTTTCTGACTGAGGTCTTTTGCAAAGGAAGAATGAGAAATGTTTATGCTAAAAACTGATACGTTAAAAAATGAAATAGGTAACTTTACGTTAGCCTGCGCGTACAAAAGTGAAGAATAACCGAAAGATTTTTTTTTAAGTTTGAAATCAACCATATAAAAAAAATCGTAATAAGTATCCGTCGTAATATTTCATGCATTTTAGTCAATTTCCTTCAAGGCGAATAATTTTTAATGAAAAAATGTCTAAATAAAATCTAAATTGATGTCAACGGCGGAAACTAAAATTGTATTTTCTATTTTCTATTCTATTGTCTATTTTTAAATCCTAAGTCTATTGACATTCTTTTCTTCCGTTCCTTTGCTGCGTCTACTGTCAAGTTTTTTGGTCGAGCAGATGAAAAATCACAATTTTTAGAGTCCCCTTGTACTTTTAAGATTGTAGTGACCTTAAATAGTACGAAATTGATTTAATTTACTGTTTTTTGAGGATGGGAAATGGTCGCGATAAACTCTAATTTAGATGAAAATGGCTAATTTCACCATTTTTATTTTATTTCAATCTTTTTTGCAGTGGGGACTAACCAATATCAGCTTTAGCTCGAAGGATGTATTGCCAATAACTAATCTGAAAAATCTATTTAACTATTTCAATTTCTCGAATTTCAGTCCCAGTTTTTCTCCCACTCTCTCCCCCGCTCATCGACCATATGATGACCTGGAATTGTTTCTGGAGGTCACCCCGCCACTGTCCACCAGCGTGCCAGTCGACAAGGCCACAAAGTTTTCTCTCATCACCCTCTCAACCGGCATATAGTCTCTCAGCTGGTTATTTTCCGTCTCTCAACAAGTAACCACGCATCGGATGCTCTCTCACGCATTGACCTCACCTGGTCGGGAGACTATATAAGCGCAGCCGAAAGTAAGACTAGGGGGTCCTTTTGAGAAAACATCACTTTCATGGCATTTTCCTGACGACTGACACCTTTTTGAATTTTTAAAGCTCAAATTACTTATTTTTGTTTATCGAGAAAAATTAGTTATTTTATCATGTTCATTAATTTTTTTGGTTTTTAGAAATTGTAAAGAAGGCGATAAAGTGATAGAAAATCTTAATAAAAATATCTTTTCCACATTTTTTGAATCAATTCTCTTCCTCTCATTTCCATGCCGACCAGCCATCTATATTCCTTCTTTACATATTTAACTACTTTTCTTGTCCTTGACATCTTTAACTTTAAAGCTTATCAAAAGTCATTCTATTTATTGCCGTCGAAAATTCGAGTCAACATTGTGTGAGGAAAACAGTTGAAATCCAGAGAAAGCTGTGTAATAATGACTCCCTGGGCGCATCTTAAAGTGAAGGTTACTTCCAACAGATAGATGGCCTACGGTGCATTTTTATTGAAATACTTTTTTTTCTGGTCTTTGAAGGTTCAATTTAATAGGATTTAAAGAAATTAGAGCCCTTTTTTAGAGAGTAAGAGGTGGGACTTTCATTTATTACAAATAATTAGTTTTTTGAATTTCTTCGTTATTAAATAGTTTAGTTGACTAGATTGCAAAATTTGACATAGTCAATTATTCTGGTAAAAAATGTTTTTTTCGGAGCTTTTCGTATCTCCACTATCTGCTAATTTTAGAGGCTTTAAAAACAGGTTCGGTGACATTTCAAAAGACTTCGCTAGACATGAAGTTGTTCTTTGAGTTCTTTTCAGGCTCTTTTTTTCGTTTGGTTTATAATAGAGCTTTAAAAAATTTATACAATTATGTTTAGAAAAAAGGAGAAGTTGAAGATCAGAGATTGTAAGACTAGAACTTGTGGTATCTTCAAAGAAAAAACATGAAATAAAAACAATAATAAAAAAAAGTTTTTAAATACTAAGATAATTTTAACTACCATTTAACCTTTCTTAATTTTTCTCTTTTTGCGCAACTTCATGCCTCTCTCACTCATCAAAACATGCTTGTTCTCGTTCCATCCACTACAATTCCCCCTCTACTTTCTCTTTCCTTTGTAGCCGGCTGCTCAATTATTCGATCGACTGTTTCCATTTGTTGGATTTGAATATTTCATTCACTCGAGTTTCATTCGTCTATGTAGCAGCAGAGAACAAGAGTTCCAGTTAATTTATGATACACGGGGAGGGGTCAGTTGCTCCGACTCCACCTCTTTCTCATTGAGATATAAAAGTCACCATACGAAGTTCTCAATAGAAAGTTTTCAGTTATGAAAATTCGGTGATGGATCCCAATTTACTACGTGTTCTCGCTTCAGGAACCTATCCTACTCCATTATCCAGCCCACAAGAGTCTATAAACGTGGGTTTAATTAAATTATGAAAATTTAAAAATATAAAGTTTTTTTTTGAAAGAATAGAGAAAAAATTAGATTAACAACTAATCCAGCTGTTTATTTGTGTTTACAAAATTAAAAACAAATTTTAGACCATATTTTTTACAAGGATTTTCTATTTTCATCTTTTTTTTTATTGCTATTAATAATTTCATCACTTTCTCCACCTGTTTCGTTTTTTTTTTTGCAAAAAATTCATTCAAAGATTCATCAATCGAAGGTCATCTCGTGACTGGTCTCACGCCTTTTCATCCCGTTATATTAATTTCCGAAACATGGAAGAAAACAATATAAAATGTGGGGGAAAGGATTGAGTCAGGAAACCTAAACAGACAGACGGAGTCACAAGTACTTCCTCTGTTGACCGAGAAAAGTGTTCTGTGTGCTGACAACCCTTTCGAAATATTTAAGAGAGGGGCTCAAGTGTGGTCATACAATGACTTATATTAGGAAAGCCCTTATATAAGTGCTATTCTTGATTGAATGACTCACTATCACAGCCTACACCTTTTTTTTATTGACACTAGTTCCTACATAGTTAAAATAAATGTTTCGCTTTATAGAATATTATATGATTGATTTTTGATAATATTTTGGCATTTTTATTTGCTGCGACAACATACTTACAAATATTTCAAAAAAATTTCAATTTATTTATTATTTTTGATTTTAAAAACTGCTTTGAAAGGTTCAAAAAATTTACTGTTTTCCTTTTTTCTTTCCAAATATTTGAATCTTAGGATTTATGAATAGATATTATTTGATCTGTCGATTCCTCTCACTCAGCTGATCAGCAGCACTTCACACGAACGCGTGGTGACGTTGATCACTGAGTCCGATTGTCGAAAAACGACAATCTATTTTTAGAACAGAAGAGATTTTTAAAAATTTCTGAAACATTTATAGCCATTCGTAATTTATTTTAAAAAAATTTTTCCAGATGATATTCCCAATGCAGCTGAACACCCCACTCTTGCAACATGACCTGCTTCATCAAATGGCGTGTCAGCAATTTCTCTATCAACAAGCCTATTCCCATTTTCTCATGCCTTCTCAGCTACCAACGAAAGCTATCAGCCCCATTTCCCAAGTCCCTCTTACTCTTCCGACAAAGTTAATAGAAGATCTCAACAAATCTGATTCACCCCCTAAATTATCGACAGTTACAAGTTTTTCGTCGGCCATCATTGCCGCATTGTCGTCACCTACTACTACTACTACCCATGCGACGGTTCAACCGTCATGTATTATGAGCCCTCAAGAAAGTCCAAAAACTACAGGTAAGGCTAGGGAAAAAATTGAAAAAGAAGTTTTTCCATTAGGATTTAAAATTCGATAATGTCAAATATTTAAATTTTCTAGAAAAAGGATTTTAAACTATCATATTGCTGAAAAAATTATTGTACTGAAGCATATCAGTCCTATGTTTCTAGAGCCCCATTGTTCCTCTCCCTCCACCTCTAATCAGTCGAAAGACAAAGAACCCGAAGAGGAAGAAGATCTCTTCGTCGATGTGGAATCCGTCGACAATAAAATAGCTAATAAAGATCGTCGGAAGGCGCACGTGGAATTTTTCCGAAAAGTGAAAAGTATTCGTCAGCGAGCTGTCATCGATGCCAGCGGGTTTGTCACCGTTAAAAAAGTAGAAAAACTTTTTTTTTTAGGGAAAAGAGTCTTCCATGTGCCATCTGTAATGAGAAAGTACCCATGCAAGACAATGCTATTCAACTACACGTGAATATTCACGCGGAAGCCGGAGGATTTAGATGCCAACTGTGTGGATATGAGATGAAGGAGAAAGCAAAAATCTATAAGCACATGAAGGACAGACATCCTAATAAGGTTAATTTTAGTTTTTTGTATCGAGCTTGTGTTTATGTTAAAAAATACACATTACAAAAAATAAAAAATTTTTCAGACGATTTTGATCGAAGATCGTCGGAATATGAACAAGCTCTCCGCCTACATTGAACTCGTTTTCCCTCGGTCTTGCTCAAAAACAAAAAAAGACACTTCAAAAGAACTCGATCTACTTATAAAAATACTCGAAGGAAAGAAAATGCCAGAAGTTGGATGCGCTGTTTGCGAAAAAAAGATAGCCGCCACTAAACCGGCGCTAACCAGACATGCAAATAGTCATTCATGGTATAGGTGAGCCTCTTTTTTCTTTAAAAACTTATTTAATACTAAAAAGATTAGTTTTAGTTGAGAAAAATGAAGAAAAGTTGGGAAAAAAATATAAAAAAGTTGTTGATATAAAAATAGATACATGAATACATACCTACAGTAGAAAAGAAATATTTTCATAAAAATTTGCTCAAATTTCGCTGTTTTAAATTTTTCAAACGTAGCCAGAAAATTTACTAGGACTGTGAAAAAAAAAATTAAATATCCTATTCCAGATGCAAATCGTGCAAATTCACAACGGACAACGAGAAGCAGCAAGAAGTTCACCAAATTACGGAACATAAAGTCGCCACTCCCCGTCTGACGAATGAATACAACCTTTGCACTGCTGTCGAAGTTGTCGCCCGTCAAATTACCCGCTGTTTTGGGCATGCTATGTAATAATGTGATGGGGAAACGGAAATTTTTATGTTTTTTTCTTTTGTTATATTCAGAATTCAGTAACTAAATACAGTAAAAAATGCAAAACGAAGCGAGCTACAAATTTTCATTCTGAAACAATTTAAAAAAAATCTGAATACATCAACAGAAAAAAATAGCTTATATGTGTTGCACCCATTTCTGTAATGTATCTTTTTTATTTTAATATTTCTTCTAACTATTTTCTTCCCTCTTTGCCAGCTGCTTTAGGCGCCACAGCTTGCCATGACTCCCCCTTTTTTTATGCAAACGTGTTGTCAGCTTTAATTCTTTTTAATTCTCATTTTTTCCTTTCATTACCAGTCATTTCCATGATCCTCATTTGCCGGCAATTAATATAAAGGTAGTCGGCACGCTGATAAACATTTTTTTCACCATTTTCTATTTTTTTTTAATCATTTTGTTTTTAATCACAAAATGCATGTTGTACTTGCCTAAATCTTAGAAAAAATGATGAAAACTTGAAAATTATTCAATTTTCCATGAAAAGTAACATATCCCACCTCAAGCCCTTCGGTACTCGGAAGTTGACGACCAGTTCCCCGCGGAACGTCACATGATGCTCGACGAATCTGAAAATTTTATTTCTGACACGAATGGTCTGATTTCTCGGGCGGTTTAGTCTCAATGAACAGATGATGCAATGAAAATTTTTGGGAAGAAATGGGGGCTTTCTGCCAAAGAAGTACAAAAGTTTTCATTGCTCTCTATAAAAGTGGTGTATGGACAAAAATACGTAAAAATGTAACGCATTGCGAGAGGCATTTTTTTGATTAATATATTAGTTTTCCCCACATCACGCAACAATTTTAGGCTTCTTTTATTTGTATTACGATAAAAAATCTTAGATGTAGGAGCTTTTCTTCTATTTGAGAATCTCGTCGTCCGTTGCGTACTAACAATCTTTGCTTATTAGTTCTCAAATCTCTATTATATAGTATTATATGATACAATCCTGAATCATATACCAATGCCGCTATCATTCCATTTAGCTACTTCATGAAAAAGCCTTTTTCTGCCCTTATAAGCCTATTCTTTATTTATTCAACTGCTATTTTGCCGACCTTTCCCTATTTGCTCATTCCAACTCACATCGGGTTGATCATTTACAGCTAGCAAATCTGCCGACCGAGCACGGGAGGGAGGCTCAGCAACCGAGAGAAGGGAACCTAAAAAATTTTAATATTAAAAAAGTGTTTGGCGTAATTTTATGCCAAACACGTACAAATTTGTCTAATTATTTTCTATAGAATTTTTTTATTACTGCCCTAAAAATAATTTTAAAAAATTGTGGCTTACTTTTTGTCGTCCCTGTTCTGGTAACATCTTGAATTGATCGCTGAACATAGGAGGGTTCTTTACTCATTAATGGAAAGACTTGAGCCAATTTTGCAGGAGAACCGAAGGAATTATTCGACGGAGATGTGTCAAAACTAAACGAATAATGATTCTTTTTGAGAAAAATGATTACGTTCTATCAGGAAGAACGATATCCAGAGGAAGAGGCAGTGGTCGGCTATGACTCAAAACATCACTTCGTACCTGTTCACGTTTCTGCTCCGGTTTTGCTGTCCTAAAGTGTAATTTCAACTTTATTTTTTTTAAATAAAAATAAATTGCAAAAATGACCAAAAATGCGAATGTAGCTACGTACTTCAGTACTACCAAAATATTAAGAAGACTTATTTATTTTTTATCTTAATCAATTTTTCAACTCACGTTGTGACAGGTGGCCGTTTCTTGAGACAGAATCGGTACAGATAGACGACGGTGATGACGACGGCCAGTCCGCCGACCACGCCACAGACGAGAACAGCGATAGTAAACAGTGGTCGTTGCTCGTCCTGAAGAAAGAAAATGAGCAAGAAAAATAGTAGACAAGTGAGTTGAACCGGGTGAGCATTTTCTATGAGATGGCGTGGCTCTCGAATTTCATGAATGTGATACGAGGACAGCAAATTGCACCTGAAGGGGAAATGAAAGAAGGATAAAGAAGCTGTCGACTGGCTTAACAAAACGTTTAGAGACGGCCTTGAAACAATACTGAAATATTCAGAATTGTCAGTCAATTGTTGGCGAGTAGAGGTAGAAAATGTTATAACATGTCACGTTGATTTTATTAGACGGCTCAAATAAGCCATGCTATGAAGACATAAAAACCTGTTCAAGCAGTTAAAATAGAAGTGGAAAATGATGAAAATCTGAACAGAAACTACATAAAAAAATTTTTTTTAAATACCCTAAAATCTTATAGATAAGAGCGCTTAAAAAAAGACTGGTCTGTGTTGGATATCTATTTGTTTCCTACTTTGGAATTTTTTTTGTGTTTTTTCATTTAGTTAAAAAGTAAAAACTTGAAAAAATATTACATTACCGAAAAGCTCGTGTTTTTCCGTCCTTTTTTTTGTAAAAATTAAATCGCTCTTATCTATAAGATTCTAGGGTAATCGAAGAAAAAATTATTTATTAACTTTAAATTTGTTTTACTTGCTTTTTACTTAAGTAGTTGAAAAATTAGTTTTTTCTACTGAATTAAAACGTCATTGCAACCCAGACAAAAGATTTGACTACAATTTCTAGATTGAAAATAGAGTCTTAACATCCAACCCATGATTTCTGAAGGATGTTATTGAAGAAATGCTTTTCCTTTACTAATTGTGGGTTCATGAGTTAGAAGAGGAGACGAGGATTAGGGTACTCCAACTGGTCATATCTTAAAAAGGGATCTAGAAAATCGTCACCACTGACAACAAATTAGATGTAAAATGAGGTTTAAAGAAGCCTACTGTGCAATTGAAAGTTTCTTGAAACATGCGATTAATCCGATAGAATTAAGTTTTGTCGTCTTATTCAAATCTTAAGACTGCCAGGTGAAATCTTTAATCTCTATAGCTGAAGATGAAAAACAAAGACGACTGCTAAACGATTAATAGACCGACAAGGAGAGAAGGGAAAACATCCAGAAGTCATAAGGCAGCGAAAAGAAGAATTGGATTATGTCAGGAAGAATAATACATTTTTATACCTAAGACGAGATTGTTTTTCGAGCAAATAATTATTTCTATATACTCAATGAATATCTTTTGAAAAAAAAAATTTTTTTTTTTTTGCAAAATGTCATTTTACGAAGAAAATTTTGATTTTTAAAGTTTATGTTTTGAAGCTCATTCCTGCCTCAAGCAATGGCTTTTAGATAGTCAATCGGCTCTTCCAAAGCTGAGAGATTAGTTTGTGAAACAACCCATGAAAATGCATATTTTGAGGGAGAAAATAGCAATTTTTAATCACCATGCAGATTTTTAGCTTTTCAAAATATTTTTAATAAGCAACCCAATCATCGTGCAACTGAAATTTACAGCTGCAACATGATTAGATTGCTTACGTCTGCTCTGCATAAAAAACTAAATCCTTTAAAATAAAAAGCTTCAAGTCTGAAAAAAGGAAAAGCAGGTGAAAGTTGGTGCCCTTTCTACGGCAAACACTTACAAGGACAAATTGTAATTGAATATGGATTTTTATATGCTCAGTCAATTTCTTTCATAGCTCTCAGTTCAATACTTTGCAAACCATAATTTCATGAATTTTTCAATTGAAAAATCGTATTTTAGAGCTTTAATCCTGATTTTTGGTCAATATGTGTAAAGCATTTAATTAGAAAAAATAAAAAATCTCCGTATATCAGTTTTTAATTAAAGTTTTGAAAAGAGCAAAATTTAACGGATAATTTTGAAAAATCCAAAATGAGTTATTTTGGACTTTTTCCGAAAATTAGTCAATTTTATTTTGCAAAGGCCTCAGCTCTTAAGCTAACGATTAATCCACTGAAAGTTCTATTGATTCAGAAAAGCACAAAAAAGCAACACGAAGCCTCTTACCGAGTTTAGAATATCCACTAATACAGGTAGAAAGAAAAGCATAACAGTAAGAAGGAGTAAAACAGAGACGAGAGCATGTTCACAGACATCGAATAGATAATAATAGACTTTATAGAAAGAATTGGTGAGGAGGATGAGGGCTACACACATTGGGTTATTGAGAGATAGGGAGGGGAGACTGGGAAGCCCTAACGAGGCGAAGGATTCCTCGTCAATTTGATAAAATAATAACAAAGACCTTTCTAACTTCCTTCTTTTGACCCCGATCAACACATCAAAACCAGAGAAAGAGAGATGGATGGATTACCAAGTGAGCAGTGCATAAATTATGCAAGGCTCAATGATTAACATTCGATTAGAACGCAGTGGGAGGAGAGAACTTTTGACCTGAAAGGATTAGGGAAAAGGAGGAGAAGAAATAGAACAGGCAATTAGGAAGGGTTCATTGAAGAGTGTTGAGTAGAGGACAATGACCAAGAAAAGGGGGGAATCAGGCCATTATCAAATCAATTCTAAACTTATTTTTACGGCTTACTAGCCAAAAGAAGGATATGATAAGTGAAAAAAAAAATTCAAAATCGGCGTCGCAGATTCCCAAGAAAAATTTTTTTATTTCGTTGGAAAATGGTCGACTGAAAAAAACGCGCCTTCTTGAACTCCGTTTCTTTCGAAAAATCGCCTACTCCAACAATCAAATCACAGCTAAAAACACAAGAAAAGGGATCAAAAATCTCTCTCCCCAAAGAAGGAGAAGACCAAAACGGAGCCCGGCTGTTGTTTTGGACGGAAGTGTCAACTCCAATTGTCCACGGGTAATTCACCGGGTGGTCCGTCGTCCGAAAACAGCCAGCTGAGGAAGGGAAGGGAAGATATTTACTAACGGCTTGTTTAAAGTTTAAAAATGGAGGAAGATAAACTGAGGAAGGCGAAAAAAAGTTCTGAAAGAAGACTACTGAAGAAACTCGATATGAGGCTCTTAATTATCATTGAAGGCCAAAATTTGCCTCGTGACTCAAGAAAATTCGTCTGGGAGGTCCGCGGAATGCTAATGTCAAGTAAATGAACCTTTGGCCGAAAGGTGATGCCTTGGGAGAAGAGACCCCACGACAAAATGACATCTTCCTGATTCAAATTTTTTTAGGCAACAAAACAACGGGAATTCGTATCCAGAGTTAACTTAGGATTCGAATTTTAAAAAAAAAGTTTCCTCGGAATATTCCCCTTCCCTTCATTCTTAAAAAAATTAGTTGTGACTCAATATCGTTCTAAAATCGTTCATCGCCTATCATATCCTTATTCTCCTTCCACTTTCTACTCAAAGTCTATTGGAAAGGGTGATTTTATAAATTGTTCCGTTAATTATTTAAAAAAAAATAACCGACAGTTAAAATGGCCGAAGTGAACCAGCCGGCACCCATTTGTTGATCTTGAAGTCGAAAAGAATTCCTGAAAATTGTATATGACACGGTTGACTAGCCCACAGCCCCTGGTAAATAAGAAAAAGATGAAGATGAGACGACAGACAGACGACGACCACATTTTTCAATTAACTCCCCTCCAGCAGTCATAAAGAATGTCGGTGGTAGTCTTATCGGTTATTCATTAACAAAAGAAGATGAAGAGAGGATGAAGGTTTGCAAAAAAGGAAATTTTAATAATTTCTTCTTTTTTTTTGGAAATTTTTCGATCGTTTCACCAGACATAATGCTTTGTGGCGTAGTTTTTTTTACTTACACCATAAAATACATCTTTCAAGATAACAGAAAGCTTAATTTCAATTTCTGAGATGGCTTTCTAAAAAATAGAATTAAATGAGGGTTTGGTATTTAGTGAATAGGATGGCATAGTTCATTATCAAAATTCTAAACATTTTTTCTTAAGCTGGATGGAACTACGATAAAAGGAAAAATGGTAGTTCAACATGTAACAATTATTATTCCTCAGCCCATAAATAGATGAATATTAAGTCAAAATAGAGCTCCTATATGTCAAAATAATATCTTAGGGTTATACAGAAAAATATCATAGAAATGCTGAAGACTATAACATAAAAATAAGTTGATGGCTTTTATATGATTGAAACATGCATTGTAAATTTAGTATTAAAACAATGAATAGTGACATGATTGATAAAAAACATAATAAGGAATTCATTTTAGTGCATTTTCAAAGCATACGGTATATTCAAGACGGACGTGACTACGGAAAAATTTTAAAGCCAACGAAAATCATACAGTATTAAGATATTATTTTACGGGCCTAAACTTTTTTTAACAATACAAAACCTCTATTTGGATTTTTCTAACAAAAAGTTGGTCCCTTTTTTTTATCACTCTCGGTTTCACCTTATTTTTTTAGATAAACAATGCTAACAGTTCCGGGAGATATTGTGGAATATCTGAAAAAAGTTGTAAGATTACTTTCTGAAAATGTATACATTTTCCTAGAATAAAGACAGATGTATCGAGGATGTTACTGACCGAATAAATTGTTCTCTTTCATGCTATGTTTTGATTTTAATAGCATGCTATTTGACAGGGAAACAAACTTTTGGACAAAATATAGCATGTTTGGCTCCTGCTGAAAGTCCAGGTAAGTGTTTGTTGTCTTTCATCTTCTAAGGCTCATTTTCAGGATCATGGGTCAAATATTACGAAGATAGTTGCTACATTCAAAACAAATATACGGTTGATGTGCAAACTCAAATACATAGAATGTCATTTGACAACGAGCGTTACGGAAATAAGACCGTAAATAATGTCGACGCACACCCTGCTTACTACCAAGTAACACATTTTTTAGAAACTTTATGTTTATCTTCAGTGGGTGCCTTTTATATTGTTAGTACAAGGCTGTCTATTTATCTTACCTCGCGCCTTTTGGTATATAGCAAGTAATAAGTTTTCTTATGGTATTGATGGAAATGATTAAATGTAATTGTTTAGGAGAGGACGTTAATAGCATTTGCAAAGATGCTGCCTCAATCAAGGGCAAATATGATGAAAAAAGGGAAAGAGCTATTGACAACTTGGCTAGCTTTATGTGCAAAGGTCTACGTTTGAGAAGCCATAAGTATGTTGTTTGTTAAAAATAACTTTCAGACCTTTGCTAAACGGTTCTCTTACTGTATGTTATGTCCTTAGAAAATGGCTAACTCTTTTCATAGTTATTTTTCAACTCGTAGCTTATGCTTATGTTATTCCTTACAACTTCGATCTTTTATGGGGAATTAAGGTACATCTGTTTTTCTGAGAATCTGTACATTTAGTTACTTTCTTATCGGTGGAAAGAAGTTAACAGTAATCTTGACGAATTTCAAGGTTTTTTCCCTCGAGTTGTAAAATGCAATGTTTTTCAAGAAGTATTACGTTTGATGGTCAAAACTTTTTTAGGAAACGGGTAAAAACACTAGGAAGATTGAACTATTGTGTGTACTCATGCAGAATTTCCTCAACGAAGTTAGTAGCTAAAGAGATTTGTTTTATATATGTTTCAGATGGTTTTTGCCAGCCTCTACTTTTGGCTACTATTCCTTTTAGTTATAAATACAATATCTGTCATTAAATTTACATTATTCCTTTTCAATAGACGTTGGCGACACTTTATGGCTGATTATCTTCCTGTCAGTTAATCTTATTGTCGTAATTTATCGTTTAGCATTACAATGTACTACATGATGCCGCTACCGCTGTTTTTGGTATAACAAATAGCCCGATCGCATATAGCCATCTTCCAGAATATTATCTTGACACAGTATTGAGGTTAATTATTTTACGTTTTACTATATATTTAGAACCGATGGTATACTTTTAATGATATTTATGCATCGTGCAGCTGGTGGTACAGTTATGGAGGGGATTGTAATCAGCCTTTGGAAGAAATGTGTCGAGCCTCCAATAAAGTAAGTGCTTACTATTTATTGATAAAATTTCAGGGTTTCTGAAATGGAAATTATATGTTCACAACATAGAATGTCAGAAGATCTTGAGAAAGTGTCAGAAATCGAAGCTGGTGATCATAAAACGCAAATGTAAGTTTATAATTTTGTTCACGCCATTTTTTTAGGGAGACACCTGTTAAACCATGCCCACATGATACCACCTTTACCTCGGATGAGAATGAGCCATTGATTAGATATATAAATACTGGCCAAAATTTCATCACGACCAAACCTTCGTTCAATTAAACCTAGATGTATGCATAAGTCTCTTTGTTACACGTACTCATTATCTCTAGATAATATGTTCTTTGTTATTTTCTTATTACGATAAACGTTATACTTTCTGTTACTCATTGCTAAAATTACAGGCCTTTCCCCTTTATATTTGATTAATGAATAAGATTTATTTATATATATATATAAAACACATAACAGCCTAAAAATGGGCGTTATGCCATCTTCTGGCGGTAAATATATATTTTGTGTATATACAAAAAAATAAAAATTAGAAAAAACAAACCTCGTAATCTAATAGACAAATGCCGGGAAATCTATTTCGAAGACATTTTTTGGCTTTGGTGTACGACCAATTTCCGCCATTTTGACAGTTTCTGCGTTGCGAGCAAGGAGACGGCTTACTGTCCGAGAGAGATCAGATGCTTCACTACGAGCAATAGCAACTTCACATCGTTCATCAAATGGCCGACTGCGAATATCTTCCAAAACAGCTTTTGTATGTTCTCTTTCTTTCTGTTCCTCTTCCGCTAGATCTATTGGCGAATTTGCGTAGTTTCTCAAATTTTGCACATTAAGTGGCATTCCAGTCGGATTAGGTCCTAAATATGAAGTTTCAAAAGTAGGCAGTACAAACTAATTGCTGGTAGATTGAGTGAAAAAGCAGTATTTCGACGACTATGCTTCAAACTTGGAGGAGGTGTCCAATCAACCGATAAATCCATAGACACATCGTCAATACCAGCTGGAAAATAAAATTATCGTCATTAAAATATCACTCACCAGTTATATTCTTTAGCGACATGCTGCCATCCACTTCATCGATACCAGTTGATTGTGTCACTTCTGCTGGTACTGTAGGTTGAAGTGCGAAAGGAACCATAAGACGAGCTATATCTTTACCAGCTGCCTAAAAAAAACATTTCTCCATTATATATATATATAGAATATAACCATACCTTTAAAGCTTCGGCGATGTCGTTTTTATCAAAAAGTAATCCTTCTGATTTCAAAGTCTCAATTAAATCAGCGCTTGACATATCAATGATAATCTTTTCCTCGACTTCTTGTAGTAAATTCATGCCACTGGGAGCATGTTTCGAACGACACGTTACAACCTTAGAAGTTAGATGAACTAAAAAAAACTAATACCTGCTGGATGTGTTGACAGAGGGAAGGATTAGCCATTAGTTGAGCTGAGAGATTCAAGTATTTAGCGACTAAATTATGTATGGCAATTCGCTTTCCAACACCCATCTCAGCTACTTCATCACCTGCTAATGACTGTAGGGCTAGTGAAAGGCGAAATAGTTCAACCAAAGCCTAAACACGTTTTTGTTAAATAAAAGCAACGAAGACAATACCTCATCTGATCCGACTTCAATACATAACAAACCCATTGTGCACAAAATGGAATCCATATGTTTATGCATGTAGTGATTTTCTGCAATCATTATAATAGCCCTAAACTATTGATCATTATTTTTTAAACGTACTTATAAAGCATTTGCGTAATATCATGAATGTTCTTCCTAATAAACATTTGATCAGCTCTAGAACATTTTTCAACTGTTAATTGAACATCGGACATGTCCAAAACATATTTGAGACGTTTCAAATTCGGCAAATTATCATGTCTAAAGTTATTTCTAATTCAATAAAGTGTAAACAAACCTATCAAGAAGCGTATGGAAAATCTTCTGTGTTCCAATTCTAACTTGAGCATCTGTGACTAAAGCTAATTGAATCAATGTACGAAGGAAGGAGTCAGTAAAAACAGTCGCCAAATAAGCTGTCTTATATTTTGTTGCAACCTTAAGTAAGGTCTTCACTAATACGTGTTGTAGAAATTCGTCTCCTTGTTTCGATCTCTTCTCTTCAAGAGATGGAATATTGCCAACAGTAAACATCATCATTTCCACCTGGAAAATAAAGTTAAGAAAAATACTACTTTACCTTTTGATAATCTGGCAAGGCATTTGCAAAATCACCCATTGCATTAATTAGAGCCTCTTGATACATTTTCTCAGCTTCCCTGTCTTTACATTTTCCTGAGCGTTCAAAATCTACTGAAGTTCGTAAATGTTTCAATAGAGAATTAAATATCGACAATAGTAATGGACCTAAAAATTAGATTGATATACAGTGATAGAAATCTTACCGATGCTAGTACCAGCAATAGAAACAATACTAGAAAGGACAGTTGCAATTCCAATACGAATTGAGGCATCAGCTGAAGACATGCTGTCTAAGTGGTTTATAAGTTCCTATAAAATATTTCATATTCTTCAAATAAGTTACCTGTATGATGAAATAACTATTCTGACTCTGTATACTATAAATAATAGCACGGAATACATGAATGGCAAATTTTGGAGGCGGCGTCCATTGTTGATGTAGATCCATGTGTTTCAAAACTGGCTCCATTACAGCTCGAAGAGCTCCGAACGATGCCTATAAAAGGAATTCCAAGAAAATAAACACTTTACCTTTCCCATAAGTTCTCTCAAACATCTATCAGCCAAATTACGGGGTGTTTCATCCCGAACACTTTCCTCAGCAAAAGCTTCGTCAAAAACACTTCGTGATCGTCCTTGTTTTGTTGATAAATCATCTTCTGCCGGCTCTTGGATATTGTATAAAATAGACGGAACAATTTTATCCATATGTTGTTGCTCCCAAATATTCGGATGAAAATCATCGGTTACAGATTTCCAAACAACACCTACAATTATAAGGAAATGAATAATAAGAAGTTATTTTTACCTGTAAGACCTTTCAAACCAGCACGTCTCATTGGCCTGGATTCTTCTCCATATGGGCCATGGCACATTTGTGAGAATTTGGATATAAAGAAGTCATACTGTCGATTATAACTTGGACTATTTTCTTCAATATTTGAAAAAGTCGTAAACGAATGTGTAGCCAATTGCTGAAAATAATAGATAACCAATAAAACATAGACTTACTTCCATTTTTGGATTTCCTGACTCTAAAAGCTTTTGGACCATCTTGAGATGATTATCAATGAATTGCGGTAAACTAGGTGAACCATGACACGATTGTAATAACTGATCCATAGCTTCTACTGCGATCTATAAAAACGCCAAGTAAATGAGTTTATCAAATTCTGTCACCTGTACTTGTACAAATCGTTGTCTACTGAGATCACGTGATAAACGCATAACTAAGTATTCTCCTATACGTTCTAGTTTTTCTGGATGAGATATAGCATAAAATGTGAGTTTCTGCATGTTAGCAGAAATTAATCCATCAGTTATAGCTCGTGGATAGATCGAATCCACTAAACGACGATATCTAGAATTCTTGTTTAAAATACTAAAATAAAGACATACCTAGGTTTACAAGGTGTACAACAACAAAGCCCATTCATCTCCGCACTTCTCTTGATTTCGCGCCAACTGGATACGCAACAAATAGTATTCCAATCAAGGTATCGTGAGAAGCCGTGCTCTGTTTCGCTGCGACCAGTACAAGAAGTACACTCGAGCTAAAAAAAAACAATATGAATAAATAACATAAAAACCAACACGACACAATAATATTCATCATGTAAACATTTCATATTTCTCTTTAAAAATACCTGATTGGGCATATCGCTGTCATGGGGAGTATAGTCAAAATTTCATATAATTGGTTCAATTCAGGGGCCGACTAGATGACAAGGCGGTTATTCTCTCACTATCGCACAAGAGAAGACGTTTTTTCTTCTTCTTTGCTCGTCAATCAGAGGAATATCCACCCCAGGCGCGCTCCCTCTCATCGATCCCAGCATTGCTTCAACTTCACAAAACATAACCTCTAATGATTTGCAAATAATGGATGATGACGCGCTTCCTGGAGAAATTTTTCACACCTTTTTGTGAGTCAAATCGCAATAGAAAAAAGTCGATTCCATATAAATCAACAAAAAGAAGAAAATTTCTCAGAAATAAGCCTCTTTTGAAAACGTAATAATTACAACTGCAAAAGAACTTAGAAGATGTTAAATATTGAAAACACAATGACTAACCATAACACGAGGCGGCTGTCTTTCGACGATTTGCAAATTTACATGACTGTGAAGAGTATCGGAAAAAGGTCGTGGAGAACGCCATATTGAATTCTTTGCGAATTCAAGCACTGTTCCCATTATCAGTACAGAGAATAGAAAAATAGGACTACCAGACAAACGATAAGCGCATGGAGATTAGCATGCGCATATATCGGTCAAACCAGTGACAGCAGTCGACAACTCTCGTTTAAAAGGAATCGGAAAGTATAGCTGCGGGTGGTGGTTGGAAGTGAATGGAGTCCCTCTCCAAAGTCAATGTCCATTTCAAAACAATTCTGCGGATGCTTAGTTAGTAAACGTCTCTAATTCGCCCGTTTCAAGGAATCGTGGCTGAATCCTAATGCAACTTCATAAAATTCAACCTGTAAGAAGATTTCCTCTAGTTTAGTCTATTCCCATTGGGTTATCAGACACTGATCTCGTAAAAAGTCCGGGAATTCACACACGAGATATAATGAAGAGAAGAAAAAGAGATAAGAAAGTATAAATAAAAATTGGTTACAATACCAAAATTGCATAGAGAACAAAAACAAAATGAAAGAAATTTATTGAGCAAATCTATCACAGCACCGTTACCGAGTTAGTAATATTTGTACAATCTATAGAATTAGCTATAATCTCAAAAAGCAAAATGACACAAGGATACGAATAGTAATAAACAAGAGAATAGCAACAATCTATAACCTATTTATAGCTAAACAAGATAAAATGTACTTACTATTGGTCAGGAAACCAGAGTCTCAATACTTCCCATCGTTCTGCTGGCGGCTTACCAAAGAATTCGATTTGAACCTGAGAATATCGTATCTTCGGACAGCCAAAATCCCTAAACATCAAGATGATCTAGAAAAAATAGAAAACCTGAATCCTGAGTCTCTCCATGAAAAATTGAATTTCTCTAAAGCTAAACGTGCTTCATCATCCGTAGTTAGTATAGAAGTTGGTGGTTTGATTTTCAGGTGCTCTACTAATGTTTCGGGAAATATAAACACCGATCGAAAGGCAAAATGACCACCGTAAATGGGATGAAGGCTCAAGCCTATAAATTTCTAGAGAGAAAGATCTTAAATATTTAATAAAAACTTACAGAATTTATATCCATCACACCATTTGGTGGCCATGTTTCTGTTTCAAGGAATCGTGGCTGATAATAATAAGCAGCTCCTTGAAACATAGACTGTTAGAAATGATAAAATACCTGCAACATGTCCGCAAGTCTGCATCAGTATTTTTGGTTTCCTACTCGGCCAGAGAGAATGATCGTGCAGAAGTTGATAAGGCTCCTTTAGATTCTAAAACAATAAATAACGAAAAAAATAAAAATAATAAACCACTATAATAGGAAGAAGTCGATCCGCCATAAATTCCTGAATAGGCGATGTGACTTCCATTGCGACTTTTTCTAACGAACCATACTAAAAGCAATAAATTGTGGAAGAAAGATTTACCTCGACAATTTTTTCTCCAACCCAACGTCTAAAAGAAATGTCAAACATATCCGGAGTACTGAGGATAAGAATGCCAACAGCTCGATGGTCAAGATCCAAACGAAAATCTTCAGATACAGAGTCGTTATAATCTCCAATCTACAAAAACACCATCCATTGAAGGGAATTTAAAGATACCTGGAAAAGGTAGGTTTCAAATCCATCTTCCCGTGGTAAATAAGAATCTACCAATCCTTTCAACCGTTTCAGTTCATATTCAGATTGGACCATTCCTAAAATTACAACAAATATTAAACAAATAATAAGATAATCATGGAAAGACCAAAAATAAAAGCTTGAACAAAGGTAAAGTAGTATTTATTTGTTACCCATAATAATAAATGGAATGATAAAACACATTTCAGCTTTGGCCTTCATCATCGCTACTTGAACTTGAACTGCTATCACCACTACTCATCGTTTGTACGTCCGAAACTTGATTCAATTGATGAGAGATGGTAGATTGAATGGAAATAGCAACATTTGGTGACGTAAGACGAGGAGAATTCTAAAAAAAATCTATGAATTAAAAACTACTTACATTGCTAAATTTCTTGTTTAATGGTGATGATTCGGAGCCACGTATGCTACCTCCAGGAGTTGTGAGAGGGGGTCTACCTCGAGGAGAAGCCCCGGCGAAACTGCAAGAATAAAAATTTTATGAATAATTTTTACCTTGCTCGTGGACTAGGCGTACCCCATCCTTTACCAAGACCACTGACTAATGGAGAAGTCATTCGAATACCGCTTGGAGGTGTATGTACCTAAACGAAATATAAAGATAGATTAAAGACTTACACTAGAGCTAATGCTTTGACGGAACATATTTATAGGATTGGCTTGTCTCTCCGCTCTTGGTGCTACTAAACGAGACGCTCGAAATTCTGGTTCTGTAGGGAATGGCCGTTGTGGATCACCTATAAATAATGAAAAATAAAACAACACAACCATACCGAATTTCCAGAAATGTGGAGTAGCAATAGAATATCCTCTACTAATTTGATGAGCGAATTTAATAACTTCTTCACTATCCACTGGTCTCATCTCGGACATTTTTACTGATTGTAATCGTTTTGCATTCTGAAGATAAACTTAAAAAGGAAGATTATCACTTACTCGATATACGGACATCATAACTCCGGTTTCTGCTGCACGTATCAAACTACTAACATGAAGAATAATATTGTCACGTTGTACTACACAACTTTTTAATTCTGATATTAATTTTTCACGTTCTTGATATTCAGGGACTAAAAGGATACAGATAAATATAAACAACATACTTTTATTAGCCAACAACTTCGTATCTTTCTGCTTACTGTCATATAATACGACTAAGTTTGTTAGGGTTTCTCCCTCTTTACGTTGTTTGTCTCGATTTAGTAATGAATCTATAATCTAAAGAGAAAGGTACATAAAAAAACAATTAAAAAGCACTGACCTGCTTTGTAATACCTTCTAAATCATCTACACATTCCAGCAATGCTTCTCGTAGACTTCTACCTTCCATTTGAGGGTCCTGAAACAAAATTTGACATGATAATAAGATAAATTATTGAATAGATGCAAATAGCTCAGGTTGATAACGTTAGCATGCGTCTAGGTCGTGGTATTTTTGCGCTAGCGACCTATTACGGCATGGAGAGCCGCACAAAGTATAGAAAAAAAATTTCCGGACTTTTTCCTTTAAAAATTTCATAGCATATACATGAAAATATAAAAAAGAAAACCGAAATTTACACTTATCGTTGAAACATGTTTCAAACTATCAATTTAGAATATTGATTTTTTCATTTTATTCATTCCAACAGATCAATTTATTAGTTATTATCGTTTTTTTAATTCTTAAAAAACAATCATTCACAAGGATATAACTGCAAAGAAAAAACATAAAGAATACATGAAATAAACTAAATATGATTTTTATTAGTATTTCTTTTTTTTTCTTTGTATATTTTACTTATTCTTCGATCCGTTGCTTATTTGTGTAGATTCAATTGGTACTTTGATCGAGTCGATCGGCTCCGATGGCTGAGTCAACGTCGTTCCTTTGACTGACTCAATGCCCTAAAAAATAACAAATAACCGTCAACTCTTCTCGTCTAATATAATCTCATCTCCACAAAGGTATTGAAAAATAGAACTTCAGGGGATTCTGTTGGAGAGTTTACGATGTGTTATTAATATTAAAAAAGTAACCCCAGATAGAATACTGGCATGTGGTGCCACCAGTGACAATGGCAGATCCGGTTCCTCTTCATCAGGCGGCTCTTCTTCTGCTCTTTGCGTTCGATCTTCTTCTTCACGAATTGCAGTCAAACGTTTTCTCTTCCGTTCGATCTTCCTGATGAACTTCTCATCTTCTTCTTTTCGAGCTGGTTCCTCTTCTTTTCGGATTGTTGACAATGTGACAGATTCGCGAAGTGTTGCATCCTTCGAGACTTTTTTTTTCTTATTCTTATCTACTAATGGGCCAGATTTCAACTTTGCAGTAACAATGGCTGTGTCTTGTTGTGTATATGCTTGTGGAGTGATAGAAATAAGAGACGGCAGAGCTGGTCCTTTCTCTACACAGATTTTCTTCTTTTCATCGTGTACAAGAAAAATTCTTTGTTGTTGTTCAACTGGTACCTTGACATTTACCGCCGATCCCATTAAAATATTTGAAGTCTTCCCATGCTCCGCAATATTAATGTCGAAATCCATATGAGACAGAGTCGGCATTTTTTCGAAGAGCCCATTGACGGCACATTGGGCGACGAGAAAGTTTCTCTCAATCAGCAAATTCATATCGAAGTCATCGTCATCATTACCGAATGGGTTCAGCATACCTTCTGCTGCTTTTAGCCAGCCGACAAGGAAAATGAACTCGATTACTGTATATCCAGGCAGTGAATATATTTCGTACCACCACTAAAAAAATAAAGTTCAACGATTATGATATTTTTTAACGCTAGTTTTTCGCCATATTATATTTGCTTATGCCAGAAAAATATTGATTCCATTTTTTGTAATAATATCTTAGTATCTAAAAAACTAATTGTTTCATAAAAATCCTCAATAGGTATTTAATTTTAAAATTTACCTGTAGATACAAAAATATAAAAAAATCAACCTGTTCAGGTCCAGTTCGTATCTTTTGAGCGGCTATAAGTTGAATAAGGAAATAGAGATATGTGACGAGATGAACAACTTGCGTATAGGCTAGCGGTAGATTGACATTATCGTATTGAAGAACATTGTGTAACTTTTCTCTATACTCCATTAATGTCGTCACCAGTTGTCCATAGTGCATTGGATCGATTTGCCCACGTTGAAAAGCTTTCTTTAAAACCAGCGATATCCATTGAATCGGGATCCAGTATCTATGTTCTATTGGCTGTTCTTTCAAATATTGGTATTCTTTCTTCGTCAGAAGACATCCAACCAGTTGCTTCAAAGTCGGGAAACGTTGCTTAATTCGTTCACTAATATCACGGAAGACAAGGACATAGGCCAAATTCAAGTGACGGGCCATCGTCTTTCTTTCGGCTGCTCCTTCATTTCGCTGGTTCGGCAGATCCCTCCAGTATGCCGCGATTTCGATGGCGAATGAATCCGGCCAGGGGAGCATCATGAAGACCGACCACCATCTGAAAACGTTATCAATGATTCAAATAAAATTTTCTTAATTATTTTCAATTAGAATATAATCGAAATTATCATGGGTAGAATTTTACGAATACAAAAAATAAAGGACAATTGACGCTAAATTTTTTTTTCAACAAGAAAATTGAAAAAAAAAGCACCTGCTTTCATATGAGTTACTACTAATTGGATAATTTTTTTTATTTTTCTCCCCTGTTTATTGTTTTCATTTAGGAAAAAAAACTGATTAACCTCTTGTAAACTTGTGAAACATAGAAGGCCATCGCGAAAAGAACGCCAGAGAAAATTTGTGGCGATGCATCGCGACTGGCGGTGATGGCCTGTTCAAAATGGTATCCGTAAGGTTTCTTTGGCAGGAGAACGATGTTATAGAGACCCCTGTAAACCAAATATTTTTGTCATTAAAAAAAACTAACCAGAAGAAGTAATAGAGCAGCATATAATAGGAGAGTTCTTCGAAGATGATTTTCCATACGCCGCCTCGCCAGCAGAAGAGTAGCTTCATAAACGTTGTCAGCTTTGCGTCCTTTGCCCATTTGCAATAGTTCACCGTCATGTGGGAAGTGATAACGTAGAAATGGTAATTTTTGTTTTTGGGCTGTTAAAATTTTACAAGTTATTTTTATTATGCTTTTATTATTATTTTGAATTTTAATGTTCCCTTATAATAACAGCTATGCATTGGCTTTTGTTATTTCTCCTTGTTGGGCAACTTTTATGGTATATGCCTGCATCTTAATTTGTTCAGCATTCAAGAAGACAGAAAGCGTAAAAAGTTAAAAAGAAATTCCGGGGTTCCAACTCGATCAATAAAGCAATTTGAACATACTTAAATCACCTGTTTTACCTATCGAGATTACATTTATAAAGATAAATGAACCAGTCGCGAGAGAGATAAATTAGTCCCCATGTACATCTTATGGTCATTAGTCATTACCATTCCATTTATGTTCTTAGTACTGGGGGAAAGTTGTATAAAAATTGTCAGAGAGTATTGAATGATTCCAACATATCTGAAAGTGGTCATTATTGCTGTGCGGAAAAAATAAGTCAAAATCTGTTACGTGAGGCATTTTAAACTTTTAAATATTTGATTTTTGTGAATTTTGTATTTTTTTAAAATAAACAAACCACAAATGATCAGAGAAAAAAAATTTTAACTTCAGCTAATGAGTTACATGTACCTCTGTCCACACCTCATGCAAGAATATTTAATTTTTTTTTGGACTGATTGTTATTATGTTGCCCCTCAATTCATACTCTATCTTGAGCTGTTTATGAAAAATATGACCAGGGCCAATTGAATTATATTTGGGCTTCTATTGTTAGTTACTATAGTCTCATGTGAATATGAGGGAAAAAAATTTTTTTCCTTCATCTTTTAACCTGTATTTTGATATAATTTCCAGATTGTTATTGTTCTTCTCCCATCTTTTTGCACTTTCTTCTTTCCCTTCGAATAGCAAAATAATTGGTGGTATTAGGTGAGAGAAAATTTGTACTTTTGTTTAGGATTGTTTTGCAATTTAGAAAATTTTAAGATATTTATAAATTTTCTTCAATAATTTTGTTAATTTATGTTTTTCCTGAAAAAAGTGTTCTTTTTTTCTCATATTTTTTGGTTTTCTCCTAAAATGATATCTATTTCTTTAAATTTTCTTATTCAAAATTTATTTTTTTACTGCCTCGTTTCCTTAGCCTTTCTCTTCATTATTAAAATAACAGAATGAGTAAGAAGGAAAAACAGGTGTTCCGTTGTCCGCATAACTCATTTCTTTCGACTGAATTTACAGCCTGCCATTTTTTTCGCTAAATTTTCATTTCTTCGTATTTATTCTCTTCATCCAATTACCCTAGAGGATTCTTTGAACCCTTCCCATAGAGAGCAAAATGTGCTAAAATGAGATGACATTCGAGAGTCGGCTAATTAGATGGACACTTTTTTAATCTCTTTCTGGAACGGTCGAAAAAAAATTTTTGGATAGCAATATATTTAAAAACTAATTAGAAGACTATGAAGGCAACCAAAGAACCTTAGGAGTAAATAATAAAAATAAATTGCCAGCGACTCTTCCTTCCATCGCACTTTCATAGCGAATTTCTGGAATATTTTTTTTTGCACCGACATTCGTTATCTCAAATATTCCATAAATTCCTTGAACAGCAGGTGGAAATATGATGTCAGAAATTTGTATATTTTATTTTTCTATTAAAATATTGTTTCCATCTCTTTCGTTACCACCAATAGAATTCTAAAATTGGCCGAGATGACAACTGATTCCATTTTAACGCGAGCAAAATAGAATTAATGCTGTTCATTGATATAAAGGATGGAAGGCGAAACGGAAGGAGGAAATGTTTGCTAACTGGAATAAATCATCTCTGGAAGGGTTTTGGAAAATTTCAAAAATATAAAAGCATACAATTAGTTATTTGGAGAAAACTTTCACAAGCACTGAAAAATTCGGAAAAAAATTTCTAGGTTTATTCATTAGTAAAAAATGAAGCTAATAAAAATTAAAACTAAAATATATTAGAAAGATTATAAAAATTATAATAGAGGCTTTGTGATTTTTTTAACATCCAAATTTGTAAAATAACAATTTAATTTTTTTGGAAATAAAAATAATAGAATATTTTCATATCACATTAATCACTTTCTCTTACTTGTTCTCATCTCATATTCTTCTTTTTCAAATCAAATTTTTTTCCTTTTTTAATACCAACTCATTAAATTAGAGTCGGCTGATTCGAAATTACGAGGGATAATTTTATGGGCGGAGTCCCCACTCATTTCTTTTTTTCTCCTTCAACATGAATGGATTCAAGGAGACTATG
This sequence comes from Oscheius sp. DF5120, assembly GCA_932521415.1. Lineage (NCBI taxonomy): Eukaryota > Metazoa > Nematoda > Chromadorea > Rhabditida > Rhabditidae > Oscheius > Oscheius sp. DF5120. Next base: position 7,426,021 of record OW051462.1, read on the forward strand.
TGTGAGTTGGAGATTCTTATTACACCTGGACTGAGTAATGAGGTCATTACTGTATATTCTCTCTCTCCTTGCAGGAGAGACTCTGACGTGTTGTTGTCACATCTTCTTGGGCACTAATATTTTAATTCGAGTACTCTCTAATTTGAGAACAATATTATTTTTACGTCTAATTAATTTTTTGTTTTTCTGGAAAAATGAATTAATTTTTAAAAAATTTTTTTAGCAGAAACTACCTTTCTAACTTCCCGCTGTTCCGATTTTTGTTTTTGTGTCAGATGTTTTTTCCCGAAGGAGGGAGAAGATAGCTACATAGGCACCACAATTTTTTTGTTTTCCACTTTTTCTAGTGTCTCACCAAACAGGTATTCGTGGAATCTCATATGTATGGTAATAATTTTAGCACTATTGGGAACTTTCGAATTATCTAGAATCATATTTCTCATGTTTGCTTATGTCTCATATTTGTAGTAAGGTTACAGAAATTATACTAGAAAGGAATTGTTGGATTTTTTATTGTTTACCTATTTTCTGTGTTTTTCTCATATATTGAATTTGCTGGAATTGAAAAGACAAATACTGAAAATTAATAACTAGGTGAACAAAATTGTTACTGACAAAAGTCGACGCTTCTCTCTTTTTACGCAGAAATCAGCAATTTCTGCAAATTCTTGGAAGGGTTCCTTTAACAATGTAAAAAAACATATTTTGTGTCAAAAAATAAACATTGCAGCAATGAGTGAGCCGTCTACGCTCATAACCTCCGTTGTTTTCTGTTGCTACCTCCTCTATGCCTTCGCCATAATTCTCGGTATTCCTTGCAATATTTTCGTTCTTTATCGGATGCGACAGTTAAATAAAAAATGTGCTGATCTATACAGGTATTCCTCCTTTTAAATTTACCCTAAAATTTCAGCAACGGCCAAGGACTGTGTCTCTTTGTGATGGCTGTAGCTGACATAGGCTCCCTACTCTCCATATTCATTCATTACGTCATCTCTATTGGAAGTGAAACTGTCCCAATGATGGAGTATATACCAACAACAGCTTTGAATTTTATTTGCAAGGTAAGAAGAACTGAGAGGAAAAAGAAAGTGATCAAAAAGTAAGGGAAGAGGATTAACATTTTTTATGCAATAAACTAAAAAAAACATTTTCTGAATGATAATGGATTAAAAAAAATGTTTCTATAGAAATTAACAATTAATTCTTTTTTCCAGCTTACCACTTTCTCGATGCACATCTCCACCTTTGTTTCTATCTGGAGCTGGCTTTTAATGTCAACTCTACGTTATTTATCCGTTTATCATCCTCTTTTCTATTTACGTCTCTGGAGGCTTCCTTTCAAGGTATCTATTTACATGAGTTCGGAGAATTTATTTAAAATAACACAGCTGTTTTATTTGCGTCAGAACACGACGCATTCTCTTTATTTCATTCTACGAAGAATTACGCAAAATTTCTTATAATAGTTAATATGAAAATAGCGAGTAAAAAAATGCAAAAGATTTTGACCACTGAGCGGATCGAACGCCCAACCTTTCGATCTGGAGTCGAACGCGCTACCATTGCGCCAAGCGGTCATGCTTATTTGTGCAAAAACCAAAACTGATGACACTTACATCTTTGTCTAAGCTCTTCAATAAATAAAGTGAATGCCAAAAAAAAACCCTTCTCATTTTTTCTTCTGCTTCCAGGCAATGTTCACTGTAGTCATTTCTGCCGTCGTCTTCAATGCTTGGCTTCTAATCGCCGTTGTTAACGATCCACGTGTAAGTCATTCAAGCATTTTACCTTGTGATTTTTCCAGGGAGGCTGTACGATGATAACAATAGCCGATCAGCCACTAGCTAATAAAGGTTTTCTTTTCATGGAATCTCTCGGGTATTATTTATTCAATTTGAGGAAAAAAGATATAGGTCTTTCATAATTCCAACACTTACCATTCTCTATGTCGACATGTCCGTTGTTCTGGGAATTCACTTGAAGAAGAATCATCTGGCACAGCTACAGATGGATGGAAGTTTGAGAAAAAATGTTAATTTGAGGAGCGCACAGGTGAGAATGGAACAAATCGTAAAAATTTGATGAAAACCTAACTTTTATTGGAGGCGTCTTCTCATACTCCTTTCATATATCTGTCCTGTTCAGACCCTTCAAAAACATCATACTTTCATCCTCCGATGGCTTGGAATTGCTCTGGTGGATATTGTCTTAAATGCTCCAGAGAATTTATCACGTCTCGGGCTAATTTTGGGCATCATCGAGGCATCAGAGTCAGAATTTTATATCATACCAAGGATCATGGCACAGGTATACCTTCTCCTAAACTAAAAAAAAAAGTTTTTTAGGTGCCCTATTATCTTCAATTTGGCTTCAATGGAGTCTATCTCGCTCTATTTATTTATGATAAATCAACAAGACCCGTCAGAGGAAGGACGCAGGACGGCATTTTGCTCTTAGAATTATCAAATAATCGACCAAAGGAAATGACCATGGGAGACAGTTCTATACAGAAGTCAACACATTCAGATTCAGGGATTGAAGATGAAAAGTAGAGAAAAAAACGGGTAGTTGAGATATGTGATCTCAGATGAATAAACATGCGATTATATTAGAAACTTGAAGGGGGGGGGGAGGGGGGTTGAACCTTGATTTTCTTCAAACAATACAAGATTAATCACGGCTCAATTCGAAATCAGCGTTCAAATTTAATTTAAATCCTGATTGAGAAATCGTTTCTTCAGGCCTATGGACTCACAATTCTATTTTTGTTGAGCTCTGTTCACTCATCATATTACTATCAAAATTCTACTAAATACCAATTTCATATACACTATTCGATATGTCTTAGTGAGATCTACAGCTTTATTAGACATTATAAACTATGAATACAAAAAAAAGAGCCGAGCCGTGTTCTTTTCATATCTATTCATCCAAGTCACACTCTTTGTGTTCCAAACGTTATCTCCGCACTTCCTACAGCGATTGGTGAAGGAAGCCACATTTTTCTCAAGCGTTGTCGAGTCTAAATTCTTTTCGTTTTTCTTTTATTACTTTCCTTTGTACAAAGGGCTACTAGTGCCCATGGAGCAGTCACATAGTCAAAATCAATAACATAATATCGAATGAAAAATAGAACATTATTAATCCAGCTACCCTTCGGAAATATAAAAAACATCAACTGAATGGAGATCTGAGAAATACTTGAACAAAAATACTTGAACAATAGCTTTTGCAAGGAGGATTAAAGCAATAATTCCACCGATTAATGATAGCATCAACTCGGTTTTCACATAATGGAGTCCATTCATTCGAAGACCGATGACGGTAGCAACAGTACTAATAATAGATACAGAGGAGAAAAGAATCAGGGAAGTGGTAGCAGAAAAGCTGGCAGGGATCTGAAGGATTTTTTAGATATGCTTTCTCTGTTAGTTAGAGTGAACAAAAAAACTGAAAAGATGTGTTCAAAAGCAGCTCTAAATTAAAACTTCTCAGTAATTGCAAAAAAAAAAATTAAAAAGGAGAGGTATAGTATTCAGTTGACAGCTTGAAAAAATGTTGAAGGAACTTTTGTTAGTTATTAGATTCTCACCTTTGTAAACCAAATTTCTGGTGTCAGAATCATTCCATTCGGTATGGCTACTATCGACGTCCTCGTTATGGTTTGAAAAGTCAAACTGAGGGCGAACAGAAAGCAGAAGGTGATAGACCAGGGAAGGACCTTCTGCCAGATCTGAAAGAATTATAAAAATGTGATCACCACCTACCCTTTTATGCCTGCTTGGAATGGTTACAGCTGTTGCTCTATTAATAGTAATAACTGTATATACTGTACACTGACAGCAGTCGACATAAGTCACGAGAAAATAGGGAAGGGACAAGGCATAAGATGGCTGACCGAAGAGGTACAACAGTTGACATTTTAAAATAGTCAAATAGGTGATTCCACGGAAGAAGATGAATTCAGAGAGGTAGAAGATACTACCCTGAAATTTTTTGCACCTTAATGAGGCAAAAAAGTTCGTTTTTTGGGCGATAGTATCCCCAATAACAATGAACGGGGGTGCTTTGCAAAATTGTGTAAAATATTGCGTGAGCAATTTTTTAATCAGCAATAAATATAAAAAGCATTTTTTATATTTATTTTGGGTAATTTACTCGTAATTATAAAAAATAAAACATGGAGGTTCCTACATCATTTTCCTCACCAAGATGGTCGATAACGCGAAAAGGACATAAAAGGCATTATTAATCAGCTTCGGCGGAGTAAAAATAATGCATCTGATAATGGATAAATTCAATAGAAAGGTTGGGAATCCAAAAAGATGATGAACTCCGTATGTAATCAAATTTTGATAGTCGGTATCATTTGTCCGATCACAACTAACTGCGTCGGCTGACATAACATATTGAAACTTTATTGAAGAATGCAATTGTCTGTCGAGGAACTAAAAAAAGCTAATGAGTAGCGGGGAAAAAATAAGTAGGAGGAAGGGAAGGAACCTGCTGCAAGTTACATATAGATTCAAAAATAGTGGTAAAGCTCGTTTTTGTCTGTTGGTAAAGAAGGTAACAGGACTTTCGTTTGTTTCAATGGTAATTAATTACGATAAAACTGCAAAAAAAGAGGACGATGGATGTAACGTACACGCAGACGTGAAGTGCCATTTGCGAAATAATGGAAAAAAAAGAATAAAAAAAGGCGGCGCTTCGAAAAATTAAGGAAATTTTTTAAGATCAAAAAGATTTTTAGAAAAATGAAAGTGAAGGACTGTTGAAATTGATTATTACCGAACCTTTTTCAATAATTACAAACCTGTATTATTAGAAACAAGAAATAGAAGCTGATAGAGATAAGAAATTATATGAGAACCTCCTGACAATCACTGAGAATTACCAAAACATTTCAAAAGAATAATAAAATTCGGAATAAATATAAAAACATTCTCACTCCGCTCCAGGTAACATTTGAGTTATCATCTATGTGATGGGGTGATGGATGAATTACTACGAAGGTTGGGAGAACAGAGGTATAGTCTGTCAGTAACGAAAAAGGTCTTCTAAAATAAATAAAGAATACTAGTAATAGAAAATGCTAAAAATTTATTATTTCATAAAATAATAAAAAAATTAACATGCCCTACAACAGTTTTTCCATTCACTCCAGTGCTGCCTGTTTTCCAGTCTGGATGTTTTCTCACCCGATCAGTATACTCCTCTCTTCGACTGTAAGGTAGTCTAAGCAAGTGTTTACCGTTCTTCGTATAGATGGTAAACACCCTGTTGACAGAATCACCAAGTTTTTGAAAAACACCCCCCTTCGATAAGGGGGGTATCACTTCTAGTCAATCGGTCTCCTCAGTCGACCTCCCAATCGGTCGTTCCATTTTTTGTTTGTTTTGTGAGCAAACTTTCGACGCCTCGGCACTCTTCCGTAGTAGATAAACGGCAAAAAAAGCCGATCAAGGACGTTTTCGGGCAGCTGGTAACTGGCGAACACCTGCCAGGCGACCTTCTCCCTTTCAAAAGTTCACACTTAGCCTTTTCATTTACCTTTTTTCTCATTTTTATTTTACAATTTTTTGATTTTCAGAATATAAACAAAAAGTTCCATAGAGAAAATATAAATCAAAAAATTAAATGAGATTTTTTTTCTTACCAGATATAATTTGTGTGTAAATTCTGAAAAACTAAAAAGATGTAAAATAACGGAGAAGAAACAAAACCCAAAACTCAATATCGCCTGTTTTAGACCATTGGAGAAGCCAAATGACAGCGACAGATGGCCAGGAGGAGGAGATTTGGCCTTCATCACCCCTTTCCAGGTGTTACATTGAAGAAACGAGTGAGTGATAGTTTTAGTCGAGAAACATCCGCCGCTGTTAGCTACCTAGTATTCAAAAATGGGTCGACCTGAGACTCCAGAGAGTTTTGATAGTCAAGAATGGCTCGAGGAGCCATGGAGTAGGTTGTTTTTGTTCACTTCTTGTGGCTTGTAGAGTAATTTTGAATTAGTTTCTTTTAAAGTTATGTAAATTATCATAACAGTATATTAAATCAAATCTGCTACAGAATAAAATCCCCGAAAAGCCTCGATTTGGGTAGCAGTCCGTGGTAGTTTTGTACTTTCCGTTCGTTACACTTTCCCCTTCCCGTCCAAAATCCTGGTATTAAAACCAGTATAGTCTCTTATTAGTCAGTCGGGAATTTCAAATTCTACTAGTTCCTCTCCTCCCTTTCGAGTCTTTGCTCGCTTCAATCATTCGATCCACTCGAAGAGAGAGAGAGGGTGACACTTCGAGTGGAGTACCGAAAACGGCGGCTTTTTTTTTCTTGTTTCTTCTTTTAGAAGACGAAAAAATGTCTGGAGACTGTGTGATTGGATATAGTGGAGATATTTTTGATGGTAAGATTTTTAAATATTTTGATAACTGGCATATTAGAGAAAAAAATTTTCAAAGAAAATGTAGTCACAAAAAAACTTTTGAACCTCTAGTAACACGAGTGAAAATAGTAATTACATCAAAACCCAACCAGTTTATCACTTTCCCCTCTGGTATCTGACCTCTAAATCAGAGTTCATGTGGTCCATATATTCCTGTTCATTCCATATGCAGCGCATTTTTTATCGTGTAAATTGTTTGTCTTTTTTTACTCATTTTCATAGAAATGAAAGATTCAAAAGAAAATATTAGTGGTTTTGAAAACATTTTTTCCATCTTTGATCTCTATTTAACTATTGAGAGACACAAAAAAGCAAACAGCTAACTTTCTGTGCATTGAACAATAAAAAAAACTGCCGAAATTTTTATTATGCTAATAGAGCACTTCCCCAACATTTGCCTTCAATATCAAACCCTCTTTAATGATGGTGTTTTTCAGTCGGTGGAGGAAGGGAAAGTGAAACCATTTTCATTTTGTGGCATTCCATTTGTTCCGTCTGACAAATGTTTCAAGTTTCTTAGAACTGTCAATTTGTTTTTGTGCCATTTCTCAGAATAGTTTATTTGTTAATATAAGGAACAAAAACTTTTTTAAAGACATCATCCCTCATTACGCTATCATAGGTTTATTCTTTTTTCTTGAAGATAGTCCGTATGTCGCTTGCGATTTTTCATTTTCTGAAGGGTAGTGCTAGTCGAACAGTGGTCTACCTTCATTCACTTTTCGTGACCTACCCGAAGTGGGCGGAACATTTCTCGGAACGATTAAGGAATCGCTAATATTGTTTTTTTTTCTTGTTATACTCAATTTCCATTTAAAAAAATTCCCATTTAGCATGTAAAGTAGACAATTTTTAATTTAATTTAAATTAAATTTCATAAAGGTTCTGCGGACATGCATCGTCTATCGTCCATTCTGGCTATGCCTTTAACTTTTACGCGATGTTTGGTGATAAAATATAACTCCCCTCTATGTGTTCACTCCTTGCTTCCCAACTATGACTATTTCTCGCCCACACTCACCATTCATATAGACCATCAATCGCTTCTATGGCATCGTTATTTGACGACTATAGAATGGAATCATTTATCGGTGTAGGTTCTCAACTGGTAACCGTTCAATACTGTCATTCCCTCTTTTTTGTTCGAATAAAGCTCCCTCACCCGGTGGTAGTCAAAGTGCAAATAGAAGGCTGTCGGGGAGAGGGCAAAACAAGGGAGAGAAAGTTAGGAGAAGAAATCAGCTGACACGCCCTTCGGTGGGGGCTGTGTCAAGGCTGTCGCGGCTATTTCTTTTTTCCTCGTTCTTCGTCGACAGAACTGGCTCTCTGTCATAAAGGGAGATACAACAGACAGCTGTGTCCGACAGATTGATCCGATCTCTCTTTTCCAATTTTTTTCATCTGTTCTGATCAACAATAGTGAAACATATAGAATGACACGACGCGATGTGCCCAACAGACTCCCCATTGCCGACAACGAACCGCCAGGTGACGAATTTTCCCATCCTTCCCTGGAGCAATTTAAGTGATAGTTGACGGCTATCATTATTCACAGCAATTTGATTTTAAAAAAGTTAAAAAACAATTTTTTTATAGGTTCAATAGAATAAAAATATTCTAACTGCTAGTAGCCTTATTTCTAGTATGACTCGCAAAATTGTTCACTTTTTGTCTGACCGAGTTTGACCGAGTTTGTTCCTAAGATTATGACTAACTGTCTATACTTTGCGACTGTCCCAGAAGTTTGAAAAAGTCCATAAAAAAATCGTACAGTCAGTAAGTAACCAGCAAACTATTTAGTTTATATATAAATAGAAAGAGCTTCATTGCGAAAACCATCTCATAACAACTTAGAATGAGCGCGTTAACATTTTTTGGAACGTCTAATTTTTATGCATAAATTACAAAAATTTGAGTAGCTTTGACTATTTTACGGATGATTAAATCATTGTATAAAAAATAACAAAAAGTTTACTTTTGTATTTTAAAATTATTTTATCTCTTCACAAAATTTTGGCGTGACAGTATCTACTTATTTCAATCTTAAAAACAATAACAGCAGCCTAATACCTCCCGTTTTTTTGTTTGTCTCCTGGTATTAGGCACCCTCAGTGACCGGTCCGACTGTACCATCACATGTCCTCGTTCAATTTCTTCTTCTTCGCGCGGACTATCAGCTGATCAAAATGAAAGGAATGAGTCACGAGGGGGAAAGCATAAAAGAAATGATAACCACCCCCGACGGAAATTAGGAAATGGGTAATAAAAAAGAAATAAAGAAAGGAGCAACAAACAGATGAGTTTTTAGGCATGGATTGCTTTGGTGATGATCGAGAGGCCCTCAACGACTATGCAAAATATTTTAACAACGCTCATTTGAGTGATGTCAATGTCATCGTGGCTGATGAAACGTAAGTAATTATTATCTGTTATTTTGGAAATGTTTATTTTCAATTTTTCTAATTAAATTGAAATATGACGAAAATTTCTAAAATATTCAAATTGTTTAAAATTTAAAAAAAAAACATTAAGAATTTCTTTTTATTATAAAACATTGATACACGTTTTCACAAAGTAAAAAAAATGAAATTTGTATTTTAGATTAATTTTCTATTATGAGTAGATGCGTAGACACGCTGCTTTCGAACACTAGAGTAGCTATGATTACAATCGAGGAACAAAACCTTTCCTTTAGCTTCCCCGCTCATCGTCTAATTCTTGCCAAGTCCAGCGATGTTTTTGATCGAATGCTCAGTCAGCGATGGAATGGTGACAAGAAAGATCTGGAGATTGTAGAGGAGCCAATGTGTCAAAAAGTCTTCGCCGCTTTTCTGCGATTTATGTATTGTAATCATGTAGTTCTTCATCAAGAGAACTGTCTCCCCATTCTTGTTCTGGCGGATAAATACAATGTATCTAGCTTGAAAAAGGTAAGTATAAGCAATATTATTTATTAGAATTTAATTTTTAATTTTTAAAAAATAAATTAAAAAAATAGGTTTGCATTGACTACGCGGAGACCGAAATTCTGCCGTTACTACCGTTGAAAGAAGTTTTTTGTGTATGGTTCAGCTACGCGACAAAAGCGTTTCATCAGGTTAGCTGTTATTGTCAACAAAACAGCCAGTTTAGAGTCTAATCCGAGCGTGTATACAAGCCATAGCGCGTGACTTTGAAACCATTTTCAGTGAAGAATGGCTTCCCAACTGGCTCTCATTGGATAGGGATCAGTTAATAGAGATATTGAGATGCAATCAGCTGGTTGTGTCAAGTAGGTTATTTAAAAGTTTTGGAAAAAAACCTCTTCAGGCGAGTACAAACTTTGGGAAGCTGTTTTGAAATGGCTACAAGCACCAAGTCATCCGGAGAGACGAGGAACCACAGCTACTCCTCTCTTGAGTCAGATCCTTCCCCTCATTCGGTTTCCCTTTATGACAGCTGATGAACTGGTCCAACTTGAAAAATGTCCAATTGCTGAACAATTTCCCAAACTATTCCATCCATTGGTCATGTCAGCATATCGATGGCAGGCATTGTCCTTGAGCAGCAGGTGTAGTCAGAAGTAAGCAACTTTTTATTATTTTAAAAATGACGGAATTTTTATCCAATTAGGTAAAAGCTAAAAAATTTTGTAGACCACTTAAAAATGATACATTATTCTGTTCAATTTCCTGGCTAAACATTTTTTGATTATAACAAAATCAAAAACTCAGGGACTACACCTCCATTCAATTTCTTCTTCGAAAATATACTGACACTCGTTGGGACAAGACAATAGCCGTTCCCGTGGAAGAACTGACGAAAGCTGACCACGCTTACTCGGTCAGTGAGTTAAAGGTAGACAAAAGAGAGTGTGTGACTACTAATCGCATGCCTCTTTTTACCACAAATGGGCAGAACATTTACGCAATTTTTCTCTTGTTATTCGAATTCTGCTTCATGTTTTCCATCTTTTAATATATACAACAAGGAAATTAAAAATTTTCGATAAAGAAAAATATTTTTGTTTTGCAGATAATTAATACAAATTAATTACTGGGTTTTACGTGCTATAAAAGATGGAAAATGTTGTGTCGAATTTGAAAATAACAAGAGAACCAAATTAGTGAAGCTGGTAAAGTTCCGCGGATATGTTCCACCCGATCTCTGCCTTTCCCCCAGTTTTTTTTATTCTATTTGAAGATGAATTTTTCAGTTTATTACTCGTTCCTGTACCTTCCCTGAACAACCATGGCAATGGAGTCTTAAACTATCTATGAGTGTCTATTCGAATAATGATGACAGCCTTCATGTATATCTAATTGCTGAAAATATTGATAGTCCACGTTCTGTGGAATTTATGCTTTCTTTTGTGGATGATAAGAAAGTGGTTAAAAGCACATCGGGCAAGAAGAATTTCACAAAAACGAGGTAAAACATAGGATATAAAGAAGCAAAGTTAATAACAAAGAACTCAGAAAAAAATTCTAAAAAATTAGCTTTAAATAGTAAGAAATTTTTTTAACAATAATTCTGATGATAAAAATTCTATAAAAGATAGTTTTACAACAGGCAATTAACTTTCAAATAAATTTTCTTCAGATACTCCACGGATCTGGAAATCGACCGCCGTGTCGAGATTTCTGAATTAACATCTGGTGATAGTACTCTGGTTGTGGGTGGAAATCTTCATCTTCAGCTGACTTTGAAACCAATTGATTGATCTCTTTTCTTCTTTCTTCTTCCCTCTCCGGGTCATTTGCTCCAATATAATTCCACCTCATAATATTACAACCCGGTGTATTCAATACTTTATTAATTAATAATATGTACAGACTACATAAAATATACCCATTATATTTCAAAAAATCAATTAGTCTTCATCTTAAGATTATCATAAATAGCCTGGGAAACGAAGGAATGGAGAATGAGATACTGACTGGAGAAATAGGTTCCGAGAATAAGGAGTTCTTCGAGAGGCACATAATGATTTGTATGATGGAGAATGAGGGAGGAATCTGAGATGAAAAAGAGACCGAAACCTAGAAGACGGTAGAAGAGGGCCTGAAAAATTTATATATTTTTAATTTAAAAGTTTTTTTAATCATCGTAAAACTGAAAAAAAAATGTACGCTCCCAGGGATGATAAAATACGTCTTCAAAAATATCAAACTTTTAATGTAAAAAAAATGTTTGCGATCTAAAATAATTCTTTTTACACTCACGTCATCTGAACTCTTTTCCTCTCTATAGATATATTGTGATGCAGCGAGAATGAGACAGGTGGATAGAATGAGGGAGTAGACAGTCATTAGGATAACAGCTACCGGTTGTTGACTGATCATCGGCATAAGACAAATGTGTCCAAGAAAGGCGCCCCATCCGAGAACAACGATGGCCGTCGGTATGTGAATATTTTGAGTTCGATGAGCGAAGAGAGAAAGATATGTCAGATGACCGAGACCGAATGCGACGGCTCCCATCACGATTCCATCATGACTGCAACCGATCAGATAGTCTCCTACTCCACCTGTAATGTTTTTTTTTAAATTTTTGTTTAATATACCACAAGCCAGAGCGAAAGCGACTCTTTGACTGTCTCTTGTAGTCATTCCCAATTGATGGAGAAAAGTGAAAACGACGAGGAAGAGCAGAGGAACGACCTTCCAATACGGATAGAGATCGTCATGGAATTTGACAAAACCATTTGAACGATGGTAGAAGTTAAAGACGAACAGAAAGTAGATTGCTGCCACTACCAGCATCGTCGACTTCATTGTCTGCAAAATAACTTTTTTTTTCGTAAAATTGGATCCTTTCTACTGGGTTCTGTGAAATCTGCAACATTATATACTATACGTAACATGCAGTATTGCGTACAATGAATAGTTTTATAAAATTATGAGTAATACAGGTAATATATGTAAAAAATTTGATGTCAACAATACATCTACTTAAAGCGGTTTTTCTCAAACGCAATTTTTATAATATTAAAGGAATGTTTAATAAAGAAGCAGCAAAATAATCTGCACTTCTCTGGAACGGCGTTTAGGGAAAATAAAAAGATAACAACCATAACTAGAGACTAGCCGGCCGATAAGCGACAGTCTATGCGGAAAATGATGAAAAGCATAATATCTGCTGATTTCTTATTCAAAAAATCCCTGATACGTGTAACTATAAAACTTACTAAAATCACGAAATTCAAATAAAAGAAGAAGTTTTGAAGAGTCGGCCGCTTAGACCAAGACAAAGTTGGCGTCTGAAAATAGAAAATTGAAGGATAATCGGGTAGGTCAAACCAAGGGCATTTTTCAGAATAGACTAATGGGACTGGAAAATCTGGAATTTTGGAAAGAGGAGGACCACTTGAGATGGTCGAGTTTGCTACCTAGAGTAGAGTTTTTCTTGAAACAAGCGGTAAAAAAAAACAAAAAGTTCCAAAGGACCGCTGCGTACTTTTTGCGTAATACAATATATGAAATATTGTAGGACTATTTTCATTTCGCATAGTTTTCAGCTTCAATTTTTAAATATGTAAAAAAAATTTCATTTATGTTTTATATGATAAAAGATGGAAAATTTTGTGTATAATCTGCAAACAACAAGAGGAAAATGAATTAAACAAGAAAAAAAGTGATCTCAAAAAAAAACGTTCTGCGTATCTTTGATGATCAGGTTTGAAATTCGTAAAATGAGAGAGAATCTCTGCCAAATTCGGCGCTTCAGCACCTGCCAGACGTCAATAATGGGCAATTGCATAAAATTCCATTCCACGTCCTCCAATGCTTCCAATTTTATCAAAGTCTGCAGAATGGCTACAAAGTGTAGCTGGAAGGCAGATAGATTGTTGGGAGCAAATATACACGTGTGGTCTCTCTCTCGAGGCTATCAGCTGACGGAACTCTTCCTTCCCCCCTTTCTCTCTTACGTCAATAAAGGAACCCCACAACATGATTAATCTTTGATCTTTGGGCAAACGTACCTCCTGTGGTGGTCGGAGAGTCCGTTAGATAAATGGAACGTAGTGAGGTACCACCAGTGTGGGCTAGAATGGAGATTTCGGAGGGAGAGAGACAGTAGGAAAGGTAGATCTGAAGACATTTAACCCTTTTTTGATGGAAAACTAACTGAATTAAGAAGAAAAGAAGGACGACAATTGGAATCTGAAGATTGAGAAAGATGAAGAAGTGTGTGAGGAGTTGACTGCCACATCTAAAATCGTTCGAATTAAGAATAATAATGAATTTTGCAAAAAAATGTAAAATAATCTCTGCAAATGCTCTTTTGAGTTTTTCTGCAATTTTTCTTTCTAATTTTCGTTATGTAGTTTCGAATTTTGTTTAAATATAATCAACACAGAAAATATTATTTGCATACATGTATTTTGCGGAGATGCTTCAATGAGAACTCCGCTCATCTCTTGATCTAATGTTTATCCTCTGTTGATTATTTTATTTTTGATCCCTAACAACTCTCAACTTACATCAATCGCCTCTGCTAATTTTGCGTCCTGATGCTGACAACCATTTACAGGCACGAAAAATATACCAATACATTCCTTATCCTTCTTCAGAATCTCAGAAATCATCGAAAAATCACCTCCATGCACGATTTCTAACTCATTTTGGTGACAAATCCATTCTAAAAATATATTCAATGTTTTTAAGCGTTATTGTACCTTCTGGAGAAGGTGGACTACCTTCACTCGTCCAGAAAATAATAATTTTAGCTAGAGAAGGACTTCTACAGAGAGAGTTGACTCGTCTGACGACGTCATAGTCATCGGCTATCACGACACCACAAATTACTGGATCGGAAATAATATGAGGTAGAAGGGAAGAGCACTGAAAAGGATTAAAAACTCAAAAAAAAAATAATACTGTTTCTTCCGGAAATGGTACGCTAGGTAGAATTCGAGTTCTTAACTCCTTCATCACGAAGTTCATAATTGCAGAAATCGAAGAAAATGAATTTTTATAGAGTGTTCTTCCATGTTTGACCAATTCTGCTGTTTGTACGGTTGAAATTCGGCCCAAAATGTGGGGAATTCGTGAAAGAGATGATGGAAGAAGGGCAAAGCTAAGAAAAAGATATTGCTCTACAATTTTTTTAATTATATTTTTTAATGTAAATAATACTAAAAAGGGAATATTATATAAAATGGAAATAAATAAAAACGCTCCAATGCAAAAACAAACGGCGCACATTTTTAAATATTTAAAATTCCTGTCCTATCTTTCGTGTGAAAATTTACAGTATTTTTGTCATTTTTAGTAGTAGATCTTATAAACTTACTTTGACCATTCAATTAAATCTCTAAATGGAAGAATGAAGAAATCGCCGTAGATTATGGGAATTGCTCCGTTTTTTAGAGAAAGTGTTAGCAACCGCGGAAATATAGACGATGAATCGAGCAAAACAACAAATTTATGCTCCTGTAAATTTTTTCTTGTTAATTTTAGCCATTATACCCGAATGAGTTGCTCTAGGTTTGCTATTTTTCCATTTTCGTAGCAAACATTTGCTACCGATGAGATGCATTCTGTGATGAATGTTGCCTGAAAACTATTTTCAACATGATTTATTTACTTTTGTTTCGCCTAGTTGTTTTAAAACTGCTTGCTTTTGAATCCCTGAGGTATTTACTATCGGAATTAGCAGTAGTTCTTCTTTCTCATTTTTTTCAGAATTTTTTTCGTCTGTTTCGGGTAGTAATAGCGGGATAGATACATCAAAACGATGTCGAAAAGCATCACGACCAGGAAGCGCACTGAATTTATGATGTGTGGCTACTTTGTAAAAAAAACCTTATCAGCATTACGTCTAGTTGCGGTACTTTTCCTAGAAAATTGATGACTATCGGGTTTGGAAACCTGTAATATGCATCTCATACTTTGCTTGTTACCTATTTTTCAACGCTGAAACAATTCTCAATATGTCATCCTGACTTCTAAACCTATCAAAGTTTAGGAAATCTACTCCAGGTAATGATAAACATGCTGTTGTTGGCTCTTTCACCGAATAAGGTGATAAGTAATTACGAATTTCAAGGAATTCACGTGACGGTTGTGGAGATATGAGAGTTCCATTCTGAGGATAGAAAGCAAATTATAAAGAACTACTTTGTCCACAAAATCAACAAGTGGTTGGATGTAAATGGTGAGTTCATTTGAGTTCAAAACACATCGACTAGTATCGTAGCACGAGGTGAATGTACAATTGTGCGATGATCTGAAGGTTTTTGCAAGTAATATTATCCTTTAGCTTGACTGAAAAAAATTGTAAAACAACATACCGACTAAATACTGGTTCATTTTCGAGGATCTGCCATCGATGTATTTCAACTGTCGGCTTTACTACATTCTTCCTATATAATACTATCGATGCAGCTGCTAAGATGATTACAGCTAATGCATTTCGCATGAATCGTCTGATAAAACTCATTAGAATATCTGAAAGACATAAAGTGTAGGTAAAAGGCACGACAACAACATAAAAAATATACAAAAACGTAAGGGGGTTTTCAATTTTATTCGTAAACACAATAATATATTTTTGAACACTCTAAAAACAACCGGTAGAGGCCTAAAGGGAAAAAAGCTCCTAGAAGACTCCTAACGATTCAATTTCCATTAAGCACCTGAGTTCGAAAATCAGCAACACATTGTTCATATTTCTCTACTAATGGTGCAGAATTTAATACTCTATTAGGATTCTTCGCCAGAAAAGCAAGTATTTCCTGAAAAATAAATGGTAAGATATGATAAGAAAGAGCTGTTGTAATATAAGTCTGTAGAAACAAAAAATACAACTCACATTTTCTTGCTCTTGACATACGTTTTCCCTTTGATAAGAGAAAAATTGCTGTTGGACCCGTTCTACGGTCTCTTCAAAGATTTTCTTCCTTTCTTCAATGTCACTTGTCACAGGGCCAGCCGAAACTGTGTTTGTAGCCTAAACAAAATAATGCTAAGTCGGAGCAAATCTAACCATTCGCTGTTGAAGTTGCGATAATCGTGCCATCTCCTCTCGCAATTTGACCTTTTCTTCACGCTCACGAGCAAGTTCGAATCTAATTCTCATATAAAAATCAACATGAATAACTGCTAACCTCAACTTCTCGGTTTCGACAGGTTCTACTCCTCTTTGTGCATTAACACGTTCTACAACTGCGGACGAAACACCTACTGTTCTGCAAATATTGAAACATTAAACAGAATAATTATAAAGACTCACTGATATCCTTCAGGAATATCTTTCCTGTCGATTCGAACGACTTCCGGAGGTTCTTGGCTCTGTGCAGAGCCCATTATCTACTTCTGAAATAAAAGCATTTATAACTACAATCAAAATTTGAGATTATTGTGAAAGTAAAGAAATAAAAAAAAAACCACCAACGTTCTTCTGGATTTTCTTTTGACTATGCTGATTGTATATATAGGCTAGAAAAAATTACTTTTTTAGCAAAATATAAAAATGTTAAAAACAGACAAAATTAGTGGGAACAAACATGAAAATTCAAATTTTCATGTTTGTTCGGTATTTTCTTGTAGTTGTGTTAGTTATATCTATATTTCTGCTTTCAATTAGTAACTTAGTAAAAAGCAGAGCAATTTTTGCAATATAGGAAATATAAGAAAATGAAAAGAATCAATCACTCGCGTAGTAAATCAATGAAAACATGCAAAACAATCAAAATTTTAAATTTATTTTGCTTTTCCAATAGTCAGATGATTTATAGTAAATCTATCTTCATTTTTACATCGATTTTTGCATAAAAATAGATAAAAACTGATAAAATAAAATTAGAAACACAGAGAGCTTTGATTGCAGAAACACAAAGGATGCGTCAGGCAACTCTAGTTGACGCCCCTCCCTAATTAACCAAGTTTCTTTGATATTGACTTTCATTAGTACAACTACGTTCTTATTTTCACCTCTTCTCTCACTATTTTTGTGGAAAGAGCTTAATAGAGTATAAAATGCCCTCAATTTTATTAAAAACCCATCAATTGATTCATTAAAATTACCTGTTCGGCCGCCATTAGTTTTAATTAGTTCGATCTAGTGCAAGAACGTTGCATTTTTACTCTTTCGGCCATTGATTTGCTTCAAAACTCAACGAAAAGAGCCTAATTGACCGGATGATTTAAGACTTTACCCCCTTGTGTGTACTGTTTCTCGTCGATTACAACGTAATCCCGCCAAAAAGACGACCTTGATCGTCGTTGGCAGTATATATAGGTCTTTCTGATTATATCAAGTTTTTTAAAACTAATTTTATTTACTCGTGATACTGATTGATGGATTGTTTTATACTTGAGTGAAAAACAATGATTTTCATTGATCGTCTTGTGATTTGTTTGTTCTCTACGTAATTTGTTATATTTTTTCGTTTTTTTACCATTATACATATCTATCTCAGTGTTTAGGCCATAAATACTTGCAATTGCTAAAGAATTTGCTTCAAAATGAAGCATTATACCAATTTTATCTTATCTCGCTTATCATTAACAGGATTCTTTACAATTTCTACTTTCTCTTTGTATTTTCAATGTGCAAATATAAATTTAAAAAACTTTCTCATACCTAAATTCCTATCTTGGAGCTTATAAAATATAAAATATTTTTCGTTTTCCATTTATTTAATGTCATTTAGTTTAACTATGGGGGAATTTTGTGCAGAACACGAAATAATGACAAAAACAAAAAAATCTATAAACATTACGCTCATCTTGTTCTTACCGTTTTTATTTTATTGCGTAAATTTCAGGGTTTATGCCAACACCCTCATCTATATCAGTTCTTCCTCAAATGGAACGATGTACCCAAACAATGATACCTGGAAACGTCGAAAAGTTTGTTGAAGGGCAAAAGGCTAATGGTTTTTTAGAGAAAAAAGTAAATTGCCAGCACAACGGGGTGATCATGATAATTACGCCATTCCCAGTACAAGTAACGGGTTAGCAGAAATACTGTAAGACCCTGAACAACTGACTAGATTTTTAGGAATTCTGCGAAAAGCACCAAAACAATGAACACTTCAAAACTTAATCAAGCTTTGAAAAATCTATGGATGATGAAAATGAATAGTCTGCCAGTGAAGATGGTAGAAAAAGAGAAAGTACTAGAAAAGGAGGCAGAAAATAGGTGAGTTGAAGAATGAGAGAAGGAGAGGGAGAAGAGGCTATATCACGACGGCCACAATCAGCGTCTCCATGGCGACAGTCAGAGCCGCCGTCATATTTCCACCTGCCGATTTCAATTATCTCAACACCGAGACGAGCCCTTCCGCGATTCTCGTATCCGATTTGCATACAAAAGCAGATTTGTGTCCTCTTTTAAACTTTATCAAAAAATCTTTTAATACTGTTTTTATTACCAAAACAAAGACTGTAGATTCGAATTTCCGATTGAGTTATAGAAAAAAGTTTTGTTTGTAAGAAAATCGTAAAGAAAAAAAAACGAAAATTGAAATGTTGATAAAATACATGGTGAATTTTTAACCCAAAATTTAACTCTATAACATAATTTTGCTTTAGGCTTTTAGTTTCTTCTATTAAAATCTCATTGTATTTTCCGGACTTATTAGTTTTAATGTGACTTTTTATGCGCGTAGCATAATAGAGAAATAAAGGCAAATACCAGCTGATTTCCAAAATTCTTTACCACCCAGCGAAAAAATTTTTTATGTTTCTTTTAACACCTTTTTTTTAAATCACAAAAATCTTCTGGCAATTTATTGATGAAGCGCATTAGCGTCCGCATGGCTTGCTGACTCTTGAATAATCCGGGTGCAGGTGAATCAGTCCCATAATTGGTCGATGAAAAGAGAAAGAGATTTACAGCCGGAAGAGGAATCGGAAAAAGTTAATTAACCAGGAGAGAAGGAACACAAATTCTTTCGACTTTCGTTCTATTGACAGTCTTTTGTCATCTTTTAGGAATTATTGTAGTAATTGACAGAGTGATTGAGAGAATAATTTACAAAATTTCAGACTACCTATGACGGATTCGAAGAAAAACAGCAAGTCTTCACCGGTGGAGAAGGTAGGATATGAAAAAAAACTTTTTGTTGAATTTTTATAATTATAATTTTCAACGATATAAATTTAGCACAAAATTCACAACATCTTTTTCTAACAATTCTTTTTATCACAAAAAATTTTAAAAAATGAGCAAAAAAATTATTTTTCAGAGAAAAAAGGTTCAAACAACGGTAACCAGCAAGATAGAATATGAGGAAGAAGAGCCAGTAATTGTGGATGCGATAGATAGTCAAGGTATATTTGTGAAAATTAAGTGGAAATCATCAGAGATGTGTGGAATAGGGTGGTGGGATGCTTTTACCATTTATATAAAAAAATATTTTATATATTTTATAAGCTAAAACAATGAATTGCTAAAAAAAATTTACGAGAAAAAAACATTAGCTATTCCTTAAACGTTCCGCCCACCCCGGGTGAAAGAGTGAGAGGGATCCTAAAATTTAGTAGCTACCGTAGCCCCATTCCTGCCAGGCAGGTCCATAAATCCGCGTTTCTGAAATATTCGGGAAAGCCATTTGTGTGGCATCGGATGAGACTCTGACAGCTGGCCGATTGCTGCTATGGATTTATACAACATGCTCATCAGTGGGAACTATCCTCCATTGGCTGCTGCTCAAACCACGCCGACGGCAGGCGGATGGTCCATGCTACCTAATGTAGCTGAATGCCTTTCTAATTATTCAATTACTACTATGGGGAAAAAACCGGGCAATGGTGGGTTGCATAGGTTGCTTTTGGACTGAAAATAAGAATGAAAAAACGGATATCAAAAGCACTTTTTACGATAACCAAACAATTTTTAAGATCCTTTTAAAAATTTTATTTTTTAAACTATTTGGGGTTCATAAAATGATACGGTAACATTTTTCTGCTATGAAGCCCTAGCTATGAAATCCACTATCCTCTCGACGATTTTTAAAGAACGTTTTAAAAATCCTAGCTACCGTTCCCTTCTCTTCGCGCATAGTCAAGCCTTCCCTTTTTCTTCTTAAATATATAGAAATTTTCCTTTCTCCACACCTCTTCCTCCCCTTCTCTCCCTTCTGAATAGAATAAATACCTTTGCTTGAAGGTCCTTTTGAACGAAACAATCGTGTCGTACATAATGTATACGGTAAACGCTCGAGTATGAGCAGTCCCTCTCCCTGGACAATAGAGACAACTCGCCCCAATCGCACATCTCGAAGAGAGAAAGATGTTCAACTCCTCGTCTGCCAGCATATTCGACTACGGAGCAGCTGTCAGACAGGCTGCCAGACATCATCAGCTATTTTGTAAGCAACTGGAAGAATACTTTTTATAGTAATTGCGAATTTGATTATTAATACAAGCAAATTTTTTAATTAAAAATTACTATTGGTAAAATAAAAAAAATCGAAAAGTTGAGAAGCTGAAAGATCCCAGTTAAACATTTTTTCGTAAAAAGCGAGAGCGCAACTTCTTCGCTGTCTACCGTAATATAATTCGCCTTCATACTTTCCTGTGATAATTACCCTCCAACTCACTTCCACACAGGTATTCAAGTCACGAGAATTATCCTTTCCTTCCTTCTAATTTCTATAAATCTGTCAGTCGGCCTCTAATTGCCCCTGCGCGGTGAGGCCGAATGCGTGGTGTATCAGTGATAATCAGCCGGCTGGCCGTGTATCGACCGGTGTGAGAAGCTGTCGCCAAGAGGCCGAGATCTCGTACCATTATCCCTCAAAAGGGTCCCGTCAATTTTTCTACTTTTTCCATAAATTACCTAATGTTTAATCTCCTATTCTTTCTTGGAAAAACTAGGAATTTATAGAGTAATTCAGCAAAGAATAGAATTTGTTCTCAAAAATATTTTTCAAATTAAAATTCCTTCTTTTCGTCATAATGTTTCTCCCATTTTGTATTTCTAAAATTACTCTCTCTCTTCTAGCAAACCTCAAATCATCCTAGTTCCCTGTGATATTCCCAGAAATCTGACCTAAAAACAATGAAAATGCAATTTTACGTCACGCAATAGCGGGTTACTACTACGATTTCCTAGCTTTCTCATCGTATAAAATTTTTTAAGTTGTTGGACTTCAAATGAGTATATAAAATAGCAAAGAAATAAAGTCAAATGCCAACTAATTCCCAAAATTCGTTGCGGTCCAGCGAAGAGCTCATCCTTGTGACTAGATCATTTCAAAAATCTTCAGCAAAACAGGATTTGCTCCTCGCTTTTTTACTATACCTAGCTTTCTTATGATTTAAGATTTTATATTGTTAAACATCAAATGAGTACGTAATATAATGGAAAAAGAGGCATTTTTTATTTCCACATAAATTTTTGATAAGCTTTTCGCATTTTAGTTAACAAATTTTTTAATGCCTGCAACAGGTGCAAATTAATGATATTAGCTCATATCTATAGTCGAAGCCGTGTCAACTTATATTTCGCTTCAGCGTCTTCATTTGTAATTTCTCAGATTTTTTTCTTAATTAAGCCACATTTCACTAGGGGGAGGGATTACGGTAATGAATCGGCTTTCCTCTTTTTTTCTATTTTTCTTTCGGTTTCAAAACTAAAAATTAATCAGATGACACTGGATCGAAGTCCTTCGACGAGTGGGGGAAGTGAAAGCAGCGGTGGAGAAGAATGGAAATGTGTGTCTGAGATTTAAAATAGAATTCATCGAAAAATATTTTTAAAATAAAATGATAATTTTAGATGCGACGGATCTCTTGGAAACAACGGCATCTGGTTATGCGGCAGCTGCTCCACAATATGTGACCGACTTCTCAGGGATGGACTACTCTCAACATTTACAGAATGGGTAAGTCAAAAAAAAGAGATCGAAAAGAAAACCTTAAAAACTGGTTATTAAAAACATAATATTTTGACAATAAGAAATTTTGAGTTGAAAAATAGTTAGAAAATTTTTATAATTAGAACATTCTTCCTGAATAAGTTTTTCAGACTGTAAATAATCTAAAGAAAATTTAATGCGTTTTCACTAAAATTGTGTTCAAAAAAATTTCGCAAATTTGTTCTTTCATAAATTGATAAGAATATTTTAAATTTATTAATAACTTTTTGGTTGAAAGAATTTAATTTTTTATTCTTCTTTTGGCTCTAATCAACCTGCAAGGTGTGCCCTAATTGCTAATTGCTCCCAGCTAATGAGCTGTGTTCAACCAAGCCGATAATGTCATCTAACGCTCTAATCAGCTAACAAACATTTTCAAATAGTCTCCTTCAATCTATTTATCAACTGTTTTGGCATTTTTCATCTGACTACTTTAATATTCCACGCGATCTGTTAGCTGGCTGTTATCCTTTTGCCTCCTATCCAGATTACTACGGTAGAGATAGATATACGAGAGATGGTAGGGTGTAATAAAATGAGAAAAACGGACGACGGGTAGCCAGGGAAACGCGAATGACGGACAGGAAAAGGGGGAGAGGCTGTATAGCAACGGGATGGGATGAATTTTTGGATTTACTCAAATTGACTATATCTCACTCGTTTTTTTTTAAATCAAAAATGAATTTCCTATTTGTTTTATGAATTCTCTCTATGAGGTCTACGACTTATACAAAATTTTACCTGGAAATGAGGGGAAAATTGGCATATCTGTGAAACCTCCGTAAGACCTAATTAGGCGTCTCTTTTCACCACCTGGGGTTACGGTAATCGCGATGATTCAAATCCCTACGACTATTGGGTTATGATTAGAATTCTTTCCCATAGACTAACCTGGAAACACTATGATGATGCCTACTAGCACTTGGTTGGTTGATAAGACAGCTTCTGATGGAGACGGTTGCCTGGCGCAAAGGAGCGCGGGCTGGGGTCGCCTAGGCGATTCGAGAGTTCCGCTCTCTCTCTCTAGCTGGTATCCAAGACAGCCAACGTCGGATGATGACGTCTCCATAGCCACCAGGCTCTCTGCTAACACCTTAGATACCTTTTTTTGTAGATTCCTCCTTTTGACATAGCACTTTCAAATAATTTGTTGAAAAATACTAAATATATTTCGAAAAGAGAAAAGAAGAAATTAAACTTTAAATACTTCCTTGTTTAAAAAATTATGTTCTGATTAATGTTAACTTTAATTAGTTTTGGTTAAATTTTTAAATTATTTAAAAAAATTTTTTTTAACATAAATAGAAATTTTATAATAGAGCAATGCAAAAAATTTTTAGATGTTCGGTGTAGTACATATTTGTGTATTTTGTAGGATATGGTATATAAACTAAAAACTTATTTATTATTTTGTAATTTCGCGGAATTTAAGAACGAATTATTAATTTTTAAATTCTATAAATGTTCGTCTTCAAAACATTCTATAAAATCATTTATTGCTGTGCTCTCCTTCATATTCTGCTCTCGAACGGGCATAGAGAACGTTGGCTTCCGGCGGGTTCTCGCCTAATTACCGTAGGCAGGAAGGCGGGCGGCCAGGTGCTGCGAGCCGGCGGTCAGCCCTCTAGTCGGACGACGTCGTGTGTCTACTGGTCTAATGACTCTTTTCAGCACTACTGCCTACAGTGTCTATCCGGGTGATACTTACAACACATACTATCAGGTCAGTTTCTACCAAAGTTGGGCGTTATCGCGCTTAGTTTATGAATCATTATTGTTTTATTTTCCTTTCTGTTTTAGGTTTCTCTTGTTATATTCAGATTCTATCCAAAATTCCTAATATTATATCATATAATACATGTAAAAAATGGTAATGGTATCTAAACTAATAAAAAATATTTTATAACAAGAAAGTCTGAAAAAAGTAGTAAACAAATTAATTATCTTTTCTCAAAACATTTGAAAGTTTCTAAACGTAATTTGCATTTTATTTATAATTTTACCAATTGAAATATTTTTTATATATTTTATATTCTAGTATACGGGCAATGTCCACAGTCCAAATGCCTACATCGGTCTTCAAGGAGGTCAATCCCCGAATTCTGGCGACGATGACCATAATAATGTCCAACATGCGACAAGAGCTTGTCCAGCGACGGTAAGCATTTTTTAAAAACTAAAAGCCCATTTTTCACTTTCGATTTAATGGTGCATAGACAAAAACTATATACAAGTTTAATGCATTTTCTGTATATTAAATGTTTCCCAAATATAATAATCAAGAAGTTATCAAGAAAAAATATAAGACAAAGAAATATCTAATCCAGATATCGATAAATTTTTTTGAAATACTGAAATATTTTATTTTTGCCCTACCGTTTCCTATAGTATACTATAGCAGCTCTCTTCCTAAATCCTAGTCTTCTAATGCGCATTAGTCGTGATCCGATGTTACCTCTCCCTCCATCTTTTTTGACCCGACAGCAAATCTCAGCTCCAACAACATGTAATTATTCTTCCTGCCCTCCTTTTTCCCTCCTGTTTCCCGCGTATTTTGACAGATGTTATATAGAATAAAGGCCGGGCTCCCTTTATACCTTTTATCCTCTAATAATTATCCTTCCCTTTTCTATCACGAAAAGCCCCTCCCTCCAGGTGCCACCTGGCCAACAGGAGAAACTGCGCCTAATGGCCGTCTCTAATGTGGGCAGGGGGCACCTTTTGAAAACGGGTCAATTTTGGAGGGAGAACGGCAGGAAAACAGGAGAGAGAACTTGTTAAAAATTCTTTTGACTCATTGAAAGCTATTGTAGAGAAAGAGAATAGGTCAATTAGGTGAAAACTGAGACAAGGAGAAAGTCCCGAAAAGACTTTAATAGATAGAATCCAGGAAAATTGATTTAAAATTCTAAAAGTTGGATTTTGTTAGTTCTACAATATATGTAGTTTTGCGTACTGTAACATTATCAAAAACTCAACGAAATCCCCTCTCCCTCCTCTACTTATGTCATCCAACAGGTGTCTGACCAATTACGGTCACCAGACGAGAGGAAGCTGCACGAGCAGAAGATTAGTGACCCGCGACAGGTGTCTTCGTTATCTAACGCTCTATTAGGTCAGGATTTGAAGGTTGGAAAAAAAGACAAATCAAATATTAGGGAAAAATTTTTTTTTAAATTTCTCCTCATGATATTGTGTTTTCTTACAGTAACCTGCATAATACGTCATGCTTACTCAAAAAAATGTCCAAAAAAATAGGTGAAAAATCCTTTCATGGGCGTAGCATTTCCTGTCCCCTTGCCCCTTCTCTAAGAGTTGAGTCGTCATCGTTGCCCCGGCAACCAGGCCCGGCCGAAAACGACCTCCTTTTCAAACTTTTCACCTGGCGTATGACGTTACACGAAATATTTCGAATTGATCCGGAGACGAGAATACATGTAAGTAAAAATAGAAGAGGCGGTCAGAGGGTACGTCGTCTACCGTAATTTAATCCGATGATCTTGCTATTTCGAAATTTATAGTAGTTTATTAACGATAAATTATTATTACTATTTTTTTGTATTGATGAAATGGGGAGGGGAAGATGAAGGATCAGGTCGAAAAAATATTATTTTCCAAAAATTATTTCAAAAAAATTTTCAGATCCAATGGCTCCTCGACAACTATGAGCCATCTGATGGGACTTCTCTTCCACGTTGTACCCTTTATGATCACTACAGAAAGTAAGTTTAGAATTCTATAAGAAAAATAGGAAGTAATATTTTTAATTTGTGAAGACT
Source organism: Oscheius sp. DF5120 (assembly GCA_932521415.1). Lineage (NCBI taxonomy): Eukaryota > Metazoa > Nematoda > Chromadorea > Rhabditida > Rhabditidae > Oscheius > Oscheius sp. DF5120. The sequence goes on from OW051462.1 coordinate 7,452,104, forward strand.
GGAAAAAATTGTACAGCATAAAAAGTTAGAAATAGAAAATAATAGAAAACAAATGTTCAATTTTCCCTGCCACTGAAAGTTAAGCAAATGTGGGACATTCATTTTCTATATGCCTCTTCTCTCTCTTTCCTTTCCCTTCATCTCAACTTCTTCCGGTCTTTTTCGTTACCATGGCTTTTGTTGCTATGGCGTCAAGCTCCTTTTAGCGTCCTTAGACACTCTACCACCTTATATCCTCAATTTTATTTCCCTCCTGAAGTTTTCCTGTCACCGTGGAGATCATAGGTTGTCTGGACGACAGTCGTCGCTGTGTAACCAGGGCAACTTCCACATCGTAATTCACTTCCAGCTACCTCGCTCTTGAGGTTAATTAAAAATTGTGCTATTTTCTGGATAGAGTTCTTAAATTAAAAGATCGGGGGGTAGAAAATCTTGAAAAATTTTTGAGCAATTTTTCGGTTTCTTTTTCAACCGAAACGAGAAAATTTCTTATTTTTCATTATGATAACAGTACTTAAAAACGTGAATTATGCAATCTTCAAAAAGTTTGTATTAGGTTGTTCGGAAATTAATGCAGGACACTAACGTGTATCTTTAAAGAAAAATCCTGCATTAATTACCGAACGACCTAATACAATATACCAAATTGCGTATACGGAAGTTATGTGCATATTTACTGTAACATTGCGTATGTTACGTATTTTTACTTTAAGTTGACGGAAAATTATGAAAATTATCGTTAAAAAAATTTTTTGTACATTCTTAATTGTAATGCAACGTCATTTACAATACTTTTCAACAGATACCTGGCTCTGCAAAGTCCTATTTTTCTAGCTCTATTTTGCCTCCATCAAAACACCGCTTACCTGTCTCCATTCCCGCTCCCTATAATTACGGGGGCAATTGTAGTCGGCTGGTAATAAAAGCTTTGGGGGAACCAGAAGGTTGCCTTAGTAACGATTATAAAGGGGCCTGTGGTCATTTAAAAAATTAAATGAATAAAATTCTTTCATAAACGCTTTTTTACCGTAACATTTTGGAGAAATACACAATATTAAAATAACTTATACAATATACCAACTTGCGTATTTCATGTTTATTGTAATACATATAATCATTTTCTTCTAGACACTGCAGCGAATTCAAGCTCGACCCGGTTAACGCGGCATCTTTTGGCAAATTGATCCGAAACGTTTTTCAAAATCTCCGAACTCGTCGTCTGGGAACAAGAGGAAATTCCAAATATCATTATTATGGTATCCGGATTAAACCGGACAGCCCATTAAATCGAATCGATTACACAATGGACTCCAAAGTGTGAGTTTTTCATTAAAAAAAGACAAAAGTGGTCATTTTTCAGTGGAGTTAAGCGTCCGCATCCCATATCCATTGCTCCAAATACTCGTCGAACGAGTGGAAGTCCAACAGTTACAACGTATGCGTCAGCTCCGACGGTTCCAACGTCTACGACTCCATCACTTCGCCTCTCTTCCGCCAATGTTACGGAGGCAGACAAAGCTTCTCTAGGAACTGGAGATGTACCTAGGGAGATTCCATTTGAAACGTTTGGAGAACTTGATCCGGATTTGAGGAAGCTTGGATTGACTTTGACACATGTCTGTCAGTTTGTACAGACTTACAGGCTGAATTTGAGTGTGAGTTTTTAACTTTTACACTTTTGGTGTGCGGATAAAAAGATTTATCATTGTTGTTTGTTTAATATAGCCATACTTTCAAGCCAAAATCATCACAATAAAATTCTAGGAGGTGCTAGACGCTGTCAAAATGCTCGCATTTGATCAAATTGAAGAAATTTGGACAAGTTTCTGGCAAGACGACACAGAAGATCTAGAGTATGTTTATCTATAAATGATTAAAAACCAAAATTTACAGTAAAACGCTATCGGTCGACCGTCTCAATCAACAACAGCTCTTTTCACTTTGTACTCTTCCTCAGATTCAGCAGTACGTGACAGCAATGGACATTTCTTTCTATCAAGTCATCGTCGATGTCCTTGTTCCTAATGTTCTCATGTCACAAATGACACGTAAGCAGACTAAAAAATTCCTAAAAATGAATTAAATTTCAGCAAATTTGACTCAAATGTGTAGAAGTTTCGCGAAAAGTGCTGAAGGATCGATGAAAAATGCATTGAAGGGAGCACCAGAAATGTTGCAGAAAAAGAAACTCCAAGCTGTGAAATATCTTTCCCAGGGACTGCGACGATACACATCATTGAACCATCTTGCACAAGCAGCAAAGGCAGTTTTGATGAAGACGGAACAAGTTCAATGCATGTATAATGATTACATCAAAATCGACATAACGCATGTACAAGAACAGGCTGGATGGGTCTGTGGGTGTGATTTTGTCATCGTTTCGCAGATTCATAATTCGTTTCGGGTAAGTTCAAAGAGTTTTATTAATTTTTTAAATTTTACTTCTATATGTAATTTTCTATTTTTTGAGTTAAAAAAAAACTTAAAACAGTCTTGAATAAAAAAACTAAAGAGCGAAAGAGATCAGCTCTCCTAGTTTTGTGCGCAAAATGCAATAATGTTACATTGTGGTACATTTTAGCCTTACTGAAGCTTAAAATTATAGGAATTGCTACAAAAATCCGCGTCCATGACGGAATGGGCAGAATGGATGGAGAGTATCGTCGACCAAAATGTCCAAGTTCTCTCCAATTTCCATGGAAAGCCGTTGGATGAGATAACCGCCGCGGCGAAGACATTCCTCCAACATTGGTCGTTCTACACCTCGATCCTCATCCGCGATCTGACTCTCCGCTCGGCTGCTTCATTCGGCTCCTTCCACCTCATCAGAATCCTGACGGATGAATATATGCAATATCTGGTTGAATCGCGAATGGCCAAAGCAATGAACCGGGCAATGATTGCTGTTGTAACCCAGGTGAGAGAGAGAGATAGAACTGAAAAAAGTCTAAAATTTTTAGCCATCGGATTATCCACTTTTTGATGACACTCCCCGTCCAAACACTCCTCTACCATCGATCACGCTAGCTGGAAACCGAGAAAGCTATTTACAGCATAATGGAAGCGATAATATGCTATATGGGGTGGGTTTGAGGTTTTTTGTGTTAGAAACGGAAGAAAAGCTGTCAAAAAACTTTTTCTGCTATTGAAATTCGATACTAACCAATCCAGGAAAACTTTTATAATTCTTTACGTTCAATGGAATAGTACCACTCTTATTAAAAGATTTATAAGTACAACAATAAAACGTGATTTTTAGATCTCTTATCATCACTATACAATGAATAACAACGAACCCGACGGGGAGACGACAGAACTTCTTTAGTCTAGTCATTTTTTGTGATCATATTATTATTTTTGTGTGCCAGTTCGTGATCTCGCTTTTCTTTCTTCTATCATCCCTATCTCTAGTCTCTAAACCCGTGTCAGTTCCCTCTTGCCGACTATATTTCAATCGATCTCTTGTTTTTTTTCGGATATTGTGATAAATATTTATTGTATTTAGCTTTTATCCACCAAGTTTTACTTCAGGCAATGGGGCTGCCTCGTCAGAATGAGGATCTCTTGTGGCGGCAATGTGAGCCTCCTTACTTCGACGATAGACAATTGTACCAATCACACTGAAAAGATTTTTGCCGTTGTTTCTAACTCACGTGACTGAAATAAAAGCCACGATGGCTATGAAGACGATGATACCGACTAAATTTCTTCGAACTTGTTCTCTATGTGGTATTTTTGTCGTCGCATTTGGTGCTAAAGTAGTTGCATGGAGTCGTTGATAGTCATCCTCCGTTACAATCGAGCAGCTTTGCCAATTTTGAACAGTTCGAAAATAGGGGCATCCCTAGAAATCTTTCGAGGAATATGTGAAGATCATACCACCGGTGGGCAAAAGTATGATTCCTCGGAGATGACGGCATCCGACTCATTATAATGAGGTCCGTAAATTAGACGATTCCAAAGCCATTTAGCCGCATACAGATGGCCCTTTCTATTATTAGAAAGAATAGAAAATAATTTTTAAAAAAAACTCACCGATTTAGAAGTGGCTTACCAGCGACAAATAGCGATTCTGGATCCCTTGAATGAATCGTCAATTGGGGAATCGCCAGTACTCCAAATGTTATATAGTGGAGGCTGTTGAATTCGTCTTGAACATCCACAAATGCTCGTTTCCAATCGCGAATCAACCGAAGATATTGTGACTTTGAAATCGATTCCAAACAAGAGCAACGTGGTCTAAACAAGAAAAAATTTGATTAAACATCAAAATAGCCCCCCAAATTGTAGTTTTTTTTTTTTTGCAATAAAATGTGACCCTTATTTACTCACTTTAGCAAGTTTATATTCAAGCTGTATGAGGAAGCGACATGAACTGGACCCAGAAGAATTATAAACACCTAGAAATGACTCTGGCTTTTGCAAAAAGGTACCTTTGGAATACCTTTCCTCAAAATACCAAGTGCTTTTCTCAATGCGCTGTGGTTAGGAGTATCACAATGCTCACAAAACTCTTCTGTTCCAGTTGAAATGGTGACTAATGTCCATTTTTGGTAGAGCCGAGGAACACCGATATATTTGTTCAATCGACGGACAAGTTCGGTAGCCTGAAAAAGAATAATAAAGATGGAGAATAGAAGGATTGAAAAAGGTGCAACTCCGAAATTTGATATATTTGATTTTTTTTTTATTTCTAAGTGAAACTTTGTTGAGTTTTTTTCCTCAGTTTTCTTTTACCCATGGGGTACACAATCAAGGCCTGGAGGGGTTGAAAACCTGTTCCGGTAGATTATCCGTCTGACTCCCAGAAACAGCCACATTGAACTGGTAGTCGGGAAGTTTATTACGGTTACCCATGCCGTGAGACACACCGGCAAGTCTATCATTAAACTCCAGCAGGATATCTGAAACTATGGAAGTAGAAAAAATATACTTGGCAACGTGACGAGCCCATCGATATTTGCATCGCCACCAATGGGAAAGGCAGCTCCTCTGAATTCGACTTCAGTACCATCCCAAAGACCGCGACCAGCTGGAAGAGAATCACCCATTGCTGCGACTATGTCTATGTCTTCGGGAGATAAATTGCTCAGCTCATCTCCCTAAGAAAAATGTTCAATTTGAACTGGGTGACAGTAAAGTACGGAATAGTAACGTCAGAGCTGATAAATATATGATAAAAATTTTTGATAAAACAATCTCTACAATTTTTCTAACTTTCAAATGTTCAATTATTAGATACTAGATGATTTTTATTTACAAAAAGTAAAAAATTATTTTATAAACGCCCCGCTGTTAGCGTTCCGTATTTTTGCAGGATATTTCCGACTCGACTTCTCTTACAGTATGCAGATCCGGCTTAACACGTGGACAAGAAAAAGATTTCCTGTTGCTAAAAGCGTTGTTGATATTAACTTTCACGAGGATTGGTATCTCGTCCTCATCTTCAGGTAAACTGCTGAAGTAGGAAACAAATCTATACAAAAAAAACAAAAAAAACCAACTCGCTATCTTCATCGATCCATGTTTCCATATGATCTGTTCCATTTATGCGGCCAGCTACATGAAAAGAATAGAAGAGGAAGAAAAATAAATGAATGACCAACATTGATTGAAAACTACGGAGAACATTATGCACGGGGGATTAACAGCAGGTTACGAAAGAACAGGCCGTCTCCTGATCCTATTTTAACGTTTTTATGCTATTGGATACCATGAAACTTGAACTTCATTAAATGCCCTACTGAGACTGCATCCTCGACCCCAATGTGTCTTCGTCAATTAATGTATTTCTTTCTTACTATATATTGATAAGGAATTTCAGAGATTCTGAGTCCCAAATGCAGTGTGTTTCTACAAAAGTTCTGTAATTCTACAATTTAAGATGAATGAAAATAAGCCGTGAGTAGAGAAATATCCATACTGTAGAATTGATTGCGTATCAGATTGCGTAAACGAGTACAAATTTAGTTTGGCCCAAAACTTTTTCTTCTTTTTTTTTTGCTATTGTTCTACTTATATTTTAGATATTAGAAACTTTGAAAAATTGCAGAAATTGCGTATAATGTTTTTAGAAAAAGTTCTGGAATAATAGAAAACGGGCTAAATTTCGTGATATATGAGATTCTATATGTCCATTTGATAAAGAAGTAAATAACAGTCAGTTTCTTTTTTCATCCTCCATGATTTTACTACATTAATCTACATTACTGTAAATTTAGGTAAACATGCAGAACGATCAAGGCGACGTTGTCGAACTCTACACTCCCCGTAAATGCTCTTCTTCCAATCGACTCATTGGACCTAAAGATCATGCCTCCATTCAAATTGATATCGTCGATGTTGACCCTATTACAGGACGTATGGTTAGTTGTTTTCCTTAATTTTCTTATTACTTTGCTTTCTCGTCAGCTTTAAGTTTGTTTAATTTTTGCTAAAATTTATCTTTGGGCTATGGTACATTTCGAGTTGGGCTAAAGTTAAGTACAGGTTGTATGTAGAAGGTTCGGATAAAGTGGGGTGAACTAAGAGGGTTGTCTTTTGGAAAAGTTGATGTAATGTGAAGCTAAACAGATGTATTTTTAATATATTACGAAATATGGTGATTTTACAGTGTTCTACCTCCTAAATATATGATCAATGTCAATACTACCTGAGATGGAATACGAATTGTATAGATCGACAGGACCGATTTGATCAGTACTGTGGGAATGTGACCATGACTGCCCTTTTTAAATTTGTATATTATCGTTTCGTTTACAGCAACCTGGACAGTCAAGGTGTTATGCCATTTGTGGAGCCCTTCGCCGGCTAGGAGAATCCGATGATGCTATTCTACGTCTGGCTCAAAAAGATGGTATTATTCCTAAGGATAACAAGTAGATTAATTTTCGGTTGAAATGAATAGTTTGTTCTTATGACTGCTCTTTTTTTTTCTTTAATGATTACATTCTTGTATACTTTTGGATATGCCAGTTTATACAGAATTTGGAACTAGTTTGTCCACACGGGGTCCTAAAAAGTAGTCAAGGTAATGATTCTTTTGTGATTTTATTATATTTTTGCGCAAATGGAATGAAAAGTTACATTATTTTCTGGGTTTTCGCTTAGGCGAGTCGAGAATCGTCAAGCTAATAATGTAGAATAGGAAGAAGATAATCAAAAAAAACCTACTATTTAACATGTTGGGAGACAATTTCGTTACATCCATATCATTATGTGTCTATACTAAGCTAGTCCCATTTCTGCTAAATTCAAAAAAAAATAAAAGCCAGAAAAATGGTGAAGAAATTGAAAAATCACGTTTCTTTAAATAGAAGCCTTTTAATTTAATTTGTACCCAGAAATTATTTGTATTTCCACCATTTTCGTCTTTCTTTTTTCAGTTTATAATATTTTTTTTCAGATTCACTGCTTCCGTTAGGATTCGTCGTCAATTCTGCTAGTATGATGGCTGTTCAAGAGCATGTGCGTCGCCAACGCAAACATCCAAAACTTCTTGTTTGTGATGTAAGTCTACAAAATTCAGGAAACTTTTACATAATTGGTACCAACTGATGATGACTCTTTAGGACGTGCGCTTTACGTCGGGTTATGTTTCTCCCTATGACAGTTCGTGCAACACTACTTTCGAGCATCATGGATACCGTCAAATGGTCGGGTTTTTTTCAAGTATTTTGTGTTTCTGATTCAGTGTGAAAATAAGTTCTTTTCTTTTCAGAGTCAACATGTCTCAGAGCCACAGTACACTCATGGTACTTTTGCAAAGAAGAATGCTGTTGTTCGTACCAAGGTTAGTTTTTTCAAACTTTTTTTGTATTCCTATTTTAGTACTGTGAGTCGTGGCTTTCGGGAAAAACTTGTCGTTTTGGAGCTCGTTGCTGGTACGCTCATGGTCCTGCAGAACTTACTAATCTCCATAACGACGAGTACACGGTAACTGTTCAGTTTTTTTATTACTCTATTTTAGGTACCTGCACCAGCTGTTGCCCAACATATACCCACTCAAGCTCAAATTCGATGGATGATGTTGTCTCAACAATCGGAAGCTTATCAAGCTCATGCGCATCAGGCGATTCTCAGTGGACAACGTCTTACTTGTGATTCACATGCTAATACCACTAGAGTCCGTCATCCTCAACGCAAGCAAAGCTGGGCTGAATCTCATCCACAAAAAGAAAAAACTATTAAGCCATTATTGGAACTTTTAATGGATGCTGGTGAAGTAAGTCATTTTCAATCTTATTTATTTATAATTTTAGCTTCCTCTACGTACTAATGATCCTGCATCTTTCAAATTCGATGATGAAAACAATGATCATCTCACAGAAGAAGCTGCTAATGTTCTATCTTCTCTTCATTTTATGCAGTCTGAGAAAAAGGAAAAGGCTAGTTTTTCTTTCATTATAATATAACTCAACTTATATATATAGAGTAGCCATGGAATTTGTGATATCTATGCAATTAGTGGCTTCTGCCCCCTCGGCAGTGATTGCTCCTTTTATCACACGCCTCGTCTGCTCTAAATAGACGATCTACATTTACTGTAAATTCAATGCTGATAATCCGTATTTCTGCAACAGAATATTGTACGAGTAATACAGCTTTCCTTCAAGCTATAAGCTTTAATCCCTAGGACTAGTCAAGGTTAGTTGTCTTCTCTATTCAATATCTGTTATCTTTGTTACTTTGCTGTTTTAGTATATTAGTTTTATGTCCCCCGTTTTATTAGTGTAAAACTCTACTCTCCCCCCTTTTTCCTCGAGCGCCTTAGCGCTACCATACAAACTTTTCATTTTCAAAATTTATATTTTACTAAAAAATTTAGTGACTATCAGCCGATTTCTTGCAATTTCCTTTTACATATAAGTATAATTCTAGTGTTTTTGTGAAATTTCATGCCAATAAATTTGTTCGTTAAAACTTTGATTTGACTGTTTTGTGCAATGTACTTGTTAAAAGTTGAACAACAGAATCATTAAATCAGACATTGTTCTTAAAACCATCAGATAGATGTAAACGACAGTAATAATGACACATAGAAAGGCGAAAGCTGGTAAATATTGAAATTCAAATCGATGATTTTTCTTCCAAGAAAGATGCCGGTGAATACAGTACTGACGGGAGATTTGACGACATCGTCGGAATGAAAAGAAATTCTAAGAATGGTGTAATGAATAAACTTGATAACTTTGTTTTGTTTCTCCTTTTTATTATTTAAAAGCGACACATCCATATTTAATATTAACTATTTTATCCTTGAAACATGTTATTAAGCAATATAATTTTTTTTAGAACCCGTGAGTACTATACACTGGTAAAGTATAGGTCTCATAAGCAAAATCTTCGACATGTGACCGATCATTACATACACCTATATAGTCGATTTCAAGACGAAATTTACCATCAATACGATCCATTAAAACTATTCCGAGTGAACTAAAAAAATATATAAAAACTTGTTTGAAAGGTTACCTAACATCTTCTAAATTTACTCTATATTGTCTATCTTGAATTCTACCGTTTACTGTATGGAAAAATCTGAAGAGTTGAACAACAACTGAAAACTTACTTTGAAAATGGTATTTTTTCGTATTGCCAATATGGCCCACCATGTGTATGGAGTGGATAGGAAAAAGAATCACCCCACGTATAGTCTATTGTAAGAGGAGCATGAAGCATTACTTTATAACTTCTTCCATCTCCTCGGCACTGAAATAGTACTCTAAAAATCGTTAATATTCATACCTTGATCAGTAGATGAGAAAAATTATTCCAATGTCGCAGATATTTCTTTCGATTAAATGCACGTCTATCTGTAAGCTTCATTGACGCCCAACCAGCTCTCTCGATACGACCATCTTTAATTACTTGCGTTGAAATTGCACCAGAGAATATACACGTTCCTCTACTTGATTGGCTAAGCTCTACAGAAGAATATCCTTCATTCCAATCGCTGTCACAACCAGTATGCCATTTCTTTAAAGCCTAAAGAAAGTTTAAAAAAAAACGATCTACTGACCTCATCATTATCAAATTTGAACTCAATTCGCGCTTCATTATGTCTCAATAAACCAATGTCTTCCAATAACTCAGGTTTTTCTACAGATCCGCTTTCTAATATTTCTTTCTTAAGTAAGCTGGCTTCTTGTTTAAGAACTGTTGGAATATCACTTATAAGCTCTTTCACTGGAAAGTCTCTTTCATCATATCCTTGTACTCCTTTGGGATTCGGATAATTCAGATTAATAGGGGCGTTGAGTGGTCGAAAAAGCCTGACTTTCTCTTTGTCCAAAAGTTTAATTTTACTAAATTCTGCCTAAAAGAATTGTCCATAGAAAACTGCACTAACCTGTAATTTATCGTTTTTTTGCTTACCCACAGCAACATCTTTCGCAGATTCTTGTGAAAAAACTTGCTTCGTTTTATGAAATTGTCGTAATCCTATTAAATATTTATTCATTTATCTGAAATGCAATTTTTACAAAAATAAAAAATAATCTAAGAAACGGCAAAAACCACAAGTCGTGGACACGAAAACATGAAAAATACAGCTTTATAGTTTGCAAAATCACAGAAACTGATAGATTTACAAAATAAAGAAACAATTAAACGTATAATAAACATGAGAATAAAAATTACGGTCGCACCGACCAACTATAAGAATCTTTATCTAAACGAAGATCATGCCATTCCTGAGACTGATCGAGTCCATTTAATCCATCATAAGCGGTTTTATCATTTACTCGTACTGTAACCGGCTCTTCTTCGACTAGATTTGAAGAATGAATAAATTTTGTTATCTGAAACGATAAGAAAAAAAAAGAATACATACTAATTCAATAGTATGATGCATTACAGGGCCGCCGTCAAGCTCCAAAACATACTCTGGATTTTGTCCTTGTCGTTTTACTACTTGTGAGGTTTTCTGAAACATTAGCACATGCTTTATGATACATACCTTAAGCGAAAGAAGTTGACCGTAAAGAAATGGCTTTGTTGCTAATAAAGTTGGTGGAAGATTAGCATGTTGTCCTGCTATTGCACGAGTAGCTTTAGACGTCTGTAGGAGATTGAACAAACTTTGAAGAGATGCACCCTATTAAATTAACAAAATAAAACGACCAAACCGAAACAATAACTGCGGAAGTAACATCTTTATCTAGATTCTTCGGATTAACACTAGTTGATTGAAGCGCTGTGACGGTGGAAGTCATAGATTTACTAGAAAGAAATAAATGTTAATGAAACAAGCTAACTGTCTTTTTAATTTCAGCGAATTCCTCGGAGACACTCCAATATCATTCAACCATTCTTGAACGCCATTTGTTCCTTTTGTTGGGCTCTCTTCGTAATCGCTCGTTAATTGACATTGAGTCTCATTGTTTTCTTTTTCAACATCGATTTCTGAGCCATCTTTAGTCTCACCTAAATTCTTGTAAAATTATTCGCATCAGAAACTAAACTATTTGGATCAATTTCTGAAGACATTCGACTGCAATCATCAGAAGTTAGTCCCAAATCATCTACTTTTATCCGAGAAAGTCGTCGGCGTTTATAACTGCAAAGTTCAAATTCCACTCCTTCACTTTTCAAATATTCTCGAAAACCAAGATTAGTCGGTGATATTATAGCCATATGTTTCAAACCATCATTCAATTGGAAGCAAGAAACAGAATCTTCGGTGTGATCAACTTAAAAATATATTGAAAGAAGAAAATTAGCTTACCTTCAAATTGCAGCTGTTTCGATTTATTGAAAAATACAGTAAATGATGGGCAGATAACATAAAAACTTTTCCTATCACCCTTTTTCCATGAAATATAGAGTTGATAAAAACTGTCAAACCTCAAAGAAAGATGACAGTAAATTAAAAAATGATACCATTGCTTGTTGATAACTTCAGTCATTGTTGGAGCTAGAGGAGGTGCCGATTGTTTTGGCATATGTTTCAACAGTCTATCTATTCGAGGATATAGATTAATCCAAGGCAATGCTGGATATTGCCAGTAAAAAGATGCTGCCTCAAGTAGAGCTGTTGAACTTGAAGGCAATGTTGGTAACTGAATGAAAATTAAATAAACACAAGCGAAATACAGATGTTGTTGAATCTTCGGAAAAGTTCAAAAAATAATCCATGCCTTGGCTTCGTTCTTCACCACTCATTCGTACCAAAACATTTCCTAAAATCTTTGAACATAAAGAAGTAAAATACGTACCTGTTGATTTTGCATTTTTCATCCAAGGAAATGGAACTTTAGACGTAATCCGTAATTTTGTTCCTAATCGAAGATCTTGCGGAAGAGTTGATGAAGATTTCACCTCTGGAGCAGACGTACTAATTGAAGAAGGATGTGCGAATGATGAACTGACATCAGAAAAATCAAGAGAATATTCTCCGAACTAAGAATTGATATTGGTAAATAGTAACCTACTGTATACATGCTTTTAGACCTTAAAAGCATCGCAGAAGTGTTCACCTCTTGCATTTTTGACCTAAATATAGATATAAAAAATTCAAAAAAACTAACGTAGCAGTTAACGAAAAAGAATCATTCGCTGTCGAATCGTCCCAATCAAATGGAAATTCTTTGAGCGAATCATCAGTTTTTATTCTCTTCAATGTCGGTGAAAGTACCTAAGCATTGCTCATGGAAGATTTTTAAAAAATACCTTGAATGGATTATTTTCATTCTTACCTGTTATTGGCGGACAGCTTTCTGTATTGATATCATCTGCAGATACTGGTGGCAAAATCAAACTACGACTAAAAATAGTAAAATGTAGGAAATGAAAAAAAAACTAACTTGCTTTTCCTTTTTTTGTGTTTCACTAATAAATCTCGTGGATTCTTCCATGCTGGAGAACTATTAGACATCTAAAAACGTAAATTTTTTTATTGATTAATTATTTTTTTAATTGAGAAAAACGAGAAAAAAAATTCTTTCAAATTCCCGCCTTCTCGATGCAGCACGCTTGGCACAGTGATCATTTGAACATTTCTATTCTCTTTTGTCTCTTTGTGCTTCTATTTTCTGTTTTCTTTATTTTATTTTTTTAAGTTTCAATATGGAACCGAAAGAAGAAACTAATAGATCGCAGAGGACAAGAAGAAGAACACAATTCTTTTATTATGATGTTAAAATAACCACTCCCAAAGCTAGACTATCGGTTAGTTTGTTCTTTTTTACTACAAACCAAAATTTAAATGTTAGATAGACATTGGTGAAACTCCAGCAGATTTAAAATCCTGTATTAGAACAAGTCAACCCCAGCTATTAGCACAAAAGGTAACATGCTTCAATTTATTTTGAAGTTATAATTCATTCAGATAACGAAAAAATATAAGGCTATGAAACGAGTAAATTTCGACTCTAATGGTACTATTCAGTTTATTACTCCGACGAAGAATTTTGTAGGTTATAATGTTTTATGATGTTTTATGTTTTAGAAAAATTTTGTGTTAAGAAAATCAACAGGGGTTGATGGAACTGAAATAGAAGAAATCCCCGATCCTCTATTTACTAGAATGATAATTTCACCTGAGTCGGTCCTACGAGTAAACTTATTCAACGCTTTTTTATGTGTTTTTAGATGCATAATTATCCCGAAGAATTAGAAGCCGATGAGAATGCTAAAATACAATTCAAGTAAAGTTTATTTTTATCACAATGTAAAATTTCAGTGCTAAAATAATATTCAATGATGAAGGATCTTTCAAAGAAGAGATTATAAAACAACGTGAAATGAAATCAACAAGAAGAAGAAGCTGTTATGTTCCTGCTAATTCAGTAATCATAGAGGAGGAAAGTAACCCACAACCTGAAGTGAAATCAAAAATTAGAAGAAGCTGTTATGTCTCCGATAATTCCAAAACCGTAAAAGAAGAAAATGAATTACAACCTGACGTGAAAACAAAAAGACGCAGAAGCTGTTATATTCCGACACCGCCCTCTGTAATATTTTTATTGATTTTTTAACTTTTTATATAGGAAGACAAAATAGAGATTGGATCTCAAAAACGCTTCTCCACTGTGAAAAATCATTCTAAAGTAAAAAATGACAGGTAAAACACTTAGCTTGTTAACTTTTTTAGATTATCTCAATGGCTTTTAGAGATTCCTAAAAACCAGGGCGTGAATGCTGAATATTGCAATAGCCCGAAAATTAATCGAAATATAAACTCTTGTGAAGCTGAAGTTATAGAGCTTTCTAGTTCTCCAGAAACTGTAACAGAAATGAAAATAAAAAGGAGACCAGAAGCTGCAAAAATTACTGATATAAAAGTTCGTTATAGTTTCTTGAAAATTTACAATAATCTTCAGCGTGCTAAATTTGAAGTTGATATTAAGCGTTTTCCTGAGTGTTTAGATTGTACACCGTTCCCATTATATCACCATTTCGCTTTACTACATTTATTCAACAATGACCAGGTACCTATTTTTCTAATATAAAGTAAAGTATAATAACCTTAGTCTTGGCCGAATATAAACTTTTTGAAACCTTGTAAAAATATTCCCCCATACAATAATTCATTACTTCCTGCTACCAAAGAAGATACTTTGCCAGAATATATTATGCTAGAACATGTATCGGATGAAGAAAAAGAAAACATATTGAAGAATTTACCTCAATCTATTTCTTGGTTATTTATTGTCATTATTTTTACATACTCCTTTCAGTTTTCTGCAACAAAACAAATTAGTTGAAGTTCTTAAAAATGCTGATTCTTCTACAGAATTATGGACTTCTGTTTTTGCTCCATCAAACAGCGCTTTGTGGCTCGGTGATGAAAATATTAGAGAGAAGACTAAATCGTTCATTTCCAGTTGGAAGAAACGTGTACGTAAACAAGGTAATGTTTATCTTCTTCATTTATATTTTTTATTTAGCTGAGTTATTTGTAAGCCCTATTGGAAAAAAACTTGTTAAAAACTCCGAGACTGATGATGATTACGTTGATGATGAAACTATATCTACGAATCCACTAATATTGGTTGGACCTTCAGGAATTGGCAAAACTGCTCTGGTAGAAAACTTTTAGCACAAGAAAAAATGTGTTTAGATAACAAGTTTAGCTGTGGAGTTAAACATGAATGTATTGGAAATACATCCAGGAGATCGTCGGAATTCAACTGATTTGAAAAGAAACTTTGAAGGTGCTATTAAAAGTCACATGGTAATTTTTTGTATAAAACAACAAATTTTAGGTTATTGAAAAAAGCGGATCTATAGCGAGTTTCTTCGGAACAAAGAAAAAAGAGCAATCTAACGACAAACAACAGAATATAATTGTCATTGATAGTGTAATTTTTTTTTAAAGTTTTTTTATTCGTTTCTTTAGGTTGATATTACATTTGAAGAAGATCGCGATTTCTGGAAGACAGTGAAATTTTTAGCAGATGAATCTAATGTTCCAATAATTTGGACATGCGAACGTTTACCGTACGAAGAAATAATTCGAGAACCTGAACTAAGTAACTACGAGTGCGTTACCTTAACAAGATTGCCTTCATTGGTTCTCGCCCATTATGTGAAAGTAAGTTGCTGATTTACTCTTATTTGTTGCAGTGCATATTACTTGTTACTAATAATTTAATGGCTTCTTTCGCTGATCTGGAGAAGTATGTAAATTCTTTTAAATGCGATCTTCGGAAAATTTTACTCGACTTACAAATACAAACGGTTGATCAGGTATGATTAGTAATTGTATTAATAATCTTCTGATGTAGTGTAAGAGACTTTTCTTGGCAACAGATAATAATAGCAGAACAGAAGCGATTTTCACAGATAAAGACAGCACCTATAGGGAGCGACAACATTATTTAACAGACAAAAGAAGCCAGTATTCTTATATTTTGGATATGCTGGAGGTAAGCATCTATGTTTTATCATTTTTTTAGATTAACCCAAGACCTATAAAAGCTAGAGAAATGTTGGTAGATACAGCTATTGCTCTGAATAATCGACTGCCACAGACATTACTAGCTAAGGATTACTTACCATATTTAGTAGAAATGGATAAGACTTATCGAAAAGCAAATCAAACAACTCGTACTCGACGAAGGTATTTTATGTGATTTTCTCATTTCTTTTAGGCAACTTCATTACTTCAGCGAAGTACGAACAGATAAAAGTATTGATGCTAATGGTGATTTGATTCGGATTGTACGGAAATATTGTCTAAGCTAACTTGTAATTATTAATATTTCTGTTCTATACGGGTATAAATTTAATCTTTTTTATTTAGTAATGTTTTTATTAAAATTTGAAGATCACTTCAACCAAAAACAAATCTAAATATAACAGCTAAAAATATTACACTATCTAAAAACTAGAAAAAATACTTATTCACAGGGAATCGGACTAGCCGGGGAGTTACTGTCGTACTCGTCAAAATCATCGAGAATTGGAAGCTAAAGTTACATTTTGTTTAATTTTTTTCAACAAACTCACAATGGTTGGTGGAAGAATGTCAAAAGAATCACTATTGTATTTCAAATTATCATTCCGATAGTAAGTCGAATCTCTTTTATAACTTTGATGATTATATTCTTTGATCCATTCTTTCAACAGAGAGCTGAGTTGTTGATCAGGAATCAAACGGAATCTTCCATAATGACCCAAGACATCTCTGACAGCATCAAGGTTGATATGATTTGAATCAATTTCCCAGGCAAGTTGATCATTTTCATATTGTTCAGCTACCGTTTCAATTTTACGCCATTCAGCTGCTGTTAATTGGATGAGAGAACCATCAATCATATGACCAGAATGATATAAACATCCTTCTACTTGAAGGACTGATGTAACGGGATTTTGTTTAATCTAAATTATTTTTTTTTGTGAAATATGAAGTTAACCTTCAGATAAGCCATACAGTTTTTGCCGCATTTTATTGATGGTCGTGGTGGACGAGCAAATTTTTTATTCGGGCGCTCTTTTTGTTCTCCACTTCGCGAACATGTCAAATAGTGAACTTGTAAGCCAAATCCCCACTTTTTGGATCCGGAAGAGACAACAAATTCAACCGCATGGGTTGATCGCAGTTCTTCTAGCCATTTCTGAAGCATTTTACTTTTTCTTTTGTTTTTAAACTACCTGTAATTCCTCACGATCTTCAAATGTTCTATGCATTATTGGAGCTTCTATTCCATGGACTTGATTCATATGTTTTAAAAGAAGAGGACGAGAATAGGCTAATGCGTCGCATTCACTGCAGCGAACACCTTTGGGTTTTCCAACTGTTTTGACGACACTTTTTAGATTTTTCTCAGTTATCACAGCTGCTTTTCGAACATGTGTTCCTTGAGTATGACGACGGAGAGCTATTTCTGAATCACCTCTCCAGAAACAATCGAGTTCCGGACAACTGAAACTTCTTGAAATAATAATGAATGCTTACAAGTAATCTGGTTTTACTTCGAAGACTTCGTTGTCTTTATTGAAAACATTATCATCTGTAGGTAACAGTGAGTTATCTCTCCATTCTTTTTGCCATTCTAAAGATTGCTCAGAAAATTTAAAAATAAACTCACCATCTTCTTCAATTTCTTCTTCTTCTATATACTCTCCACCCATTGACATACTTGCTGGAACTGTTGGAATGTGCATTGTCATGAGTGGGGGATCTGGGCGAGGTTGTGTTATAACTGTCCGTCGAATTGGTGTTGTTCTAAATGTTTCTTTTCCAATTTCCCAAGTGAAATAACCTTGGCTCATATTGATTTCTAACTACGGGAATTCTTAACACGTATTGCGTGTTTCGTTGAGGTGTTGCTGCTGTTCTGGAAATTGTACGAAGTGTACTGGTAATTGGTGCTCGACGAATCGAAGAAGCTGGAAGGGTTACAGTACGAACCTGAAAATATATCATCTTCGAAGTTGAAAGGCAGAAACTTACATTAGTTAAATTTACAGGGTTTACTATCCTAGGTGGAGCTTTTGATTCTGGTCTGAGTATAATGTAACGTTTTCTAGGTATAAGATGACTGCTCGGCAATGACTGAAAAGAGCAGTTTTTTTTAATTTATAAAGAGTTCATTCATGAATTTCTATGAGGTATCGTGATAAACTAGCATAAATTTGTTTCATTTTGACTTATAATCAACAAAAAATTAGGGATATTAAATGTAAAGAAGAAAGGTCAGAAAAATAAAATAAAATCTGCTGAACTAACCTGAGATGAGCAATATGGATTATATGCTGCGTTTTGACGTTCTAATCTACGTTTATAGTCTTGCTGAAGTGATTCCGGCCAGACTATTTTCTGTTTCCGGACTATTGAACTGCTAGGATTGGCTGTTGGCCGCAGATAGCGTGTTTCTTCCTCTAACAGACTATATTCTCCACCCACGGAGGCTATCATCTACCTAAAAATAATATATTCAAAATTAGATGACGATTTTATGGAGGACAACATATGAAAAATAGCGTAGGAAATGTTTCCCGGTGTGTAATAAAGATCATCTGTGCCTGGGCGAAATACGGTGTGATTACATTTCGTCAACCAAAAAATCCTTCCGTGCATTGACGGAAAAAAGAAGTTTTGAAGTTCTTTTCTGGCTTTTCATTGTTTTCAAAAATGTAATCTATTTTTCTTGTTAAATTTTAATGAATCTCTCTTTTTTTATTTGGAAACACTACAAGCATACTATGAAACGAAGAAAACTAGTCGGACAAAAATTATTAGCTGTCAGCAATAAAATATAATTGCTTTTATCTTTCATACTAACTTTTAGTTCAATAATAATGTATATAATTATATAATACAATAATCGTAGGAATGCCATCACAACCGATGTCGAAGAAAAGAAGAAAACCAATGGAACTAAATTTTGTAGAAAGTGACGAGATGGAAGTATCGATGTCTCAACAAACTCGTGATGCTCAATTAGAACAAAGAAGTCTATGTGTTTCCCCATTGCAAAATGTGTCGATTATTAAAGAAGAGCCTGAAACCATAGGTTAGTCAATGTATTCGTACATACAAATAATTGAAGATAAACAAGCATTATTATATGAGAGATTTGCGCCGAAAACTCATAAAGAATTAGCTGTACATAGTCAAAAATTAAAAGATGTAAATCTGTTTTGTATTTATTAATCATTTAGATAGCTGGAAAATGCATTAATTAGCATAAAATCACATCGCAGATGTTTAATTATTACTGGGCCGTCAGGATCAGGTATAATATCTTCATCAATGATATGTATTGTTCCAGCAAAAAGTACATCCGTCAGATTACTTTGTAAAAAACTAAATATGGCGGTACAGGAATATGAAGAGGAGGAAAGCATTATATATACAACAAATTACGGTCAAGAATATATAGTGACTTTGTTCTTTATTGATTAATGTTTTCTTGCCAGGAAGAAAGCAATAGTTCAAGCTTATCAAGAGAGTCTGAAGAATTTCTCAGTTTTATACGTGGATATGTTGCTGGATTTCCAACGGACTGTGTTGTAAAATTAATAAGACACCTACCATCATTAGCATACATGTATGATTCTTTTTTTAATCCTAAATACATATTTGCAGCGATCCTATGTTATTTAGGGAAAATCTACGATATGCTGTTCGTCAATCTCGACAACCTGTAATATTCTGTCTTTGTGATGTTCCATCAGCCTATGATGTTTCTCCTAAGAAAATATTTACACCATACTTTATAGAGGTTGTTATATTTGTTTAATAATATTCGTTTTAGGAAGAAGGATACTCAACAATAACTTTTAATCCAATTGCGAAATTATTTCTTACGAAAGGACTGAAACGTTTTCGCGATTTGCACATGTTATCATCAAAGGTTTATTATATATTGATGTGCATCATTTTCCAGATTACTGACAAGACACTTTCCGAAATAGCTGAATTATGTAATGGTGATATTCGATCGGCTTTCAATAGTATTCAGTTCTCTATGGGTGTAGATGAATCTTTGAAAAGTGTTGACAGTTGTCTGCAAACTGTTCTTTGCGATGATGTAATTTCATTTGTTGTGTTTTTATCACAAATTAGAAATTTCATATGATTGGTCGTATTATGTATTCCCATCGTGAATCATTGTCTATGCCATGCCCACAATGGCTACCAGAAAAACTTCATCGACCTTCTCCCGAGCATGATATCAACAAAATTCTAACGATGAGTTCAATGGATCCTAATGAGGTATCGTTTATATCTTCCGATACTATTCTTTCTAGCTTATTCTTTATATCCACGAATATACTACGACTTTCTCGCCATCTGTTAAATCAACGTGGAAAATTTTGAATTCGCTATCATTAGCCGATTCGATGACTGATAGATGGGATGTTAGACAAATATTACGCGATAAAGCCAAGGAGAACTCTTATAAGGCAGAAGAATATCAATCACAGGTAAGAGATCGAGCTTTTTTCGTGTGCCGAGTCTTTGTTTGCCCGCTTTTACGTTTATCTTTCGTCCAGTTTCTCTTGCCGGTGTCTGGGGAAATGACAATTGCATGAAATGCTTATTTTGCCCAATTAAAGGCTGAGCTTATTATCTTCTTTCAGATAGCAACAAGAGCAGTATATTTTTATAATAGACCTACTTTAACAGCGAGTTAGTTACCTTTGTTTGTTTGCACTTCTTTCAGCAAAACTCTCATTTAGAAAACCTAGATGGAAAGAACTTGATAGAGAACTGTACAATCTAAAAAGGGAATTCCAACAAACTGTTACGTCAGCAAGAACGGGCGCTAATACAGCTATTTCGTATGCTTTTAAGAAAGTGCTTATAACTTATTTTAGACAAATTTCGATGTTTCTAAGGATGCGAATACCTGTCCATAGTAGTCAGTTTGATGTAATTAGTTTTCTTGCACGACCAATGAATTTTTCTTGGATAAATGGTCGACAACAATGGCGGAATTTACAACGTGTTAGGGAGCAGACAGAAATAAAACCGACTGGACCGATAATTTTTATAAAGTTATCAGTTTAAAATACAAACAAATAATTTCAGCAATCAAAAATCTGTTTTTCCTTTAATACCCGCTGTGAATTTGGATACAGAAGATAGGAATGATGATAATATATTAATTGAAAGTTCTGACGATGAAGTGAAATCATACGATAGTTTTGACGAAGATCCCTTTAATTAGCTTAGTCTTTGTTTCTAGTCATTCATTTGTGCATTACGTTAATTCCGGTTTTTTCCTTCACTATACGGGTATAGTCACATTTTTATGTTTTATGTATAATCAAATTGTAAAGCTTATAGATTTTTTTCGGGCAGCACCGGCTTGAATAGACTTAGGTCATAGCACCTACACATGAAGAGTTTCTAGAATAACCGGGAGTAACGAAAGATATGTGATGTAGAAGGTTAGGCTTTGTAGCGGAAAACGATTCCTTGGTCCGCTTGTAATGTGATTTCTTTCCCAGATAAGTCAATCAATTGACGATATTTGTAATTGTTGACGTTGGACGTCATAGCAATGATCTTCAAAATTGATATTTTGTTAGAAAAAATTTACCTGAGATTTATGCAATTTTGAATGGTTTGGAAGATCAACTAGTGGTAGCGTCACTGAATGAGACGCGAAGTTTACTGCGGTTACATAGATCTGTAACGCTTGTGCTCAATTCTTTAAACTTACATTTCCAACAGTTACATTATCTTTCTGAATGAATCTAGTAAGAGTAAAGCCGCCATTAACTAGACGTCCAATTAAGGTTTTACCTATTTTTATTGTTTCATCACTTTTTCTCAATTTTGCTAATTTTGAAAACATTTTCAGATGCGAATTCTCGCTGTAGTATTCGCTCTGAAAAGGATATCTTAATTTAGCTATTCCTCACATTCCAATTGAAATTCTTATAGTCCGGATGAACTGGGACTTCAATATTGTTCCTGTCAGAGAAACCACCTGAGTCGGAATCATCCCATTGCATTGCTCCTCTTTGTGGAGGAACTTTTGTATCATTTGGTAGGTCTCTCATTCCCAGCTCGTCACCATAATAAATGTTATTTACTCCAGGAAGTAGAAGTTGAAGCATTGAAATGAGTTCTGCATGGATTCGAGAGCCGACCCTTGTAGCAACACGAGAAACATAAGGATTTCCAAACTAATTAGTTTTTAGATAAATTTAAAATTGCTTACTTCCCATTGTGGCAAAACATTTTCATTGGTTGTATGGAAGCGAAGGACGTCAGAAAGTATTTCATGAACGCAATTGGCTACATTGCCTTCGGTTTTATGGCAGATATCTAGATCAGTTTTTTTAAATATCTAACTAACCAGTGTCTTTTGCAACTTTTCCTAACTCATAGTTAATTATAGAGTTAATGCCAGTTTTCGCTAGCTGTTGTTTATCTTTTTCATTGGCGTCTTCTCGAGAGGCGAAAAGAGCTCTAAGAAGTTCTATAAAAAGAATAGATAAACTTACATCTTTTTCATTTTTGGAATTTTTGAACTTTCATTCGCATAAGTATCAACATGATCTCGTATATCACGAAGAAAGTCTTGAATCCTCGACCAGTCAGGCTTATTATCTTTCGTATTTCGTGCCAAGTATTCAATCCCTTGTAAGTAAAATCCATCGACACCTTTGTCAATCCAATGGTTGAAAATGGACTGTTAAGATGAAGATTGATTAACAGTTAACTTACAAACATATGATTACGAACATTACTTTCTTCCCAGTTGAGAACTGCCGCTTGACTGTTGTTTTGCTCATGAAGATAAACCAAATTTTTATATTTTGAAAAGTGCGCACCATCCGGATCTTTTTTTGACCAGTGGTAGAACTAAAATCATTTTGTACAAGAGTTAAAATAGCAAACCGAAGAGTAATTTTTGTATTCAGGTTTGCTTGCAGTTGATGACGCTAAAAACCATTCATGTTCTAATGACGTTGTAGCCACCGGGATGGTTATGACGACTTTCATTCCTAAAATTTGTTTTCCTTTTAGGAATGACCATTTCATGTGCCCAGCTGGTATTTGATTGAACATCTGCAGAAAGCAAGTGAAAATCGGGCCATTATGCAACTGTTTGCTTTTCGCAATTACTCACTTGTTTCATGAATTTTTTGAATCATCTCATCTGCCTGCTGATTCACTCCAAAACGTGAATCCATTTGTGCAAAATTACGAACAGCTGTGCCGGAATTGTCGGAAAGCAGAAAGGGATTCGGCCATACAGCTTGTATTCCACTTTTTCTTAGATTCTCTAATCGCTTCATCATTCCAGTAATATCGCCGATTCCATCCCCGTCGGAATCTTGAAATGATGGAATCCAAATCTGAAAACATCTGCTCATATTAAAAAAGGGACAGTTGTACGAGAACAGAATGACTATAGGCCATAATCAGAAATTGATACATTGCGACATGGTAAATGAGGCTCACGTTGTATGCGACAGCTGACTGCCACCAGTTCGGCTTCTCTCGAACAACACATCCAGGAGAATGGAAGATGAGAAGAATGGCACCAATGAACATTCCCAGCCATATAAGGATGAAAAGAATGAATAGAGATAGTCTGAAAGAAGGAATTTATATAATGATATTGTATTTATGAAATGTCAAAACTTTTGGGGTCACCTGTAAACAGTGTACATTTTTTTTTATTTTGTTTAGATAATTTTGCATCCTTTGACTGTTAGTTTACACTAGAGAATGTCTTGTTAGGATTATCCGTTGCAATCTGGACACCCATCCGAGGCCTCCATAAACAGATTTACGATAGATTAGAGGAGGAAAGAATACCCCTCTGCGCTATTCTCTATTCATACCAAGCTAGTCAGTCAGGCCTATTTATGATCGATTTTCAACTCAAAATTGCGCATGTTTCCCGCTATTTGAGCAAAGAATTACGCGGCACTTACTAGTGGATCATCGGCGTGACTTTTATTGTATTGTGCCAGGGACCCCCCTGCTTTTGAAGAGATGAAAAGAAACTTACCGAAAAAAACGCCAAATTTTGTCATCACGATATTTGGCAAGTTCTTTTTCTGTTAGGCCGATTCTTCTTGGCGTTCGATCGACTTCAAATTGTTCAATCGGCGCAGCAGCCGGAATCTATAACCAATATAAGCCCTTTTCAGCAACGATTAGCATCATCTACTCTTGACCTTGGACCGCCGACGGTCAGGAAAACCAAATACGTAGAAGGAAAGAAGCAGTAGAGGGGGCAGCTAATTTATTGGGTATTACGCAAAGTCATAATTAAAGATTAAAGGCATCGTCCGAATGAAAAATCTTACACTAATTCCCAGATTACTCAGATATCGTGTCACTTCCGCTTGAATGCGGTAGTCCCTAGCCACTCTAATTTCTAATGCACGTGGTCTCAGCAGCTTCTCTTCTTTCTCTCACCTTTATATACGGTGTCGGTGGCATTGGATTACCAGAAATTGCACTAATATACGAATCGGTCTTCTGTCCTCGATCAACCTCATAATATCGAGGTGTCTTACCTTGAGGCCCCGGCATGAGGCTTTCCTCTGCACTCATTTTACGCCTGCAAATGAAGATTGATGATATGACAGAACGTTTGGGAGAAAAACAAGAGTAATGAGAAAACTTGAAAGTGCGAGGTGAAATTTATTTGTGAGTAAATATTTTGAAATAGGAGACGAGGCAAATAAATATCTCACACAAGGAGCTGCAATGTCGCAGTGAGGAATTATTGCGCCACCCACATGGCGAGGAAATAACAGACAGGAGGCGTGGCCAGACACGCGCCATGGACGCAGAGAAACAACACTTGTTGACAGCTGAGAGTTGCAAAAACAAAAAGAGGTAAAGCTGCAAAATCAACTGCCTCTTATGACACTAAAGGCAAAATAAAGACAGTGAATTTAATGAACGACCTTTCCACTGGAGCATCTATTTATAAAACTTTATGAAAATAAACTCACAGAATGATAAAAGTATAACATTAGAAATAAAATTGGCATATTACAGTACCTCATAAAGCTTGTTAAGACACTCTTTCAAAGAACGAATTTGAGCCTAAAATATAAGATTTTACGAAAATTTACCTTTTCGTTTTTTATTTCCAGCTCTACAAGAGCTTTTAGATTTCCTACAAATGCTGCTACACGTCGTTTTTTATAATCCAAAATTTCCGTTTTTGCAATATGGGTAAATTCCTCATACTTCTTACATGCATTAGTCTGTTCTTCTTCATGCTGAAAAATGAAATAACATGAAAGGCAGCTGACCTTCTTGATATCTTTGCTCTTGGCTCTTGCACGATCCAAATTCTTGTTCGCATTCTCATAGTTGGTTAAGCAGCGCAATCGGCGATAGAAAAGATCTTTAGCTGCTTGTGTATCTCGACTAAAATAAGATAAAGTATCAGCAAGTTTCAATTCTTCGTCATTAGCTGACTTCATTTCAACCTAGAACATAAACATAATCCTCATAATAAAGTACCTTTCTCAGCTGATTAAATGTTTCAGCCACAGTCGGATGAACATACATTGCATGTTGGGGGTCAGTTCGAGACATATATTCAGTTTGACGTTGAAGATTGGAATAAATTTCGGTGCATCCTAAGTTTTAGTCTTACAAACACGAAAGAATTACGTTTTCGAAGGCGAACAACTTTTTCCGCCCAATGAGCAGCTTGATTGATATGTAGACTATATTCCACAATGTAGCTGCGCTGATAATCGAACATTGCATCGACGTCCCGGTGACCAGAAAGGACAAGATGATCGGCTGAGGTAGTAACTTTCTTCCAAATAGAACCAACTACTTCCTTGGTATTCTTCGCTCGAACAGACATCTAGAAAAGTTATGACTATAACTTTACTTACATCCTTATCATATTGCAGAAACAGCTTTAAATTATTATCGTTTTTAATCACCGGATGAGCTGCAAGACGTTGAAGGTAAACTTCATGCATAGCAACAGTCTTCTTGAACAGAGCAAGATATTCCCTGAATAAAAACAATTAATGAGAACAACCAATAACTGTTCGAGATCTTGTTTAGCCTTTATAAATTCTTCTTTTGTCATATTATGTTCATCTTGAGCCAATTTTTGCAGCTTTAGCTGTGACGTTAAGAAATTTGGTCTTGGCGGAGGCGGTGGAATCTGTTTATAAAAGTATAAGTAAAATAATTATTTACAATAAATGCGGCATATGATACATTCTCCTCCAAAGCACTATGAAGCCAAATAAATTCTTCGTGCTCTCTAACAACAGAGTAATCGTTCTTCCAGTCGGGTAGCTTTGTAATTGATCGAACTGTATATTTTACCTAAACAAAGTTGAAGACAAAAACTGCCCAGTCTTACCTTATCTTTCTCCGAAAGTGCATCCGAAATTTCGACAATAATCGAGCTCTCCGAATCTAGAATAATCTCTTCTGTACGATGCTGTAAATCATTATAGCTATCAAAAATAGATCTACAGTTCTTTGATCCATAAGTGAGTCGCAGCTGTCTTTAGGTTCCGCCAACGTGTTATTTGGTGTGAAATAAGGGCTTTCCATTGGTTGAGGCTTGGAAAGAGCTTGAGATTCAGGACTCAGTGGATCCACAAGGCCGATCATTTTACCTGAAAAATAAGAAAAAATAAAACTTATAACTGCGAGAAAGAAACTTTTTATTTATTTAAGTTAGAAAAAATTGAGCCAAAACAAATTAATTGAAAATAAGCGAATTTTGCAATATGCCTCGAGGAGTTTTCTAAGATCTATGACAATTCCCGCCATTTTTCTTCTGCAAAATTACGTCATATTTAGTCAATTTTCAACGGAAATCATTGGTTTCGTGACACCCATTGCGCGTCCTCCTTTAATTGTTCATAGATATAGAATAAAAAATGCATGAAAAAAATATAGAAGGACACGCAATAGGCCTTGCGGTACCGATCATTTCCATTGTAAATAATGAACGAATTCTATAGTCCATTTCAAAAAACGGGGCGAGGGGGGGGAGAGATTTGAAGCACTGGGAACAACAAGCTCAACGAAGAAGTTGGACATGATCGCTCAAAGATGGGCTAAGCTGCCAGACTATACAGTTTCTCGCAGTGCACTACGAATGAATCTTGAAAAATGTTATGTTATTTTTAAGTCAAAGGGTCCCGCAGCGAATGCGTGCCTCGAAAAAACGAACCGAGGAATTAACCTTTAAGTCTGGAATATCTGTTGGAAACGGACTATATGGTCCATTTAAAAAAACTGCAGACATTTTTGGCCCATCTTACAGTATCCCCTTAAATGTCCCAAAAATCTTCGCTTTTCGGGAAATACTTATGTAACCATATACAGTTTTTTTTATTCACTCTTCATGAAATATTTCTTTTTTTATTCCTTGTTTCCATATCTGTTTTTGATTTTTTAATTTATAAGGCAGATATTGGATGGTCAATTGATTGATAAAGAGAATACCCAAGTAGAATACCACTCGAATTTCTATTTGCATCTCTCCTCGCCATCTTCTTTCAATTTCTTAGATGAAAACAAGGAATAAAAAATAATCTTACGTGATTACATAAGTATTTTTGGAATTACGAAAGTTTTTTGAACCTTTTAACGGTGTACCGTTCAAAATTTTCTGTTGTTTATTTTTAAACAGACTATAAAACGTATACTTCCTCTATTTTTTTCGTTCTTTATTTTTCTGTAAAATCTCGTAAAAAAATTATTTCCTTTCTCTTCTTTCATTTCAACTTTTAGCTATGCGACTATTACTTCTTCTAGCAGTTCTTTTTTCGTTAACAGCATCGTTTCAAATGTCTACCGAACTTTTTGGAAAGAAAATTAGTTTCCGAACGAATATACCCTATACTAAAGATGAAGTTACAAAGTCAATAATTCGATTTTTTTCTAACATAAAAACAGATTCTGCAACGCGGATTGTTTTTATAATATATTTAAACGTTGTGTAAGTTTTTTTTTCATAATTCTTTTATTTGCAGGGTAATGTTCGTAACTTATATGCTTTTTTTCATAAAGCAGGTTCAACTTCATCGTCTGCAGAAAGTGGAGGAAAGAAGAGAGAAGAATATACGCCATCTTATTGCTGAAGAACATCAGGAGATGAAGGCGGCTCACTCTATCGCTAATTGGTTTGTAGAATTTGAGTATTAAATAAATAAAATACTTTTTAGCAATTTTACGACAGATTGGACCATTCCCGGCGACGTGGACATGAACAGACTTCGCACGGCTTTCAATAAGGACACCTACATCGCTGCCGATGCTCCAAAAGAACCGGACTTTTCTCCTTAACTAAGTCAGACTAGCTTTTCTTGCATGTAAGCTGTAATTTTATACTAAATTCTTCTGTACATAAATTTTTATATTTTTCTTCTTTGTCTTATAAATTTATAATATCAATCGTTGTTTCCAATTTTCCGAATTAAAAATCTCATTCAAATGAAGTGGTTTATTTTTCATCTAGATCGCTTATCAAGGTATAACAACTAATAAAAACGGCAAATTGTATATCACATACTGTATAATGTATTATTTATTTTCTTTTAAACTTTTTTTCGCAGTTTTATCAGATTTTTGTTGTGTCAGCATATATTGGGGTTTGCTGTTTTAAAAAATTAAAACAAATAAGAGTGATAGAACACAGTACAGTATGTGATATACAATTCGCCGATAAAAACTTGTTTAGGTTATTTAAAAGGGTGAAAACAATTACGAATTTTCGACCTTATGACCTGAGACATACTTGGTGAAAACCCAAACAATATAACGATTCGCGAGAACAGATTTTGTTGTTATTTTTCCCAGGTCAATCAAACAGGAAAACCTTGTGACGAGTCTTGTATATAAGTCGTATGGACTGACCATCCTCACAGCTCCAATTATGCGCTTCTTTGTTCTTTTCATTATCTTTAACCTCATTTTGGTTGATGTGGCAGCCGTAAGTTACTTCATTTATATATTAATTCTTGTTAGGAAAGTGGAAAGACTGAAGGTGCTACTGTCGCTCACATTTTGTCCAAACGTGGAGCTATTAAGACTGCTTTAGCAGCCGGAGGCGGAGCTGTACTAGGTATAAAATAAAGGAATTCCTAGAAAATAGATAATTTCAGGTGCGGGCGCTTACAAAGCACTTCGTAATAAAGCTCACGATAAAAGATCAGCCATAAAAACTGCTCTGGCTGCTGGTGGCGGAGCTGTACTTGGTAAGTAAATAATAAAAAAATATTTAGGTGCCATTTAGGTGCTACTGCTTACAAAGCCCTCCGTAACAAGGCTCACAACAAACGATCTGCCTGGAAGACTGCTTTGGCTGCAGGAGGCGGCGCTGTGCTTGGTAATCCGAAATAAATAAGTCAAAAAACATTAAAAATTGCAGGTGCCGCTGCCTACAAAGCTCTCCGTAATAGGGGCCACCGTGATCTCTCTCACCAAAATATGAACCAATAAATAAAAAAAATTTTAATTTCCCTTTTTCTTATTATAAAATCCAGCCTATTTCATCTTCTGATCAACAGTTAACGGTTCTTTCGTCTAGATCAACTTCTTTGATGATATCACCTGCAAGAACCGGTCCAAAAAGTAGAGAAAAATACAGGCAGAAGTCTGCGAAAACAACTGCATAACAATCCGAAAAGGTTAATCTCAATAGAAAGCAGTTTTTTTAATAAAAAAAATCTGTATTTATTTCAACTAAAAGTATTCATCAGTTAGCAACCGACAGAACCAGAGGAAGCGAAAAATGATTTTCGAGTCGACGCACAAGCATTTTGCCCAGATTTTATTATTTCTCTATAATATATTTTCTTGTTTATCAATAATTTTGTAGAAATGAGATTGTCAAGTATATCAAATCTCCGTAGGATTATAAATAGTAATTATGATCCCTTTCATCCCATTCCAAAGCCAGATAGATGGCTTGATAGAGAGAGACTACGACGATTTACAGCGGTTTATTTAATATTTATTTTTACCTTATTATGAATTTAGTGGCAATATGCATCTGAAAGAGATACAGTGAAGGGAGCTCGTAGAAAAATGGATAAAGTATTTAATTATCTTGATATGCAACGAAGAGATGAGACAAAACTTGAGAAATTTGTAAGATTTTATTATAATATATTTTCTGTTTTAGTATGCTGAAGAACGGTTAAAAGCAGCATTAGCTGAACATAAAATGGAATATAAACATTTTCGAAATATGTTAGATCGTGCACATATTCTCCTCGATAATATTGTTTTATCAAAACTCGCTATTTATGAGCCAAGAACGTTTCAGGTTCGTTTTTTTTCATATATTTAACAGTTATTCTTTTAGAGCTTGGTATCGTTAACAAGAGAAATGGCAGTACGAGATGGTCGCACTGTTTTACCGGAAGATGATCATAACAAAGTAGATGTGCAGATAGATGAATCTCTTTTCGGCACGCCTTTTCCACGTGCTGTTCGACTCTCAAAAGGTGCTGCTGACAATCACACAAATAAACCTCGTAAACTTAAGGAAGATGAATATTGATCTAACTGTTGCTAGTTTTGTTGAATTTGTTTACTAAATATATTTTATTCCAGGTTATTTTATAGTATAAATTTTAACAAGATTTTATCAATACTGTCGACCTCTTCCTCCCCTTCGTGATCCGCCACGTTGAGATCGCTGATTAAAATTTTGTCCAAAATTCGGTCCACCTAAAATAATAAGAAATTGAAATCAGCTTACCTTGAGATCGATCATCATAGTCATGCATACCATCTCTTCTATAGTCTCTTCCATAGTTATCATCTCGTCCATTACTGCCCATTTGTGGCATCCAGCTTTCATTTCCTTGATCTGACGAGGCTCTTTGATTATTTCCACCTTGCTGCTGTCTTCTTCTGGGATCACGAATTTCTTCTGGTTGCTGCCGTCGTAATCGAGGATCATTTATTCTGTTATCCTCCGATGGAGCTGAAGTTTAAATAACAATGTAAGAATAATAAGCCACCTGGATCTATATTTGGTGTTGTTCTCCAATTATCATTCTGTGCCATATTTGTCGATGGTGGTGGCATTCCCATCATATTTGGTGGCATCATGTTTGGTGGAGGTAGTAATGTTCGCATATCCAATAATGGATGTGGTACATTACTCGTTGGAGGTGGGGCACTTCTCAAATCTATATCCCCAGCTGCCCGATAGTCAATATCCTAAAGAATAGTTTACATTTTACAAAATAAAACTACTATATGATCATCTCGTCTTCCTATCATACTAGTTTGAGCCCATGGTGGTATACCAGTCATTAGAGGTGGAGGAGCGTTCATAGTTGATGGTAGATTATTTTGGAATTGTTCAAATGCTGGTCCTAATCTTTCTGTATTTCGAGGAGGTAATTCAAATGCTATAAAACTTAGATAAACAACTACTAGAACTAACCTTCTCGTGATAATTGTGGAGGATGGCTATTTGCCCATGGACCAGGTGGTGGTGGTCCAGCCGGTGGTCGACCATTCATCAATGGAGGACCAATTGGAGGAGGTCCGACTATCGGAGGCGGTGCCATACTCGGACCAGGTTGATTTGTAAGCAACGATGTTGGAGGTGCTCCAAGGAGACTTGCCTTTGGTTGTCGATAGATGTCTTCTCCTTGATTTGGACCTTCATCACCTGCTCCACCAGGTTTGCTAACATTCCACATTCGTTCAAATTGTCGTTGGGCTTTTTTCGGTGGAGGTTGCTTGAGTAAAACTTTTCTATTAGCATTTGATACATTCTTAAATGAAACTATCACTGTATAAAATGACAAACTTACATCCTTCTTAGAATTTAAATCTTCGGGCATTAATAACATTGCATTTGCATTAGCTATAGGATTTGCAACCATGGAACGATTCATATTTTCTAAAACGTCTTCATCTAAACCCATTCCGGGAATTGCTGTTGATGCTAAAATTGTTTCCTCATCAATACGAATATGGCTGGCTTTGGGTTCTCTTTCTTTATCTAATGCACCAACCTAAAAAAATATTCCATAAAGAAAAGGAAACAAAAGAACAGACCATATTCGTAGTAAAGGAGGCAAGACCAAAAATATCTTCTTGTGTATCTCCAGGTCTATTTCGTGCCCAGAATTTTGTATTGTTATCGTTAGATCCAGTACTAAGAATATGACCTTTTGGATGAAATTGCATTGCCCATATTGCTTGATCATGTGCATGTTCTAAAAGTCCGACTTCTTTTTCCGTTCCAACAAGCCAGTAAGCAATAGAGCCGTCACCTCCACCACTAACGAAAAGATTTTCATGAACAGGGTTCCATGCCAATGCTATAAGTAAGATTTTTAATCAAACAACATTGATTAAACAAACATGTAACTTCTTTCTTATGACCACGAAATGTATGCATCTCCTTCATTATTCTTATGTCATACAATTTTATTAAATGATCACGTCCTCCAGTCAGCAGCCAATTACCATTTGCATTCCATTGTACGGCCATTACGGAACTCTTGTGATCTTGCCTGAGAAAATATAGAAAATAAAAAAAAAAACAGAGAAGTTACTTACAAAGTTGAAAGACATTGTCCAGTTTTTGGATCCCAAAGTTTTACCGGTTGCTGAGAATCACGAGACCCTGTTACTACGAGACCTTTTTGAGGATGCCAATCGACGCAACGAACCTAAAAACCGTAACCACCATTCAAAAATTTATGTACTTCAGATCCATGTCCACGTAATACCCGTTCCTCTGTACAACGAGCAAAGTCCCATATTCTAGCAGTTCCATCATCAGAAGCAGAAACTAATTTTACATCCGTAGGAGAAAAACTAATTTTATGAAACAGATGATATTTATAAAATACCTTAATCCACGTATAGGATCATCTTTATGTGCCTGATACATGTGTACATTGTTCATATTTGGTTGCCAGTATTTTATATACCCGTCGTGATCACCAGAAATTAACCATTGTTCATTGTGGGACCATGTCATTGCTCTAATAGCAGAATCGTGAGCCTAAAAGCTTGTAAAACTATAAACCAAAATTACTTGAAGAATAGTCTCAAAATTAAATGCTGTTCCGTTCCATAATGTAAACTCGCCAGTCGAAGCGCCAGTAATAAGACGTTTTCCTTCAGGTGTCCACTAAATGCAATAATACAACAAAAGATAAGAACTTACACACAGTGAATAAACCGGGCATTTTACTTTATTCATCGCTGCTCGAACAAATTTTGTGAGAATACAGTCGACTGGAACATCTGGGGTACACCAAGCGGGCAACGCTGTATTCTGAACAAAAAATTAAAACAAGTAAAAGGACGAACTTGATATAATTCATCTGGCTGTTGAAGTAGCTTCCGTTTTCTCCCGTATTGCCAAAGACGAGACTAGGAAAGGATATAATAGAATTCTTGACATCTTACCTCATGATGGTTTAGTATATTAGAAACGTAATCAACGTGTCGACGAACATTTGCTACATTCTTCCGCAACCTTCTTCCAGGGCCATCCCCCATAATAATATCAGCGGGATACTTAAAATATATTGATTAATACAATTAACAACATAACTTACATTAACAATAGGTCTAAATTGCTGTTGATATCCTGGTTTACGATACAGTGTGCTTCCAGACGATCCTGAAAATATTAAAATAAAAATTTTAAAAATCAACTAACCCGGTTGAGATGAAAACCTCAATGTAACAGCTGGAGCACCACCGGCTCCTCCAAATTGAATCGGTAGATTCTAAATAAATGAAATAAAAGATAAAGAAGTAACTAACCGAATTTAATACTGCAGCCGACATATTTGACTGATTCTTTATTTTTCGTAGGAATAACCACCGATTCTAAGACCTGTAAAAATAAGGTTTATTTAAATACACAAATGATCAAAGATAAATAAGAAGAAAACAAAAAAGTGTTGATTAAATGACTTTGACAAATTTGTGTGCTTATACACGGTCATGCAAATTTCTGATATAAGACCTTACTACTAAAGCAAATAGTTGTTTGAAACACTTTTTCAATGGCTAAGTAAGAAAACAATTGAAACCAGACTTCAAACTGACGAAAAGTAAAATTAAAGGATTTCTATAGCTACCAGAGTCCTACAGCGAAAATCTCTCTGCGGTCCTCATTTTTGTCGGTCATCATTAGTGAAAGACGGGAATATTCCTTGGCTCTATTAATTTTTCTTTGACATTTTCATCCTTTAACTATGTTTTACAATTCGTTTGCATTGTTTTTTTTTCATAAACTGATTACGTGATAAATAGAATAATTTCATCTTAAAATGGGTAATCAATAAAGTTGCATCTCAATCCTAAAATGCATCTCTAAAAGCTGAAAATTTAATGATATATTTTATTTTTTTGTATAATTAATATTTCGTACAAATCACATTACTTCAGTAATGGCTTCTGCAGGAGAATCTTTCCTTGCTCTCACTGGAAAGAGAACGACTGGACAGAGTATTCGGACCCAAAATGGTAAGTAAATTATTTTTGTTTTATTTTTGTTTTTCAGTTACTGCCTGCGCGGCTATTGCCAATATCGTAAAATCCTCGTTGGGTCCTGTTGGTCTGGATAAGATGTTAGTTGATGATGTCGGAGTATGTTTTATTTTAACTTCCACCAATAATATCTTTTAGGAAGTTACTGTTACTAATGATGGTGCTACTATTTTGAAACAACTTGATGTTGAACATGCGGCCGGAAAAGTACTTGTAGAACTAGCTCAATTGCAAGATGAACAAGTTAGTTTCCATTTAGTTCCTATATGTTGTTTTTAGGTTGGCGATGGTACTACTTCTGTTGTAATACTTGCTGCCGAATTATTGAAAGCGGCTGATGAGCTTGTCAAGTCAAAGTTGCATCCTACTACAGTCATCAATGGTTATCGTCTCGCTTGCAAAGAGGCAGTCAAATATCTTCAAGAGAATTTATCTACGGCTGCTGATGACAGAAATCTACTAATTGCTGCCGCAAAAACTTCTATGAATAGCAAAATTATTGGGCCGTATGTGTTTTTTTCAATCCTTACATCTGCTTTAGTGATTCAGATTTTTTTGCTTCAATGTGTGTTGATGCTGCTGAAGCTGTTAAGGTTACTGATTCAACGGGAAAAGTAAATCTTTTTTTTTCTACTTTTTTTTAGGTAACTTATCCTATCAAAGCAGTTAATGTGCTGAAAGCTCATGGAAAAAGTGTACGCGAATCGTTGCTTATTAAAGGATATGCTTTGAATTGTACCGTCGCTAGCCAAGGTAAGTGAATTTTTTTTTACCTTGTTTTTTTTCCTAGCCATGCCTTTGCGAATCCAAAATGCAAAGATTGCTTGTCTCGACTTTTCTTTACAAAAAGCAAAGATGCACCTTGGAATTTCTGTCGTTGTTGAAGATCCTGAAAAGTTAGAAGCTATTCGAAGAGAGTTAGTTAGGTGCAAATGGATTGATATCAATTTTATAGAGAATTTGATATTACCAAGAGAAGAATCGAGAAAATTTTAAAAACTGGTGCTAATGTAGTTTTAACAACTGGTGGAATTGACGATCTCTGCCTCAAGCAATTTATCGAAGCCGGTGCTATGGCTGTTCGGCGTTGCAAGAAGACAGATCTCAAAAGAATCGCCAAAGCAACTGGAGGTTTGTTACTTTTATTTTTTTATTGAATACTTTTTTAGCCACTCTTTCTTCATCATTAGCTACTCTTGAAGGCGATGAAGCATTTGAAGCTTCTCTTCTTGGAAATGCTGAAGAAGTAGTACAAGAACGAATTAGTGACGATGAACTTATTCTTATCAAGGGACCAAAGGCAAGAACTTCTAGTTCTATCATTTTGAGGTTTGTACCTTTCGTAGAATTTTAGTTTTTTTTTTCTTTCAGAGGTGCTAATGATGTTATGCTTGACGAGATGGAAAGATCTGTTCACGATGCTCTTTGCGTTGTGCGTCGTGTTTTAGAGAGCAAAAGGGTAGTCGCCGGAGGCGGAGCTGTAGAAACTGCTCTAAATGTCTGGCTCGAAGCTTTTGCCACTACTTTGGTAAGATTGCCTTGAGGTTAAATTTTTTTAGTCTTCACGTGAACAATTGGCTGTTGCTGAATTTGCAAATGCTCTTTTAGTAATACCAAAAACTTTGTCATCTAATGCTGCTAGAGATTCCACAGAATTGGTTGCTAAATTACGTGCTTTCCATAATAGATCGCAAAGCACCAAGCAATTACAACATCTTAAATGGTATATTATTCCTTATTCTTTAGTGAACTTTTTTTTAGGGCTGGCTTGGATCTTGAAAACGGCGAAATTAGAGATAATAAAGAAGCTGGAGTAATAGAACCTCTAATGTCTAAAGTGAAATCTCTCAAATTTGCTACGGAAGCGGCTATAACTATCCTTCGCATCGACGATTTGATTAAACTTGAAAAGCAGGAAGTACCAGGAGGCGGTGACGAATGCGGAGGTCACTAAAGTGCTTTATAATGGTTGAATCTCTTGCTTGATCTTGGATTTTATGTTTGATTTGTTTGCTTCTTTCGTTTTTGTTGATCATTTTGTATTTTTTTTACCATAAAACTTTTTATTCTGATATTACCCGAGCATATTGGTTTCTAAAAAATCCGTGTTACATGCCATAATTTGTCTTCAAAAATCCATATCAGTATATTCAGTAGGGATGGTTTGATAGTTCTTGAGCTTAACCGGAAGCTCTCTAAATGGGTCGATTTACTTTTTTTCCATTAAAATTACGGAAGACTTTTGGCAAAGTCGATCATTGATTGTTGAGGGAGGTCGAAGTCAGCGAAATCGTCTGAGGCTGATCGCTCAAATCGTAGCACTCTTCTTGAGATAGGATGCTGAACTTGCTTTTGTTGGTAATTTTTAGGCTTTACCTTTTCAGTTGGATCTCTCTTCCCTTTGCGGATTAAATTCTTATCGAACGCGGCAACGAGGGCAATTAAAAGTAGTAGAATAATGAGCTTGTACATTTCTGAAAACCTTGAAACCATGTAAAGAAAAACTTTTGAAGAAAATCAGAGAAATGTTGTGAAACTGAACAACATCTAGAGCGAAATAGAATAACGGGCGAACAGCGAAAGGGGTTAAGAGGCCAGGCGAAAAGTCTGGAACATTTGGTGCTAATGAATTGGAGCGAAAAGGGATTTTCGATCAGCAGAATACGGAAGTTTGTTTCGCTTGATGCATCGGAATTCTATCAATAGAAGATAGATTTATCTATTTCAAACGAAGAGATTCCCATCAAACGCCTCTAAAAATAAGTTAAAAATAGATATGATCTGCTTGACGTCGCTAATTGAGTTTGTCGCTTAGACCCCTTCCCAACTATGAAAATAGAAGATAATAAATTTTGATTTTTTTTCAGAGTATGCGAAGTAGTGCTGTCATAAATCTTGCCAGTAAAATTGTATCGTCTACTTTATATAAGCATCAAGCTCCCGGAAAAACTATTTATCTTACACATGTCAAGTGGATTACTGGTAAAAGTGAGTTCCTTGTTATTTCTTGATAATAATAATAATATCAGTACAATTAGAGCAATATTTCAACAAATACGGCACAATCGAACATGTTACTATGTTTTTTGTAAGTTTTTCTCTTTAGAGTGTCTAGTTTCAGGATCCAATCAGTGGATTGCATCGGGGATTTGCATCGATAACATTTACTTCTAAAGAAGCAGCTACTAGAGCAATTGAAGAACGGCCACATATAATTGATGGCGATAGGGTTAGTTTGCATTCTCTATGATTAACTGAAACCAGGTTGATGTGGAGCCATATATACCTCAGTTAAAACGAAAACAACGCCAGATGAGGGACTACGAAACCTAATTGTATGCACGTATAGTAATTTGATAAAAATCAAGTAACAAGGATATTTTATATGAAACGTTTTGCTATAACAACGCGGGAATGACAACTTCTGGAGGAACCATAACGGAATGTCGTGCTTTGGCCTGAACTGGTATAATTCAGCAAATGAGGGAACTACCTTCAATTCAGCTACTTCTTCGGTCCAATTAACAGCTGCTATTTTACTTACCGCAGCAACAAACAGGGCTTTGGCCTTGATCGCGTTTTGTTTAAATGTTTCCATAACCAATTCCATGGAAACATAGTCTTCATTATCCTTCCAACAGTCATAATCTGTAGCAAGAGCTGTTGTAGCATATGGAATTGCAAGTTCTTTCGCCAGAGCACACTAGAATATATAAATTATAGCATTGAATTTTGGTATTAATCAATTGCCTTTTATCTTCATTTGTACTTGTGATATTCATACAAAAACACCGAAAATTAGATTCATCTAATTTTTTTAGTTTTGTCTTAGGCGTGACTTGTGGTGTAGATTCTGAATAGAACGAGAAGGCAAAAGTAGCAAAAGAGTGGAGAAAAAATGTTTACCGAAATCAATTTTTCTCGCTTTATGCAAATGAAAAAAGGGTAAAACCTCTGGAATCATAGTCATGTTGACGAGACTTGCTCCCCATGAGCGGAATACTTGACTCTCCGCTCGTGTACTGAATCTTGGTCCCTCGATACAAACAGCAAAACCACTCTTATGATGTTCAATGCCTAGATCAGTTGCTGTTTCTATTAGTATCTACAATGGTATTTTTTTTTTCAGAGACGGTAGGTCTTTTTTTTAAGTGAATTATATCAGAAAATACTTACTTGCCGAAGTTTTTCGTTATAAGCTGGATGCATTTGTATGTGACAAACACCAGGGAAATCGTCAATCGTTCCGTCAAAAAAAGTATTGACTCGTTTGGTTGTTCTATCAAAGATTGAGTCAGGGAAAACTAAATGACCAGGTTTGACATCTTCTTGCAAAGAACCGCAAGCTGTTGATGCGATAATAACAGTTGCACCTATATGGTTTTTAATCTTCTTTAAATCCTACCTAGTTTATAAAAACCCCATAGATTAGCTCTAAAATTGACATTAGTCGGCATAATGTCATGTTTTCGACCATGACGGGCTAGCAAGATACATTCAATACCATTTATTGTACCTGAAAGATATATTCTCCCGCATAAATGCTGTACAAAATTAAAGAGACTCACCGATCAAGTAATTGTCGCTTGGTTTTCCAAATGGCGTGTCAACAGAGACTTCCGTAGCATTCTCAAATATTTGAGGATCTTCTAATCCACTGCCTCCTATGATACCTATTCTAACCATCTGGAAAAAAGAACGATCAATGTCGAGTGTGGACTCTTATCTAATCAGTAGCCGACATCGATTATACTTCATATAGAATTAAGATAACAAGAATTTAAAATTTACTCTTTCATCAAATTCGATAATAATATAAAGACAATTTCGTGTGTCGGAAAGAGGCGCATCATGACCGGCTCATGCAAGCAAAAAAAAAAAAGGATTCAGCAACAAAGAAAGAACACTTGAAGGCAATTTTACGAAATCTTCCAAGCGTCGCAGGTAATCGACCACTTACAGTAAAGAGGAAGCTAACCTGCGCGTGTTGGAAGGAGTGATCCGTCTCGAGATAAACCCACAAGGTAAGCACGATAAAATGACTAACAATAAAAAAGATATATACCTAGTTAACAATTTCATCGTTCCAAAAGACAGGAAATATTTTTTAAAAAAAATGGGGGATAACCATAACAAATAAAGGAAAAATAGAATTCTAGATACTCTATTACTTAAAAACAATTGGGTTTTACAACATTCACAAAAAGGTGAATATGAACAGTACAAATACCCGACCGGGAAATAGAACCAACCCATCAATTATAGACCATTAGGCGGTTATTACAAAAATAAAAATGTTGATATTGAAAAAGAACCTTGATGTGAGGAAAAGTTGAGCAAATGAAATAATTATCCTTCTGGGTAGAAAACATCATACAGACTATTATAATTAGTCACTCCAGGATTAGCTTTCTTCAGTGCTTCCTCAAATTTCTGCTTATCTAATTTTTCTTTGAAATGCTCATGTACAAGTTCTTCAAACTCAAAAGCAAGTCCTCGTAACTCATCAGGATCACGTGCACCTATTTGCGCTGCCTGAAATAAATTATTAAAAAAAACAAGCTGACATACTAATTTCTTCAAGGTGTTTACAAGAAGATCATATCGTTCTTTCACTCGTCTATCAGAAAATGATGCCAAAAAGACAGGAGCAAGTTCATTTAGATCAGTCCCCTTCGGCTTACTAGATTGATCAATATCCCCATTTGTTGAGTTTTCAGACTCCGGTCGACGAATAGCAACAAGCAGCTAAAAATGAAAAAAGAAACGATAAACTTACATCAGAAAGAGTATCCCAAATATTAGGATAGTCTTCAAACAACTCCATTTCTACAACATATTCACAGAATTGCCTCAATCCTTTCATGATATCTTCTTTTGACGATTGTCTGTCGTTATCTAATAAACACGCTGAAAGTACTTTAATTGCTTCCTTCTTAAGTGCCTCCG
This sequence comes from Oscheius sp. DF5120, assembly GCA_932521415.1. NCBI lineage: Eukaryota > Metazoa > Nematoda > Chromadorea > Rhabditida > Rhabditidae > Oscheius > Oscheius sp. DF5120. The sequence goes on from OW051462.1 coordinate 7,492,485, forward strand.
TTCTTAACTGAAAAATTATCTTATTTAGTGTAAAGTGAATTACTAACCTTTATGTAACACTCAGCGAAACGTTGGAACACATCAGCCAGTTGGGCAAATCCAAAATTTGCTTTATCATTAAAATATGAAAAACAATCATTTACAGTCTAAATGACCAATAGCTAAAATTCTTAAAATGAATTCTTACCTCTTCAAGTGTACCAACGCCAGCAACCAATTCATCTAGTAAGTTGTTTATGCTAGGAACAATTTTGGCAAAAAGTTCAGGATTTTGATTATCACTTTTTGCTTGCTCTTCTTGTGAGGCAATGGATAGCTGAATGTTGACAAGTTGTAACAAATGGTAATAAACCTGAGAATTGCTTCTATTAACATTTCCCATTGTTCGAGCGGCAGCAAGAGCAGATTCTTTTTCAAGAGTCGAACTTTTTCGTCCTCCACTTCCTTCGCGACTGTTTCGAGTAATAATAACACGTGAACCTGGAGCTTCACCTCCACCACCTGCTGCTCCTGTTGCCCAACCTTTCCTTTCTGGTTCTTTTCCTGTCTAAAAATAAAATAAAGTTTAGCGAGTAAATAAACCAAACCATTGACATAGATGTAAGTCTTGGTTGAATACTATTTCCAGCTATCTTACTTGCTGCACCAGCAATTGCTCTCTTAGTGCTTGGATTTTGACGAGAGTCAAGTGAATTCCTGGCCGTTGGAGCATTACGCCGTAAAGAATTACTACCTTGACGTACACCGCTCTGTTTCCTATCATACTAAAACAAATGGTAAACTGATAATAACAACAATCCTACAGATTCCCTCTCTTGAATAAGTTGTTGTTGTTCTGCTTGAATATCTTGATGGATCTCCGTAATTTTCTTTGGACCTTGATCTACAACTTTTCTTTGTTGCCAATTTCTCTCTCTAAGCTCGATAACTCCTAATATTTTAAATCTGAAAAATAATAAAACAAATAAAATTTTAAAATTACCGGATTTTAGGTGTGCATTTTGGTGCTACTTTCTTCAAATGATCAAAAAGTTGCTGAACATACTGGTGGTTTTGACCGATATGTTCAAATGTTTTTCCAGCTACTTCTAGCAATTGAGTGCAACAATGGAGTGATTCATCATCATATGGAGGTTCTGGTACAATTCCATCAGTGTTAGGATGACAGTGGCTTAGTAAATCATACATGCACCATTGGATAATTTTGTGAGACAGAAGATTTTGCTCATAAAGTTGTCCGATGAAACTAAAAAAAAAAAAAGAATCCATTGAAAAAAAAAATACTTAATGTTTCCAAATTTTCGTCTTCGGAACTTATTAAATTCTTCTTCCCACTTTATTTTCAACTCTTTCTTTTTCTCTTCATCAGTTTCCTCTTCGATGGCTTTTTTCTAAACGAGCATGTTGCGAAAGATAAAAAAAGGTACATTATCTTCCATCGTCTTGTTTACAAAGGTTTTTTGAGAGCGATCAAGCAATGCTTTACGGAACGGAGAGCTTTTAATGGCACGTACTTCAGCATTGACCTAAACAAAGTTAGACAAAACTTTAAAAAACCTGTTGATTGCAAATAGCAGCATATAATGAACAAAACTTAGGTTCTTCAACAGCTTTGTCAAAAATAACATCAACTACTTGAACAAGTTGTCCTTCCGGAGCCGAAAAACTAGGAGGAGGTCCAGACACATGGAGCGCCAGGAATTCCTTTATCAAATCATCCTTTGTTGTTGGTGTGATTTTGTTTAGCAATGAACGGACAGATTTCAAAATGAGCTATAAATAAATAAATTATAAAAGTGCCATGAAAACAACCTTGACTCGAACTTCTTCGTTTTCTAGATCTTCTGTCCGTAATTTTTCGGCTTTCCAAGCATTTTCAGCCTTATTTTGTAATTCAGCCTTAGGAGCTCTGCCAATAGACGCCCTTTGTACATAAGGCTTTTTTCCTCCACTTCCACCGCCTCGGCCACCCGATCTATGATCGTGAGAATTTCTTCCAGAAGCAGGATACTAAAATCCGTAATCAAAAAATATAAAGTAGTATGCAAACCTTTCTGCCACCTTGTGCACCTTGTTTATTCCAAACTGGATTGAAATCAGGCGCTTTTCCTCCTTTTCGATCACTGTGTTTTGGCATCGAATGAATGTCAATACCGTACTCTTTTTTCAACTTATCAAGAGTGAGATCACCAGGAAGTTTTGACCGTTTGAACTCCTATAACACTGCGATTTAAAAAAAAAGGCTGATAAACCTTTTCAATGTCACGAATGCAATACATAAAATCACGTCCATAAGAGTTGTGAAGAATATCACATTCCTCTTCGTTCTGTTCCAACTGCTCCAATAAATTATCTAATTCTATTGCACGTTGACGAAGACGTTCATTTTCCTCCTAAAGATTAAATTGAAACTAAAAAAACCTCACCTCTTCTTGCTTTTGTTTATCCTCTTCTAGATCAGGGGACGGCGACCCAGCTTCATCATCATCTTCTTCCGCAACATTGTCCACTGATATTGAAGGACTTGACACTTCTGCGTCACCCACAACATGAAGAGAAGGAACATCATCATCCTGCATATCAGGAGGACGTGTAAGAAGTTCGATATTTGATGACTGAAACTATATTCAAAAATAGACACGTACTGGCTCTTGAATATTCGTTTTCTCCAATGAAGAAGTATCAACTGGGTCAAGTTTAACAGTTGGAATAGATTTCTCCTCAACATGGTTTTGTTCATTTGAAATCGGAGCTTCTGAAACATCTTCATGTTGTGACTCTAATTGAGCAGGCTCTTCTGTAGAAGCATTCGGTAGATGTTCAGGAACCTCTTGCGATTTTTCCGTCGGTTCTGGAGCCGGTGTCTCCTTAGGTTCAGATTGGGCAACTAAATGTAACTTTAAACACAAGACTACAAACTAACCTGGCGGTTCATTTGATGACTCCGCAATTTTATTATCGGCTCCATGCATACTCACTTGTTCAGCAAATTGCTTACGGAAATTTGTTTGTGCCTCAGTTTTTTCTTAAGAAAATATAAATAAATTAACCACTAATACCTGTATCAATTGTCGTATTAGGAGTTGGATTATTAGATGGCGGTTTTGATACGCTTTCAACTTCCACTTCTTTCTTCGTAGAAGGATCAATGATTTGTAAAATCTTTTTTTCCTTTTTCGGAAGTTGAATTGGTTGAGAGGCTTGAGCAGGCAGCTGTTGCATTGCATTAGGCTGAATATTCGTTTTTAATACGAAAAATAAAAGGTTACCTCTGGATGCGCTATAGGCATAGAGTACTGTGGCTGAAAATTGGCCACATGTGGTTGAAAGTACTGTTGCGGATAATACTGCTGTGGAAAAGGAGGAGCGCTAAACAAATATATTACAAAACTTAAATTTACTTACAACTGAGATCTATGTGGCGGTGCATATTGAAATTGCTCCGGAACACCCCGTGTGTCTACAACAAAAATATTAAAGTGCTGATATACAAAACTTACGAACAGCAAATTGACCGGCACTTTCTTGAATTAATTGTGTAGCATGAATCGTAGGGTTTGGGGCGGCAGTATAGGGGTAATATGGAGCTTGAGAAACTACATGCATCGACTCTGCCATTTGATCTTAACCATGATTATTTAAATACCACTAAAATTCTCACTATAAGGATATTGTTGTCCTTTTGGTGGAGCATGAACCATATTGGAAACCACTGGTTCTTTAGTCATCATGCCAGGGTGATCTAAAGAAATGTTAGTTGATATAAATGTAAAATCACAAACCAGTATTTTGATTTTTTCCTCCCACCCGGGTGTGATTCTGCATCTTCCCGTCATTCGACGCCATGTTTACATGTTCTTAAAAGACTAAATAGGCTAAGTAAGCCTCACCTGAATGTTGGTTTTTCCCTACACTCTGGGAAACACCACTTGACATAATCCGTAAGTTTGAGAATAACTGAAAAAATAGTTATAAAAGAAAAAAATAAAGAAAAGGCGGAATGAAAAGATTGCGAAACAAGAACAACTGCTTGAGTGAAGCGTTCGTAGGTCGCATTGATGTCCTATTGATTCCCCCCCTCCCCGGTAAACAATTGACCAAAGCGATAACAAGTGAAAAATTATGGTGGAATCAGCAGTATAAAAGACATAAGAGGTGAAAAGATCAATACCCAAATTTTTAGGAACAGGCCTTTCTATACAATAAGTCGCACAGCGGTGGTCGCAGACCTTTAAAAAAGTAGATAGAATGCATTGAAAATATGAAAAAAAGCAATTAAAAAAATCGTCACAACCAATAGTTTTAGGGTTAAGTTTTTATTTCAAAGAGCTAGACTAAACAGCCTGAATTCACGTGAATGCTCTCGATCAATGACTCCAAACTTATGAAATTCCTTGTATAAACATCTCGCTCTAACCAGTGCTTAAATTTTGTAAAATCCACAAAAGCTTTTTTATTCATTACGATGACAAAACATATATATGTGCAAAATATAGTGAATCAACCAAGATCAATTCCAAATAAATCTCTCATTTATTTCATAGACGATTATTTATTACTGATATATTTCTATTTCGTCGATACGTGCACGTGCTGTTAAATATTTCGTAAATTCTCTAATTTCCTACCAGAGATAGCTATATTTCATCAACATTTTAGTATTACAGAAGCCACAAAACCAACAGTTAAAATAAGTAATCATGATTCAAAAAAAGTAATATTTAGGGCAAAAAATCACGTTTCTTCATACACCTTTAAAATTGCAAATCATACACCTTTTGTAAACATCGAACATATAAATTTTTAATATAATTAATATATAATAATAATGCAATTTTTATCTATTTCAAAGTTTTTTGTTTTATTTTTTTTTAGTTTTTTGTATTTGATACAATTGAACAATATATAGAATTTACGAAATATAAAAGGTACGTGTACTTTTAGTTATTTTGGCCATTACAGAAACATATTTTGCTTGATTTTTAGTTTTTTCTTGTGGTTTGTTTTTTTTTTATTTTTTAGCATGTAAACATACAAATTGATTTTTTTCGATATCTAAAAATTGAAACTGAAGCACTGAAAATATTAAAAAAATAAAAAATGAAAATAAAAGTTATCAAGTTTCATTTTACATCTTTTTACCATAATTTAGTTGCTGAATTTTTATGACAGATGGAGAATTTTGCTTAAAATCAAGAAAAAAATATGGAAATAAGAGATAACCAAAGTGAGAAATTTAACAACTCCGTAATTTTTCCGCAATAATGTTCCGCCTATCTCTTATGGATTAAATCATTCTTCTCTTTTCTACTTTAAAAATACTATTTTAGATGATACTGGAGCTACTGGAGTTTGTGAGTGTATCAGGACATTCCACTTCCGATAAATTATGTAAGTTTTGTTATGGTGACGAAGAACTGACAGGATGGCTACGACCATGTAAATGTTCCGGAACATTAAAGGTTCATTACAAGATTATTTCGTTTTTACTTTTGTTATAGTGGGTTCATAAGTCTTGTTTTGATTTATGGATGAAAAAAGCTCCAGGAGAACAGCAATCAAAGTGTCAGACTTGCAAGTAGTTCTTCATTTTTTTTATTATTGCTTTTCAGGCATATATATGATAAGCATTGGGTTCTTAAGTCATTACAAGATTGGGCTCTGCCAGCATTTAAATTTCGTCCAGTAATAGTATTAGAAATATTGCTAGATGCTTACTCGACATATAAATTTTTTCGTGGTTTCGTTTTATTGTGGAAAGGACGAAGGCAAGCTACCATTCAATTTTTTTTTAAAATTATTTTTAGGAGTGTGTGGGCTCACATATTACACTTCCTATTCTGGAAAGTGTTTATAGCCACAGATAGAAGATTAGCTTATTATCGTTCCTTGATATATGTTGCATTAGCATCTATATTTGAAATTCAAATCAAAGACTTCGATCCAAATGCAAGGTATATTTTTTTTCAATTACCCTAAAATCTTATAGATAAGAGCGGTTTAATTTTTACAAAAAAAAGGACGGAAAAACGCGCGCTATTCGGTAATGAAATATTTTTCAAGTTTTTACTTTTTTAGTATATAACTAAAGTGAAAAAACACAAGATAAATTCAAAAGTAGAAAAAAACAAATAGATATCCAACACCGACCAGTCTTACTTATTAAGCGCTCTTATCTATAAGATTTTAGGGTAGATTCTCTGGGTTATATGTTGTAATTGTTCCTTTAGGCAAATAGAAGTTGAAGCTGTTGCTAATGACCCAGCTCCTGAAAATTTTGTGAATCCTCGACCAGCAATTTTGGCACACGTACCATTAGATCAAGATGTCCCGTATCCTAATCTGCCTGTACTGTAAATAACATTCTGAAGTAGATGTTACAACATTTGCTTGCACTGATACTTGACCTATGTTTATCGATTCCCGACTGTGCCACCATTACTCACTATCTAGTCACGTATATTCGGGTATAACATGTCACATTATAGTATATAGAGATAAATCTCTTCATATTATAATTTTATAAATTGTTGGTAAAGTCCAATTATTAATTTTCAAATATGTATTTATATTTGTCATTCATCTAAACTTTTGATGCACTATTTGAAGATTCGACTATTTTTTTTTTAGAAATGGATTTTTTACGGCGAATGGGCAAGGAATTTTTGACTATTATTCCCCACGATCCCGACAAGCTCATTACGATTTTTATTGGGATTGTGATGCCTGTCTGTATAATGGCCTTCATATTAAACTGGAAAATACAGCAAGCCGAGAAGAAGAAAAAGAAGGTAATTTTCCTTGTTTTACCCTACCTCTTCACTATTTTTCATTTGTCACAGCTGTTGATCAAAACTGTTTATTTGTTTTTGATCCACGTGAGTTGTATCGAAGAAACATCTTTTAGAACATCAAAAACAAAGAAAAACTCCTGAAATTTCTAAAAGGTGAACGAAACACCCTTGGTAAGTTGGAAAAGAAGCCAGCCATTGAACAACATGAGAAGCAAGAATAAATGCTATCTAAGCAATCTCGAACTCATTCTATCTGTGTCATTCATGATAAATCATCACCATCAGCACTTTGTTAAATCCTGTTTGAAGCTGCCGTCGGCACATGATCATTTATAGGCCCCGTCGGATAAAGAAGAACCTGCTTGCCGTATGACTTTCTATCTTCCTGTCGCCATCGCCGTCCTTTGCTTATTGTTGTGCCTTTTTTTCAGAAAGCTAGAACGGCTGTAATGCTGCTATTGTTTCCATCAAAAATCTTGTAATTTTATTGTAAACACTTTTTTATCGGTTGCCGTCCATTTTCAACAGCCATGTTTGACCAGCTGGACTTTCAATCGTATACAGCCATAATGCCCCCGCCGACGATTCGATCAGCTGTACTTCGTTTATAATAGCGGCTTGTATTTCAATACCGCAAAATTATACTTTCATATAAACAGACCCCTCCACCTCCCCTCCCACAGTAAGGGTTGCTCTGTTCGTCAATGCCTTAAAATTTCTTAGAAAAATTCACACCTGCTTCTGATCTATTTCTCTGTCCGATTGACCACAAATTATTATCTTATCAACGTGCGACCCTACCTGTTTTTCCGTCGTAACTAGGGAAAAACTGCAACTGCGATAGAATCCAATGAGCGAAGCCACGAAAAGTTTCTATAGTCATAAAAATCTAAAATAAAATATGAAATGTACTTCCCTTATTGACTATCCTTTTTCTGGTTCCAGCCGCGAGATCGGCTAAAAAAAACTTTCCCAGCTGCGAAGAGTGCTAGAAGACTATTTTTGGTTTCAGTCTTTGCACAAGTTCCTAAATAGTCAAATAGTGATGGAAAATTTTTTTCGCAGCTGGAAAATTTCTAACCCACAATTTAGTCAGTGTTTATTTTCTTGTCAGCGAGAACTGGAAAAAATAGTTGTCTATGAACTGCCGAAGATTAATTTTTTACCTTTCGATCGCTGGCAATCTGCTTCATGCTTTGCGGAACAAGTTTATGCCACAACAATATGTGCACAAGTAATAAAAAAACCGCTCTTGCAAAAATAATTTTGTCTCGCTTTCTTCCCTATAACTGGTCTATAACTGTAATGTCACAGCAAAGTCCGTGTGACATTCGCATGATGACTGGTGGTGTAATACAATCTTTCGTCCACAGTTCAGTTTATATCACATCTCGATTCTAATAAACATAAACGCTTGATAGAAACAGCTACCAGCATGTGTCATCAGACAGCCGGTTCTCCCATGACCATTGATCGATTCATCCCATTTCTTTGAAGGTAACGTAAAGTCATATAAACTTTTTTGAATAACTCAATCTATATTTAAAAAAATTAAATTTTAATTCTCTTAGAAATAATTTCATTAAAATATTTCCTCGAGCATTCTGTATATTTTTAGATACTTTTGTTCTGCTACATTAAAACAAGTAGCTAAAGAAACATGCAGTAAACAGGTCGACTAATCCGAATTAGTCACTTGGCCTGTCTGTCGACTTGTAACCGCCCACGTCCAAAAAAAAACAAAATTCACGATCATCTCTTAATGTAAATGAGAGGTTTTGTCAGAAATTTTGGCTGATAAGCAAGAAAATCCGCCTTCTAACATTGATATTTTTGCCGGCAAGCTGACGTCATTTCGACAAATGCCTAATCCTTTCCCATGGGCAGAGAGAGAATACACGGCGCTAATTATCTTTCAAGGCTAAAGACAAAACTGGTTTGGAGAAGAGAAAACTTTTCAAAATCATTCTCGATTTATTAACTTCAGCCTGGGCAAGTCAAAAGTCAATCGTCATCCTCAGACACCAGCTGCGTCCCAATTGGGCTGTCCCCCGCACCTGCGGCCTCACCCGTTCCGACCTCTATTGATCCTCTTCAACATCTCAATTAGTAGCCATAAAAATGCTAAAATGTAAATAACAAGCTATCCAATTTACAAATTTACAAAAAGAATTAATTTTACCATGCAACAATCCTTAGATAAAATGACATTTCTGCTTTTTTTTTTAACAATTTTCCATCATAATCTTGCCTTTCAACATAATTTCATGCCTATCAGATAAAAACTTTATTGTAATATAATATGTTAGATAGAAGGCAAAAGAATACAAGAATAACATTAAATATTAAGGAAAACGAAGCAAAAAATCCGTCGTATAAAAAATAAAAGTTGTATCACTTTTTGTAGAAACTGCATGAAATCTCATTTACACATAATAAATTAGCAATCTTTAGTGTCAATGATGAGAGAGTGCAGAGCGATTTCGATATATTTCTCGAAATTTCATCGATTTTCTTTAGCGCATTGACTCATGCAGTTCGACTACTATGAGTGTCCCAATTTACTGTTTGTGTCCCGTCAGTCATGCGTTGCCTAATCTCTTCTACCATCTTCTCCCTTACCTATATATGCTAAGTATGGCTCAAACCGGCTGGAGGATCTGGATCGCTGTGACCACGTACTTCCAGACCCAGGTCACATGTCCTGTCCTTGAGCCGACTGGACCGCCCAGTACCAGTTGTCTCGTCTGGGGGCCAGTCTTTTCGCTTTTTACTTTCAGTCCATCTCCTATATGTTGCTGTGTTATTCGTCGTCGCTGATAATCAGAACCTTTGCCCCTCAAATAGGAGCAAATATTTTGCTATACGAAGCGATAGAACTAGAAAGCTGACCAATTTCAGCGTCGACGCAAAAAAAAGCTAAGTAATCCGAGGTGCTCCTCCTCTCACCAACGCCTTGAAACAGGCCCCTTCCGGTCTTTCACTTGATGGAACAAACACAGCTGTCCGTTACGGAACCGGAGTGCGCTCTTCGCCTATGCCCATATGTACTGTTTGCTTCCTGTACTTCGAAATAATTTTTCCGTTTTTTTTCTCTGGCCCTATTTTGGCAGTAAAGCCTAAAGACAAACACAACCCTTTCGCAGCAACGATGAATCTCTTGAAGAAGAGGTTTGTGAGCCCTCTTTACGGTCGCTATAACATGTTTATGCGCCGCCGACTCGGGGAGTTCCTCATCACAGTATACTATGAGTAACATAAACTTTGATTCTTATTCTACTGCGTATACTGAATAAAAATATAAAGATTCATGAAAATGTCAAAAATTTACTAGAAGAGACTGAAATTTTTTTTTGAAAAGTCCTCCGCTCAAAGAAAGACAAAACAACCTTTAAAAAAAACTATAAATTGGGCGCCGGCACCAAAATGAAATCACGTACATGGACCAAACATGGCCTTCCCTAAAAATTCAATATTTTTTGGGTTTTCTGGATGTTTTTTTATTTTTACTTATTTTTTCTAGAACAAAATTAAAGCTCAATAATATTTTGCGAAAATATTTTAGTAATAAAAATCTCAACATTAGAAAAAAAGTATAGCCTCCTCGCAGCAAAAGTACCCTCGGCGACCCGCTTGCCCGAGCGACATCCTTGTTTTTCGGCCGCTTTTCGCTCCCTACCACATCGCGTCTTGTCTCCCCCTGCTATCAGCCATACATTCTGCGATTTCTTAAATGGCAACTATTCTTTGATTATGAACACACATGTGTTAGCTGAATCAATCAATCTGCGGTTTCTTATCTTCTTTGTTGGTTTTCTTCTTTTTCTATCTAGTTTTTTCATCATGACATTTTTCAGGATGGTGCAAAAGTTGGAAAATGAGGTTGTAGAAGGTGAAAAGCAAAAAAACCCACCTTCTCCCAAAAGTAGATTAGCCGTTTTGAAGAGGAATAAGAAGCCGGCGACGGGCACCGATCCATTCCGTTTCCAAGGACAAGGCGTTTTTTACAAGGTTATTGACTCATTTTTCTTGTCATTTTGCTATTAAATTATAGGGTAAATTAATTGGAGAACGTGATGTTCCGGCTGCACGAGGAGACAGTATGTGTGCTGATGCTATGCGTGCTGCAAAGGCTGCCGTAAAAGCAGCTGGAGCTCACAAAACTCGCATACAACTCCAGATTAATATTGAGGGCATCAAGATTCTCGACGAGAAGAGCAATGCATGTTTCTCTTTCATTCATTGACTTTTATTTTAGGCTATTCTTCATAATTTTCCCGTTTCAAGGATTTCTTTCGTTGCTCGAGATGCTACTGATGCTCGTGCTTTCGGTCTAGTTTTTGGTGATATTCAAAGTAAGTCTTTCCTCTTTCTTCTAAAATATATTAGCTTCAGACAAATATCGATTTTATGGAATTAAGACGGCACAAACTGCCGATCTGGCGGTTCTTGCCATCCGCGATATGTTCCAAGTTGTCTTTGAAATGAAGAAAAAACAAATTGAACAAGTCAAGCAGCAACAAAATTCGGAAAATACCACGGTTAGTTTGTTTTCATTAAGAAAATCAGGTCTATCTTCGGCTCTATTTGCTGTCCAAATACAGCTCTTCTTTTCTTAGAGACGAAGGTTCCGAGCAAATGACTCGCTTTCTATATTCAAACCAGAAATTTTTGTTCTGAAATTTCATTGTATACTCCATCTATCAAACTCCTCCAAACATATTTTCTGACTTCTTTTTTCTCTTAACCAATTGGATACTAAATAGTTCGAATTTCATATTAAAGTATGCAAGAGTCATTTTGACATAAAAATTCTTTGGAAATACGATCCATTTTGAATTTAATAAACTTTGTATTTTTCAGGAAAAAGTCGAAAATGGAGTCGACGTTGCTGATCTATTGGACCTTGAAACGGAGCTCTCTCATATTGAACAAGGTGTTCAACAACTGCAACAAATACCGACGACAACGGATGTTTTTGGCGCTACTCCATTCGCTGATCCATTTGCCGATGGCTTCAGCACAACCGTAAGAATATATTTCAAAATAATCTATCTTTGTTAGCATCAAAATACGACAAGTTCGACTGTAAATAATATGTCGCTGAACAGTACAGGCGCATCACCATTCGCTGCTCCTCCTATGCAGCAGAGCATGCCACCGTCTGCTGTTTCTTTCAACGCTTTCCCTCCTGCCCCTCAACTTCCTCCACCATTACCTCAGCAGCAGCCAATGTGGTCTCAACCGCCTGCATTTAATCAGCCAATGATGCATATGACACACAGTCAGCCGGCACTAAACTCTTTCTCTGTAAGTTTCGTCCTCGTCCTTCACTAGTTAATCTTTTGCAGGATACAAATCCTTTCGCCTCTGCATTTGGATCTTCTTCAGATCCATTTACAGTAAGGCCAGCACCAGCTCCACCTGTGAATTCGGCCAACATCGATTGGGGTGTAAATGAAAATCTGGCCCCGCAAATGCATCATGCTAATACTTTCACAGTCTTCGACACAAATCAACAGAAGCCTCTTAACTGGACCGATTCGAGCAAACGAGTCACCTCTTTGGAAGATGCCTTCTGTAAACTTGTCGATATGGATGATTTAGTAGGACCGGCTGAAACAAAGAAAAATCCATTTGAACATATTATAAATCCACCAAAGGTCAGTTTTTCTCTATCGAATCAAAAAATTTTTTAGGCTTCATTGAACTCATTGACCTCCCGTAATCCGGTTCCTCCTGTATCAACTGCACCATCCGATCCTTTTGGAGATGATTTCTTCCGCTAACTTTTTCATTTACGTTTTATCATATGATCTTTTTTACTCTTGTTCATACCTGTGTATATGCACAAAACGTAAAATAAAAGATTTTCGGGGAATGTATTTTAAGCTCTAAAATTGGAGCTACGAGCCGAGTTTGGACCCGAAAGTAAAAGTACAAACAATTCAAAACTCGCAACGGTCCGAAAATCACAATCCGCTAATTTTACATTTGATTAACTACTTTTATAAGGTTATTTATCATATATATAATTCAAAATTCTGGGAAATCACGTTTTCAATATTATATTCTTTGTTAATTTTTATTTCATGGGCGTATGTGCTGGAAAGAAACAGACCTGAATGATACAACAAAACTAACAAGAGAGCTTTGAATCAACCGCATATCCCTGAAACAGGCAGAAATTGCGGGAAACTTCATTAATGAGGATTTCCCAAGAATTCCAACTGGCCTTTCTGATGTCAGAGATGCGGCGTGCAAGCTCTACCGACCCATATTTTGTTAATTCGTAAGTTGCTATGGTGTTCTAAGAAAGATATAAAAAATCAGAAAGATATTTATATCCCGTTGCCTATGAATCTCGCGTCTTCAACATTATTATGAAGAAACCAATTATCTATTTCTTGACTTTCTTCTTTTTCTATCTAGTTTTTTCATCATGACATTTTTCAGGATGGTGCAAAAGTTGGAAAATGAGGTTGTAGAAGGTGAAAAGCAAAAAAACCCACCTTCTCCCAAAAGTAGATTAGCCGTTTTGAAGAGGAATAAGAAGCCGGCGACGGGCACCGATCCATTCCGTTTCCAAGGACAAGGCGTTTTTTACAAGGTTATTGACTCATTTTTCTTGTCATTTTGCTATTATTATAGGGTAAATTAATTGGAGAACGTGATGTTCCGGCTGCACGAGGAGACAGTATGTGTGCTGATGCTATGCGTGCTGCAAAGGCTGCCGTAAAAGCAGCTGGAGCTCACAAAACTCGCATACAACTCCAGATTAATATTGAGGGCATCAAGATTCTCGACGAGAAGAGCAATGCATGTTTCTCTTTCATTCATTGACTTTTATTTTAGGCTATTCTTCATAATTTTCCCGTTTCAAGGATTTCTTTCGTTGCTCGAGATGCTACTGATGCTCGTGCTTTCGGTCTAGTTTTTGGTGATATTCAAAGTAAGTCTTTCCTCTTTCTTCTAAAATATATTAGCTTCAGACAAATATCGATTTTATGGAATTAAGACGGCACAAACTGCCGATCTGGCGGTTCTTGCCATCCGCGATATGTTCCAAGTTGTCTTTGAAATGAAGAAAAAACAAATTGAACAAGTCAAGCAGCAACAAAATTCGGAAAATACCACGGTTAGTTTGTTTTCATTAAGAAAATCAGGTCTATCTTCGGCTCTATTTGCTGTCCAAATACAGCTCTTCTTTTTTTCTCTACTGAAGCTTCCTCTTTTTAGGAACAAATTGAAAATGGTGTTGATGTTGCTGATTTGCTGGACCTTCAAACAGAACTGTCTCAGATTGAACAAGCTGTTCCACAGATGCAAGCTGTTCCGTTGATTCATCATTCTAATACTGATTTACTAGATTTTGAAACAGATATATTGGAACAGGACGCTCAACAACCGCAACATGCCAATACTTTTACCGCCTTCGATAGGTACTTTTTTTTAATCCTTTAATCGTAATGATTTATACAGTTCAACATTTTTTGCTGGAGCTACACAAATGAGCCATGCAAACACTTTTACTGCTTTCGAAAGGTACAGTTGTTTTTAAAAATATCATTTTTAGTAATAATCCATGGAAGTCTCATAATTGGATCGATTCGAACAATCGAGTTACTTCTTTGGAAGATGCCTTCTGTAAACTGGTGGATATGGACAATTTAGTAGGACCGGCTGAAACGAGGAAAAATCCATTTGAGCATATAATAAATCCACCAAAGGTCAGTTTTTCTCTATCGAATCAGAAAAATTTTTTAGGCTTCCTTGAACTCATTGACCTTCCGAAATCCGGCTTCTCCAGTCTCCACCGCACCATCCTCCTTTCCCGATCCTTTTGGAGACCCCTTTCGCTAAGTTCTTTTAAAATGTTTTATCCATATTTTTTTAATGTTTTTTTACCTTGTATGTACTTGTATATGCCAAAACATAACATAAAAGATACAGCTTCCTTGTTGTGAATCATCAAAAGTATGTATTATGAAAGTCAATTTGCAAATGGACGTTTGTAGTATTTTTTTATAACAGTGGATCAATTGAGAAAACGGAAGTTTTTGAATAATATTTTTATTGATAAAAATAACTGGTAAAGTTGATTAGATCAGGAAGAGATCGTAGGTGAGGCGGTGGATACTTCGTCTGTCGAAATAATATCACTGACTTTCTGAAACAAGATTTAAATTGAATGCTAAAACAACATACTGTTATATAATTTTTTTGCTGATGTCCGTCATAATAAATTTTTCCGCAATGAGAACATATGTAATAAAGACGGCCTTCTACAATTGAATTCTCTGGCATCTGAAATGATGAAAATATTTGGAAATACTTACATGTACAATTTGTGTTGAAATCCAATCGTCCGTTGTCTTGTGTATTACCAAGTTTCGTAAAATATCTATTCGGCCTTGGTGGACATTTACATGAAACCATTCGTCACTAGGGCAAACTTGGCAGCCATATCCATTATAAAGATGCGGATCAACGTTAGACAATTTCTTCTTCCAACCTAAAATATTGTCAGTCACTATTAATAAACACACCCATAGTGTCAAATGGTTCATCATGATAAATATTTTGACACACCACGGTACTTTGATATAGTGCTTGAATGACAGGTTCTGGCAAGTAAAGAAATCCAACTTTATTACATTCCTGAAAAAATTCAGTTAATCCTTCTGTCAGTCTTTTTTATAGGTTAAAAAATGGCAACATCCAAAGAAGATGTTCGCGACAAAATCCGCATTGCAAGATGTGGTAGATGTAAGAGCGTTCTTACAAAGGAGGATGTAATCGCAAGAAATGTCGTTAAAACAGAGTACACACTCTATCATAAGGAGCACTTCTGCTGTACTCTATGTGAAAATCCCATATCAGGTCTCGGCTATGCGGAATTGAATAAGAAGGTCGTTTGCACAAGTTGTTGGGAAAAGAAATCCAATCCAATATGCACAAAGTGCGATCAAACAATTGCGGACGAAGCTTATGAACTTTTTGGAAATCTTCTTCATCGAGATTGCGTCAAGTGCTACGTTTGTAACAAAACACTCGTCAATGTAAAATACTACATACTCTACGATTTTGTTGGAACTAAGCGAGCGCTCGATAAGGACTGCTACTACAACAACAAATACAAGCTGCACTAATAGAAGACCACTTATCTAACAAGTAAAAAATCTTACCTTACATCGAATAAAGATGTCTTCCTTCTTCAATATGATTTTGGCTTTGCTTAAAACATATTTTAGCTGTTGAAGAGGATCCAAACCACTTGCACCATGTATTATGAACATTCGTGAGGAAAATATTAGCCGAAGCTTAACTCATCGTCAATAAATTATCAATACATGGAAATAGCTACCTGTTCGGCACTTTTACCACTGCTAATAATTAATCGAGACCTATCTCTATTAGCCATCATGTGCAAATCTTGAATACTTGTCGGTATGTAAACATCAACACCGCATCGTCTGCAAATTAAATTTACATATGAAATGTAAAGATCTTACCTAAGATGTTTGCCTAGGCCAAGAAGCATAAGATCAACAATACATTTGAAGTCACGCGCTCTCATTCCAGAACCATATTTTTCGAGATTTTTGTCATTCATTTTCTAGATATATAGAGTAAAAAAAACTAGAATACCTCGACAATTTCGCTCCATACCATATCGTCTAATTTCATTTTTGTTGCCCTTTTGGCCTTAGTACGTTCTTTTTTTGGACAATTAGTATACGATCCTTGTACTATAGCAGTAAAATCCAAATCCTTTGCTCTAAAAACATAACTAAATAGGTGTTAAGGGTCATACATAGCTCTATTTTTAATTTCATCATATAACTGAATGAGAATATGTGCATCCATAGCAGCATAATTTATTTGGTCAATCGTAAGTGGTCTATTTGCCCAATTGGAACACTAAAATAATCTTACTCACATATATTTAAAACTAACTTGCTGCTTTTTGTCCATAATTATGCCGAGGAATTTATCACATAATGTCGACAATTTGAAGAAAATAGGTTTTTCGCAAATATCCAAGCTCGAATCCGAAGCTTTTGCTGGGTCTGCTTTAACTGAAAGGTCTATAAATTCTGGATCTGTTTCTATAATCTAGAACAAACGAATTATGATCGATGATTGGACCACTTACATTTTCCACTAACTGTTTGATACAAATACAGTTGTTATTTTTGAATTCAAACTCTTTGAATTTTTGTGTTACAGAACTGTGAAACATAGCTCGGAGATCATTTATAAAATCGAAACCTAAAAAATAAATTGGGTACTAGTTGACTGTGACAATTTATGATATTAGTTTTCCTTCACGGCTCCACCGGACTTTTCATTAGGAATTTCCGGTGGGATCATCACTGTAACTAATATCACATTAAATTGTAAGTTAATTAAATTTATAATCCCGCACCTAATTTAATAGCATTTCCATGAAGTAAAGCAATAAAAAATTCATTCCACTGTTCTGATGTTAAATCTTCTTCAAGTTTAATATAGTCCACTAAATATACACAATTTGGAACAGCAATTTGCAATACAGCGATCCTAAACAGCTCAATAACTAGGAAAATAAAACGTACTCGTCTACTTTGGCCATATATTGTGGTTTCCATTCAGAGTCAATTCCAACAATTTCTTCATTAGGCAAACTATCTATCAATTCTTTTAACTTTGACCATTCATTTACCAAGATGATTGGGTTTCCATTGATAGTTAAATTACTAATATCTTCTTGTTCTTCCACATTACTGAAAAACTGAAAGGTGAAGATAAAACTACCTGTTATTAAGTTCCTTATGTATTTTTTCTACAATAGTGTTTTCTTTATCCATAAAATGAAGTAAATCTTTAGGAATGTCCTCTCTATCGATTTTATAGTATAAAGCCCAATAAACACCATCTTCCCTGAAAAGATTTTCAAGAGTATAACACCCTACATTTCCTCGGGATTACGATTTCTTGTCAAAAATTTTAAAAAGCTTATTCTACGTTTATTGTCCCACTTAACTAGGCTACCTTTGACAGTGGAAACATAAGATGTATGATCAAGATATTTTGCAGGTTCACCATCCTTAAAATTAGAATCAAATCTAAAAAAAAGTTAAGAAAAAAGGTAGAACTTACCGTCTTATCACAGAGTATTGTAAATTCCTTTCGCATGTATACCATGCAAAGTTGGGAGCATATTCATTTTCATCAAGTTTATAGTATGTCAACAATGTTTTAATATGATTTATTAAACTTTTAGCTGAAAAAGAAAAATAATAGCACAGAAAGACTTACGTGTAATTTTCTCAGCTTTATTAGGTATATTTCCTTTCATCTCACATAAGTTTTTGAGCGTACTCAGCAGTGTATTTTGATCCATACCAACATATTGGTCTAGAAACTTGATAAGAGTCCGCTTAAAAAAGTAGAATTGTTATGCATATAAAATAATACCTGAAGATTTAAATTATCCTCACAATATAGTTTCACATTTGGTATATCATCTTGTAAAACTCTGGGAAGAAGAAATTCGTTGAATGTAAAATGATCTTTAAAATTGAATTGCGCGGCCATCTCCATAGCATCTTTAAATTTCATATTTTCTATTAGACACTGAAAGCGAAGGACATAAAATAAATAAAATAGAAACCTACAATAATCTGTTTTTTAATAATACTGAGGATATTATTTTCATCAACGTGATAAATCTTAGCTCCTATTAATAGGTGATGAGAATGATGTTTTGTGAATTCTTCTATTGCTCTCTCCTAAATCTATAATATTCTAGTAAGAGAATATTCATACCTGTATTTCGATAGTAAGATATTGAACGTATAAACGATCACTATTTGGATTTTTTTCAAACCACTTTTCAAAAAACTGCAGTAGAGTTCCTAAACGCAATTATCATGTAAAAAAAATAAAGTACCCTACCGGCCATTGAAGTTATTTTAGGCACAGTTACATCGTATAAAACATTATAAAGCTCAAGAAATTCGTAGAAAGGATCGTTGAAGTAGCCGAAAATCTCAAAACAAGCAGAATGTAAAAGATCTTGTTTCAGTTCAGGATCCTTCGTATTAACATAAATATCCTTAAAAAAGATAAACAACAAAGTCTGTACTAACCTTCAATGTTCTTCGGTATGTAGCTAGAGGTTCTTGAAGAAATATATCCTTTTTCGCTTCCTTCTTTGCTTTTCCAACTAGGCCTTGAGTTAGAGCTGCCGTTTCTGATATGGCTGATTTCACGGTATCCATATTTTCCTTATTTATTACCTAAAAATATATCACATATTGTTCGAAACAATTAATAAATATTTGCATACCTGTGATCCTTCTTGTTGTTTCTTTGTAAACAATTCTTTTTTTGCCTCTTTTTTTTCTTTTCCTACGAGACCTTGTGTTCGTGCTGCTGTTTCCGATATATATGTTTGCATCTAGGGCTTTTTCCGAGTCGTCTATCTAATAAATATTGATTAGACAAGGAAAAATGACCATGAAAATTGTTGGAAATCGTAAATAAATTTTTTCTTTGCAGTTTAGACTGCGTCTTGCAACGTCATCGAATTGGTAATATGGCCAATTTTGTGCTGCGCTATCTTTCAATTTTACAGCTTAATACCCATTTAAAAAAAATTAAAATTTCTTGTTATAAACAATTTATTTAATATAAAGAATGAAATATACAAATAAAACAAAAAAACAAAAATATAAGGATATTCATTTTGACATGAAAAAATTCACGTTTCTATTGTTTCTATACTGTTATAATTTTTTCTAATGTCTCTATTTTAGATATTTACAATGGCTGAAGCTGAAATTACAAGAATAGCATCTAAGTTAGATAAAATTATGAGTGGAAATAAAAGTGTAAGTTTTCTCTTTTATACATTGTTTTTAGGAAAATGATGCACATGAACTGCTGGATGCTCTTGGAAAATTGCCTGTTAATCTTGAGATATTGACGGTAAATAAGTTTTTTGTGCATTTATTATTTTTAGAAAACTCAAATAGGTCGGAAAATCAACGATTTTCGTAAGAAAGTTACTGACGAGAAACTGTCGAAAAAAGCGAAAGGACTTATAAAAAATTGGAAGAATTTAATCAGTGAAAAGGACGATGATAAAGAAAAGAGTGACATAATAGAGGTAAAATCATTATTAACTTTTCTTCTACTTTACATTCAGAAAGAGAAGGCACCTCGGAGTGAGTCGATTACATCTGAGAGAAGTGTATCAGCTGAGCCTGTAAAACCAACATCAACCCCTGCCGCATCTTCTTCAAATGGGTTCCCACCGAAGCATTTACTTGGCGACGAGGTTTATATTTTTTAATTCAATATTATAACAGCATCTTTCAGACGCGCCTTAAATCTGCACAATTGATTATTAATTCTCTAAAAAAGTTCGACCTTCCGAATGGAACTCTTGATCCAGAAGATATTGCTGTGGCAATTGAGGCGGAACTTTTCAAGGTTCATCGTGGTGTCAACGACAAGTACCGAGCACAAGTGCGTAGCCGCGTTTTCAATCTCATCGATAAGAAAAATCCAGCTTTGAGGTTTGTTGAATTTATTTCATGCTTTTGACAGACAAAAACAACTACAAGTTTTCTTTAAGTGAATATAGCCTCAGCGCAATGCTGACTATACATTAGATAGCGTGGCTAACATAGCTTTCTAATTTGTATCGTAAATATTTTTTTAGAGAAAATGTTCTTACTGGAGTCGTGAAGCCGGCGAAATTTGCCGTAATGTCCAGTGAAGAGATGGCTTCTGATGAAATGAAGCATCAACGTGAAAAGTATACTCATGAGAGTATTCGTGAAGCTCAAATGAGCACTCAACAAGGTTAGTTTTCAGCTACCATTTAATTGTTTTTTTCAGGAACTCCATCTGATATGTTCAAGTGTGGAAAATGTGGAAAGAAGAACTGTACCTACACCCAGCTCCAAACTCGCTCTTCTGATGAACCCATGACTACTTTTGTTTACTGCTTGGAGTGTGGAAACAGATGGAAGTTCTGTTAATTTCAGGTATTCAGTTACTCTATGGTCTCAAAAACTTGTTCTTATTCCTTTTCTTGTTTAAAAATAAAATAATCGGTTGTTGTCCTTTGTTTTTTTTTTATTTCGGAGCATTTTCTTGAAAGCAAAAATTTAAGAGTTGATTGTAACTAGTCACTATGACAGTCTTAAAACGTAGATATGATATGTGTTTTGCTTTACAAGTATAGCAGGCATTCCAGTATATATCTTATTAGATATATATTTTTCCTTTTTAAATTTATAAATAATGGGAAAGAATAAGGCGACGCCTTACGAGAATTCACTGTCGCTAGTCAAATTTAGTGAAAATAATATAAAATTCTACAAATTCTCAGGTATGAGGAAAAGTTCAAGAAGAACAGAGACAAAGACATCGGACGCGGTACTCAAGGATCAGCAAGTGCTAATCCTAATGTGTATGTCTCTTTCACTTCAATTTATTTAAAAATTTGCAGAGAATTCACTTCCGCCAGTCCTGCTTCCCCTCGTCCTACTCCTCTCGTGGCTGAGGGACCTCGTCAACAACGTCCTACTAAAGCTCAAAAACAAAAGAAGAAGAAGACTGCCAAATTTTAGAGTTTATTAATGATATTAATCTTTTTTTTCAAAATATTTTTCCAAAAGTATCAATATATAAACGTGATTTATAATATTTTGTAATGATTTCTTCTTTTTCGATTAAATCCGGCGGTAATCGTCCTTGAGCCTTCATCATTTGCCATTGGAGTCGATTGACGGGATGATCTGGTCCTTTCCACCATCTATAAAAAATGTTCCTACGAAAATGGACAGACTCGCCTCATTCCTAAATTGAAAGCTATGAGATAACCAGTCGTCCCAATGATCATAATGGGAATAGCTCTAGTTCGCATAGTTTTGAACAAATATGATAATCTGATATGGGAGAATTTGTAATTTTTTATTATTTAATTGACAAACCGGAGTTTCCAATATGCTTTTCCAGTAGGTTTAGGATCAAATTTAGTGAATTTTATCGAATTTGAAGACATCTAGGTAAATTTTCTAAAAAATCAAAGTTAAAAAGGAAAATCAAGAGTGTTGAAAACGAGGGCCTAGTCTATGATATATAGTTTATGTAAAAAGAAATATTATTGATAAAAAAACGTGACAGAACTAAAACGTCCGAAAAACATCCGTGTTCCGGAAAATATTGGATTCCTATTTTATATACGATATTTCTTTTTCAGATTTGCCAGTTTTTATTATAAAAAACCTCAACCGCGCTTCGAAACCTTTTTCGTTACTGTAGTTTTTATACCTCGTTAACCATCACGTGTGCACTCGGATAAGTTTAATGAGTCACATGATATGTCTCAGATGAAGTCCTTCTAAGCACAGAGGCTTGAATATTTATATATTCACTAACACATCAGAGGGTTAGGATAGGAAAAAGAGATGGAGTGAGAGAGGACTGATCGTCATACCGGTCCTCCGACGACTGTTCTTTATCCCCCGGATGGGATGAATAAAAGGTAGAATGATAACATGATGAATTGGAATCTTACAATGTTATACAATAATTATGATCGTAGAGTTAGGATTTATAGCGTACAATACAAAAACAGGGTTAACTAGTTCGAGGTTTACAATGTTTGTGGACCTAATCCAAAAATTTTGTTGTGTGACATACCTGTCGATTATTATGACGGTACCCTTGTCCTCAAATGGAAAGACAAACGTGATTTTGATCAATCTAACAAATCACTCGTCGTTGAACATTACAATAACTTGATGGGATCAGAGTGATCAAATGACTACGAAATTCGTCTAAATGAATTCAAAATGAAAATTGTGGAATCCTTATTGGAGAAAAAATCTGCTTCAACCTGAATAGATCATAAGCTAGAAGAAGTACGAGAAAGAGACCTGAGTAAACGCCTACTATAAGGATCTATGTCAAGAAAAGACTATGGGATTGCACAAAAAAAGGTCGTCAATGAATTAAATTGATACCGTAAGACACCTGAAACTTGTACGAGGACCTTTCATTGTCTTGTTGACATTTGGCCCGGTCTTTACTGTTCCATCCATATCTATCCTAGATTTAGCCCTTCTTAGCAGAGGGGGACACGACCGCTTGTGAGGTCGGTTATTGTTGATTGGTAGGACATGGAGTTCAGTTCTAATATATCGAGTTAGGGTCTATAAAATAATCATTACGCGATACCGTAACTAGTTGTAATAATGTAATAACTGCGGTAAAGTTGGGTTCCGTAACGAATATCGGAGTATTAAAAAAATTTGTCAATGATTTTTAGGATTTTTATTTTATTGGTTTCTTTTTGTTTTGTTTACGCTTGTAAAACTATTACGACCTGAAAATAACAAAAAAACTTATGACAGAAAATATGTAAATAATCGGTAGCTGATTGTAAAGTAATTGCTGAAAAAAGGCTATTATAAAGTATCATGCCTGTACGGTGAAGCATAAAAAATACTAGAGTCATTGAGAGTCATGGAATGATTGTCAAAAAAAGAAAGTCAAAATTACAATTATTATGTAGCTTAATGCTATCTTGGGGGGGGGGGGGAGGGGTAGACGATTTAGTTCTCGATACTCTTCTATGCTTATTTCATCGTTTTTATTTATTTTGCTTTCATTGTTGGACATAATTTATTTTCTTACAGGTAATATGTCGCAGAGAGTTACCTATAGAAGAAGGCTTTCATACAACACAAGGTCGAATAGGACCAAGATTGTAAAAACTCCTGGAGGACGTTTGGTTCTTCAATATATCAAGAAGAGAGGAAGTATTCCGAAATGCAAGGATACTGGTGTCAAGCTACATGGAGTAAGCTTTTTACTTTACTTTTGTGTTTATTTCACTATGTGTACATGAGGAGAACGTTGGAGCGTTAATGGTAATAGTAAATAGAAGGGATCTGAACTTTTTAAAGTCGCAACGGACTATAGACCAGTCATGATGGAGAAGAGGTAGGGTTCTCATGTTACACTGAATGTGCGTGTGCATGCCATGGCTGCTGAGGAGTTCTAGCGATTAGATGTGGCTAACATGCAAAATGAATGTTATGGAATTGCTGTTACCTGAGGAGAAGTACTTTCGTTAGTAAACTGATATTGAAACTTATCACTTAGATTAGTGTAGCGTTATTTATTATTATTATTATTATTATTATTATTAATTATTAGTTTCAATCTACATGGTTCGAGTACTGCAAAAAAACGAATAACTCTTTAATTTTCGTTTACTGATATTTCTATTTTCAGATCACCCCTGCCCGCCCTCGCGAGTTGTCTCGTCTGACAAAGAATCAGCGTACAGTTTCGCGCGCCTATGGAGGATGTCTTTCTGCCAACGCTATCAAGGAAAGAATCGTTCGTGCTTTCCTCATAGAAGAACAAAAGCTCGTCACAAAGGCAATTAAACGTAAGGAAGTCGTGGCTAAAAGCTAAGTTGATATTGTTAATGTTATAAAATAAAACTTTGTTATTACATTTAGATTTAGCTATTCACGGGTATTCATATGAAAGCTAAGAATGTATTAGCAAAATAGCTAGTTGAGTGATGAAAAGTCGCTAATGGTATATCTTGTCATTTTGAGGGATGATATTTTGATGATAGACGATTTAGTTCTCGATACTCTTCTATGCTTATTTCATCGTTTTTATTTATTTTGCTTTCATTGTTGGACATAATTTATTTTCTTACAGGTAATATGTCTTGTCATTTTGAGGGATGATATTTTGTCTAATCGCTTGTTATCTTGTACGTTGCCCGAAAGAATCGGCAATCTCGATATTTTATGATTTTTTCTATCTTCTTCTTTCATGAAATAGATGGTATGACAAACAAGGAATTTGAAATCTATTTTTTTTTGTTTCTCATTTTCCTTTTATAATTTATCTCTTACTTACTATCATCTAGTGATCAGACGATGAGCAAGTCATAAAAGATATATGAATAAAATGGTTTGATCTACAGTGGGTCGAATGATAAAAATGAATATCTTCCAAAGTAACAATAGATAAACTTGTTTGGTTATATTACTCTCGTTCACTTTGTGAATATGCATATGATATTAACAATGCTTTCGTTAGGTTCCCTCTTATGTTTTTTTTTCTTTAGTATGACAGCAAAGGAGCCTATATGAGTGAATTTATATTTGGTAATAATTTCCATTGACAGAAAGTTCAGTTGTTTCTGCGTTTTTCTCGCGAAAATCGTAGTTTTACGACAACTTGTTTAGTTTCCGCTGTAATTGCTAAAGTTAGCTTATTTGTCTTTTTTTCAATTTCGATCCAGCAACAATAGACAGTAGATACAAAAAAGTGAGCAAAAAAAGACGATCTCTATGACAAACTTATAGGTTCACTTCGTCTTTCTTTGGTTCCTTGCTGTTTACGCAGCCATTTCCAATGGAATTATCTTCTTCAACTTGTAAGTGTTCTCTCATCGACTGACGCTATTAACAAAAACGAAGTTCAAAATGCCGGAGTTTTGGCCGCCCCCCTATACCCAATAAAATTACTAAAAATTTAATCTAACTTGATTCTTTTGTATATCACGTACTTGTATATCACATATTATATACTGTATTTTATATCACGTATTTTTTTTCATGCAGTATGTGATATACAATTTGCCCAGAATTAAGGAAATTGCACTTTATTTAACGGTGCGCGTATAATGATACGAATGGAGGTGCGTGCTTCAGTACTACCATTAATTGTATTAAATTTAATTCTATAAAAGTAAAGAGACCATCGAAAAAAGAGAAAAAAAGTTGAGTGCGATAAAAACATTTTACGTAGATTGCGTATTTTTAGAGAATTCCGTGTTGAAAACTTTCTTTTTTGCTATATTTTTTTCATAATTTATGCTAATATTAATAAAAGTGAACTCAATAATTATATATACTGGACAAAATGGTAAAAAAAAATAAAATAAAAAATATTGTAATTTATTTTTGATAAAAATGCTGTCGATTTATTTTCTCATTTAATAATTTCTTCTTCTATAATTTTTTTCTTCAGAAAATGAATAAGAGGAAAGCAGGGAAACCATTATTAGGGAATTCATATTCAAGGTTTTGTCATTATTTTTAATTTTTAATTCCCAGCGATGAGCCCATTTACTTGGCAGACCAGGTTTTCACCAACACACTGCCAGATATTCCATGTCCGGTGAAATTTCTACATAAACGGAAGCATTTAAAGAAGTAAATTTTTTTCTTTGTAAACTGCGATGTTAGATTAGGGGAAAATCCTGGTGTTGGGACCTTAGCTGCGAAACACTGGAAACCAATACTTTGCGGTTGGGATGTGGGAGTCGATATTGAAACAATTAACTACGATTTGTATCGTCCTACACATATGACGGTATGCTATTTAAGATTGATGTAATATATTATTTTAGCAGCATTGGAAGGACTTACTTCTATTTGACGATAATGAAATTGCTCGGTAATCAATTCTACTTTATTTATTAATTTCGATTTTAGTACAAACAAAAAACAAACAAATCTTGCTAGTAAACAAATACCGAAATCCAAGTCTTCTAATGGACGGTAAGCCTATTATCTTTTATTAATCCATTTTAGAATTGAGACAAAGATTGGTGGAAAAAAATTTGAAAAGACCAAAATAAATAGGAGCAGAGATGTTCAACTCGAAGCTATTGAAAAAACATTTGAAGATGCTAAGAAGCCGTGTATACAACATTATGAAAAATCAGGAGTTTATGCTGTTGAGGAATTACCCATCTTGCCAGATCGGGACGTTAGTTTGTTTATATAAGCAATGCTTTGTATAGAATTTTGGTTATTCTTTTGTACCAATTATTTTCTCAACTTATCCTGAGCCGACTAACATTCCTGAGAATTTAAAGACAGAAGCATTGAGAAATAGTCAATTATGGTAGATTTGCCAGACTTTATTTATCGTTTTAGCAATATTGGTAACGCTTGTGGACATTTTGTTCCTACAGTGGATACACTTGGAAAAATCTTCGACTCTATGATGTTGGATACCAAGAAGCAGATAAACCAACAAGAAAAGTTTGATCAACTTTCAACTTTCATTTATTTAGATATATTTATCAACTGGACCGGCAATATTCATATGTGCGAGGGAAAACTAATGATGTAAGATTATTCCATAAAAACATTATTTGTATGTTTAGGAATTTTATTTTCGTGTTTCATCGGATGGAAACATTCTATATGGTGAGTTAGACTATCAAAATCTTACTGTTTCACGACTTAGACAAAAAGGAGGACGTAAAGAGGTAACTACTGTTGGTTTGCAAATTCTTGATTTTAGCATCCTGTTGAGTTGCATCTGGTGAAAAGAGCATTAATTGAAGATGAACTCGAAGATATCAAAATAAAGAAACAACGTTTATTAAATAAGCCAGAACCTGGTGTCAATTTTGATCGAAGACCTACTGATCTAACACCTTCACCATCGTCAGAGTCTTCGAGTTATGAAAGTGATTCTGGTAGTGATGTAGAAAAGCAGTTAAGAAAAGACGTTCATTGGAACGTATGTTTTTATTTTCTACTTGATTTTTGTATTTATAGGCTATCTTCGGATCAGATGAGGAAATCGTCGATGAGGAAGGCAATAAAACGAAGATTATTCACATCAAACAAGAACCCTTATCATCGTGTAGCAGTTCCGAAGATATTTAACTTTTCAACTTTAAGTAGAATAAACATTTACATTTTCATTATGGTATTTGGTCTTTTTTCATCCTCCTATATCTCCTAAATTTATCTCTTAAAGTGCATGTCTGTCTGTCCGAAATTAGGTTAAAAATAATAAGTTAATCTCGAGATTTTGTAATCAGTCCCCCCTAGTATGTAAAATACATATTGTCCAAATTTGGAAGTGCCACGAGTTTGAATCTACCTTAGAACGCGTTTCGATTTATGGTCCCCGTTTTTCATAACCAGCAGCCCCGTCCAAAGTCGTCGGAGGACCGGCATGACGATCGGCCGTGTCCTCTCACTCCATCTCTTTTTCCTATCCTAACCCTCTGATGTGTTAGTGAATATATAAATATTCAAGACTCTTGATTTTCCCTTTTAACTTTGATTTTAATTTGATCCTAAATCTACGGAAAAAGCATATTGGAGACTCCGGTTTGTCAATTAAAGGAACAGTGCCACACAACCTACTTCTTGTCTCCACCGCTTCCAACCTTGCGCGCGCAATTTAAAAATTGAGGTTTTCTTATCCGGTTTACTCGAAGTTTTCTCTTTTGTACTGAGTTTTTGAGATTTTTTTGTGGCATCACTTTATCAGCAATTGAATGAGCTCCAAGTGCCGGTCGTGAACTCCTATCAAGTTTAATATTTCTTTCGACAAAAACAAAAAGAGTTCATAAAAGTCTATTGGTTCTTCGCACAGATAAACCTCTTCAGTAAGCGCAGTTTGCTCTGAAAACGACCATGGGTTATGAGATTCGCAATCACTTATCTATGAATCCGTACTGTGTGTAGTTGAAATTGTTGAATTGTCCGAGTCGGAATCACTGACATCTTGAACAATTAATGGTTCGATTTCAGAATCATCGTTAGTTACATCTTTTTCGTCATTGTCAGAACATAAAAAATAACAAAAATGTTGAGAAAAGTTAAAAAAAAAAAGCCTAAAATCCTCCCATTTCAGATTATCATATGTTTTCAAAACTATGCGAACTAAAGCTATTCCATTATAATTGGCCAACTCGTTGATAAAAGTCGATTTGCCAACACCTGTTTCTCCCAAAAAGACGACTGTTAACTCTTTCGGCATTCTACAAACCCTATTTCCCTACGACAAAAGTTTTACTTTTTAAAAACCGTCGGGTTAATTGTTGGCAAAATGGATGGATCATCCATCTTCGTTCCACCGCCATCTTCTGTTGAGTGGAGTGATTGTAGTATGTCTGTTAAGTCTAGTGTGACTTGTTTTGATGTTTTTGCAGATCTAAAAGGATACAAAGAAGTACGAAGTGATACATGGGACTAGGTGTTGGAGTTGGATCTCCAGGAGTTGAATTGTTAGCAACTGGACGCTGAAAAAACCTGATGATCAGAGCATCGAGAGGAAAAAAAGAGATTTGGGTGATCAAAAATGATTTTTCATGCTAAGAAACCGGGAGAGCATTTTTATTTAAAAAGTGGAATAAAAAAGAAACTTACAGCTGTTTTTTTCCATGAATTATATGCATTGATGACATTGTTACCCTCGTTAGCCATCATTCTATCCAATGACTCTATATCATATTTTTCTGCCATCAATTTAGCCATAATCCTTTTCCTGGGATCTGGTAATAGATTCAGAAAAGCGTCAGCCATGACTAAAGACATTTTGTTAATAAGAAAAAAAAGAATAAGCAGAAGGGAGAAATTAAAACCTTATCAATCACGCGGCAAACAACTAGACAGCAAGATTACTCGGAGTAGCAACGAAAGAAGAGTGAAGAGAGATAGTCCGCGTGTCTCGTTGTGCAATCATGTCATGTTTTCTTAGCCGCGATTATTTTCTCAAGATCTTCTCACGAACTAATGTTCGAAAATGGTTTTTATAAAAGTTTCTCGCAAATTATAGTAATAATTTAAAAAATACACTTCTCACTGTGAAAACGTTTTTAACTTAACAATTTATTTTAAATTCTAGTCAAAAAATTGAAATTTGCTTATTTTCCTGACCAATCGGAGCCCTTCTGATAGTCATTTAATGTTTGAGAAACCTAGTTGCTTTTTAAAGGTTTTATTATGCTATCTTAAAACAAACCCCGTCACTTTTTCTTCATTTGGAAATGCATTTAGACTATCTGGTAGATATGTCCAGTGAAGAGGCTTTTGATGAAAAGTATACCGATGAGAGTATTCGTGAAGCTCTACCTCAACAAGGTTAGTTTTCATCTACCATTTAATTGTTTTTTTCAGGAACTCCAACTAATATGTTCAAGTGTGGAAAATGTGGAAAGAAGAACTGTACCTACACCCAGCTCCAAACTCGCTCTTCTGATGAACCCATGACCACTTTTGTTCTCTGCTTGGAGTGTGGAAACAGATGGAAGTTCTGTTAATTTCAGGTATTCAGTTATTCTATGGTCTTAAAAACTTGTTCTTATTCCTTTTCTTGTTTAAAAATAAAATAATCGGTTGTTGTCCTTTGTTTTTTTTTTATTTCGGAGCATTTT
The DNA here is from genome assembly GCA_932521415.1 of Oscheius sp. DF5120. Lineage (NCBI taxonomy): Eukaryota > Metazoa > Nematoda > Chromadorea > Rhabditida > Rhabditidae > Oscheius > Oscheius sp. DF5120. Next base: position 7,522,515 of record OW051462.1, read on the forward strand.
CTTGAAAGCAAAAATTTAAGAGTTGATTGTAACTAGTCACTATGACAGTCTTAAAACGTAGATATGATATGTGTTTTGCTTTACAAGTATAGCAGGCATTCCAGTATATATCTTATTAGATATATATTTTTCCTTTTTAAATTTATAAATAATGGGAAAGAATAAGGCGACGCCTTACGAGAATTCACTGTCGCTAGTCAAATTTAGTGAAAATAATATAAAATTCTACAAATTCTCAGGTATGAGGAAAAGTTCAAGAAGAACAGAGACAAAGACATCGGACGCGGTACTCAAGGATCAGCAAGTGCTAATCCTAATGTGTATGTCTCTTTCACTTCAATTTATTTAAAAATTAGGAATGAGGCGAGTCTGTCCATTTTCGTAGGAACATTTTTTATAGATGGTGGAAAGGACCAGATCATCCCGTCAATCGACTCCAATGGCAAATGATGAAGGCTCAAGGACGATTACCGCCGGATTTAATCGAAAAAGAAGAAATCATTACAAAATATTATAAATCACGTTTATATATTGATACTTTTGGAAAAATATTTTGAAAAAAAAGATTAATATCATTAATAAACTCTAAAATTTGGCAGTCTTCTTCTTCTTTTGTTTTTGAGCTTTAGTAGGACGTTGTTGACGAGGTCCCTCAGCCACGAGAGGAGTAGGACGAGGGGAAGCAGGACTGGCGGAAGTGAATTCTCTGCAAATTTTTAAATAAATTGAAGTGAAAGAGACATACACATTAGGATTAGCACTTGCTGATCCTTGAGTACCGCGTCCGATGTCTTTGTCTCTGTTCTTCTTGAACTTTTTCTTGAAAGCTGTTCTCTCATGCTTCGGTAGCCATCTTTCTGGATCAGGTGCTACACTAGGATTATAATTCTTGGGTAGACGTATCTTTCTCTTCCGCTTCGTATTTTTCAACTTTCTCGTAATGATTTCCTAAATTAAATAACAAGTAGACACTAATAATTATTAAATTTTTCTCTTTATATATAGAGAATAAATATTCATTCATTAAATCTAGAGATTGTAAGATCTCATACGTTTCGCGCTCTGTTTCATTTGTTAATATGACAAAAAAATGGAAAATTTTGTGTAGATTAAGAACTAAGAAAACTAGCCATCCCCGATAAAGTTCCGTTCATCTTAGGTAAGAAGGGCAAAAAACCAACCGCATCTTCAACTTCCATCTTATTATCTTTCTTCTTATGCCCACGAAGAATCCAATCACTTTCCTCTAATTCTTCAACCTTCACATTGTCTGCTCCTGTTGACGGGAAGATCTAAAGGACATAAATGGACAACCAAATAGTCTTGTATAACCTTGTTAGCCAAATTCTTCGACTTTTCTTTATCAAATTCAGAATACACAGCGATTAATTTGCATTTAGTCGTTGTATCATCAGGTTTCACCTCGATTAATTGTTCAAGGAATTTTGCAGCCGATTTTGGTTTTCCACTTTTCAACTCCAGCTGTGAGGCGACAGTCAGCAGCTCGACTTTATCTTTCTCAGATTTGATCGTCTTAAGACTTTTCTCTATTTCCTAAAAGTTTAAAAAATGTAATCGAAAGGTTTTCTTACAGTTACAGCTTCATTAGCCTCTCCTCGAGCGGCTAATGCTGCGATATATAGACTAATAATCGATGGTGACTGGCGGACTTCAGTTGGAAGGGTAGTAATGATCTTGATAGCTTCTTCAAAACGTCCATTATTGACAGTTATGTGGAGCTTGGTTAAGATTACTTGAGGGTCGTTATCGCCGTCAAGGATCTGTAATCAAAGGTTGAATCGTGATTTACTAGGAGCAGTGAGCACTTTCGAAAAAAGTTCTGAAAGGTTATTCAGAAAAGCATGTTTTTGAAATAATTAAAAAATGAAGAAAAATTGAAGTCGATCGGTTCGTACTAGCCATTTCATCGTAAGATGTATTTGGAGGTAATTTTGTAGACTAAATTCAGACTATTAGTTTGCCTAGGAAGCTCAAAACTGGATTAGATGGCTGTCTGGTACATGATGAAGAAGGAAAAACAGACCTCTAGTGCCTTTTGAACGTCATTAACTTTGACCAAAAGAGCAGCATGGGTGAGTTTCGATTCCTTTGTAACTCCATATTTAGTGTTCAGTTCTTCTATCGCCCGACGACATGGCTCACGCTGATTGGAGAGTAGCATTACTAGTATCTACATGAATGATACAAAAATTGGAATAACAAACATTGTTTTGCAGGAGTGTTCTCTTCTGCTTGCTACTGAGCTTTGTTTGATCAACAGCCAAAGCAGATTTGATACTCTTCTTCATATCCGAGAGATTTGTTTCACCAGCAACACTCGGCAAATTATTTAATAAAGTCGCCTTCACACTAACATCTGATGTACCCGAGGCTTGGATCTTTTTGTATTCTTCCAAAGCTTCGCTTTTTCTTCCAATTTTGTCCAGAACAAATGCTTTTTGGACTTTGATAAAGGCCATCTCCTGTTCAAGCTCTTCTTCGCTCAGACCTTCCTCAACCAGAGTCGATTTGCAGAGACCTGAAAAAAAACAATAATAATCTATTCAGTGGAGAGCGAGTGGAGGAAAGAATGGAATCAAACGGCTCGAGGAGGCAATTTCGACCAATTCACTATGAAATATGCGCACTAGAGCAACTTTTGCATTAATTCAAATTCCTCTTCATGAGATTAACTATCTCACTTAACAGAACAGAAGACCTATACTATAAGGAAAACTTGTACTTAGTTCTTATTCTTACCAATAGCTTTGTCTAGATATCCAATAGCCACTTTCCATTGCTCTGCTTCGATTTTTTGACAAGCAGCATTATACAATTGTTCAAATGTGTCCAAATCACTATCAATTTGCTAAACAAAAGAAAAAATTACTAAAAAGGATGGATACCTGCTTAACTCCCATAGATTCCAATTGTGCTTGAACAGCCAGGAAATTGGCCTTCCTTTCTTCATCATATTCATCACTATGATTTTTCAATAACCAAACAAATAAATCATAAGCTTCCTGAAGAAATTGAACGAATAAAATGAATGAAACCTGATATCTTTCAGCTTTATAATAAATTTGAGCTTTTAGTTCATTGGCTTTATAATCATCATCAGCTGAATTCTTAAGAACTTCAAGAGCTTCGTCATTATGTCCTAATCGATACAGAACATAAGCATGTTCAAATGAAGAATGCCTTGACAAAAATAGAAGAAAAAGAATTAAACGAACCCCAATTGAACTGAAGTGCATTGCTTGATAAAAGCAGCGGCATCGTCATATGAACCAAGTTGAATTAGAGCAACCAACTTTCCTTTGTATCCTAATGTCTCCTTTGGATGACGTCTAATCACTAAAACGATGGAAATGAAATGTATCCAGAGTCAAAGAACTTTTATTAGCAGCTTGAAGCGCCTTTTGATAATCTTGAGCAGCTTCTGCTTTAATTAAATCCGTAAGGCATTGCCTTATTCCTCCCGACTCTGCAGAGGCCATCTGAAATAAAAGGTTAATGTATAACTAAGGGATAGCTGACAAAGCGTACGTACAGCAACAAATTACAATAAAATTTAAAAAAATTACTAAATATAGTTATAGGAAATATTTGTATTTTTTTTGGAAAAAGACAATGAAGGGAAATCCTTGAAATATAATTAAGAGTCCGAAAAATACGGAAGAATATGGATAAACTGCAAGAACAGCACATCATCCATGTGGAGTAAGCGTTGTGGGACGCGTTCTAAAACTATGGGGAATGGGATTTGAAATTTTTTTTACAAATGGATGTAAACTGATAGTGGATGATGTAACGTTAGAGATATCACCTATTTTTACTCTTTATGGTTTTTTTTCTGTTATTTTTTATTGTGAAAATTTTTAGCTTGTGCTACCGATAAAAAATCAATACAATGAAGGTGCATTATGAAAATATCTATAAAGAATAAAAAAAGGCGATACTTCGAAAAATTAAAGTAGGACGCACAATGGGTCTTGCGAGCCGATTTTTTTTTCCGTTGGAAAAGACTATTTTTGTTCATTGTGGACAAATATATTTACTTTTTCTTGAATTATGATAATTTATCTACGCAGACGCTATTTGAATTTTATTAGAAAATTTTAAAAGTCTTAATCAAAACCGTAAGGCACTGTTTTATTCTTCTTTATTTTCAGTCGTTATTCATGTAAAGAGAAATCCATGTAATTAAAATTTTTGGTTCTTTTATTATGGAATTTTATTATTATAACCGGGAATAACCTGCTCCAAGGGGTTTATTTTCGACTTGTTATATAGATCGAAGTCGGCCATCTGAAGCTCATTCTCTTCATCCCTAGTAGAAAGATGCCAGCTGCTCTCATTGTTCTTCTTATTGCCGTCAGCTTGGCCTTAAGCCTTTTCTCGTGTGGAAAAAAGAAGATAGCAAATACTGAATCGAATAGTCTCCAAGCTCTTCCTTCAAAAAGCGCAGATGCTTCCAAGTCGGCTGCTGCTTCTGCTCCTCCTGGAGAAGAACAGAAAAAGGAGGACGATGGGGAAAAAAAGAATGAACCTCAATAATAAATATTGCCGGAAAATCAATGTCTACTTCTCATTTCTGGCTCGTATTGAGTTATTATTAAATTATTGAATTCCGTTTGCCTGAAAAAATGATCTCCTCGAAGTTAAGCTTAATTTTTCAATAAAATATTCCTTAAATGCTATTCATAAAATGTTCTATTCAAATTAACATTGAAAATTTTAATTAAAAATTGCTATATATTTCCTACCGCTAAGTACAAATTGTTAACAAAAAATTGAAATTTGTTTATTATTTTATTATACGCAGTTTCTACCCGTAGATTACTGAAAATAGAAAGTTTTTAAACTTTTTCCAAATCCGGGTAAATTTTAGGTGGGGAGATCATATAGATGAACGATGATTGACTACTTTTTCTGTCATCCTTTTTGTAGAAAAAATAACTGACGGCGAAGAGGAAGACGGCATTCGAAACAACGGCATACAAGGCAAGAACCCATAATAGTACAAAGTCAATCTGAAATGTTAATATCATTTTGTGACTTCTTTATCATTTCATACTACTGTAAAACACCTACTTTGCTCTTATCATTGGCTAGACAAGAGGGATCAAACCCGAAGTAGAGACTGATGAGCATGCCACAGCCGGAAACTACCGAGAAGACGAGACCGCCTGCGGAAAATCTGCAATTCTTTAACTTTCGTTTTAAATGACTTACGTTAAAATAATCGTCATCATTTTGCTGAAGATATCACATTTTTTGCAGACGAAACAAGTATAGAAGGCTATAGTTGCCAGCGCTCCACCGCCGTAGACGAAAGCGGCCATTGCTAAAAAGATATTTTTCTTCTGACCGAATTTCAAGATGACTAGGCAAATAGTTATTGAGAAAGTCAAAATCAGCATGCAAAAGTTTTAAGACACTTATATCATAATGAAGTGCCCAATTCGGACCTACAAAACATCGTGACTAAAACTAACCCAGGAGTAGAATGTAAAAAAAATTAGCTACAACTTACCACAAATGGTAGTAATTACATCCTGGCTCTCTCCACATGTGGAATCATAGTTCGTCCATTTTATAGCATAGGCGATCGAGCAACCGGCCAATGCTATGCCGTTGATGATGAACATAATAGAGAAAATTGTCTCTTTTGCCATGGTAAACTGATAAGACAGTGCCAGCTGAAAAACTTTATATAAATCCTCTCTGCTATCTACACCGACCCTCCCCCGACTTGATAAATTAATCGCGGACTCTGCCCTGGAACACTTTTCCTAAGCCGGGACGACTTGTAAACTACAAGTGAATGAATAAAAAAGTTATAGGATGAATTTTTTTGGCTCTCTTCGTTTTGAATGTGTTTACTGTTGAATTAATACTTTTGAGGTGTAGTGTAACGTTCATTTCAACATACTCTGGTGATTCAGAGAGCATAGTACGTGGGAAAACAGAATAATAGTGAAAGAATAAGGCACTTTGTACCGGGAGCAAACATTTCCCAATAAGCTGATATGATGAAAAGAATCAGGAAGATTCTGAAATCGAATATATTTTTCTACAAAAATCGTTGAATTCCTTATCAAGTCACATATTTAACCACCAGTTTTTTTTGGATTAGCATATCTTACGCCGTCTGATAACCATTAAATCGGTATTTGCAGCCAACAAAAATGGAAAGATGTTCTCTACTAATTTCTCGGCCTGGGTGATAGTTACACCATGAAATATGTTTCCTAGGGCAACTTTGAATGGCGAATTCAAATTCCTGTTTTAAATTGCATGATTGGACCATGAAACTAACAATTTAGGCTAACTACAGCTACTCAGTCGAATCGATCCGCCTAGGCAGATCTAAGACTCTTTACCTGCTTTCACCCTTATCTTAAAGTCTGAGAAAGGACGAGACGCACTGACAGCAGGCGGATTAGTCTATCGAGGGGATCTAAAACACATGCTAAGGCGTTTTTTTTTAATGGCAGCTGTCAATTTCAATCATTGGTTTTTGAATACTGGTCTTCTACCTGTCTTAAATCCATAAGCCATCAATAACGATCGATTTTGATATATTAAGGCTTTTTTCTCGTTTCTTTTTCTTTATTGAATCAGAATTTAAAAAAATCATTTTTCGCAAATCACTGCTTTCAATAGTCATTTTAGTTCGACTGTAGTCTTGCGATCAGACGTAAACAGTTCAGGTACTCTGAACTGTTTACGATCTGTAAGGGTGTGTATACAATTGATGGCTTATTTTCTGTTTAAACAATAACTTTAGGTGCTGTTCACATGAGTAATTGAAGAAGAAGAGCAAATGTTCTTTGAGTTGTTTGGGTCAACCTCAAAAGCTAGACCAACAGACAACAGGCCGCCAGGCGAGTCCGTTACAAAAACATCGACCGAAACCGCTGTTTACAATTGTAAAAGAGGACAAGGAAATAGGAGATAGATTGTTGGATTTTTTAGATCTGAAATAGGTGGGGGAATAAGGCTGAAAACGAAAAAACTAAATACGTAGTGTACGCATTTGCTTCACGAGTCCAGTTTTCTATTGGAAATTATTGAGGATGGTTATTTTTTTTCCAATTTTTGAAAGAAAAATATTTAGTTTACAATTTCCTCTTTGATCCTTTCGAGCATAAAATTCCAACTGGATAAGTATTGTTTCCCGTCCGTCTTCCCTACAAATTGCCGCTGTGACCGGTTCCCTCTCCTCATTCCCGAGAACTCAACCTAAAAGGTATCCTACGCATTTTCCCAGCTTTTTATGGCACCATTTCATTTCTCAATTTCTAGTCGCTTTTCAAATGTGACAATGACGAATGCAGTTCCAACGACTTTTTCAACTTTTACCTATGACTGTGTAATGTGTAATTTCAGCATGTTATGACCGACCGATCAGAGCCTTTTTTCCCGTCACAATTACTCAAAAGTATGGTATCGAGGTCGCGGGTAATTTATCCCTCGAGGATACTTGAGAACTAGTCGGCCGGAACTGAACATCGAGTCGACAAGACTTGTAATATATCTTTTCTGTTTCTCCTTTACTTTTTTTTTGTTTAAAAATGATAGCATGGTATAAAAAAACGTTGACCGGTTTTAGAGAAAAAAGAGACGTTCGAAATTGGAAAAGTCTAGAACTTGTGAATATTTTTGAATAAATACAAATTTTTTTTTGATGTTTTTTTTCATATTTTATTATCTTGGTAACACAAAACTTCTGGAAAAACAATAAATTTATTCAGCAAACATTCATTTTTATTAAATATTCCGCAAAGTACACGTTTTGACCTAGGAAGCTTGATTTTATCTTTGGAAGCAGCATGTTTTCACTAACAGTGCACTCGTAGTCCCCCCCCCCCCCCCCCCCCCCCCGGTGAATTACCAGTTTATTTTGTAAAGTAGTTATTTTAATGGAAAAAAACAAACAATCGACCAATAGCATAGCTACCAATCAGTCGAGTTTTCTTTTTCTCTTTTCACCTATATTGAGTTAGTCTATTGAAAAACGAATTGCTTTCTAACTTGTTCAGCGAACATCAAGTGACCTGTGAGTCAAACATCAACCGACTCTATTATTTCTTCATAATTAACTATACATTCCTCTCAAATGATAGGTCATGGTTGAACTGGTTCGGATTTATTTCGCTTTAAACCTTTGGCTGGAACTATTCTGTAAATTGGCTCTCGTTGGTTCCACTCAGCGGGGGGGGGCCTGTCGGTCGTCTTTTACTCCAGTAGGAGGCCAGTTGATCAGATCACTTTTTCGTGCTCGTTATAGGAGAAAGAAAGATGAAGGTCGGACGTGTTTTTCGTAGAGAAAAAAGAAGTAAAAGTCATTAATTATGGTCTTACAATGACAAAAAGACGATTTTCCTAAAAAAAAAACAGAACAATCAAAGCAGAACCCCCTTATCCAAATTTAGGTTGGGTGATTTTATTGTATGAGTCATTTTTATTTATAACATTTCGTGAATTTAAGGCTTATTTATTATTTTTTGCAAATAGATAGGAATTAATATTGTCAGAGAAAATAAGAAACCAAAGACTATGCAAAATAATCAGCAACCCTAACAAGGCTTATTTTACAATTTCTTATTCGTTATTTTTTTATTCCATGTTTAATTTAATTGCAGTTTTTAAAAATGTATTTTACAGTTTACATAATATTACGAGCGTCATGCAACTCTGAAATATTCAATTTCTTTTCATTCCTTTTCCTTTTCCCTCGAAAACGTTTTCTCCAAAGTTTTTCTCTAACAACAACAGTTTCGCCCCCCGCCCGCCCTCCTGCTTACTATAAAAGCCGACAAAAAGTAGTTGCCACTGGCAGGCAGCAGCGGTTTTCCTCAGAGGTGAGGTGGTTTCTAATCTTCTAACAGTATAATATCATCTTCAGATGGCGTCCGATGATCCAAAAATCGAAGCTGGCGAGGCGGAGAGCTTAAGGAAGCTGGCATTCTTCGGTAATTGTTTTGGCGCTGCGTTTCCTTAATATTTAATTTTTGCATTTTTTGTTTTCTATGGCGTAAATCCTACCATCTTCACGAATTTTTCGTTAAAACACTGTAAAATTCTCTCTCAAAAAATAATATATGTTCCAAGAATCGCAAAAAATTTGTCCTCAGGAATTGCCGTCTCAACCGTAGCCACTTTGACTGCCATCATAGCTGTTCCGATGCTCTACAACTATATGCAACATGTGCAGTCATCTCTCCAAAACGAAGTTGATTTCTGTCGCCATCGAACAGAAGGCCTATGGGATGAATATGGCAAGGTCTGTTATAGAGTTCGCTAGAATATTTATGAAACGTTTACAGAATCGTTAAATTTTTTTCGCTTTGCGTCTTTTATACTGTGATTTAGTTGTTGCATTCTTAAATGCTATATACTAAAAGATAGAAATTTTCGTATAGAATCTGAATATAACAAGAAAAAAGCTAGACAAATATTGGTAATTCTATAAACGTTCCACCCATCTCTGGTCTATTATCTTTGCCTCTCCTAATGTCGTCCAAAACCGGCATTATTAACCATATTAGGAAAACAGGGATGACAATTACGGTTCTGTTTTCAGTTTGAAAGTCTCAAAGGAGTAGATGGACGAATTAAAAGAAACGTGAGAAGAAATTCTGGTTATTCGTATTCAAAACGTCGTGCCGTCGCCCGTGGAGCAAATTCTTACAGCCAAGGAAGCTATCAAACCGGTTCCGATGCAGCTATTATGGGTGGCGGAGGAGGAAGTTGTTGCTCATGCGGTGTTGGACCGCCGGGACCACCCGGGGCGCCGGGAATCGATGGACAGCCTGGAAATGATGGTCAACCCGGCATAGATGGTCATCCGGGACAAGATGCGGCTCCCGATGCACAACCAACAGCAGCTGATTTTTGTTTCACCTGTCCACCCGCTCCGGCCGGCCCTCCCGGCCGACCTGGACCTAAAGGACCACCTGGTAATTCTGGAAGACCTGGTCAGAGTGGCGGTCCAGCTCAGCCAGGGCCTCCAGGACCCCCGGGACCTCAAGGACCACCTGGAAATGATGGCCAGCCTGGCCAGCCAGGACAACCTGGAGCACCTGGTCAAGTCATCGAGTGAGTAGCCTCTTGGTCTCCTTTAATAATTCGTTTAGTGTTCCCGGAAGCCCTGGACCAGCTGGTCCGCCCGGTCCTCCCGGTCCACCGGGCTCCCCTGGACAGCCTGGACTGCCCGGAAATTCTCAACCTGGCCCACCTGGGCCACCAGGAGAAGCGGGAAGAGACGGAGCACCAGGAAATCCCGGAGCACCAGGAAATCCTGGAAATCCCGGATCTCCTGGAGCTGGTGGAGGTTGCGACCATTGCCCACGTAAAAATTTTAAAGGATTTTTAATGAGATTTTTCAGCTCCTCGCACTGCTCCTGGTTATTAAAGGCTCCCAAACTTCTCAGCGTGTAGCGTCACTGCCAAAATTGACTAACAATCTGCCGATTCGTAATAATAAAGCAATTTGTCAGTGAAAACAACAGAGATTCTTAAATCTTTTCTGTTATCTTTTCATTGGAATATACAACTTGCTTACAGGGAGGTCAAAAAGGTAGGCTGAATGGGGGGATCAAAGAGAAGCCTTCTTTATTCTCACATATTTTTTAACTTCCTAGCTCCCCCAGCTTCTCTCTTGCAAATCCTTAAAATTCCTCCGGGAAAGAGTTTCATCCATCATCCAGGTAAACGGTTTTTCGCTGAAAGCGAGAGCGCCCGATCGACCTGAACTTTCACTACGGAAGTGTGCGAAGTTAAACAAAAAAATTTCCCTTTCAACAAAGTGTTTCAGGTTTTGTTGCATTTTTTGAGTCTTAAGGAAGATTCTTGGTGTTTTAGAACAGAAAAAGGATAATTACTGCTAACATCTTGATGAAGAATCCAGGTCGCCTAGAACTGTTAAAAGCGGTTTCCTTCTTGCCATTTAGATTGTTCATCACGAAAACTGAAATGTCCGAAGGCGATTTGCCATCCCATGTTCTTTTTCTCGTCGTCATAAATAATCTTCATTTCAAAACGGCGATTAGACAAGAAAGATTGACTACGAGATGCTTCCAAACCTTCTTTCCAGAAAGCATTTTAATGGAAATTAAAAAGATAGTAAAGTTCTATTTGTCATCAGAGTATTCAAAAACCTCTAAAGAAATTTTAATAACACAAGCGTGTATATATTAAATATATAACATTTTTGTACATTTCTTGATATGTTTGATAATTTTTTTTTTTGAATTTTTGGAATATTTATCAGATTTTTTACTTTAAACGTCAAACTGTAGTCTCTATGTTAAGATTTAAAATGTTAACAGCCAATGGGCTAATCTTTTATTATTGACATTCGTTTTTTTCTCCTACGTTTATAAATAGCCGATTTAAAAGCTAAAATTACCCTGCACAAATTAATTCTCCTCATCAAAAATTTCTTTAATCAGTTCGCATCTTCTCTTCGTTTTCTCTCGTCGCCCCGTAGTTGGGTCACTGCAAATAAAAACCATCTACAAAAAGAGCCCTCCCGTATAAAAGCCTGATCTCTTTGAACATCAGAAGCCAGCCTATTAAATCGTATCGAGTTCATTTTAACTATCCTCAGTCTATAGTCGATTTCCTTCTATTCTTCGCCCTTTATCCGAATGGATCCAAAAAAGTTAGCAGAGGCTGAAGAAGTCAAAAAATTTGCCTTCTTTGGTCAGTTTGCTCATCCCAGGTCTATATGAATTCTAGGAGTTGCCGTTTCTACAGTAGCCACTTTGACAGCCATTATAGCTGTTCCAATGCTCTGCATGTATATGCAGAATGTTCAAAGCGGACTGCAAGACGAAGTAAGAATTTTATCCAGAGATGCACCTGCACTTCTGAGATTATTCTGCCTATTTTTATTTGTTTCTTATTTTTCTTGATAGTTTCGAGTTTTATGTTTGCAGAAAATATAAAAAATGAAAAAAATAAAACAACCCAGAACCTATCAGGAAATGTACTTAAAAAAGTCAGAAGAACGATATATCTGTCCTTTCAATAATCTACTTCAGATTGCATTCTGTCGAACACGCGCCGATTCTCTCAAAGGCGAATATAATCGTTTGAATGCCGTCCGACAGAGCCGTGAAAAGCGCCAGATTCATCAATGTTGTTCCTGTGGTATGGGACCTGCTGGAGCTGTAGGAAATCCTGGACTTGATGGTGTACCTGGAATGGATGGTCGTCCTGGTGTTCCGGGAATGCCTGGTCCAGACGCGGCAGCTGGTCATGCTCAGCCAAGGGAGGAAGATTTTTGCTTTGAATGTCCACCCGGCCCGGCTGGAAAACCTGGAAATCCTGGAGGAAAAGGAGCTCCAGGAACGCCAGGATCTCCAGGAGAACAAGGAGCTCCCGGAAGACAAGGAGCTCCTGGAGCCCCTGGACCACAGGGACCACCTGGTGAACCGGGAAGTGATGGACTACCCGGTCCGCATGGACCTCCTGGACAGATTCGAACTGTCCCTGCTCCTCCAGGCAGTCCTGGTCAGCCAGGAGAACCCGGCCCTCCTGGTCAGCCTGGAAAAGACGGCAGCCCCGGCAAGCCAGGAGATCTGGGACCAGTCGGACAGCCAGGAGAGCCAGGAATGGACGGTGCTCCAGGACAGTCAGGTGGACAAGGAGAACCAGGTCCAGCTGGAAAAGACGGTCCCAAAGGTAGGGTGTGTCGCGATTTTTTGATTGATTGCTGTCTCGGAGACAATTCGAGAGAAAGAGAGAGACAGAGAAAGAGAAAGACGATTTCGATTTTTTAGGAGGATGCGATCATTGTCCGATTCCACGAACAGCTCCCGGTTATTAGCACCCGGCATCGACTTCGAGGAAGTAAAAGAAGACGATCTGCTATATAATAAAACATAAGAAAAAGGTTCAGGGATATTTTTGCTTCCTCACAGTCACTTGGTACAGGTCTGTGGAGATCATCATAACCATACGGGAACGAACCCGCGTTACTCCTACAGCGCAAATAACTACGCGCTGCTCTATACAACCTCAGTCGAAACAGAATAAACAAGGACTTAAGAGAGTAATGAACATATTATTGACACTAAAGATATTTCAATTGAACAAACAGATAAATTGACTATTCTGGAAAGGAATAGCTGAATTTCATTTACGGCAAAAAAGTCATGTTCGTTCGAAATGATGATGAATAAATCAATTTGAGGAGGCAACATTCACATTGCTAAAAAAATTTGGCTTCTAGAATAAGTGGATTTACCAATAAAGTTTAGTATTGTGCCAGTTCAGATCTTAAGTTGATTTGATTTTTGGTATGCTCCCTTTGATTGCTGAACCCAAATTTCTCTGTGTCTATTTATTTTAAAGAAGACCAAGTAAATCTACTATTCAATGTCCTTTTATAAGCATTATTTTCTTGGATGGGCTCGAAAAAATCTTTATCTTCAAAAAATTCAAATCTTCAGCACACAGAATCATGGAATTTGTCTGCATTACTGTCCTTTGGAACTAACGTCTGGAACCGTTTTACTTTTTCCCGCTTACTTCGGTTGTAACAGGCGAGCGAGCCTATTGATTCCGTTAAACTTTTTCCGGAACGGTCACACTGAGGACACTACAAAAGGGGCAAGTTGACGATATCAGTACATTCTTCCGCTTATTTTCCATTATAGCTTGCTCAACCACCCATTTTCAGGTAATGGAGAAGGAAATTAAGTTAGTTGAGGCGGACAATCTGAAGAAGTTTGCCTTCTTCGGTCAGTTTTCCCTTTATTTTCCTCAAAAATCCTCTAGGAGTCGCTGTTTCAACAATTGCCACCCTCACTGCCATCGTGGCTGTCCCTATGCTTTGCATTCATATGCAGACGGTGCATTCTAGTCTTCAAGAAGAGATAAACTTCTGCCGGCTGAGAAATGAAGGAGTCCGTGGAGAATTTATCAAGGTGACAATTGGGTAGCGCACTAGCATGCATTGTTGAATGATATTTTTTACTCTCCCGGGTTCGGTGGAACAACTTTTTTTTTTCTATTAATAAGTACTATTTAGCTTGAATCCGTTCGCTCAGAGCGTGGAAAGCGTCAAACAAGCTACCAATGTTGTTCTTGTGGAGTTGGAGAATCTGGCCCCCCTGGAGTTCCCGGTCAAGAAGGAGAGCCCGGAAAGGATGGAAACAACGGACAGCCTGGCAGTCCTGGACCCGATGCTGAGGACGAAAACGCTAAGCCTAAAGCCACCGACTTCTGCTTCGACTGTCCTCCCGCACCCGCTGGTCCTCCCGGACCACCTGGACCTCGTGGAGGACCTGGACAACGTGGTGGACCAGGAGAAGATGGCCCCTCCGGACGACCTGGACCCAAAGGACCTCCCGGACCACCTGGACCTTCTGGAGGACCCGGTGAGGACGGATCCCCTGGACAGCCTGGTCAAGCCGGACAAGTCAGAACGATTCCTTCTCCTCCAGGAGAACCAGGAGCACCAGGCGAGCCCGGACCTCAAGGACCTCCTGGAAATAATGGAAGACCCGGTCACGATGGCCGCCCAGGCAGCCCTGGTCCAGCTGGAGACAAAGGAGAAGACGGTCAGCCAGGAAAGGACGGAGAGGATGGAGCTCCTGGAGAGCCTGGAAAGGATGGAGCCAAGGGCAGCTGCGATCACTGTCCTCCTCCTCGTACTGCACCCGGTTATTAAACACTCATTGAAAGTGAATAGAAACAATAATAAAAATTTTCTAGCGATTTTGCCTCTGGTTAAAAAAAGAAGGGTTTGTGGGACAGTGATAAGCATTGAACATTTTCCTCGTCTATGCTCGATTTCCATAGAAATAATCTTTTATAAATCTAATAATAAAATTTCCTTTGCTAATTTTTTTTGTTGTTTTCGTACGGAGGAAAAAACCAGCTGGAAAAGCGCAAAGATAGCTGGCGCCGTCTTGGCGCGATCCGAATCGAGGAACTGGCTATGATTGTTTGATATTTCATTGAAGAGAATTGAAAAAGTCCTAAGTGAACTGCAGATAATATCCCTAAAAACTACCAGAAGGCTGCAAATCCCTTTTAGATTTTAAATTTCTTCTTCTCTCGTTCTCCGCTAATCGGAATGTGGTTGTGGCTGCTCGGATCGGATCGCTTCCAATCGGGCGCCTCCACCAGGGCCTCGACCTGCTGCCCGGCGAGGAGCGAGCCACGCCTAGAGAGGAGAAGGAAAGACGAAAACAACAGCCGTCGTACTTTCACTAAATAAAGTTCTCAAGGTCAAAAACCTATTTTGTAATTGCATGCAAACCATCACATAAAAGACTACTAGCCTTACGACTAGCATTTCAAAATTTGCACTACCACAGCTGAGAACTGGGTTGATTGTCACACTAACCTCAAAGTTAGAATGCAATAAGCATACCTGACTGTTTTACCCCCGTAGCGCCATAAAGCGCGTCGGTCGAGATTGTACGGAGTAGATGTGAAGGAACCTTTTCCTACGTGACAATTCTCTACAAAACGCTTTCACAAGATATGAACTGTTTATTTAGACCTTGAAGTCCCTTAGTAGAAAAAAACTCGTCTTTCATCTGCTCTTTGATCATTACAGATCCATATCTGTGGCAAATTTGCCCCGCAAAGAAGAGTGACAAGATCTCAAGGCGGATCGGTGAAGAAAAAACTGTAATCTTTGATAAGACCTGGTTGTTTATGGCTGTTTTGATGGCTTCTAGCAGGAGAAAAAAAGAAGATGAATGAGGGTAGTTTTTGAGTGTGACTAAGCAATGAACAGTCTAGAGAAGAGAGCTTATATTTGACGGTGCAGTAAGATTTTAAAGTGTACGACTGAATTCTGCAACTTAAAAGCCAGGCTCTATGGACTCTATGGACCGAATCAATGAAGATGAAAAAAGGAATTCCTCATAAAATTACATTCCAGCTCTTCTTCTTACTTGGAGTTCAGTCATCCCTTCAGCTAATTTCCTCTAACAAATTCGTTAATCCATCCAAAAATTTAGGTACTGCTTTTTTTAAATTTCACCGCAACTTCCCGCTTCTATAACTTAAAAAAGTAATTGATAGCCGTGAAATAGCCCGTAACTGACGGAACATGATAAAAAGTGCGAACAGGATTTATGAAGAGAGGAAGAATATGGGTGGCAAATTCATTGCTAGAAATAAAAAGTGTTCTTCCAAGGGGACTGGAACCCGATAGATTGCAATGATACACAATATTGTTAGCGATGGTTTGTTTGCGATTTTTTTTTATAAATTTTATAGTTATTCCAAGGATCCCAACAAAATCCATAAATTAAACAAATAAGTTTAGAGTTAAGGATTAAGACTAAATCCACCTGGCTGATCTCCTCTATACCCAAAGCCATCTTCTATCCAAAATGGGCGGAGCCATCTCTCTCTCTCTCTCGGCGTCGCCGGTCAGCGGAATAAAAAAATGGTAACGTCACACCTACCCGCGGCGATATAAAAGGGAGCGTTCTTTGCGAAGTCCATCATTAATCCACTACACAGTTTCTTCTCCTAGCCTTCTTTTCTTAATCAATAGATGAATTTTATTTCAGATGGAGGAGAAGCATAAGCTCTTGGAGGCAGAATCCGTGAAGAAGTTTGCCTTCTTCGGTTAGTTTATTTTATGAGAATTAAAAATGGGGATTCTTTAGGAGTCGCCGTTTCTACAGTAGCCACTTTGACAGCCATTGTAGCTGTTCCAATGCTCTGTATGTATATGCAGAATGTTCAAAGCGGACTGCAAGACGAGGTATAGGCTCCCTTTTACTTCAAATATTTTTTTCCAGATCAATTTCTGTAGAACCAGAGCCGAAGGACTCAAAGGTGAATACACAAGGCTGGAATCTTTCCGTCAGGCTGACAAGCGTGAAAAACGTCAAACCTTCCAATGCTGCTCTTGCGGTATGGGACCGGCTGGACCAGTCGGTAATCCTGGACAGGATGGAGCTCCTGGTAATGATGGTCGTCCCGGAGCCCCAGGACAGCCTGGACCAGACGCTGCCAACGATCATGCCGCTCCTCGCCCAGAAGATTTCTGCTTCGAATGCCCAGTCGGACCGGCTGGAAAGCCAGGAAATGCTGGACCTAAAGGACAACCCGGAGCACCCGGAGCTCCAGGAGAGCAAGGACCTAACGGACGACCTGGAGCTCCAGGAGCCCCAGGACCTCAAGGACCTCCCGGTCAACCTGGAAACGATGGACAGCCCGGACAGCCTGGAGCTCCTGGACAAGTCAGAACCGTCCCAGCTCCTCCCGGCCCTCCAGGACAGCCTGGAGAGCCCGGACCTCAAGGACCACCCGGAACCGATGGACATCCCGGACAGGGTGGACAAGCTGGACCACCTGGACCTCAAGGAGAGCCTGGACAGGATGGAGCTCCAGGAAATCCCGGAGCTCCTGGAGATTCTGGAGCCGCTGGAAAGGACGGACCCAAAGGCGGTTGCGACCACTGTCCTCGTAAGTATTTATTTCTTGCCCCCAAAAAATTTATAAATTCCAGCTCCTCGTACCGCTCCTGGTTATTAAACTGCCGAACAAAATGGGTTATCGCCTTTGCCTTCGAGAATCTCAGACCTCCTATATTTATTTTTTTGTCTTCACCATTTCTCATATTTTCGGAGTGCCTGTACAACAATAAATTTCTATTTCTTACAAAACTTTTCTTTTTGCTTGGAATTCTTGAAGAGCGAGAAAATCGAAATGGATATTGTCAGCTGGTCCGCGACGAAGATAAGCGATAGAACGGAACAAAGCGGAGCCGGAGGCAGCGCGCTGTTCTTACCCAGTTCGCCCCGACGGGAACGAGAAAAGAGATGGGTGAAAGGAAGGAAAAATCTGGGGAGAATTTTTACCTACAGACGAAATCATGATTTAATAAGCCCGACAGTCCGGTTGTTTTCAATCCTCTGCGGTGATCGTTTTTTTATTCGCTCTTTTCTACGAATATAGATTTGATGATTAATAAAAAAAGAAACTATTCTCAGTCCACTTGATTTTTGCAAATATTCAAAGTCGTTTATTTAAAAAGGAAGATTCAAGGCAAAATGTCAAATAGCCAAATTTATAACATGGTTTGTAAAAAAACAAATTGTTGAGAGGATTTCGAAATCCTCCCAAGGAGATCTGCACCTGATCTGATTTACATACAAACACTTAAAAATTGGTCGGGAAGAAGTTTGATAAGTGGTAAGTCACATTTTGTGGAATTTGAGTGAAAATGTGACCTATCAGGATGGAGTAGACGATTGCTGAATGACCATTTAATCATGTAATATAATACACTGAATACGAATTTATTTGTTGCTACAAATTACTAAAATTTGTATGGAAAAAATAAAAACAAAACTCTAAAAATAAAAGAATACGGTAATAGAAAATCATCTACATAATTAAAGCATAAAGGTTCTTATGTAGAGAAGTTTAACGCTGAGATATGAAAGACTCAAATTAACTATTGGGCTCATCAATCTTTACTCTTTCCCTCCTGTCTATCTTTCGAACCTGTATAATCTTCTCAGACGATTAAAACTTGCTTGCCTTCAATGAAAATGACATGTTGCACAAGTCAATTGATTGAGGCCATGAGAAACGACAATTAGGCATCCCGAATTGAACAGAGGACAACTTGTCCCCGATCACATTCTCCCAACGAGGCATCAACGCATTGCTGCGAAGAAAGAGGAGGAGGAAAGGAAAATAGGACTGGTAGCATTTAGAAGATATATGCGTTTTCATTTTAAGCTTCAAGGAAAGCAGATAAATTTCCTTGTACTTTCAACACTTGAAACGCTACGTTTTTGTTCTTATTAGCCATTTAATATAGCAATAATGGAGAATTTTTTTTAAGCATTCATAATTGGCCTAGAAATTTTTTAGGTAGGAAGGGTTGGTTAAGTAGAGAAACTCAATTTTCTAGAAGTATGGATCAGTTTGGGCCGACCCATCTTTTGCCAGAATTGCCAAATTGGATAAGACGAAGATTGAATAAAGACAAAATTCCAGAACAAAAAATTAAAAAAATAAGAAACAATTTGACTACAATAATCCAAGTCAAAAGGTCTTTTTATTAAATGAGTTTCTTGAATCTCTCGAAATTCCTTTATTCAGCTCGAAGAACCAAAACAATCAAAATATAGATCCAAGTTTCAAGCTTTCAAGTAAACCTGATACTCAGAAGTTGCACTAGGTCCAATATTTTCTGGGGTAAAAGTCTAAAGCGAGAAATCGCCTCCTTCAGACAGTTTTCAATAAATTCTCCCAAAATGCTACTCATTACTTTTAGGAACTCTTTCCGACCCATTTTCAAAATATTTGCAATAAATCCAATATTGATCCAAAGTCCAAAAGTCAAGCCAAATGTGAGCAGTTTGAATTTGTTACATTTGAATTACTTTTTTGAACCTTTGGTTACAATTAAAGAAATTAAAGAAATTAACGACACCTATTAGAATGTAAAAAAGAAAGGTGAGAAAAGACTATTGTTCGAACTTTCTTTTTCACTTCTCGTTTTCATCCGTGTGTGACTATGGCCCCTTCGCCATTCCATTGTATTCTATTCTCCATATTTACCCACTTGCCTCTTCTGTCTTACTGTAGTCAACGACCTCCATCATAGATTTCCAACTTCCTAAGAAAAACGTTGTCAAGTAGTTTACGGGCCGGCGGCGGAGTTTTTTTGCGGGAGAACTTGTCCCTCCTACAGTATGCTTCTTATTTGAACATCCTTTTATGAGAGGAATACAATGCGCTTCCTCACATACTCTCTCCATCCCCCAACAGTCACCCCATCGATAGATTCGAGAAGAGCAGACGCCCTCTTCTTTGAATAGTCTTGATCTGTTTGCTAGGCTCTATTCAAGGCAGCAAGACTGATCACTATCATGTGATGGAAAAAAATGTTGTGACGCCAATGACCTACCAGACTCACTTTTAAATAGATTATAAACTTCCAAAGCAAATCAACATTGAGAAATTCGAATTCTGCTTTAATAATTAGCTTAGAACACATACTTCATGGTAAAATGGTCGATGCAGACGATTCTATTTTCTGCATAGCTTCTCTTAAAAAAATCCTTCCGCTTGTGAGCGTCAGCACCTCGTATCCTCGACGAAATGAGACGCGAGTCGGTGAGGTGTGGTGATGGCGAGGAGGTTTTGATGCGGTGTCGGTTGCCTTTCATCTGTCCGCTAATCGAATGCGCCAAACTACCGAAAAACGTCTTTTCTAGGACTGTCCGAAAACACATTCAATTAGGCAAGAGAGAGGAAAAGAAGAAATTTTTGGCGATTTAATGACTATTAAGAAGATCCAGCGTTTATTTTGATTCGGAATTAGTCAATGAAATTTTTGTTTTTCATTTTTCAAGCTTCTGAGGGTTCATTATCATTTCATTAGGTTTTTTGTTTTTTAGATTGTAGTTACTATTATCCCAAAAAATATTTAGTGATTCATAGGACAGGCTTGGCTAACCATGAAACCTACTAAAAACCTTCTTCTCTTAGCCTTAAAATGAATAAAGTTGACTCTGCCAGTCTCTCCCTGGTCACTTTTGAATGCCTGCAGTCTAGTCAAAAGTCACTTCTATTGACCGCATTGTTATGGTAAATGTCTTGGGAAAGAGATGACTCGCAACTAGACTGAACTGGAGTCGACGGACCCCCTGAGGATTCGTGGAATGGTCTCTTTCCGTTCGTATCGAAGAAAAAGAAAATGGCTGACTAATTGTGCGATTCGCTGTCTGCACTATGTTTGTTCAATTCAGCCCCCCGGAGTCAGCCATACCACACCGCGTTTCCAGCCGCAATTTCACGGGCACTGAGGACGACGACGGGGAAAGAGAGAGAAGACCCCGCCCACACACATACATGCATACCTCACTTTACTTACTCTCCATACGAAGGAAAATACTAGATATTTGTATCTAGCCTTTTAAATATGGAGAGGAGCCTTAAACATTTTTATTCACAACTTTGAACTTTCCTGTCAGAAAATCGATAAAAACTCTCCAACATCAAGATATGGTAATAAAAGAAAAAATTGGCCCTTTTGATCACTTATATCCTAAATCTCATTTACTTCCTAGCTGGAGCATTTCAAGACAATGACTCCATCGACATCCTTTTTGCCAGCCATACGCTAGCTTTCCAAAATTGTTAAATCACAACTTATTAGTCATGATTCAGGTTACTAACCTCAAAGTTAAAACCTAATTAGGCAAACAATAAACTTTGACCCCGATACCGCTTGAAAGCACCGGTCGAAATTGTACGGGTGAGCCTCGGTTTCATTACTGTCTGTTCAAATTGTCTTTTTAATTCTATTCATCTCCCATTGATTGATTTCTTTATCGATAAGATAGAATTCGTGGATTTGTCAACTCACTCTTGGCAGCATTTCATCTGCCGCCCCCTTTTAACAGTTCCTCTGACTAACAGCCGGTGCCTACTCTCGTGACTTTACACCCTTCTCACCATCTTCTTTCTCTTTTCTTCTACATTATTCATACCGTATTGCCCTTCTTGTTAATCCGAGCAGTTCATTGGCCAATAGCTGTTGAGAGAACTCCGCCCCCGGAAGGCGGAGTCTTGGAGACCAGGAGAGAGCATGTTTATAGAAGAGAGACGAGAAAATGAAGGGGTGGAGGGGAAGATAGTCGACTGTGGTGAGGGGACTCACTCACACCTCCTGCCGAGTGGAGATGGTTATCTTAGGATTTATGTCATGTGTTGTGACAATGACCCGCCAATGGGTCGGCACGACTTCGGATCCTTTTATCTCTTTACACACAGCTAATTAGTCGCACGATTTAGCACCTAGAAGAGAATGTGATACCGTAATTGTCTCTTCACAAAAGTGATTGGTCCATTTTTTGTTTTCCGCGGACGGCATTTCCACAAAAAAAGAAAAAAATGTTATATGGCAAATATCAACTAGTTATAGCTTTACCACAAATCAGTTTTGTCAAAGCTTCCTTTAGCCATTTCCCTCGTAGTCTACCACTTTCCGAATCTATTTCTAATCTCTTAACTTTTTTTTTACTTTCTTTTTGGATGTCATAAGTCTGCTTTTAATAAAATCAATTTTGATTCAAGAAGCTCATTTAATAAAAAGACCTTTATGTCGATTGTTTCTTATTTTTTTAATTTTTTGTTCTGGAGTTTTGTCTTTATTCAATTATCGTTTTATTCAATTTTGACAATTCTGTGCTCATTATTAACCTCACAGGTTTTTAATGTACTTTTAATTGACACAATATCAACTTTTCTTTAGGCTTTCTGCTCCCTTTATAATTCTGAGAGTCCGAATATCGTTTTCTCATGTCAATTTGCCCCAATCTGGCTCATTTTTTTGGATTCATTACCCTGCCGTCTAATTTCTCTAATAGTTTGTTTTTTCTCCTGTTCTACCTCAAAACCAGAAAAGGGATTTTCTTAGAAGAAATCGGAGATTTTCTAAGAGCTTGTCCATAAAACATTTCTTATATTCTCCTTCTCCGTCTCTCCCCATCACCACTCTTTCCCTCGTGCTGCTTTCTCATAACAAGCCCCGTCATAACATACTGCTCTCTCTCTCCGCGTATCTCTTCCCCCAGTCTGTCTGTCTATTAACATTTGTGTCATAGTAGCGAACGTCAGGCTCGCTTCCCCATTGTTTTCTTATAATCTCTCACGTTGCATGTCTTCGACAAGAGTCATACTTCTAGAGATGGAAGCTGACAAAATTCCCCGTCTACCGGGTGTCTTCCCGTTCAACCTTTGTGTGCCATCATCATCTCCCTCGACCGTCTTTCCGCCTATGTTTAATGCAGGTGAGCCGTTTCTTTTTACCTGATAACATTTTTTTATATTTTTAAAGGCTTCTACGGATCTTTAAACAAAATAACAAATATTAGTTTCATTTTTTTTGAGGTCGAGCTAAAAACGAAGCACCAGAATAAAAATAATTTATTCTGTTTCAGGATTCCAACAAATGTATGCCAATCTTCTTCAACAACATCTCCTCCAATTCACACAAGCCAATTCTCTCAATGGAGGTGATCTCAGCCCAAGTGTCAGCGATAGAGCATCTAGTCGAGAGGACAGTCCAACAGTGAAAAGTAAGAAGGCCTATGTTGAACATGAAGGCGCACGTCGTATCTCAAAACAGGGGCTGACTAGCATGAATTGTTTTGATTTTGTGTGGCGACGAAAGCAAATGTAACGAGGAGGGGAAGAAAATGATGAAGTAATGGGGGAGTCATTTCTAGAGATCTTATTAAACCTAAAGTTCATAACTGCTGAGTCAAAGTTTAGAGCATGTAGGGGTCTTCCAAGAAGCTGGTTTTTCCTTTTTAGGGAAACCTTTTTGATTACTTTTTTTGTACTTATTGAACTTCTTTTTGATTTCTTAAAATTTTTTTAGACTCTAGGATCTCGTTTTCTCGATCCAAGTCTTATCAATCCAGTATCAATTCCAATATTAATTAATTGTTCTACTTTCTCTCTTCTTTTCTCCTTTTTTTAATTTAAAAAAACCAGATGTTGCCGGTGTCTATGTCGCTCAAGTCTTACGCAATCTAACTGGTAAACATGAGCGAGATAGCCTTGAAAAAGCAAAAAAAAATTCAAATCTTCTCTTTATACTGCTCCTCGAGTCATCGGGCGGGAGTTCATTCAACGGGTTTCTGTCTGCCCCCGCTGACATCACCTTTCGTCGGGAAGCGTTTGAGGTTCTTCTTTTGAACAGGAGCCTCTGATTCATCCAGCAGCGGTCTCTCTTTTTTTCTCTCGACCCGGACTCTTTCCCACAACACTCCGGGCGCCACAAAAAATAGACCTCGCAACATTTGTCTCTCGGAAAAAGACCTATGGGAAAGAGTTGCAAAACCTGATTAAGTTCGTCCTCTTCGACTAGCGAGTACGGTAGAGCGTGTTTAGAGAGCCAGCTCGTTTGATACCGAGGTCGCAGCACGTTCCATGGTTTATGACGCGCGACCGGAAGTCAGACGGAACGGAGTAGTCGGATTAGACAAGAGGGAGCCTAGTATTTCGTATTTTTAAAGTCCTATTGATATTTTTTTAATGCAAATAAGATCTGTCCTAATTGGGACTCAAACCAAAGAGCAAAAAATTTAAATCGCGGCTTTACCATTGCGTCAGCGCACCCATTGAAGCTAGAGGACGCCAACCCCATCTGGGTTCCCAGCCTATTGTAAAACTGTATGGACAATAAGGGTCGTGACTCCTTCATAGCCAGAGAAAAATCTGGGAACGGCAACGAGATTGTGAAGATAATTATCTCTATTTGAAATAGCTCGTAAAATGGAAGAAAAATGAGATGATGATGAGCATATTGTCGGGCTGACGAGATAGTTTCCGCTTCGCATTCAGGTCACCTTGGCCTGAAGTGAGACTTGATTGGCGCCACTTCCGTGTCATGTACGGTAGAAAGAGGAGGTGTAAAAGAGGAAAGCTATTCCTACAGCTTTATTAAAACTAAAAAATAATATATACCGAGATTACACAAAATATGAGACACATAGATAGGTGTACAGGCTCCTGAAATAAACTTCCTTCATTTGTCCTTTCCTATAACCTCTTAGTCGTAAACGTACCAAGCTCCTTGTAAACTCTTCAACCATCTCTCGGTATTGGTCTCTAGCATGTATATATGTTGCGTTGACTGTTTGACAGATGTCTCTTTCACCCTCAATAGCTGGATTACAATCCTGGGAACATGGGTTATCGCTCCGTACGCTAATCCACGAGTCACCTGCCACCTCTTTTGTTCGGGGAGCTCTTGTAATAACAAGGTCTCCACTTATATATTAGGCTATTGACATGCCACCTGGATATCTTCGCAAAAAGGAGAAGCCATGGAATGTAGGGATTGCGTTCCGTTCTCGGTGAGAACGAATAAAAGAAAAAGAGTTGCCTTCATGGGGAGTTGAACTGGAGAATGAAAAATAATAAATAACAACATTCGCTATTTTAGCTAGGCCCGCAGAATGGCTATTTATTTCTAAAAGAAATTTCCACAACTTTTTTTACTTCTATAATATAAATCGAAAATAGCTCAAAAATAATTGTAGGCGAAATTACCAATGGTATTAGTTTCATTTTTGGTTCTTAATACATTTTCCTTGTTAGCCTAAGCCTAAGACAACCAACCAGCTCCCCAGGGAATCATTCTCGGCGGCTTCTTCAAATGGCAAGTTTTCAATTAAGCAAGGCGATGCTCGCCTCCTTATTTACGGCTCTCTGTGAGTGTTTTATTAGTGGACTGGGAGGCAGAAGAATTATGATATGTTTGTCTTGAACTGATTTCTTACCCCCAGTGGCGACATCTCTCCGGGGGATGGAATGGGGGAGAGAATTCATTTGTACTGGGGAAGTAAGAAAGACGAAGCGCCGAGTCATGAATCACTCAACTGTAACAAGTGTCTCTTCTTCTCTACTTTCATACCAACACACACCGGCAGACAGAGCTGTTTGAAACGCAGCGGGGGACGGAAAAGAGCGAGGGGGGGAATACTGGAATTTTTAACGAAAGGAAAAAAAAAGAAAAAGTTAAAGGGAAAGACCACTTTCCAAGAATTCATTAAAATTACCAAAGCTCATAACTCATTAAACGATTTCTTCCATAATAAATAGGACTAGACGACCTTTTTTAGGCTCAAAATTTTAAATTTTCATTTTCATTTATTTTTCTATGAAAATCTCGAATTTTTACTTATACTGGTCAAAAATTTGCTCCAAACTTTAAGACGAAATCATCAAAACTTGTTTATTTTTAGGAATTTTGTGTCGATAAGACTTCGATATAGAAACGAAATCTTACCATCTAATGCCTTTCTCCTTTTTTTTCCTTTGCTTTTTCTACCTGCTGGATGTCTTTTTTTTCCCTTCTCAACTTGTCGCCCTCTGACCAATCAATCAATCTCCCTCCCCACGTCCTCGTCGTTGAATCCACAATGGCATTTTATTAGGGCCAGTTCGGAGAGAGACTGTTTAACTTTCTCTCTCCGCTTCACTGCACCCTCAAATGGCTATATTTCTCAGATTGTAATCAGTGCAGCCAAGGGGCAGAAGGGGAGAGAAGGAAAGATGCTAATAGGGTGCCATAAAGCTCTCTAGGTGTCCCTTTTAGCCCTGCCGACAGTCATTTATCACCTCTCGGCCCACAGCTGGCCGCATCGCCCGGAAGTCGAAAAGGGATTTTTTTGAATTATTGGGTATACTTCAAAGATGTGTGGCCGCATAAGCAAATTTGGGTGGGGCTTTTCATGTAAGGCAACTGTTTTAAAATATTGTGAATGTAATGCTTTTTAAATTTTTTGCCCACAGGCCAACACAAAACTAAACTTTCCTGAGTTTATATAATTTTACTTATTTTTTCTTGTATATAAAAAAATATAAAAAGCATTATTTTTATAAACTTTCATGGTTAAGAAATTGCTCATACAATAGTTTACACAATTTTGGATATGGAGCACATTTTTTGCAGAGAAATATAGAGCTAGCTAGCTCGTGTTGTTTGCTCTCCTTCCCAAAATGAAGCCGAATTGCTCTCCGTCGCCATAAAGTCGACCATAAACACTGCATATCAAGTGACACTAAAAGTCCGTCGGGAAATCAGCTACCAGCCGGGGCGTTAAATAATGATTACGGTGGTTAATTAGTGGGAAAGGAAGAATACGGTAGTCGGGGGAAAAAGAACTTTGTGAGGGATGCATGCATGACTGAGTCAAACAATTAACGAGGGATCGTTCGAACAGAAATAAAAGTATCAAGTGGAGCCTCGTTATCGAGGAAGTTTAAATTCTTGCCTAGGAATACCAATCAAACAAACATAAAAAATCCAAAGGAAAAGAATCGTGAGTTATGTCGGGAATCTATCGAAAGATATCCCTTGCATACTTTAGCACCAACCTGTAGGAATGTTTGAGTGATGTAAGAGCAAAAAAAGAAAACCAACATATTGACTTCTGAAACCGGTTATTGGCATCTTCAGAAACGAATTTTTGACAATTTTCAAATCATTTTTGTCATAGTTAGGGGTATCTCATTTACATTTTTCCTTAATCTCTCTCATATTTGAATTCTGAAGCTATTTAAAAAATTTAATTTTTCTATTTAAAAAAGCTGAAATCTTTCTTCTATATGTTACCTAGAACTTGTGAGCAAAAAGATTTTTTTCTCGGACCAATCTGTTCCTCTGTCTCAAAGAAAAACCTCCATCTGCTCCTTCTTCACCCCGTCTGTTCCTCTCCTCCAGCTAATCGTTCCTAGCTCATTTGTTAGTTCGGGAATCGTAAAAATTAGCATAATAGGTTACGAGGCGAGGCCGCCTGTAAATCTCCATTGAAGGAGGGAGGCCAAGTAAACAGACCAGCCGACTGTATCTCTGGGAGTGGTAGGGATCTGATCCTCATCAATTTTTTCAACCTTTCGGATTCGTACAATAATAACAAAAAAATACTCAAGCTCGCACAAAAACGAGACATAGAATTCTTTTGAGAACAGTATAGATATTCATATAAATATTTCAGAGTTACAATTCGATGAAGCTGGCAGTCCAATCTGTCCTGTCTGTAATGAAAGTCTAAGCGAAACCGAATGGAATAGTCATGTGGAGATGGAGAAAAATAAGCTTATTGGAGTCATTCAACTGTATTCAAACCATCTTATGTGAAAATAGATAAATTCAGGATAAAATCAGAGAAGAGCCCCGACTCTGCGATGTCGGATCAACCACGAAGGAAAAGAGAACAAGAGCTGACTAGAATTAGGAATAATCACATGAAGAGACTGGCTTTGAAGAGAGGAGTCGCCACGTTAAGAGACTCTTTGACTCCTTTTAGTCGGCAGGTAGGAGATTTGGGAATAAGAAATTAAATTCTGAACAAAAAATTTTCATCTAAGAGTTAACCTCAAAGATTCACTTTTCTACTGCAAATTTGAAACCTCTCAAAAAGAGGCGCTTCGAAAAATTGTACTTACACAATTTTCGTATTTTAAACTCAATTTTGAGCCTTTCTGCCTTTTTTTGTGATAATAAAAAAAGAAATTGAGGGAAAACAGACATAAACAATAGCAAGCCATTTTTTAAAGAATATATTTTTTTACGGATTCGGATTCTCAAGTTTGAGTCTGCACCTCTTTTTTACTCCAAATCTTCCACAATGAGCTCTTTTAGAGGGGTCAAGAAAGTCTGTCTCTTCTTCCTATTTACTCTCTCTCTATGCCTCCTCCCATGATTTAAGGCCCTCCATTCGCCAGGTGCCGTTTAAGACCGGCGGTAAAACTTTGACAAACAGATCATAACAAATGAGAATGTGTTCGCCGACCTAATTAATGCGAAGGGACATAAAAAACGGGGAGGGGATTAGTCTCGAGACGCGATGCGGCGAGCCTTTGAATCGTGTGATTTTCAGTCAAATGAGGAGAGTGGATCCAGTGGTTCACCGGAGATAAAAAAGGAAGACGATTCATTTGGATCTATTAAATGTTCTGTCTGTCTACGATCCATGGAATATGGTATCATATCGTCGTCTTTTGACAGTCCACGATGTCAGGATTGCTTTGAGCAGCTGAAGAATGCCACCATTAATCCTCAAACACCTGTAAGTATTATTGAATGGTCATCCAGACCGAAAAATCACTTCCTTTAATCGATAGATCACGTTTTCACTCAAATTTCCTCCAAAATAAAACTCTTTACTTGTTATACCCATTTCAAGAGTTTCAAACAGAACTTTTTTCTGCTCTAAAGAACTCTAGAAAAGTCTATGAAAGGCAATTTGTATGAAAATTCAAGGTAGATGTGACTATTTAAATGGCGATTCCCAATCGGGTCCACTATACATTAGCTTCTCAAATGCTGTCAGTCACCCCTAATAGCCCCTAATCGGGTGCCCAAAAGGGTCACTAAGTCTTCAGCAAATTAGGGGGTCCTTTCTTTGATTAACCAACAAAAAACTGAGCCAGGTGGACGCACTTCATCAAGTGTCGGCTGTTGGGTGAGATAAGGGATAATGAGGTTGCATCACAAAGGCCGAGCCGACGGGGGCGATTTGTAATCGAGTACATTCGAGGAGATCTATTTGCAGGGACTGATTGACAAATTTTCTTCCAAATGGTAGAATTAATGTCAATCATTAGAATTTCTAAATCAGTAATGTTTTACAAAGACCATAATTATTGTACGCCAACTCAGTTTCTAAACTTACGGCTAGAACCCATTTTGGCTTTTAAAATCCTAACAATTTCTCTTTCAGATGAGCTCCCTCCTCGAGATGACCTCCTCCATCCGAACTCCATCTCCAGCCAGCTCACCTCCCGAGAAGAAGATCCGCATCGAGTGAGACTGTCCATCTGTATGTGTATGAAAAAAAAGAAAAAGAAGATAGTTCCATTCGCTATTGGTGTGTCTTATATACGGTATTTTTGCTATATAAATAAATTTAATCGGTATCTACTTTTTCGAAGGTGATTCTACGACAATTTGACGACGTATACGAGCTAGTCCTAAAAGATCTTTTGATTATTGAGCCTTTGTTCACATTTTTGGGTCATTTTCAGACAATTTTGTTGAATTGTTGATTCATAACTGAAGGTTTTTAATCTATTTCAGGTTCTTCAGCCATTTTAAAGGAGAAAAGCCGTCAAAATACGTAAACCAAGTGTTAAAAGTATGGTAGATTATATTATTTTTCCTTGGAAAAATGTTTATATATTGGGATTTGAAATTTTTGAAGAAATATTAGCTCATTTTCTACCCCCTCCCCAAAAAAGAGTAAAACTGCTCAAAAGTATTAAGCAAATTGGGGTAGTTCAAAGTTTCGAGAGATAATGAAGTTGCCTGGGATTAATATATTTCTCATTTTCTAGGATTTATCTGGAGGAATTGGGTTTGAGGCAACTCACTCATCGGCATCAAATCCTCTCTCGGTTTGAAGGGAATTCCTGAGAGAAAACGTCGAAAGCCGATAAAATTTTGAATATTCCTACTAGGCTCTGAAAACATTATTACTGCAATTGTTGAATCCTTACGTGCTGATTTCCACGTCGAAATCGCTGCGATCAGGGTGAAAAGAAGGAAGAGAAGAAACAATAGTCGCATTATTTCCCTGAACAGAGTCAAATAAACGAAGGAAAAAGTAACGGTCCGAAACGGAAACTGTCCGCCACTCGATTGTTTACACCCGAAGCTGATCACTCACTGTCCTCTCTCTCTCACTGTTTAAGTGTCTCTTTGGATTGAAAAGACGCTTTCGCGCCTTAGGGAAAGACGAAACTAATGGGGGAAGGGGCAGTGAAGATCATGTCTGTCTAGGATTGAAGACAATATTTCAATATTGAATTCATAATAGAGTATTCTTCATGCCATAGGCAGATCTACAGATTAATATAATGGTAGGCAGTGACCCATTTAGAATACTATGGGGAAAGTTCTGTGGGGAAGTTGAAAGGATGTTATCGCTTGTGTGATCACTGACGTCTCGAAATAGCCATGTCCATCATTTAAATTAGCTAACTTTTCCTCGAAAAGAGGAGGTGGACCCAATTCAAAATTTTGTTTCAGGTAATTTATGGTCATTACTTTCAAATAGTAATCAGAAGTATTCATTTTCTAATAATTTTCTAGTGGTTGTCTTTTTCTTGTTACTATTCTTTTCATGAAGATTGAAATATTACAACGAGTCAGTCAGTTCACTGCTTTTGAAAGCGATTTGAGGGCATGAATTAACATACGCAAAGTCTCATAATCATAGTGCAAAATTTGTTTCTAAAGTCATCATTTGCATTGGGAAATGGTTAGTATACCAGGAGAATATCACATTTTTGCTGGAATTGTAATTTGCTTGGTGAGTTGAGCTTTTAATGAAGTCTCTATAAGATCTCTCAGGAACATCTCTTAATCTATTTGTGTTGAGTCAGTTTTATGATTTTTGAACAATCAAATGAATAGAAAATTGAATTCAACGTAATAAATCTTAAAGACACATTGCTTGAAATGATACTTTCAAACCAAGAAATTCTCGATTCAAATCAAGCATTTTAGTCATTTTTCTCGTTTCTTCAACAGGCCATTTCTAAGGTTTCTAGAAAACCTTTTGAAATATAATCCATTTCAATAGGTTTAAAGGAACAGTGTTACTAGTTTGAATGTGTCCAAGACGGGTTGTGGTTGCGGCCTTTTTTTAGTTTTTTTTTTTTATTATTTTTAACCTTTTTTATTGTGTATTTATGTTTTCTTAAAAAACGTCTAAGTGATATAAAACAACAGTTAAAAATATATTTTATAATTGTATGATAAAAACAAAAACATCATCCGCGAGATGTCATCCGTTTGTTTCAACCCGAAATCATTACTAGCATACGGAATAATTAAAAAATTATGTTAATTCGAATAAGGATTAGAATGTGCCACATTTATAAAGAGTAAGGGAAATTTATTTGTTTTTTCAGCAATCTCACCTTCACAAACTATCTGTCACTTCGATTTATCTTGTACAAATAAACATAAAATACTGCTACACATTGACTTTTTTCCGTCATCTAGCCACATTCCAACTTGCGACACTATTTGTTTTGCTTATTATGTTGGAGCGGCGTCATTCTCCACTGAGTACTACATATTGTCTTTTTTTAAAATTTTTATCATGTATTCTTTCCATTTGAAGAAAAACAAAGATTTTTTTGAAAGACTGAAAAATTGGAAAAGCAAACGAAAAAAATCCAAAATTATTAAGAATATATTTCTTTAATACAGCAGTTTCATGGAAAGGTTTGTATAACAAAGTTACTCAGCAGCTTCTGATGAAGATATAATAACCAGAATAATTCTATTAAATCGTCGACCTTGAGACGAGTTAAATGCCAAACTCTCCACGTCACCTTTTTCACAATAACATCCTTTTCTAATTATATAACACCTCGTAACTGCTCAATTCGAAGTCTTTCAGCATCATTCTTGCTTGATTGGATGGAAAGAAATGAAACACTTCTAATCTTTGAGCAATTATAAATTCACCTCACATGAATAATTCGGAAAAAAAATGGGGAAATAGCCAGAATGTGACGAGAGGTTCCCTTTTATAAGAAATGAAATAAGACTGGGGCCGAACTAATCGAATTCCAATACAACTTTCAGATGGCCTTTGGGGGCTTGATAAGTAATGGTGGAGTAATTTTACTCAGTCGACGTGCTAGAATATTTAACAGTGGAGTTGGCCAACTGATACGGTGTGAAGCAGTCGGAGCACTGATTTACTGTCTGGTTTTCTTGTTCTATGTGGCTCCTGCTCTGACATTGTAAGCCTTTATTTGTTTCAAAATAAACTCCTAGCTCTCTTGTTTCTTGGCAGAACAAAACCTTCTCCGCTCGAATGGGTCATGTGGCCATCTTCAGTCACGATGTCTGTCTCTTTTCCCACACCTGTATCTCCTTCAATCGTTTCATTGCAGCCTACTTCCCTGCCACTTATAATTCTTGGTTTTCATCCAAAACCGTCGGAATTATAGTCATCTGTATTCCTATTGCAGCTGCTTTAGCCACTGCGGTTCACTTCTTTCAACCCTGTTGGTTATTCATGAATTGGGCAGGCGGATTCTTCGTTTATGAAACTGTTGGCTGTGGTGTTATACTAGCAAATTATATTCAATTCCCACGGAATATGGCATTGATCATCATCTGTTCTTTGGTAGACTTAGCGTCATTGGCAAAGCTTAGGGTTATTAATCAGGTAAAAATTTTGGAATACAGTAGTTAATTCATATAACAGTCGTTTTCGGAGAATGTGTATGGAATCCCTTTTTTTCTTTTCTTGCTGTTTTTATTGTTTCTGTTACATACTTTTCTCTTCTATTCGTTACGTTCGTTAAAGATTCTAAACAAAAATTACACTTTAGTATCTAAAAAAAAGAAAAAAATACGATTTATATATTTCTATGATAAAAAATATAGTTTGTCCCAAAAAAATGATACACTTTTTATAGATATAAAAGCTACAGTAACGGAAAAGATTTCGAAGAGCGGCTATTTAATAAAGAGATGTTCTTTTCTAATTTTCATTTTTTGTGTGATTACTTTGTTTTTGAAGCTACTATATTGCAAACAAATATTTACTAAAGCTAAAAAAACAAAGTAACTACGCCAAAAAATGAAAAATTAGAAAAGAACATCTCTTTATTAAAGATCCACGCTTCGAAACCTTTTCCGTCACTATAGCTTTTATACCTATAAAAAGTGTATTATTTTTTTGGGAGTCTATAGGACGTTTTGTATAAAACTAGAATCTTTCAAGGAAAAAGATGACTAAATCAAAAGAAAAAAAATATTCTGTTCAGCGAAAATGTTCCACCCATTTCTGTAAGAATCTCAATATTTTAAATTCAGAAATCGCGAGAAAGTGCGATAGCTGATACGGAATGGGAAC
Organism: Oscheius sp. DF5120; assembly: GCA_932521415.1. NCBI lineage: Eukaryota > Metazoa > Nematoda > Chromadorea > Rhabditida > Rhabditidae > Oscheius > Oscheius sp. DF5120. Next base: position 7,555,946 of record OW051462.1, read on the forward strand.
GTCGTCATCGAATAGAAATGGCATTAATGAAACAGGTGGGATTTTCAATGCTAAGGAGTTTTCCAGGTTTGTATTCAAGGAGTGATGTATATCATCGAATTTTTGACCTATTTCATTTTTTCTTTTTATTTCATGGATCCATATGTTGTTTTCTTCCTTACAACATTCTCATGGCAAGCAATTCATACAACGGATGGGTACAGAAGAGTATAACACCAAATGTTATATTTTAGAATTGTGGTTTTTATCTGTAATCCGGAGATGAGAAGAATATTCAAAAAATCTTTCCAAAGAGGGAATGTTTCAACTATTCAGATAGTTAGCAGTGGAGGAAGAGGGACTGGAGGATGAAAAATACACCAAAACAAATGCAAAATGAAAGTTATGACATCCTGTGTTCATTAGGTTTAAGTCTAAAAGATTTATATAAAAGTTAAAAAGTTGTTGGCTAAAAGAATTTGCTTTTCAGGGGATGTGGAAGAGCGGCTCGACATTTGACAGAAAATGCACAGAAAACCGAACCGAGAGGGATTAAAATACAGACTCAAAAAACTTTTTATTTTCTAGAACCTATTCCTTTTGTTGTTTGCTTTTTTTCTTAGATTCATAGTCCTATCCCCTCTCATTCATCTATCAAAGAGACTCTCCGCTCCCGTTGCCACAGGTATTAATTGAGATGATGTCGGCCGCCTTTGTTCTCTTTTAGCGGCATGTTTGTTCACAGACTTCTAATCACCCACTTACCTGTGTCCAAGAGCCGACATGAATTGCTAAGAGACGATGCCGTTAGGATTCATTTTTGGATATCTATCCTTGAGAATAAGGTTAATTAGAGACAATTTGATCGAGGAGTTTCTTTCATGAAGGTACTTCTTAAGTTTGCGTCTTCCGAAGGTCCATTTTGGTCGCTATATATGGTATTTTCTTTTAAAAAAAAAGACCTTTGTACTACAAAGTTGTTAAAAGAAGATTTCAAAATCTATAAAAAGTGAAAATAAATTTAGGAACTAATTCTCACTAATCCCCCAAAATTGATGTCTGATCAATTATCAGAGTGTCTTTTAAACTCATTTTCATCTTTCTACGCGAACTAACAACGAGGAATTTAAAATTAGCGTTTAAAATTACTCTAAAATACATATTCGCTTCCAAATTTCTTCCAACCAGAATATCTAGGAGAAAATTCTCTATCCCAACCGATTTTCCATTCAAAAGCGTCGGTTTCTTTGAAGTCTTCTTCTGTTCATTCCCCAACCCTGCCATTCCATTCGTATTCATGGGAGAGAACCCCCGCGGATGGTATTCCCATAATGTGATTGTCGTGACCCGAGAGAGCGGGCGGTACCTTTTTGATCCTCCCCTTTCCCCCTCCTCCTTCTAATATATACAGGTTATTGAGGTCAGTGTCTTATCACAACTTCTATCCTTCCTGTTCACACCCTTGTAACGGCCGGCGACTTTTAACGAGAGCCCTGTCGACGCGACTATTCTCTCTTCAAAGCCTAACCGACATACTAATTGCGCGTCCGAGGTCCAGATGGCAGCTTGGCCACGCCTACTTTTTGAATTCTATTTGTATTGTCGGCACAATTGGCGCGGCCTTCTACTCTTTCTTTAGCTTTTTTTGACATATCTTCTGTTCCATTCCGGGATTCTCGGAGGGTCTATCACCTAGTGTCCTGACTATGTCCTCTGGGCCTTTCCATCTCGCTCTTTGTTTTGTTGAGTGGCTAATATAGTTAAAAATTTTTTTACTATATTTAGTAAAAATATATCTATCATGACACTGCTTTTTTCAAGTTTTTCTAAACCTTTACGACCCTTTTATTTCGAAAAGAACAATGAACTCACAAATAAAAGACATCCTAAAAGTGAAAAGTTATCTAGCTTATTACTCCTTTGCCACAGTCTTGTTTGAGAACTAAATATGCAGGGAAGAGGTCAACTGTTGAGTCATAATATGCTCTGAGGAGCTCCCTCATATTTATTGTTTGCGGAGTTGAGGTTCTAAGGGGTCACAGAATCTTGTCGCTACATCTCTAGAGGTCACCTGTCGCAGTACCGGATGTCCTGGAAATTGGTGAGGTAGTATATTCATTTTCATCACAAGAACATAACCATTTTTTTCTGCTTTCATTTTTTTTATTATATTCAGATTCCACATAAAATTTTCTTACATTAATAATTTCCAAAACATTTCTTCATCTCTGATTCTCCCCAAAGTTGGTCGAATTCGTAGTTCTTTACTTCAAAATCATTCTCGACTATTAAAAAAACTATGTAATCGCCCTTTACCTTCTCCCCTTTCATCCTATCGCAATCTTCCCTGTTCCTGTCCTGTCGGCCTCTCTCATCTCATCTTCTCATCTTTGTTGCGCAAATCGCGACTACAAAATTCAAATACCACTTCTCACGCGCAGCTGGAAGTCTTCTAACATCGAGGATTCGAACGAGCATGTCGGCATCGGATCAAAGTCATCGATTGATTGCTCGGTGTATTCACTCTCCTCCCGGGTCAGCAAGGTCGCGACGCGGGACTTCCCTTCCTTGTCCTCCAAGACCATCTGCTTCTCTTCTCTACATGACATTTGACTGAAAATTTGATTAACTGTCCATCTTCTGGCGTTCAAATCCTCTGAAAAAGTCAATATTTTCATCAATTTTTCGCTTTTCATTATAAAAAAATTCGCTTTTTTGCGTTCTAAATCGCTTCTTTCTCTTTATTTTAACCGAATTTATTCATTCAAAAATTTTCCAGAGATGTCTTCGAATAAATTCAGCTTCAAGAGCTTCTTCCGGAAGAAGAATAAAGCCGAGGATGAGTTGGATCACTTTATGAAGATGCAAGCCGCATCAAATAATAGAGGAAATCAGGAAAATCAGAGACCGGTAAGGGTTTTTTAAGGCTTTTATAATCTTCTTAGAGGGGATTTTAGATTTCCCGTATTCTAATGGTTTAAGAGAGTATATTTGAGATTTTAAAATATGTTGAAAACCATCTATATCTATCTATCTTTATCAAATAGTGTTATAATTATGATACATGTGTGACAGACAACTTTCTTCTGTCTTCGATTCCATTAAAAAGGGCTAATTTTCTCTCAATAAATATATATCAAATATCAATATTTGTGGATAAAAGAAGAATATCTTCCTGAACACCTCAAATATTCACTTTTCAGCGCTCTCGCAACCCTCTCGACGTTGATGCAACTGCTTGTTATCATACCGAGGTTGCTCCACGCACTCGTCGAGGTCCAAAAAGCTGTCCTGGCGGGTAATTCATCTATCTTTTCTTTAAAATCTTTATAGAGTCAAAGATGAGGGAGGAATCATCAATCGCTCCTTTGAGACGGAAGTGCCTTCCCGAAATACTAGACGTCGGGCTGCTAGTCCGGAAGAAATCCGTCGTCGACCAGCTTTCTCCGAATACAATGGACATGCTAATAGAGGTAGAAGAGATATGGACTATAAGAGTGTTATTATTGAAGAAAGTGAAGGAGAGGAGGCGAATGTCGCTGTAAGTCAATTATTAGTTTATTAATAAAATGAATTTCAGGAATTAAAGGCACAAATAAAAGATCTCCGTCGTCGACTGGTACATTCTCAAGCCAGACGATCCTACTACAAACAAGAATACACAGAAGCTATGGAGATTAGAAGAAGTGCGGATAAGGTGGAATCTCCTCTTTTTTCTGACTATTTAATGAATTATAGGCTTACAAGGCGCAGGAAGACAAATACAAGCAAGAGATAGAACATTTGAGAAATAGAAATACTTATTTGGAAGATAGCTGCAAGAATTTTGAATACCAACTGACAATGGAACGAAACAAGCACTGTTACTGTAAAGCACCGCCGGCGAGCTACGGCTTCGGAGGATTCAATCCGTCGAGTTTCACCATGAGACCATCACTTCATTCAATGGATAGTGTGATAAGTGAGTTGGATAAAAAAATTTTGGAAATATAAAGTCTCTAAGGTTTTTTGGCATTTTCTAAGCTAGATAGCAACTTATCAAAATGAATAATTTTCAGCAGATCCTCGTCCAACTGGCGACGTTCCTCACTTTCCAATTGCTCCATTGACTACTGATTTTATTCGAGAAGATCGTGATGAGCCAAAGGTCTTTCACTTCAAGGAGGATCAGAGTACCGATCTGGATATTTCGGATGTTTCTCAACATCAGATGGATATGACCAATGATTAGCAATTTTCCTTTCTCTCTGTTATCCTAGTCCTTTCTTTCCCTTTCCCTTTTTCGCGTAGATACGGGTTTCATTTCAGCCATGTCGAATGTAAGATAAACATATCCGAGATATGCGGGATTTCAGTTTTATCGGAGGGATTTGAACAACGCAGGTCAAACAGGAAGGTCTAACGGTTACCTTTGGATCCTCGAGAACTTTTTCTATTTGTTAGAGATAAACTGCCTAAACTGATCGAAAGAATTACTGGGTTTGAAACTTTTAATAAAGAAAAAAAAGATATCTCGGATGAGCCAGAAGAATATGACGGAGAATCTTTATTAATTGAACTCATACTTTCGTTAATATATACATTTCAATCAATGTCGACTTGAAAGAGCAAATAATGTCCTAGACGAGCCTTCAAATCAGAATTTTTACAATGCTGAAAAGAAATGTCTTTCTAAGATTAAAAATCAAAAGACAACATTTTTTTTGCAAGTTTTTATTGTAATTCTGGTCTCTCATTTAACGTTTGATCCTTCTTCGTAGATTTTTCCTCCTTTGCCAACTTTCTGAATATACTCATATAAAGGAAGACGATGTTGATGAACATGATAAGAATTGTTAAGCCAAGAGTAACGTAGAAAACGACAAACTGCCAGTTGCTAGTCGAATATAATAGGCACATATCTTTCGGTGCAGCTATCGGAGAAAGTAAGGAGGCCTAGAGCGGACTAATCCTTCTTTCTTCCCAGTTGAGACGGGTTATTTTGTAAAAAAAAATGTAAAAATAAAAAAAAAAAGGGCTGAAATCGAACCAACCTTCTTTTTTCGTAAACCTTTTAAACCTTTCGTCAGAGAATCTATAATAAGTCTCTTTTTTAACCAAAATCGAAGAAAGGTACTGGATCTTACAAAATACAATATCGACAGATACCAAAATTCGATAGCTCATTTAGGCTTCTTGAAGCGCTGCAAACTGGTCTCTTGTAGGTTAGACAGACGCAAAAGTTCTATTCAATTGTACCTATAAGTTTTTTCTTTCCCTTCTGAATCCGATCTTCATTCTCTCCCTAATTAATCATTTTCTCTTATCCACTCCACTTTTTTTTCATCCGCTTAAAACCGTATTTAAACGTCGTTTGCACTATTAGGTGAAGCTTATCTCGACGGGCTACCCGTCGTCGTTGGGTCAAGGTGTTATGTTCACGCCAGTCGACCTAGATTTGTCTTGATAAAGCCGACTATCTCCTTAGATCCTTTCACTTTGCATTTTATAGAAATGCTTCGGCTGCTCATCTCTGCATGTCTAGTGGCTCTCTCCCTCACTTCCAATGCTAATGAAAAACTCAAGAAGTGCTGCTCCAAGTTGACGGATGTGGACTCGGAGTGCGTCGAGAAGTTCTGTGACTTCAATGGCATCTCGCAGACCAATGTGAGTTCACAATGTGATTTTAAGAGAAAATGTTGAAAAGATCATAGAAAAAAAATTTTAAAAAAAAATCTAAAAATCCAGAAAAGTTGAAATCAAGTGAGCATATATATAACCTTTCTGACCCATTTTTATCATTTCTAATTAATTTATTACCAAGAAATTTGTTTCCAATACTGAAAATTATAATAGAGCACAGACCGAGAAATCATATCCCTCCAACCAGATGGATCGTATTATTCCCGGTCTTCCAACTTATTTTCAAGCGTCTTTTTATCCATAATTTGTAGACACGATTCTAAAAACTTCAAAAAAGTAAAGATTAGTTGGCATCCAGTGCAATATAATCAAGTAATGGCTTTCTTCAGGTTCTTTCCTACCTCTCCACCTGTCAAGAACGTGGTCCTACTGTCGGAAAGATGTGGGATTGTGTCTCCCTCCGTCACGATCATACTGACTGTTGTAAAAAGAAGGGAGTTGCCGATGGTTGTTTACCCTATTGCTCAGCTCAAAATGGTGTACCTACTAACTATTTGGACTATCTCTTCTGCATGGAAGATTTCAATTTGATCAGAGATTGCTTCCACGATCATTTGGAGACCCATGAGCATCCTACCATCCATTAATTTAATAAATATTGAAAATAAATACCTCTCCCGGATTGACTGCAAGCCAAATTCAGCTCAAAAGCTACTACCTTAGTAGTGTATGTCCACACAAAGACTCTACACTCTTTATTGATTTTTTCACTATCGAGGAATTACAAGTGTTTCTTTTGGCTTTTTTCTTCTTAATGTAATATCTTATTGTCCCAATCACCTCAATTCTCCCGTCTCCAAAAAGTCTTTTGCCTTCTTCTCCAGAGTTTTAAAGTTTAAAACCTTAACGCTGTTCAGATCGCATGTCACACCCTTACATTTAACTACATATTCAACACTCCCACAACCGTCTTCCATTTGCAGTCCATACACCTTCGGAACCGTTGAAACAAATTCTATTACTTTCCATCCATATGGTGTCTCATCCACAAGTTTCCCCAATACATTACCTCTCCATTCCTCCAGCAAATTCTGATCTCGTTTGCTGATAAAGTGAACACAATGAATGCCAGCATACGTAACTGCCTTTCCACCAATTTTTCGGCATATTTCGTTCAAAAAATTCCAATGATTTCGAGCATGGGCCGTACAGAAGATGGCAATTGAGTTGGATACTTGAAGCACTTGTCCAAGGTGCGTATCGCAAAGTACTCAAATGTTCAACAAAATTAGCGAAATGAAATAGCGATTTTCTTCAGGAAATATGTATTTGCCCGCCAGAAAACAATGCGCTCGATTCCGAGTTTCTTGGAATCTACACTCACGACCGAGAGAGTCGCTACTAAATAAGATCAAAAGACTTTTTTTGTCTCAGAATTTCTTCAGTTTTGCTTCATTTTCTCGCATAAATTTTCTCATTATCGCTTATAACTTGCTTCAAAGTTGCTTCAAAGACTTCAAATTTTATATTAGATCTTTTCAGACAAGTCCTATTCTCATAATGAGTATAGCTTTACCGGTATTTATAAAATATAACTATACTGGTACCTATAATAATATATATATATATATAATAACTATTACTAATAATGATTGTTATTTTTTATCTTCATCATTTTTTCATTATTTTAAATAGAATGTCCGCAGGATTCATAAGATCAAATAAAGACATATTTTGTTTCAAGTGTAAGAAACATACAAACACCATTGATGCATCACAAATAATTTCCAAAAGTAACAAATTGATGATGGAGGGATTGTGTGAAGATTGCAACACCACGAAGTGTAAATTCATTCCTACAGATACAGAGTCTTCGACTCCTAGATCCGAAGGATTGAATACTTTGAAAATAGGAAATGGAATTCCTAAGCAAAGTAAAGACATCAAAGAAAAAGATAAAATACTTACAAAAATCACAAGTGAATCTGAAAGAGATCTTTTAGAAAAAACTTATTACTCACCATTCAGTGGATTTTGTGATATCAATGAGTTAGCAAGAATAACGAAGAAACCTATCAAAGAGGTTAAAGAATTTCTGAATCAGCAAGATGTTTACATTTTACATAAGCCAGCTCGTAAAAACTTCAAAAGTCAAAGAGTTTACTTTGATGGCATAGATGATCAGTGGCAATCAGATCTTGTAGAAATGCAAGTGTATGAAAATGATGGTTTTAGATATCTTTTAGGAGTGCCTTCGGATTCACCGGGAAATTCACAAGGTTTTGAAGAGTACCTAAAGCAAAGATCACCCAAAACTTATTACACTTTAAGTATAGATGAAGATATTTTAGAAAAAAGGATTTATAACTATTATAAACAAGATAAAGAATCAAATAGATCGACAGATGACATGTTACAAGTTGAAGACGTCGTTGAAATCTTGAAAAGAGAAAATTATAAATGTTTCTATTATTGGGATGTCGCCATCATCCCACATCAGATGTGGGACTTTGATGTGGGATGTGAAAAAATCAATAAAAAGTGTAGGGTTTTTGGGTGGACATACACTACTTAACTTTCTAAACATATTTTTTGAACTTATTAGTCAATCTGACACATAAGAAACTAATTTTAGCGTCTAACTTTGACAGATTAAAATTTTGGGTCTCATTCAAGTTAATTGTCATAAAGTTATTTCCCATTCTCATCCTTGTATAACCTAGAAACTTCGTTCCCAGATGTGCCTGCATTTCCCTTCTTTGTCTTCATCCGCTTTCCTCCCAGCTGGTTGTTTTTGTCGGTTTCCTTTATTTCAAATATTATAATTGCTGACCTGCTGTTGGGAGGTTGGTGGCTTCATTTGGCTTTCCGTCCTTCGTCCCTCAAAAAGTAATCTTCATTCTCAAACAAAAACGACCTCCAATCACTCGTCGGTTATCTAAAAGACTCTCTTTGGAAATTCCTGGAGGATATATCACCCGTTATCGTATTGTTGTGGTGTATCGGTGACTAGATTAGTTCTCTTTTTGTCTCCATCATGGCTGCCTTGTTGAATAAAATATTCAAAAAGAAGTCCTTCCAACCGGAAAAGGAGGTAAGTCTTTGACATTAAAAAATAGAAAATTGGGCACTTCAGCAGCGTCCTACTTTCATCCCTCCTCCTAAATTAGTGGAAACTGATAGATTATACGACTACATCGACTTCTCACCGGCTATTCAGGTAGGGAAAGTTCTTAAAAACAAGGATCACAATGTCGATTAGAAACCAGTTCTTTTCAGGATGTGCACAAACAATATGTCTATTCGATGTTAAAATTTAAAGAAATGAAGGAGAAGTTGAAGAAGTTAGAGGATAATCAGTTTCATGCTGTTTTACAAGGAAGGTAAGTCAGTGTGGATTCGATACTTTTTGACTTATGAAATAATAAGCGTTTTTTTCACTTTCCTAATCAGCATTTAAAAGATGTATATCTACCTTTTAGAGTAACCGCCGATGACTCCTTCAACTTCACTTCTCGTTATGACGATCTCCGTGAGAGAGTCCACAAACTCGACGTTCAGCGGAAATCTCTTCGTCGAAAGGTAAAATCAGTCAAGAAGCCATCATTCCCTTTAAAACGTCAAACAGTATACTACGATCCAATCTAAATCTTTATTCTTTATCTTGATGCCTATTGATATCAGCTTGAAGTCTCTTCATCTGTTTTTTTTATATTTTTTAGAGAAAATAAATAAATACCTCTTTTTCGGTGAGATGTTTTTCTAGTCCAGAGAAGTCCAATGCCTCGGTTAAATTAAACTCGAAGCGATTTTTCAGTCTGAAATAGTGCTGGATTATATCAAATTGCAGAATTTTTTTTCTGAATTATATCTTAGTAAGTGTAACTTTTGCATAGATTTTGGATATCGCAAGAAAAATTATCAAATTTGTAAAATAGTGGAGAAAAAAAGTTTTAATGCATACCGCTGTGCCTCTAGGAGATCATTTTTCTCCAAAGCATCCATTCTCTCTGTTAGGAGCTCCTTTAAGGGAGCTTCTTTGGCCTTCAACCGACTCGTGACAAATTCAATCTCATGAGCCAAGGCATATTCTTCCTTCCAAATCGCCTCTTCCTTCCTGGCTTCGAGAATTCGGAGAGCGTTGTTCAACTCAGCCAGTCGTCGGCCAAAATAGTATCTTTTCGGTCGTTTTACCTTTCCAATATTCAGCCCCAGTTGTTCGCCGAAGCCTTCAATCTCTCGTAGAATTCGATCACGACTTCTAGATGCCTTTTAGAGGTGGACAATACACCGATTTATTGCACTTTTTGTGTAGAATATCAGGGAATGTGGCACTATATACAACAAATAGGGAGAAATTGAATAAAATATGAACAAAAAGTGATGAATACTACCTTGGAGTTAAAGCTTCGGGGGTGTTTGACGTCACAGGAGCATTAGGAGTTGAAGGGATGGCGGAAGATTCCTGTAAAGTAGAAGTTTATGGTTTTTAGACTTATTTGATCTTTTTTTAGATATGAAATAGATGGCCAAAGCGTTTTAACTAAACATTTTAATTGTTTTTCTCAATATGATTTTCTTTTCCTACATTCAGACACAAAGCATAAATTTTCTCTAATCAGCAAATAAAACATACAAATTCTTCGGATTTTACTGGATCCCAATAAAAAAAAAGACTTTACATGGTTTTCAAAGGCTACAATGCAGAAGGGTGAAGAAGAAAAGTGAACTTACTGTAACTGTACTGGTACTACTGACGCCACTATCGCTTAAAGCAGAAGCCGGTCGATTGGTTTGCACTGAAATGAGGACAGTTTGAAAAAAAAATGTTTAACTTTTTGAAACTAAAATAATCTGGGAACAAATTCATTTCGTTGTTTAAAAACTAGTAAAAAGACTCTATTTTATCGTAAATTTGCATAAATTTGAATTGCGTTTTTCACTTTTTTTTTTGCTTTCACTTGCTTGTGAATAAAATATTAGCATTTCCATAAACGATTGGTTCATCAATGTTTTTACCACACTTACTACGTTCCTTTCTAGCCATCCCTCCCCTCCTCTAATTACCTCCCCTTGATTGTTTTCTACTTACATTCCTTTGCCTTCGCTGACAGCCGTTTTAACATCTCCTTTGTGAAAATTACTTCCTCGTCATCTGTATCACTTTCGTAAAGAGCCGGCGGTGCTTTTTGGATGACTTGATTTGTCGGCATTGGTGTTGGAGGAATCGACGGCTTCTGCAAAAGGAGAGGACATGAAAGATTAATGATGTGTAACTAAGCTAGAGAGGTAGAGTGACAACAAGCAAGATTTAATGAGACAACTTAGGAAACATAAATTCCAGAAATTTCTTGGTTTTTGTTCATCAAAAATTATTTTTTAAATTTTAATGAGCAAGATTTCGTCTCATCTAGGTATTCAATGGAAAAACATTACATTGATTCCAAAATGATGGCAACTACCTGTTAAAGAAAGATAATTTTATTCGGTCGAAAAGCTGTGAATATATTAGAATTTAATTAAAAAATTTTTATTTTTTTTAATTTCTTTGCTCCACTTATCTCAAAATTAGCATCTAAATAAAGATCAATCAGCCGAAATTTACCAATTCCGTGTCCGCCGGCAATTGAAAAAGGTTAAAAGAAAAATAAGCCGTATGCTGGCTGCCCTGGCAACCGAATGGAACAGGAACTCGACACAGAGCACAGCTGAAATAACATTGCCAGGTCAAACGAATGATGACGGGGGATGGTAAAAAATGAAGGTAGAACAGGATATTTTAATCCGCCTATATGGGTATCTATTGAGCGGTCAATAGATGGAAAATAGAGATAAGGTTTTTGAGAAAAAAAATAGGAGAGTGAAGAAAGCAAAGCGAGGAAGAAAAGAAGATAAGCAAGTGAGATAACGGCCTCGGTTACAGATCAAGGTCACTAGTTTTGGAATAATTACCAGTCAGCCAGTGAGTCACGTGAGGGCGCTGTATATAGAGAGTAGAGAGAAGGAATGACATAAGCGGAGCCTATTCATTCCCGGCCGATGAAAAGAAAAGAGGCGCAGGAAGGAATTATGTATAGGAAGGCATTTTTATGAGAGTGATAAGAAGATTGGAACCAAAGACGGGTGGAACGCTTACTTATTTTTTCTCTTCCTATATTTAGATTCTACATCCTTTTTTTTTTGGTTTGACTTTTTAGATCTGAAATTTTTTTAAATTTCGTGTAAGATATATAAGATGGAAAATGTTATGGAAAATTTGAATATAATAAGAAAAAAACGAAAGACGCAGAAGAAAAATTGCTAGCAACTCCATGAACGTTCCGCCCTCTTTGATTGAAACCTGCCATTCGAGGTCAAGAGCCCGTATCAAATGCTGATGAGGGGGAAAAGTAGCAGTGTAAGGCAATCGAAAGGGGGTTTTTTTAGAGTCAGAAAAAGGAGATATTGCGACATAATGCCTATTGGATGCTTCCTCTTTGCTAAATTCCAAGAAAAATCGAGTCTGAAACGGCAAATTAGATGAAGAAATGGTTTTTCAAGTTGACGAATTATTAGAATCAAGCAGGTTCTAAAACCCCGGGAATATACGATTTTTGAACAAACAACTGAACCAAGCAAATTTTCAATTTATAGAGCTTGGCAGAACAATAGATTCTTGAACAACTGGGGTGTCTCCGAGCAAATTAGAAGAAAAAGTGCCATTTCCGGGGGTATTAATTGGATGGTATTTCTTAACTTAGAAAATTGTTAATAAATGAAGAATTTGCAAGAAAATTAGCTACGATTTGTCTTTCACTAGACCTCAAAAATCTACCAAATTTCAGAAAAAAAATTCGATATCTTTTTAAATCCGGAGAGAGCATACAATTACGGATATGCGATGCATAAAGAAAGGAACAGTCTATTTGACTGTTTTCCTCGCTCTCGCCCTCTGTGATTTTTGAATTTGCACTGCTGACGCTGTCTGTTTTCCATTCAGCTGACCAATAACGACCAAACTCAGCAGGGCTGGCCAGAATATCAGTATCAAATTTATAGAAAAAAATTTCTGATTTATTTTTTCCCAAGTGTCACTTTTTGTGTAGGTACTAAAAATCACAAAAATTCAACAACTTGTTAAACAATGGAGAAAAAAGGCTAATAAAGACTGGTGTTGAAATTCAATACCGCCGAAAGGTGACCCACCCTTTTGACGACGAGATCTGCAGGTGTGGTGGGGAATGAGGTCCAAGAATCCCGAGAGTATGGACGGAGATCGGGGAGAGCAGATTTAGTAGATTTAGTTGTTGAGGACTGCCCAAGACCTCGAATAATAACCGAAACAATGCCGACTTGTCGTCCTGGATTCTCTTGGCCGCTGAGGAAACCGTGAACAGTGAAACTGAAAAATATTAAGTTGGAGCGAGGAGGAGAAAGAATGGCAAACAAACTAGAGGGACGATGTTGACACAACCTGGGCGACGGATGCCAGGGGGGCTACGAAAGACCTTCCCGTATTCGAAACTGAAGGTAAACAGGCAGAGGAGGAATAATATGAGCAAGGACATACGGAGGATGAATAGGAACCCCCTGCGGACCGTATTATATTAGCGATCGAGGCATTCTCGGGCGTGTGGCAACTATCACAAAGACCCATTTTTAAACCAACTTATAGCTTTAGATTTAACTTGGAGTCATATTACATGATTCTCTCTACACATACCGTATGTACAACGCCGAGTCATTAAAGAATAGGTATCTCTTGTGCTTGAACTCTCCATTTTCCATAAAGGAGAACTGCTGTCTGACATTATATCTTGCATTGTGGGATTTGTCCCCGTGAAATCTGGTATCTGGGACTCCGAATGCAATCGTCATTGAGCTTGCTGAAAAGATTTTGGTCATATATAGAGCTTATAGAGCTTACGAACAAAAATTTCGTGACTTGTTATTTCAATACTACCCACATGTGTTTCTTCTTCAAGTTTTACTACAAGGGATTGAGGATAAGAACGATTCCTAGAAAATTATTGAAAAAAAATCGGGGAAATAGAAAATTGATACTTTTCAGTAATCCAAAGAACTTCATTGCCCTCTTCTGTTGACTTATGATGAGCCAGATGATCTTTTTCCATTTCAACATCTTGAGACGAGGTCGATACGACATGATAGGGAAGAAATGACATTGATTCAAAATGGACTCACAAAAGGCAAGAAGAAATATATCACCTAGCGACTGGAGAGACCCCCATAGCAAGATCAAAAATCTTGGAATTAGTCAAATTTTTACAATGGCCTCTATTAACCCAAAAGACTTTCGAAACTGACAATGGGGCCAGTTATTTAACGATAATTTGACGAATTTTCTTCCAAATAACTATTTATTATTATAGTATAAGTGGCATAAGATATCTTTATTTTTCCATATCACATTTTATATATATACAACAAACAAGTATATCACAGGATAAAAAAATTTATTTTATGCTTGCAGAAGATGTTTCTGAATTCTCTTCATCCAACCTTGGAGGTGAGGGAGTTGGATCATTTACCATGAAGTTGACCCTCGTCGATCCTCCTTCCAACTTATCCCAAATTTCTCCCTCATTTGAGCTGACGGAAGAGACGGAAGCACTGCGACTTCGACGGGAAGTCATGGCTTTTTTTAGGAAGGCCTTGCAAGCCTCTTTTTTGAAGAATTCAGCTTCATCGAAGGGAGTGCGATCCCATCTGGAAGGATGATTAAAATTAGTATTAGTCAGTTTCGATTTTGATAGTAATCGGTCTTTTCCTTTTTTTTATTCATTATTTGACAACGTAAATATTTTTTTAAATTATGATATTCAAAATCTACGCATTATACCTAGAAAAAGACCGCGTATGTCCTCACAACATGCTACTATTTCTCTACATGACAAAAATATAGATACTAATAATTTTCACTGGTTAAAAAATGTAAGTGTTTATGAAACTATGCTTCACCTGTCTTTCTGATCCACCGGAACTTTTGCCACATTGACCAAGAACTTCATCATCTGTAGATCTCCCTCTGCAGCGGCCACATGCAAAGCTGTTCTTCCATCGTAGTCACTAGTCGAAATATCTACTCCTTGAAGATATAGCCGTCTCATAGCTGTCAAGTCTCCTGCTCTGGCAACATAAAGGACCGTCTGGGAGCGATCCTTCTGCTTCCATTCACGTCGTCGTGGATCATTTTTTATGCTGTTAGCATGGAGAAGCGAATCATAATTATGAAAGTTGAAAGATTCAATGAGTTTCTTGCAGAAAGCCACACCACGAACGGAATTTCCCATTTTGTCGAGAGGAGGAGACCACAGAGCAATGCCCATAACATTGGGAACGACGACGACCAGGGCTCCAGAGACGCCGGATTTGGCAGGAAGACCGACCTGTACTCATTATTTGGAGGACAAAAAAAGACCAACAGAGAAGGAAAATTGACCAGAGGCGTCGTACATTCCACAGGAATACATGAGAGAGAGGACATCACGAGTTGGATTGGGATCGATGCATTTCTCTTGGTTGATAGGACACACACCTGGAAGAAATTTTAGCTTCTACAACACGTGAAAAGCCTACAAATATACCCTTGGTCGCATATTTGGTCGATATGGACCGAAAAATTGCCTTCTCGAGCTGATTGACCCAATTTTCCGCCAAAAGTTTCTTCAGACCCTATCCTACCAGACCCATTTTGATTTTCCTAGACAATTTATTATCTAGGAATTCAAATACATCATTTAAAAATGCCCCCGAATCTTTCCCTTCCTATTTCATCAGTGTCTACCAAACATCACGTGTTGGTTGGGTATTCCCCAACCTGACCCGTACTATAAACTTTCCTTTAACGACTTTTTTAATGACCGAACCTGTTCGATAACATACCTCCAT
This sequence comes from Oscheius sp. DF5120, assembly GCA_932521415.1. Lineage (NCBI taxonomy): Eukaryota > Metazoa > Nematoda > Chromadorea > Rhabditida > Rhabditidae > Oscheius > Oscheius sp. DF5120. Next base: position 7,571,438 of record OW051462.1, read on the forward strand.
TGGCTAAAGTAGCGGCCATGACCGCAAGTGATTCGCAATTTCCTTCCACAGAACAAAGCTGAAAGTAAAAGTCCAGAGCATCGGTCAAGGACGTTGTCTAGACATTTAAATTAGCGATGAAGTTGGGATACCTCAGGAGGGAAACAATGATTCTCCTTCATGTAATAGGCCAAGGCATAGTTTCGATCGGCAGTGGATCGCTCAGAGAGAAAGGTAGCATTGTTGAAGCCGATATATTGACCACCAGCTATTTTACGATATTGGGTAAGGACCTGAAAAAGGATTTTAAGGGAACTGTTTCTGAACGCCAAGTTTTTTGTCGCCATTTTATTTATTATAGACAGTGGAGAATCTTTTTTTTCTCTTCCAACTTACATGTTCAAATCTATCTGACATATCCATTTTGTTCTTGATCAGCGAGGTAACAATAATCGCTCCAGAATTGACCATAGGATTGTGTGGTTTATCTAAAAGAAATCGGTCTTCTTTCCCAGCGTTTTCTACTTTTCGGATCTAGACAAATTTCATTGAACAATCTTCCACTTGGCTCTTGTCCAACATACGAATGAACCACATCAGCTCCAAGCTCTGAGGCTGCAATGGCATAATTGAAAGCTTTTGAGACAGACTGGACACAAAAAGCGGTTTTCGAGTCACCCAAAGACATCTAAGAAATTTCATTTTTGGAATTTGTTATGTCTTACTCGTTGTCCATCAACAGTGCAGATACTCATGCCCCACTGATTTGGATCCTGTCGAGCTAGCTGAGGAATATAAGTAGCTACATTGCCTCCAGATAATTGCTTACAGTCAACAAAGATTTTTTTAATCTCGTCGACGAAACGACCCCAACGGGGGATTACAAGCTCGTTTTGAAGGGCCTTAACGATGAGCTCGATACAAGTGGAGATGCACCTGGAAGAAGATTTGACTAGATTCCTAACGACTCTCACACGACCGTCAATGAATATCACCATATCTTGATTTTAAAAATCAATTTTAAATATTAATAACGATAAAAAATAACGATTTCCTAAGAATTTTGTAAAAATAAAAAATCGTGAAATATGACCAAAGGAATGAGTTGAAATTTGAAGAAATCTGAACCCTTTCAATGAATTTTCACGCAAATAAAAAATCTTTCCCAAAGTTGTTCCAGCATTCCAGGACTTTCCTGTCTTTTCTGGTTCCCCTGTTACTTTGCATCAGCTGAGCGTTCACTTATTTCCCCTCGGTTCATGTCATAGCCCCATAAATCTTATCAGTTTAAACTAGAGCTCCGTCGTTTCAGCCTGGGAAATGGGGGAATTCCATCGGTGTGATAAAGCGTTCCGCCAGGTCATTTTCGACCCCGTCTGATAGCCCAAAAAAGGGGGAAAAAGGAAAGAAATTATATATTCTTTTTGGGTCCAAAAGGTTCCCCGAACATAGACATTTGCAGTATCGCTGATATATTTACTTACTCAGTGAAGAGATCTTTTTCAATTTTCCAATGTTTTTGTTCCTGTGTCTCACAGCTTCTCTCCTCTTGTTCTTTCTCAATATCTCGTACTTTTTCCATCATTTTTTTGAATCTCGGATCATCTTCTCTTAGTCCATATGACTTGAGAACCTGTAAAATTCTATGTTTCGGTCCGAAAGGATAAAATTTTTTTAAAGACACACTAACCGATAAGAGACGACCGATGGAGGCTTCATTCTTGTTAGGAATTTTGAACAGATCGAACACAGTGTCTTCTTGACCTTTGCTTTCACGCTCATAGGGGGTAGAAAGATGACGAAGTGATTGAGTAAGCTTACTCACAGAGGGATTGCTTTCCAATATGGCTTGTAAATTCTCTACTGAAAGGATAGGAAGAGTCAAAAAGCGGTCAGACAGTTATTTTTGCTATTCGAAGCAGATTTTGAACGGAATAAAAGTGAATTCGATTATTTTAGTACAATTTTTTTCTGCAGAATCCATATCTGACTTGACGTTAAAAACCGACATTCTTGGCAATGAAAACAGCACTAATTTTGACATTTCAAGTGCATTTTTTCGTCCAACCTTCTATCTTTTGGCATTCAACCTCCTTTTTTTCAGGCCCTACAGGTAATTTTTAGACCAAATTCTTGAGACATTGAAACCTTTTTTTCATGTATATGCGCTATTTTCACACGGTTTAAAGTCATTGGAAAAGCTAGAAAAACAACTTACGGGTTCTCTGTGATGGAACATTATGAAGAGGCGTAGGTCTATCCAACATATTATGATGATGCTGATGATGATGTGCCATTTCTTCTTGTAAAACTGAAAGTGTAACCATTATCCAGATTCAAAGAAGGTTTCGATAGACAACTGATCAAAGAACAGAACCTTCGAGACTAAACCTCCTAGCAAAATTCGGTGGAAGAGAAATCTTCCTCATTGGAATACGCGTAGCGGCATCGATGGACATGCTGATAGAAAGACAGTACAGAACGGCCAACAGAAAAGGGGGAGGAGGATGGGGGGAAGTACCACCGAGAACATAAAAGAGTGAAAAAGCAGCGAAGATCGAAGATCTTTTGCTCAGTTTCAAACAAAAAGGAAAATATCAAAGGAATCAAAAATAGCAGAAGGTACCGCCAGCCCTCACCATTATATTTCCTTTCTATGACATTTCATAGGAATTTTTGTATTGCAAAATTTAAAAAGAGATCCCAAGTAGTCGATTAAGGGAATTTGTTATAAGGGAGAAAGATATAATATTCCGGAATTTGGTCACAATTCGATCAACATCGAAAGGTATTTTGGGTGAAGCGATTGAGTGAAAGAAAATGGGCTGAACGCAAAAAAGGTTCTCGTTGTTACATTTTAAATCAACGAAATTCACTTGAAAATTCTTCATTTCCACCCAAATTTTGAGGTTAACGATCCAAAAACGAGACGACAATACTAAACCGCCAGAAGATCAATCAAACTTCTTTTTTCCTTCCTTTCGCCGTAGCAAGAAAGACAAAGTTCAACAATGCATTACACTTTTTTGCAAAGTGTCTAGATGTTTTCCAAAATTTTTTTAGGAAAAAAAGGTGTGAGGAAGCAGAAAACACTAAGGACATTTGAGTGAAGAGATAGTGATCTAAAATGTCTTTTTTAACTGTTTAGATCGCACAATGATGTCTGGCCACACCACACGTGAGTAGACGAAAATCATGACGCAGCTGTCTGCAGCCAGAGGAGAGTGAGAGTGACCTGCGCCGAAGAAGTATAGTGAAAATCTTAAAAATTAGCTGAAGAGTTAGGCAAGATATTCTTCCCCGGTTTTATCGCCAACCATTTTTGTCACTATACTTATTTTTAATATTGCTCAATTAACTGGATCTTTTCCTAATCGGGAACCCGTCAGATTAAGACAGAAATGCTGTCTGATAAAAAGTATTACAACTGATCTCGATTTTTTATTGATGAAAGATATGCCTAATCATTGAAACTAGTGAACAATTTCGACACTTTGAAAGGATATCAAAGAGTCGTCAACTGTTAACATTTTATGTACTAGAAGGGCTAGAAGGGATGACTGAAGGAAATGACAGTAACAGAGCCAGGTATTTATTTACATGCTTCCTTTCCTTTTATAATATATTTTATAATTTTAGAAAGTGACCTTCTATACACTAAAGAGTTTCTTTAGATCCGAGAGTTTAAACAAGAAGTGTCCACCTATTATGACTCCTCAATTACAAAAATGCGACTCTCCTGGTCACTCTCCTCTCTTCTCCACTTTTTCCCCCTTTCCTCCGATATCCCGTCCTCGTCGTCGGCGACGGAGAGTCTGTCGCGAATCATCTAATTAATCTGCCACCAAGTGTTCGAAAAACAGCCGTTTAGCGGCTGATGGCATCCGCTTCCACTTACGCCCAAAAAATTAACAGAACAGGACACTTTCTCCCTTCCTACCTTGTGAATCTTCGTGATCCTCTTCTCCTCCTCCTCCTGTTACTAAGAGTTGTGGCTGCTTATTTGACATCTTGTTCTGTAAAATAGTTAGTAAGTATTTTATGGGGTTAAAGGGTTCAACCAGTTGGCTATAAAATGGTCACAAACGGATACATTTCCGTAGTACAGAAAGAACATAAAATGAAGGAAAGAGAAAAAAAAGAGGAAAGATACAATTTTGGTTCGGCTTTATGGTTTTCTAGGTGTAGCTTTTTTGTAGATTCTGAGTAAAACAAAAAAGTGCAATAGTTGTTAAATAGCGGAGAAAAATCAACATATACTTAAATTCGTTTACGTTCTAGAAGGACAGAAATCAATTGGGAGAAATTCTCAAAAATTTTTAGAAATCCAAAAAATAATTAGTGAATTGTTGCAGGGTCAACAGTCGAGATGTTATTTCTTTCGCTAGCTTTATCACTAATATTACTAGAAATTGAGGCCTGGCCATCAGGAGTCAGCAAGGTAAGCAATAGCGCGTTGAACCAGCCCAGTGGAAAGTACTGAACCGTCAATATTATCTAGCAAATTCATCAAGATCCCAATCTCCTGCTAGTTATTTCTTCGTTGTTTTTGGCAGATATTTAAAGCATTGTTCAACTCGAATAATATCCCGAGGAGAGGTCGCTTTCCCCCGGGATATTATCCAAGTGAAATTGAGAAAAAAAAGCCTTACCATTTCGATCTGATTACAGCAAACCAATTTAGATGTGTACCTATGAAAGAAATTATCTCAACGATTTTTTATTTTTCAGACTGCTCTCAACACTTTTCGGGAAGTATTGAGTGAACGAGATCTTCTGTTGATCAAAGAGCGACTAAAGAGGCTAAATGCAGTGCATTTTCGTGAACTTCAGTTGGTTACAAAGAGTCCACAGGAGGAAAAAGCGGCAATAGAGGTGACCTAATGCAAAAAAAATAATTCCTTTTTAATTTTCCTCTTTATCTTTTTCGATTTTTTTCCTATTAAAGAAGTAGGAAAATGTTGTAGGGCTTTGTTGAGTGTGAAGCTTTTAATTTTTTTACATTTTTTATTTCACAGAAAAGCGTGAAGTTTCTGTAAAATCTCTTTGACTGCTCTCCCTTTACCTATTAAACAGCTCTTGATCTGAATCTATGAATTGAATTCAACCCTCTTTGCCTTTTTCTTCAAATAAAGTCCCCGAATAAGAATTAAAGAATGAGACCGCTCTGGATTTTTTAATCAATTTCTCTAGCTTTAGTATTATTTTCAATCTTCATATTCCGTAATACGGGAGATTTTTTTGTTCAGTTCAGTCATGACCAAGCCTCTGAAGAAGCTCTGGAGAATCCAAATGATGAAGAATCGATCAATCGTCGTGCCGGTTTATCAGAATATTTATATGAAGGAGATATTTTACTTACTCCTGATCAGGCTCTGCAAAAATTAAAAGCTGAAAGAAGAAATAAAAGAGCAGCGATTAGTAAAGACCGACAAAAAACGGAGAAGTGGAATCGCAACAGAATTAATTACTGGTTTCATGGCAATATGCGTAAGTTATAAAATGAGCGGAGATTTTTTCAGCTTCCAAGCAAAGAAGGCAGATAGAAGAAGTATTAGCATATTTCAAGCAGCATACATGTCTTCGATTTGTTCAGAGTTATCCGAATCCATATGAAAATACGATAGAATTTCAAATGGTAAGGTTAGTTTGATAGAAAACATCAGTGCGCGACATTTTTTTGGTTTCCCTTTTTAAATTTTTAAGCAGCGAATTAATTTAAATTCATCATTTAGAGTTGACCTAAAACACTGATGAGAAGGCAGAATTTTTTTTCCATTGCTTGTTTTCAAATGACCTGCAACCTTACCGATTTTCATTTTATTTTTATTTTTTGAGGGGAACTTTTTTTTCAGTCTAGAGGCTGTTGGAGTTATGTAGGAAAAGTTGATGGAGCGAAAAATGCCAATGGAGCGCAGACAATAGGCTTCGAATGGGCCTGTTTCAATCAGGTGAGTCTTTACCTTAAGTTTCATCCAAGAAACCAAATAAAAAATGATTTAATATACCTTCCATTCATCATAACTTTGTAGAAAACTCATTGAAAAGCTAATTTTAACAGAAATGTTTTTTCATCGGAAAAATAAGTAAAAAGCTCACGACACCCGGGATTCCCAAGCCGTCTCCGATCCAAGTACTAACCGGGCCCAACGTTGCTTGACTTGCCAGATCGGACGGGATGGCGTACTTTCAACGTGGTATGGCCGTGAACACAAGCAATGAGATTGACTAATATTTTCCTTATGAAATCAAACCAAAAATGACTTTGGGAGATATCGACGTTTTTCAGTTCGGTACTATTTTCCACGAGATAATGCATGCTCTTGGTTTTGAACATGAGCATGTTCGTGAAGATCGAGATAACTACATAGTCGTGAATTTCAAAAATATTCCGAAGAACGAAACCTATAATTATGATAAAAATACGGATGGAGATTTACAAGGATTTGAATATGAGTTGGGATCACTGATGCAGTATGGAAATCGTAGGTTTTTTTTATGATGGTAACAAGAACATAGCTGGTGATGATGCTTACAATTTGGAGAAGAGTAAGATTTATGCAAAAGATAAAAGACAAATATTGACTATTGGACAAAGGATGATGCCGACTTTTCAAGATATAGCACAGATCAATACGTTGTATAAATGTTATGGTAAGTTCATCTTCCATACTCCAAGCAACTCCAAGCTAACTACGGTACTCTTCTTGAATCAGTTAACCAACATAAGACTATCTGTACCGAAAAATTCCTTCGAGTCAATTTTTTCCCAGTTTTTAGCTGCTACCCTTTGTTGTTCCCTCTATACGATATTTTTGCTCAAATCTGCATTCCGATTTTTTTAGATAGATGTTCCAACACCACTCGTCCAGCCTGCCAAAATGGTGGTCGCCCCCATGTTTGGTACTGTAATCGATGTGAATGCCCTCACGGTTTCTCCGGCGACTTCTGTACCGACCTAGAACCATCCACCCAGCCATCTCCAAATTGTGGAGGTATATTACAGGTTCTTTATTCTTTTGTTAGCTGAGTATAATAAAAATTCAGGCCCAAGTTGGCCAGGAGCAAATATATACAGCTAAGGCAGCCGTCCATGGTTCAATGGTCTTCATGACGGAGAAGTGTTATTGGCACGTTCAAGCGCCAGAAGGGAGACGGGTGAAGCTATTTGTTTCTCAACAGGACCTCAGCTGTCATTCTTCATGTCCATGGAGTGCTTTGGAAGTGAAGACTGGAAAATTTAACATGACTGGGACGAGGTGAGGCGGGGGGATAGAAGACAAAATGGCAATTTTTGTTTGAGGTCATTTTTCTCCTTTCAGACGTTGCTGTACTGCTGGCACTGCCGATGACTACTACTTCTCCAATTCTAATCTCCTTGTAGTAGCTCTTTATGTCAAAAGTGGCAGTGCCAGTGTGACCTGGAAATATTCAGCCATTTAAATTGATTAATACTTCATGACATAATTAATTATTTTTTATAATTACAAGGTTTTATACTTAACACTGGTGTGCAGACATATCTTATACTCTACACTTTTATGTCCGCACACCACTGATACAAAATGCAAATATTTTCAGCACCAGTGGTCACATAACCGAGACTAGAGAACTGAAAGAAAGTGAGGATCAAAATGGGAGATAGAGAAAGGTGTTTGATTGAACTGTTTACAAAAACTTTTCAACTATTCAACTGATCAGCTGATAGAGGATCTACAAAAGGAGGTTCTGAAACGAGAAAGAGATTGTCGAGAAGGATATCCAGTAGGATATAGAAGAGTTGCTTGTTCAGACGAGGATATTGAAGGGATTGGACTAGTCGACGAGCTCCATCTCTCATATTTTGACGCCCGAGGAAACGAAGAAGCCAGGAAGGGATCTGAAAATGGAAACTATAAAAAATAAATAAAATATCCAGAAGAGACCAAAACCTGTAAACGAGGTGGACATTTTTCACAATTGCCTCCTTGTTGTGTATTTGTTGCTTATAGTTTACGGTCCTCATTAAAAAGCATTATTTTTATATTTTTCAGTGGATAGAAGCTCACGCAACAGTTTACGTAATTTTGCGGACTATGATTCCACGCATGTCTGCTTACCTCATCCTGGACAAATTCTTGAACTTTTCTTTTTGCTAGTTCCTCTCTCAACAATTTCTCCTGCTCTGTTGGTACAATCGGATCGGAACAGAAGAGACTCTGCTCCGTTAAAGATATCAAATAGACGAGTCTCTCTTCTTCTACTAGCTTTCCAAAAAGCTTTCCAATCATCGTCTTGATGACAATGTCAAAAGTGGATTGACATAGCAAACGGATGGAGGAAAGGAAGGTAAAAAACCAGGTTGTGGTGGAAGGTAGAAAGTCCCCTATTAGGAGGAGGAAAGCATCAGTAGGACTTCGGGACCAGGTAGAGTAAACCGAGTCATCAAGGATTTTGACATCTTTGTTGAAATTATTGCCAAAGATCCGACTGTATAGGGAAGGGGGAGCGTCAGTAGTCATTGAGGAGAGACTGCTAAAAAATGTTTTTGAAAGAAAATAAGATATGTTAAAAAACTTGGGCGATCTCTAATTGATATACTATGACAATAGTTCAGACTATGATGAAACATTCGGATATTAAAGGAAAATCACTATTTTCGTCTAATTAGATCAAAATCCCTAATCACTACCTACCTGGTTTCCGACTTCAGATCCACCTTTTCCTTCTCTGCTTCTGGTGGAGCCAATGTTTTGGCCAAAAGATTCAACAAAAATGGTCGAAGGTGTTGTCCCTTCTCCCTTATCAACTTTCCTGGCATCTTCTTCACCACTTTCCATGGATTCAAATCGCTCAGCATAACATTTTCTCTGAATTCATCGGAACTGGAGAGGAAAGTTAGGAGGAGGTCCGAATTGCTTAGAAGCTTCTAAAAACATCATCAGATTGAGTAGCAGAACCAGAACGTTTTCGCAAATCACTTTGTTTGGGTTTTTCCTTTTTTTATACACAAATTTTCTCATTTTTTAGCATATATAAAACATATAAATTAAAAAACAGGTAATCCGATTTTTTTTTCTAATTAAATTGCTTGTTCAATTGTACTCTTTTTGAAAATATCCTTTATCTAGCGAACTTCGTTTTGCCTTTTTTTCACCTTAAAAAAAGAAAGCAACAAGAGGAAACTAAGATTTAAACTTTCAATTACCTAGTCCATTTTCAACGGGTGTTTAAGGCTTATTTTCTTATTTTGTTAGACTAATGTTTAAATGCTGAGAAAAAAATACCAAGTCAAAAAAAATATCTTTCCTGTCAATGGGTGTCAAAAAAACAAAAAGCTAGACTATGAAATAAGTCTACATATCAGTTGAAAATTGACTACCTACCTGTTGGCATAGAGAGGTGAGAAATGCAGCCACAGCCAGCCTCTGTTGCGCGATGAAATTACTATCCTTCGATTCTTTTTCCCTATTTTTCCGTGGAGGAAGATTGGAAGAAAGTCGAAGAGAATCTCCATGGAATTCGAGCAATTTTGCCTCGAGGATATAAAATTCCTGTAGTCGACGGAATATACTCCACTGTTTTGTTTCATGCTCTTTTGCGTCGTTCCTCTTGACTTCGATCAGATAGCCATACATTGTTCTTCCTTGAATTTCCTTAATAAAAGAAGGAAAAAAATACCTGTAACAGCATCCCTAGATGGAATAACTTTGGTTATAGAAATCTTCCACTCTTTCATATTTCTCGTCTGATTATCGATAACCAATATGGGCTCATTGGACTCTGTGATATCACCCTCCAAAGGGGGAGAAGGATCTGAAGAATCCTCACTGATATCGATGGAGGGAACGTCGAGTTTCGTGAAGCCAGTGTCGCTCTGAAGTAATAATTCGTATGTTCCACATTAAACAGAGGTTTGTAGTTTATTTTCTCAGAAAACTTAGTTCGGCATTTTTCTTTTATTTTTCTCCTCATTTTGTAACTTACTTATTTTGTAAATAAAAATCGGGTAACAAGAAAAACGCCACAACCTTTTCCTTTGACTAAAACGCAATCTCTTTAATCTTACCTCCGACGATCCGCTATTATTGTCAACATCTTCACTCTTTCCCTTTAGACTCATTGGAAATTCATCTTCTGCTCCTTCTTCGCCTTCCGGTCCTCCTTCAGAGCTCAATGTGAACAGTCGACGGAGATGAGTCCTACAATCCCCCATTTAAGACTTCACTAATGTTTTTACCGGAACATATTAAAGGATATTGTCCTATCCACCGAGCTACTCCTTCTTTGATTTGCTGGTTTTTCAATCAATTCCGTCACAGAAACTGGTGGACTACCACAAAGATAACCCAAGAAGGCGTCTGATTGGCAGAAGGGAATTACATGGCTAGTTTGCATTCGCTGATAGACGATTTGATAGGACTGAAAGATCCCATTTTTCACTTTTAAGGGTTTTCTACCTTCTCGATAATTGTATCCAACTCGTCGGTATTTTTACTCTCTACAGCTTGCTTAAAATCGGCTATAGTTTCATCATCAAAGAAGATTTTGTCTTGGGCTGTCTCATGAACAAATTGGCTATAGAGCTGCCACACATCAAAGGAAATTTGCTTGGCTGTTTCATCCTAAATTATTTTACAAGTAAAAGCAGAAAGATTTTGGGGGGGGGGGGGGGTCCACGCCATACAACCTCGGCCGACGCGTTTCATAGCTCAGTAGGGTTACTTCCTAAGATATGCTTTTTGCATCATAACTGTTTGAGGTTAGTATAGCACCTAACCCAGTTTGCAAAACTGCGGTGCAATTAATTTTGGAAAGCCGGCTGGAAAGTTGGCAAAACGGAAGGCGAAGATTGTTGCTGCTTGAAAGTGCCTCCTTGGATTGATTTTTCCACTCACTCTTCTTTGAAGACTTTGATGAATTCTATTACTCTCAGCCAAAAAATTTAGCTCATTGACTGGTCCTCTAATGTCCTGTAGATATAGTCGAAACATTGAGAATTGTCTAGCATCTCGAAGAATCTATAAAGTCAAAGATTACTTTTTCCTCACGGCTTTCTCCGAAATGAAACACTCAACTCCCGTTTGGAGATGTTTTTTCGTCGGCTTTCAGCTTTTGTTTACTCTCGAACAAACAAGGACTGACCTCACTTAGCTTCAACTGCAGCAGACTGTCCGGCACGTTGTCCAAATTCAGATCGGTTAGCCCACGAAGAAATTCTACTTGTCCAATCTAAAAATGCAATTTGTCTTCACTATTTCATTATTTTTTATGATTGTTTATGCTCAGAAAGATCTCGGTGGCGTTTGTAACAAAGGAAAATGCAAGGTATTTCTCAATTCAGCCGAAAAAAAAATTGAATTTTTAGAATGGCTGGTCCTGTTCCGACAACCACTGTCTACCAATGAGGAGTCCAACTATCGCAATTGGTCCTTGCCTCGAAAACAAGGCGGATCGCTGCCCTGTTGGTTTCCATTGTTTGGAGAGAAAGTGCTATCCCAATCCAGATTCAAGAACCGTAAGTTTCTTTATAATTTTTTTTATTCAAAATTGATTTAGGCTATCGGCCCCTGTCTAAATAGTGAATGTCCCGATAATTATTATTGTTTCATCGGTGAATGTGTAAAATTTGACGCTACAACATTATAATAAAGAGAAGGAGAAGAGATAAAAATAAATCAACGAACCGGACTATCTGATATTATTTGTTCCCCTTCACAATCAAAAGCTGTAATAATCAGCTGATTTATCGTATCTGGATCGGCTATCAGATCCGCCAATGGTAAAAGAACAGCGTTGACCAACAATTCTCTAAGAAAATGACGAGCCGGATGAGAAGGCCAATGCTTCTAAAAATTTCATTATTAACCAAACACTTTTTATTTCCCCTTGTTTTTTTCGACTATACAACTCACATATTTCCTTATATCCTCTCTTGCATGCGGATTTTCATCGTCGTGAGCTCGTCCAGACAATCGACTCTCATCTAGAAGTAATGGAACAAGCCATTCGGCGACCTGACGAAGGTATATGATCTCATTGTTACGCGATCCAAGACAATAGTGAAAATCCTTAATCTTCTCACTTATTTGAGTTTCTAGCATCGAATTTGGGACGTTTTCATTTAACGTTGAAGAGATTTGCATAATTACATGTGCATGAAGAGCAGCTGCAGGAAGAGCTTCTTCAGCCACGACGGAATTTATATCCAAGGACAATAAACGATTCATCAATTTTGCGCAAGCATAGCGGATTTGGTATCTAGCAACATAAATATAAAGGAAAAAAGCCTACTTTATCTCATTCACAAACGCACGATCTCGACTGATTCCAACGGCGTACCAATTGTTTACATATTGTTCGACGATTTGTTCGAGAAATCCCTCAAGGGCGCTATTGACCTGTGATGGAAAAGTCAATTCTTCCCAAGGAAGTTTCTTTTGTTTTTTTCTATCCAAATTCGGTTTCTCAAGATTATATGGACGAATGTTCTCCTTCCCAATCCACCATTCCATTAATTGTGTTAAAAAATAGCCATTGGAGTCGAGAATCATCCAATTCGCTAATTGTGCTCCCAAAAATAAAGAAGCAATACATATTCCGATAGAAAGGGCACTAAAACGACAATTTACATATTCTATAGACAAAAAAAGCAAAGACTTACCCGAAGCCCAGAAGGTAAAGAAAAAAGGTGAAGGCAAGCGGAGCACCAAAAAGAACCAACTGACGACGTCTTTCTGCGTCTGGTCCTTCTTCTACCAGCCAGTCCATTAGGAATACATTTGACTAGAATAACCTATCGATTTCAGATGACGAAAAGCTATGAATCATCAGCACAATCACGTGCTTTAAAGAACTTTTGCTTCATATTGTTTACAGCATCTGAAAACAATTGAAAGGTAAATTTAAGGGTTTTAACCAGATGATAATAATGTAAGTAACAAAAATAAAACTCTTCATTACAAAAAAATAACAATCAAGTATAACAATAAAAAATAACAACTATTTTACCTGCTTCTTCTTTTTGACCCTTTTCTCTCGACGACTAACTTCGGGAAAAGCTATTGGTTTTACCTAAACACAAATATTATTTTTTAACAATAAACCTTATAAAAATAAGATCCTGGAATTCTTCTTCCTCTCAATGTCACTGCATATGGTAAAATGGGATCCCTCATAGCGAGTCCTTTGCCACCGACAGACCATGCTCTCAGCTTTATCCGTTTATCTGGTGCTGTTATGGAAACCCAACCAATTGACGAAAGTACAATATCTGCCGTGGAAATTTCATGCTTCTAAATAAAGAGCATTTACATTTAAAATTAAATACCTTATATCCACGAATTATAAAATCATCAGAACTTAGGCCTGGCCAGTCTTTTAATCTTTCTTCTCCTCCCGATGGTACTAATAAGGCTTCTGTGCCTAGGTATTTTTTGTAGAATTCATTAACTTCGTCCGTTTTAATTATGTTTAATGGAAGATCGTCATTTACAAATGTGGTTAACTGAAAAACACAATTAAACCAGAAAATAAAAAACTTACATAAACACCACGGTCTTTGCTAACTTCTTTAACGTCAACACGCCCGACTCCGCCGATTAAAAGAGAATAACCAGCATGCACTAAAGCTGTTCTTGGAACTAATAGTCGTCGTGGAAGAACTTTAACCAGCTCGTCGAGTGTGAATAATGAGACAACTTGGTTGTCAGAAACCGTTCCCGGGGTATCATAACACCACGTTCCTTGTGAAAATAGTGGATCATTTAAATTAACTCTAAAAAAATGATAAATGATAAAGAAAATAGACAGCATTACTTTATTTTTGCCGGCTCAAATTGTCCACTTTCTATTTCTTTGTTAGAAACAGGTTGCAAATTATCGTCTTCGTCTTTATAAGAATTTTGAATTGTTCCGGTTAATACAGCATATTTTGAATCACCCGTCTCTTGTAGAAGAAGTTTACTAAATTAATTGTAAACAAAACAAAAAAAGGCCATACCTCCTATTCTCTTCTTTTCGAATCCAGGCTTTTTGATTTAATAAACGTCTTCTTCTAATTTCCAATCTATAGGGAGTTTGTTTCATTACGGGAAATTTCAAAAGCGATATTGTCGTACCAGGCCAGACTGACGTCGTCGCTCTTTCCACGAGATCTACAGCTCGAACTTTGCATAAATCTGATCCAAGAAAAGCGTTAAAAAGTGTTCTAAAAATAATAAACAATTAAACAAGGTCATACGATTTTCCTGCATTTGTACAACCAACAATATACATATCATTTCTGAAGCCAAGTCTAGCATTCGTCCATTTGAGATGAATTTCCTAAATATAAAAATAAACAAAGCCAAGTCTAATTCTAACCGTAATCAAATCCTCAATACCATAGCCAGTTTTTGCGCTGACTAGAGCTGTATGAAGAATATTAAATTTTTCCCGAAAACCAGAATTCTCAATTGCAGCTTGAACAATATCGCGGAAATGTTTTAAATAACCAACACGAGCATCTGGTGGCAAAAGATCGACCTTATTTCCTACAAAAATCATCATATAACTAATAAATAATACCAATAACTATCATTGGCTTTCGACTTCCAATTATTTCAGGTAAATGTCGATGAATACTGCCCGTGAGATCTACTATATCGACAACTAGTAATATTAATGCTTCTTCTTTCAATTTTAAATGAGACATCATAGCTGCGTAATCCACTGGGCATACATTTACATTGAGCTAAAAACAAAAGTAATAGATTGAATGAACAAACCAAAAAATTATGATGCTTCAGTAAATGACATCGTTTACATAAAAGACTGTCAGTTACTACCTTTTTCTTTTCAATTTTCTCAAAAACTTCAACTGGTAGGAATCCAGGAAGTGAACTATCCTAGAATTAATTAGAAGAAGAAAGGGACAACTAACTTTACAATGAACTTTCGCACCACAACCAGAACAAGAATGTTTGGAAGCTGATCGTTCTGGATCTGCCGTTCCAAATTGTTCGGACCATTCGATTAAATTTTCACCTTCGGCTTCTTGTTCTACCTTTGAGAGTATATAATTTAAGCAAACACCCGATACCTCATGTATTTTTTGTCCGGGAAGCTGAAAATCAATATGTTCTACGGCATCCTCTGGTCCAAAATACATTCTCGTCGGCCTGGAAACAATAACAAAGAAGACATAACATACGCTAATATTTCATCATCTATTAAATTTTCTGTAGTTCCTGCAATATATTCGTCGACGTATTGCCCGGCATCGACATAAAAACCACGATCACATAATACGTTTTTTTCGCGAGGTGCTGAAAATTTTTAAAAAAAATTAGTAGCATTTAAGTACCTTTATTTTCATCAACTTCTAAAGCTTTCACCTCAACATTTGATGAAACAAGAGGATAAAAAAATTCTGGCTCCTTTTTATATTGTTCCCCATCTTCATGTAGTTTCCTGCTTTCTTCTCTCTTCTTGAGAACAGTTTTATAATTGGTATCCTTTCTACAAATAGAATATAATCTCTGAATGAAAGAAACATACTGTATTAACTTCTCACTTAAAAGTGAATCCACTGCATAATCATCTGTATTATCTGTAGAAGGTAATGTTCTTTGAAAATCCGCTAAGCGTTTGTGAATTTCATTAACCTAAAAATAATTGTGAACTGTAAAAGCTTACTTGGGATGATCTACTTGGTCCTATTTTCTGTAATTCCCGTCTAACAGCGGCTTTTGATGCTAACCGTATCCAACTTCGCACCAACATTATTTTCCAGATACTGAAAGGTTCAAAATTATCAAAAGAATTGTAAAGCAACATACGCTTTCTACGTAATTCTTCTCGCGCCTCTTCTGCAGATAGTCCTTGAAATCCTGCTCGTTCTCCAAAATCGTTTTCTACCAACTGAAAATAAAAAATTACCTAAATAAAAAAAGTAAACTCACCTGAATATCTTCAAAGACAGCGTATCCACGAAATCGAATAATATTCAAGAAGAAGATAATAAGAACAAAAGATGTTACACTAATTGGAATGAGTAGAGGAACAGCGATAGCCCAATATTTTGCCGGAACGTAAGTGATACCAAGTCGATTGAGTATGGGCGTCGGAACAATTGCCCAAATAAGATAAAAGATTAATAAAAACCAGCAGGCAATATACAGAGCGAAACCGTAAATTCCTAAACAAAAAAGTTGCAAATATATAAAATATGATCTAACCTCTGGCTGGGTGTGGCGCAGGCGTATGAATATCCTCAGTTGGTAATGGACTGGCTGGACTGCTCATCCAGCTTATTACTGTTGTCAACAATCTAAAACGATAAGTGAAATACAAAACAGTAAAATATAAAAAATGTCAAGAACATGAAGATTCATTAAGAAATAGAGTAAGTTACAGATTTAATTAGCTGTAAATCTATAACAATAATATAAGTGGATAAAGTAATTGGAAAAAATAAGATTTTTACTGTCATTCTATGCAAAACACCCGAAAACATTAAAAACATTTTTTCCTGACTGTTGTTTTTCTTTTTAACTCTTATAGCATCTTTTGTTGTTCAAATTACAAATTATAGATAGAAATTTCTTAAATTTAACTCCAGTCCTCCCCGCCACTGTCCGTGTGAGTATCAGCAGTTTTTTCATTTGGTTCATGGGGAATCATATCGCTGATTCTGCTCATTACTCCGCTGATTTTACCTGGTTTCGTAGTTTTTTCTGTGCCTGTCATTGCTGAAAATGTAGGAAAATAATATTCAAAAAAATATGTAGAATAAAAACAAGCTGCTAACCTTTTCTCCTGGCTTCTAGTGCTTTAGCCAAAGAACTCATTAAATCTCCACCACCAGATGGCAATGCAGTTGTCTCTTTCAATGATTGTTTTTCCTTAAAACCCTTAGTGAATAATGTAAACTACCTCTGTTTGTCGACCTTTCGGCTGTGTAGTCTTTACGCTTTTCAATTTTATCTTACCAACTCCACCAGCAGCTCGGATTGCTGCCATTAGATCCGATCTAAAAGATTTGTTTTTGTGTTTTTCTTACCGTCCTTCTCCTTCTGTTGGACTAATCATGGGAGTTTTCAGTATCGGTGGAGGTGGTGGTGGAGGAGCCATAGGTGGAGGAGCAACTGGAGGTGGAGGAATTGAAATAGGGGTAATGATTGGTGGAGGTGGCGGCGGTGGGGGTGGAGGAGCGATCAGTGAAATCGGGGTGGCTACATTATTTGTGGGTGGAACTGTCGATATTACAGGCGTAGAAGCTAAACTTTTATAAATGTTGGATTATTTTGTACCTTTAGACGTTGATGCGAGAGGCATGTCGCTTGCAACGTGCTTTTGATCGAAATCTGGAAGGAAGTTACCAAGTATTGGTGGAAGATCTGTCAAAACGACGTCAAGTGCAACTCCTAAAGCAGATGAAACAAATGAGAAACGGACCTGGTAAATCAGGTAAGAAGTCGGGTAAATCTAGATCCGGAACTTCGGAGGATAATGGACAAAAAATGAATGGATCATCTTCATCAACTCTGCTCCTTCCACCTATGGCAGTCCTATCCAAATGATCTTTTGCTTGCTTTGGATCCATTCTATAAGATTTGCCTATCTAGCAGAGTAATATACCTAGATGTCATGCTTTTCGACTTGGAAGAATGAGTCAGAAAGGCTCCACCGACTCCGTCATATGCCGGAATATCGGTATCTTCGTAAAACAAATCGGCTACCGAGACCAATTCCGATGGGATTTGTCGTTTTTTCTTTTCTTCTTGATATGCTGGAAACAACTGACTAGTTGCATAGAATTGTTTTCTTTGTTCCAGTTCGTTTTTTAGATCAACCAAACCGCATGCAGGATTTTTCGGGACAAATGGACGATCATTTTCTATAACTAAAGTAAAAAATTTTTTTAATCAAGAACCATTATATGAGCAGGCTATGACTCCTGGAATAAAAGGAAGAATTCGTCGAGCTGGCACATACTCGATTTCTGGAAATTTTGAAGGAGCTTTTAACACGACAGCCGTCTCTGTCTACAAGGTTGTATAAGCTAAAAATTCTAGTAACCTTTTCTAACGTTGCTATTTTGCTTTTAACAACGTTATATCTTTCAAAATTTCTATCCAACGCAATGGTTATGGATTGTAACCGCTGCTCCAGACGTCGAAAAACATCATTAGCTATCTATAAGCCATATTCAACAGATGAATTTCTTACTCACATTATTAAAATCATTAGTAGATTGCAAAATTCGACAAACTGTCTCCTCCTGACTTAAATCTGGATCGACTAGTGGAATTAGTGTCATACAGTCTGAAGCACTGATTGGTGATAAAAAATTAGGCAAGATTTCGATTTCATCTTTACACAAACATTAAGTTACAAATGGATAGAACCCAAGGTTTCAACGGTAAAAGGAAAACTAGCAAAATGTTTATAAATAAAAAAATTTCATAAGGATAAACGAATACATACGTTATAATGGAATAAATAAAATTCATAGGAAGCGATGTTGAATTTGTTGCATGTGTTCGTAAGCTTTCTTACTGATATTTAAAGATGGATTGATAGGACGAAGAGTTGGCTCTTTCATAAGTGAAAGTGCACAAATAGAGAAATATGTGTGCAACAAATCTTAAAAATAAGATGTTAATAAATAAGAAACTAACCAGAGTGCGGCTGAGAGAGCAACTTGCAAAAACCTCCATATTGACATTGCTGTGCTTCGTATAAAAATTGTCGCAATCTGTCCACATCAATAAAAGTATGAGCATTAAGTATCTGAATTAAAACAGTAGATGATGTTGAAAAATAGCTAACTTTTAATGTAGCACCGATCCAGAAAGCATAACAACTATCATCCGGTTTATGAGCTCTTCCATGGAAACCCCGATCTTGTTTGAATAATGCCCATTTGATAAGTTTTTGTATTTCCTTCTCAGACAACACAGAATTGTCCCATAAATGGTTGGCCAGAGAGAGGGCAGCAATCGCACAATATGTTGATCCACCTAAAATATATATGAAACAAACATACAAAAAACTAACCATGACTTTCACTTGTTTCTCCTTGTCCAAAACCACCATCAAATCGAAGAGATCTCCGCAAAAAGTTACTCAGTTTGTCCCAGTCGATAATTTCTGTATCTCCCAAAATATGGCAGATTGCAATGGCACAAAATACAAATCGCATATCCGATTCAGAATTTACACCTTGTGACCAGAAACTGAAAAGATTTATAACATTATTATACACTACTTACCATCCATCTTTGTTTTGTGAATCCTTAACTGTATTTAGAATAGCTTTCCTATCAACACGGGAGAGATCATCACCAAGTGTGAGCAAGGCACATAAAGCACTTAACATTTTTTTCCATAAAAAATGACTAACCTATAGGTTTGAGCAAGATGAGCACCATCACCTCGACCAGGAGGAGGCCCACCATCAGGATTAGAAAGAGCATGAGTTCCACGAAATCCTTTCAATGGACATTCTGAAAATAAGATAATTAAACAATGAAAAAAAGAAACGCTAATCCAAACATCAACGAAATACAACGAAAACAAAATTTATTGAACAAAGTAAGGAATACAAATACCGGTAAGCTAACTAGAACCAAAATATGAGTTAACAATATTTGAATAAAATGCATTCGAGTGATGCGGTTCTAATAGTTCCAATGGTGTACAAGGTTTGACTTCTCTCATAAGTGGATCTTCAGGAGTTGAATATTTTTTTGGTGCATCTATTTCCTTTACTTCTACCTAAACAAGAAGCCTAAGCCACAAAAGAACACTTACACCCAAACAGGCCGCTGTTTTTCGTTGAACGAGATCTTTTCCAAAAAGTTCCACTAATTCATCATTCGTTTCTGTTGCTCTCTTCTGGGACCACAGATCAAAGTTTTCTAAGCATTCAGCTTCTACTATATTGTCTTCTTTTTCTTCGAGACCATAATGAAAAGTTTTGTACATCACTGAACCATCATCCAAATATCGGAATAGTATTTCAAGTGGACGATTGAATCGACAGTTCTGGCTCAAAACTGCCATACCTCTTGTTGGTGGATATTTAAAGTTTTGTCTTTTTTTTTGGGATTTTCTGATAACATAGTCAACATCATTCGGATCTCCAATTCCATGAAGAGGTCTAACGGAAGACCAATCCTCCGACTTGTGATTATATAGCTCCAACTTCCAAATACCAGTGCAAAATTTATCCAGAAGATAGGAACACTGCAGCCAGCCGTCTCCATTGATATCTTTTAATGGATCACCAATATCAATCAAGTGTGCACCATGTGGAATACAATGCTCATTTTGTAGTATTGGATATCCGGGCATGCGTTCATCTATCAAAAAAACGCCATACGTAGATACTGCCATAATAATATGGGAATGATTCGGCAATGATTTTATATGAGTCCATGAAGGAGTCTCGAATTTTAATTCCTAAGGACAAAAACAAATACAAGTATTACAACCAAACCTCTAAATTTGTGGTGGAGAAAAATATCAAGTCGGATGTTGCTGATGCTTCAGCTCGAGTATCTAGCGTACGAATATTTATACTATCAGCAACAAAAATGACCTTCGGATGATCAGAATATGTTATCGCCTAAATAACAAATAGAAGAGTAAAAAAAACTAACGCGAAGCGGCTTCTCTCCTATTGGTTTTACCCGAGCTAATTGTCCAATTTTACCAGTCCACAGCATATTTTTTTCGCTATACAGCGTTATTTCATCTGCTATTAGATGACTTTGCTCCCAGATATTAACTCTACTCTAAACAAAAAAATAAAAGATAAGCCAACTTACAAGAAAAATTTCTGTTAGCTGATCATCTTTTGCAACCCCATAAAACTTTTGTCGACTCCTTACAAAAAATTTCCATTTTCCACTACTAGTAGGTCGTCTTATTTCACTTATTTGTTCGGGGAATGTTAAAGTAGATCGTGAACTTTCGTTGCAAGAAAAAGAAGTATGAAGATAATCATCTCCGGTACTCTAAATTAGACCTCTGTCTTCAAATCTTCGAAAAACGAACATGAAGCTCGTATGAATCCACGTATCTTCGTTCAGAATGTTCTTTTACAATAGATAATTGGTATGGCTCATCTGATGCGGTATTTACACAGATAAGATTCTTATTTGTAACATCTTCTGATTCAACTTCAAATTGATAGTGTCCTGGTAGTCTATATAGGTAACTCGTCTTGAAAGAGAAAATTGAAGTAATATATACTTCCAACCTCTTCAGAAGATCCCGAAAGTAAGCCTCGATCGATTCCGGCAAAAGGTGCTAGTCTTCTTTTCCAACATGCTTCCAAATTGTACTGCGTAAATAGTCGATTGTTTTTATCAAACATAAGGCCACCAAAACCTCTCCAGCCGTATGAGGGGGAAACAATATTAGAAATTTCAGGTTCACAATACATTGTCTATAGAAAATAAAAAAAAATGAAAAACAGTCCATAAAAATTACAAAGAAACAAGTGAAATATAAGAAAGCAACCAACCTGATTTAGATGTAACTTGAAGACTGTAAATCCAATCAATAAATTCTTTTTTTTGCTCGGCAGGAAAAAGGGTGTCGAGCTCGCTCAATATATCGGCACCTGACACAATAAAATACAATATAGTATTTCTAAACATTTAAACAATAAACTCAATAGCTCACCTGTTGTTCTCGAGCGCTGTATAAAATTCAGGCAAACACCTCTGATTCAGATAAATATATTTTAAATGTTTCTGAAGGTCAAAAAATTGACTCATAAAGTCTAAAATTACTGAATTACACAGTAATATGAAATTAGCAAAATTAATACTGCGACAACAGCAAAGTAGAGTAGAAAAAAAACAAGATATAAAAACGATTCATCAATAACAAAAACAATCGGCCTAATAATAAGCTACAAATATTAACAAAAACTATATATTTAACAAAAGTGCTACCAATTTGTGTACAGTTTCCATATTCAACCCTTCCACATTTGTCATCGTTTCATAGTAAGGAAGAGTTTTGTAAAGAGGAAGCGCTGAAAACCATGTGAGAAACATCAATGACTCACCTTTTTCTACCCAAACAACATTCTTCACTGGGTTATTAACTGAAAGATTCAATGTGTTCAGCTGAAAAGCAATGAGATCCAATTTACCATTTACCAATTGTACACCCTTTGTGACCTAAAGCAAATTGAAAAAATTTAATAGAGCGTACCACAGGGTTTTTGGATAAATCACGATTATTATGTATTGCTTCCGTAACAGCTGCTCCGAATGTATGTAATATAGCATTTGCAGCATTTTGTTCTCTAAAACAGTTAATAACAACCGAAGATACTCACGTAGTCCAAGGATATTTTTGATCTTGCTCCCGTGTCCACATAATGGTATGAAGATGAAGATCTGATTGTGCACGACTAATAACTGCATCTCTATTGTAAATATGATCAGAACCCAAATCGATAACTGGGCTAATTGGATGAATGTCAAAAAGTTTTTCAGCACTGAATAAAAAGATAAAAATGAAATTTTAAAAATCTACCTGAATGCTTCTACCTCAGCAGAATTTGCCCATGGAGCAATAGGCTGTTCTCCTAGTATTGCTAAATGAGGCTGGAAACGTAATACGAGAGGAGCATTATTGAAAACTTCTGAAGGCTCGACAAACCCACTGATCGGTTCATTCCTGTCAAATCTAAACGAAAAATGAATACAAATGCAAAGACTTACTTCAAAGGATTACGAACTTTTCCTGAGTGCAAGCCAGTGATTTGAATAAGTCGGAATAAATTATGTAGTATAATATTACTAAAAGCAGTATTTTATAATATTGAAAACGACTTGCTTTTTCTTTATTACAGGTGTTCCATGTACTCTTGGATGCTTTACCCAAAAAAGAATAGGATCAAAGCGTCTCGGAAGTTTTTCCAACGTTGGATCATACTTCTCTCCATGTAATATAGCATCGCAAACCTAAATAAAGATAAATAAAGCAAAAAAAACCATTGTCATACTTGCTGCTCTGTAACATCTATATGACTATTTGAATGTATAATTGACTCGAGAAGGCCTTCTCGTAAAATTGCTTTACTAATGACACAAGCTTGTGCCATTCCATCACTCATAGGTTCAGATCCATCAAATAAATAACATCGTTGCTCGTTATATAACGGGTGCTCCTAAAGACATAAAAATTTATCATGCAAAATATACCTCGAGGGGCGGAGCCCGAAACGCTGGGTGTGTCATTTTAGACTGTTCACTTCGAACAGCATCTCCAGTAAAGAATCCAGATGTATTCGGATCATGAACGGTAACACCTAAACTCTAAAATTATTCTACAAAAAATACTTCGAACTCTTACTTTTATTGCTTCTGGAATTTGAAATGAAGGCATCTTTCGGTTATTTTTCGCATTCAAAATCTGTTTAAAGATCCTCGTATCCATTTTTCCCCATTGTTTTACAGGGCTGTACTTTCGAAAGACCATCTAAACTAGGTTAACTTTAAACAAGGTTTAAACAGTCTAGAAGAAAAAACTAGATTGCAAATTGCATAAAGTGAAAGAATAATTTGCCATTTACTGCACAACTATTGTGTGCAGCGGCGGCAAATTACTGTAATTCAGTTGGGCTCTTGAGAGTTGAGTTGAGTAAACTCGTTACTTATAAAGCCATAAATTTATCTAGGTTCATTAAACATTTGGGCTAAAAAAAACTGCATTTTATTCATAAATTTAGCTTGTTCTTCGAAATAATTTCCTTTGTATAGGAAACTTCAACAATTTTTTTCCACAACAAAAACGACATAAGGACAGAAATCTTATAAACGAAAAAAGAAAAGCTCAAAAGAAATTGAAAATTTCACAATACTGCTACTGGAAAAGTTTCCCAACAGAGTATCGTGTTATTGTCACTTTGTACGTTTTCTTTGATTTTTTGGATTTTTATTCTATCAGATTTTCTTTTTCCATAATACTCTTCAGTATTGGAAAACTACAAGAAGAATCGTACAGTTGATGGAACGATTTTTGAGGAGAAATCTTTTTTTATTGGCAATCGAAAATTATCTGCCACTTTCAGTAAGCTTGTCGCTCCATCTGCAAATGGTTTGATCAAGTGAAGGGGATATACAAGTATTGCGCTTATTTTCGTTTACTTTTTTTTCTTCACCTATTTTCAGAGTTTCTTTGTGTTGTCGAATATATTTCGGGGCTATCTTACTAAAAAGAAAAAGATAGAAAAAATTTGAAAGGAAAAAAATAAATACGTGATATAAAATACAGTATATAATATGTGACATACAAGTACGTGCAGTACGTGATATACAAATTACGGTGAAGGGTTATCAAATTACTTTCAACCCTGCAGCCTTCGGCTATCTACGCTGCCGTTGTGGGAGACTGGAGTTTCAACAAATTTTAATCTATAATCAGCTTACATAAAGATTTTAGAGTACTCTTAATATTCTTTGTATTCCACTTTGTACATGTTTATTGTTTATGTTTGTTGTCAAATTAATGAATATTTTCTTTTTTTCGCAATTCAATTTGATCATGTGGCTTGAATATAGTCTTATTGCTCCGATTTGAGCAAACTAGATCTTGATAAAATCGTCGATAAGGAGTAACATAATACAATTGGCTAGCAGCATTACCAAATGGTATGATTCCGGTTAAAATGTAACTAATATGACCGGAAGGATAGCCGACTCGAAAGGCATCAAGAACGAATGAGATTACAGCTATCATGTAAATTGGAAAAAACAGTAATTGAACAGATAAAGCCTGAAACATTCTTTGTCGTCTTATTTCTTACTCTGTAAAATGCCTTTTTCAGTTTTCTACCACTTTCAGATATTACTGGAAAAGTATCAAGAAGACGTGTGATATTCCCACGAATAATTAATCCAGTCACAAAAATTGGAAATATTGGAAGAATGATGAAGGCATTGACAATTGTAAGACGGCCTTCTCTCCTTGTTTTTGCGCCAAACAATATTTCACCTAAAAAAGCATGTGGTTGTAATTTACAGATAAATTTACCTTGAAATAATTGAATGATCGTAGAATTGTTCAAGTCATCGAGGATTGAATAATTCATATTAGAAATAGCTACAGAAAACTGAAAAATTTCATAATAATTTTGTTTTTATTTTTCATAACTTTTTGTAATATATGCTTTATTCATTGGAGCAAGTTTTAGCATTTTTTCGTCAACTTACAGAGCAACAAAGCTGTATCGTCGTCGGAAGAAAGACGATTATCAAAAAAATAATCAGATGAAAGTTCGACAAATTCCCATAGCGTAAAATATACCATCTGAACAATATTGAAGCCAACAGCAGCCATGTAACATGCGAAATGAGACATAATAGAATGGCATATCTGTATTTAGTTCTTCTAAAGCATTAAATTTACCCGGTGAAACAGAATTCTTCTCCAAAATTCACGCAAGCTCCACGTGCAATAATTAGCAATTTGTCCTCATGAAGAAGATATTGTGGCAGGACAAAAAGTGTCAGGCTACATGTAGCAATGTCGGAAAAGACGAAATTCATCAGCAACGATGAATAAGTTTTCATTTGACGAGATGACTTCTTCCATATTGCAACCAGAAGAAGGATGTTTGTGCAAAGACCAAAAAAACCAAGAGAGCAATGGGTGTAAGAGAGGATCCGGTCAACAGCCCGCATTTAAGTACGAGATCATGCACAAATAGCAGTCGCCATCTGTTCGTAATACAGCCATCGAGATAGATGACTAATGAGATATTAATAGCGTACGATAATCAAATTTCTTAACAATTTCAGATTTACAATTTTCAGGTTTATTATAGCTATATAGTACAGATAATATCAGTAGATTTACTAAGAAGGAACAAAGCGGAGGTAGTTCATTCCACTGGGTAGTTGCTTTTGAGAAACATTGGCTCCGAACATCTTTGAGCACTGAATTTGGCTTTATGATAGATATTAGCAAAACTGTAAAATATATAAAAATTGTAAGAAATATTGAAAAACAATTTTAAGTCTTTTCGAAGCTAAAATTAAGTATTATTTCAAAAAATACCTTCGAAATTTTAATTTTAGAAATATTCTCACCATTTCGTCAGACAGTTTTGGTTGGACCATGCACTGCGAACCTGGAGTCCATCCTTCTGGTGTCATTACCGGTTCTCTCTCACTGAGCATAAGGGCATCCAACACGCGAAGAATTTCGCTATAAATTTGTCTTTTTTTTTTAAAATTTTTTAAATCACTTGAAATTTCGTCCTGTAGTAGCTGGATAGAGAATCATTGAACGAATTGTCTTGTCAGAAGCGATAAAGAAAACAGCTCTTGCAGGTAATGGCAGTTTATCGGTACCCATTTCCATAGGGTCTAGCATGTCCAAAATAGTAGCAAGTTCACGGTTCGGATCAGCAATGATGGGAAATGGAAATTCTGTCACTATAAAGATTTTTTTTTAATTTTTAGGATCTTACCTTGCTTGCCAGCACAGGCACAGATATCATAGAGCCATTTCTTATGCTGCTCGAGTGTATCGCAGCTCAGTCCAATGATTTTGACATTTCTTTTTTGAAAT
This sequence comes from Oscheius sp. DF5120, assembly GCA_932521415.1. NCBI lineage: Eukaryota > Metazoa > Nematoda > Chromadorea > Rhabditida > Rhabditidae > Oscheius > Oscheius sp. DF5120. The sequence continues at coordinate 7,597,988 of OW051462.1, forward strand.
TCATCGACGAGATTCAAAGTTTTTGCCAGTTCTGTGGTACAAACCGGCGTAAAGTCGGAAGGATGAGAAAAAAGAATGCACCAGCTGGAAGAAAAGTTATGTTTGTAGAACTTTATTTAAATATATTACTTGTTTCCCATCCATTTATGAAAACTATCGATAGGGCCGGCTGTGGTCACGGCTTTGAAGTCCGGAATCGTATCATAGAGCTTCATGATAGAAGAAGGGTCGAGAGTGGTGCCCGTTATCCAGCGGGTGTTTTATAGGCCCCACTGAAAACAGATATTTCGGGAGAGTTCTGTGGAGGGGAAAACAATGATCATGACATCAAGAGGTGTAAAGATGGTAAGAGCACCGAGGGGGAGAAAAATATCAACAATAAAGGGGAGCTGTTTCAGCTAAGGAAACAAGAAAGTCAATAATATTAAGAAACGTCACAATTCTCTGCACTCTATTACTTTTGAGATTTAAGATTTTCTCATCCCATGTGCAGAAATTTACAGGGAAACCCCAAAAACAACACAGAGAGCCGTGTTCCTCTTTGAATCATTGATATTATAATTTCACAGTATACACAAACATGTATGTACACGTTTACATCTGGCTAAAAAATAAAACAATCAGTTTAGAATGTCTGGATAAATACAGATTCCATAAGGACGAATAGCATCATTTTCACTGATAATCCAATAGTCATCCCAGCCTTTGACGGCATGTTCTTCCTTTTTGACTACTTTCATTCTTTTCGGATCAACGCGACACTGAAATCTATGAACACCTATGCAATAATACCTGAACTACAAGTCTGTAATTTAATCCTTTATTCCACTCCTCAATTCCACTGAATGGCGTATTTGATAAATCCCGTTAGTCTTTCATTCAACAAAATCAATTGATAAGAGGGATTGCAAAAACTTTTACTGGACTTCCAGATTAAAAAAAATAGAAAATGTTCAAACAAAGTTTATTTACATAGTGGATGTATTACTCTTGTAATTGTTCCATGGACTCGTTCACAATCGCCTGACAATCTTCTCTCAGTTTAGCCACCTCGCAACCACAGATTCTTTGTGTGGTTAAATTATCCAACAGAGACATTAGCTGCAAGCAATTTTAATCTAAAAAATGTTATCAAAAATACCTGTTTTGTATTCATCGACGCCCTTCTATTGTTGACAATTTCCTCCGAGATCAGAGCATACTAGAAATTAGGTCGATACGGATCATCTTACCCTATCATTATACGATATAACAAGAGCTTCAACAGCATAACTCATGTATGGATTACCCGTGATCTTAGATCTGATTTCTTCCTCTCTCTTCAATTCTTCTATGACCTGTCGATATGGATCTGCTGTTGCAGCTTTGATGGAATTCTTTTGATGAGAAACAGCTGCTTCCACACAAAAGTCCCGAATGATGTCATGTTCCAGGTTTAGGGCCTTCAGTTTATCCTCCATGTCTTCGATAGCTTCTTTCAAAGCAAGGACCTTGTCCTCGATATAAATAATTTCGGAAACTATGGATTTTTGAAAAAAGGTGTGCTGATGTTCTTCGATACTGCATCCACATTCACAACAAATGCCGGTATAAATAGCATTCAACTTGCTATAGTCTTTCCAAAATATTTTACAGCGTTGTAAATTGGAATTTTCCTCAATCTAAAACAAAATTTAAGTCATATAGATGTACAAGTCCCCCGTTTGCAAAACTGACAAAAATAAGAAACAGAAATAAATCAGCTATAGAAAGCTTGTGCTAAATTTAACCGCGTCCCAATTTTCTTTTTTTTCGTATTTCACGAGCTCCTTTGAGTTTAAATTGCATGTTTTCTTTGGTTACTTTTATTCCGTGATAGATATGAGCTTTATGTGTAAAAAAATTACATACAGAAGGCTCAGAAAAAAAATGTGTGTCTGCATATCTCTAATATCTATCTGACTTTAAAAATTAAATTGAAACGTACCTTACAATTCAACTGACAGTCATCATGACACGTTCTGTATACCTCAGTCGTATCATGTTCATCTAACAGCTTGATCGTAGTACATCTTTTCGATTTACATATAGTTATTGGATGTGTTAGACGGGTAAATTGAGGTCGTTTCTAGACAATCTTTTAATATGTGATTATAGCTCACAATTTCCCTTCTCACTCGACTGGGAATAGCGCCAGGTTTGAGTTTTTTCATTTCTGCAATTTCGTCCTCATAATTTTTGATATTAATCAGGTGATAGCGGACTATCTCGGCTAATGGTTGAGCCATAGTCAAAATGATCTTCATTGTGGTATTCAAGGAGACGGTATCTTGGACATCGTGGATCTGGAGACTTTGGACTCGATGGAGGAATCTGAAGAAACAGGTGGAACACAGGAAGGAGCGATGCGGTCGTAGTCCCCCTAACTGGCTTACTTGTTCTCTCCACAAGTCTCTTCCACATTGTGTTCCCATCCGTCGCCAAACAGATCATCCATCTCTTTAGTCCTTGGATAGACGTCTTTCTTAACTGCCAGAACATATCGAAAACAGTCGTTATCAAAACAGAAAATGTTATTTCTAAACAGCTTTCCTTTCCTTCCTTCACCTACTTGTCAGCTTTTATTAAAATTCTGTGTGTCTTCTCCAGGTCATTCAAATAAGCAAGTAGAACTGACAACGTGTCACCCGGCCGGTAGAGAGTAGATCTGGTATTGGTAAAGCAGAAGAGGATATTGTTCGTGGCACTTCGATGCAATCTCGTCAACAACTGATCCAAGCAGTATCGGAAAGATGACGACAATCTCGCCTCGTTTGGCTTCAAGAGGATACAAATCGCGTGGAGAGTACTGCAAAAGTAAATGAGAACAAGAGGGAGACGAGTTACCCCAATCTGTTGACCTCTCTGAGTATCTGGTCCATATTTAACTGATCCTGTTCCTGACCGCGAGTATCGTTGATTCCAGGAGTGTCGATGATGTTGATTGTTTTTTGATTGTCGTTGTCATCCCAGGGAAGGGAGTAGACAGTGGCATTCTGGGAAAAGAGGAAGGTTATACCGTTTCAGGGTGATGACAAGGCAGAGTCCTCGTCAATTTTTTTATTTGATCAGTTTTATCTCTTTCAGAAAGTTTAAGTAGCCTTAAATTCAATTCTACAAGTCACTTCAGCTAATCTGGTTTCTTTTTGTAGTTTCGAGTCTTATCTAGGACTAGACCTCACGCATCTCTGCTTACCAGCCTCCTTCAAGTCCCTAATAAGTGTATTCTTACCCTCGTACAGGTTTCTTCTCCTTCACCATAATGTTCCCCTGATTCTTTTTGTATTTCCCATGTACCATACGATGCCTTGTATTCGACAAATTCGACGTGGTGATTCTGCAAATTCCTCTAATATTTTGGAAAGTTTTACTTCGTCCGTCACAGCAAAGCGAGTATCCATCAAAATCTTAGGACCTCCTTCTATCGCCTCGTCGAGTGTCTGATAGGAAATATTGTTGAACAGTCCATTGATAAAAGTCGACTTCCCTACACCTGTTTCTCCAAGGAGGAGGATGTTTATGTTCATTTTTATGGCAGAATTCAAGTTAACATCAACGGCATTCATTGCTTGTTTTCCAGACTGGCCGACAGATTCCTTAAAAATATTCGTTGACTGTTCATTTTCGAGGATGTTTTTGTCCATTTTTGTTATTCTATCAAGGCAGTCACTTTTACACTGACTCACAGAATTATTTAAAATATCTCTCGAATCATTTGATTGTTCTGTATGTGGTCTATAAACAAGCGTTTTGGTTTTTCCTGATGCAATTTTTGAATGTTCTCCGCCTTCGTCCCTTTGATGTTCAAAACCATTATGTTCCACCACGCTACGTGTCTTTGTAATGCCGATAGCTAATGTTATTCTAAAAATATCGACCGCTTTTTCTTTGTTCTCACCTTTCTTTCACAACATTCAAATTGTAGAAATCTGGATCATTTTTCAACTGAAACAAAAAAAGGAAAATTTGAAAAACTCCTACTCGTTGAGCCTGGGTTCCCAACGTCCCGGCCAAGCTAATGTCGAATTGGCTGCAACATCCTGCTGCATCGGCAATGCTCCCTGTCTGACATAGATGTCTAATCTGCTCTCGATCCGTATCGGACAGTAAAGTTGATTTTTGACAGTCATTTTGAAGGATAGACCCTTTCTAATCGGATTTATTAAGTTAAAAGTTATTTTGTTACCTCTTCCCTCCATTTGAGAAATGCTTCCCAATTTTCTTTATCTAGAGTTCGGTTCATTTTTTCCAATTTTGTCAGAGATGAAGTTTCTTCATTGAGTATGTCGTAAACTGCCATTAGAGCATCACGGTCACATGTTGGTAAAATATTTAGCAAAGGAAACTAAGAAATGAAAGAAAAGAAGAAACACCCACTCCGACTGCTCGTTTGCTTTGTTCCTTTCCTGAACTATATAGCGACTCGTCTGACATCTTAAAAAAGTTTTGGTAAAAAGAAAAGAAGTAAAGAAACAGGATGGCAACCCGTCGGACATTAAATTTCTCACCCATTTCGATTTTTGATTCAGAGCGGACGATAAGAATCGACAACGACTGCGAGTGGAATGAGTTAAATAGCAAAAAACTGATTCGAAGGGAATAGTTATCACAATGATCAAATATATATATATACTGGAGATCTTTTTTAAGTTTAGAACTATTTAAATCGCATGAATAACAGTTCAAACTATTGTAAAAAAAAGAAATAATTTCAGTGAGAATCTTTCTCTGAAATCGAAAGTTTGTTGACTCGTCATGCGACTGATAAGACACGACACGTTGTAAGAGGAGAAATACAGGAGGGAGAATATTTTTTTGCCTTCTTTACTTTATAGCATCTTATGGCGTCCACGCATATAATATTAGGTTGTTCGGAAATTAATGCAGGATTTTAACCTGCATCTTTAGAAAGGCTTGTCTCAGCGCAGAGTAAACTTTATTAATCAAAATAAGAACCATTGGAATCTACACACTTTTGCCAACGAGAAAAAAGGGTTTTTATACCGGTGGCATAGAACTCTGGCGTTCTGGACGCGATAAAGTCATGGAAGGCAGTTTCTACATGGGTTTGATTTCGAAAACATTTCTCTCTAAAGAAGTTGCTGAGATGTTTGAAAAAGTGGTAGTCGGTAGGCGCACTGTCCGGTGAGTATGGTGGATGAGGCAGAGTTTCGTAGCCAAGCTCGTTCAGCTTCTGCAGCGTCGGTTCGATGTGGGCGTGGAGAAAAATGCATTTCTTCAATTTGCTGGACATACTTTGCCCTGTAATTGTTTCACCTGGAATCAGGAAGCAGAACAGCACCATGACCTTCTTTTGATGGAATTTCGGCTTGGGAAAGTGTTGCGGAGCTTCACCATAGTTCAGCCACTGAGCTGATCGTTGTCGATTGTCATATAAGATCCATTTCTCGTCGCAGGTCACAATACGGTCGAGAAACGGATCGTTCTTGTTGCGCAAAAGCAATGCCGACGCCACTTCAAAACGACGATTTTTCTGATTTTCATTCAACTCGTGTGGTACCCATTTATCGAGCTTTTTTGACTTTTCAATTTTCTTTAAGTGCTCCGAAACAGTTGAAATACTTACTCCAAGTTCTTCTGCAAGTTCTCTAACAGTAGTGCGGGTATTTGCTTCCACCAAAGCCTTCAATTCATCGTCGTCAATAGTTGAATGGCGTCCGCGCCCTTCCTCATCTTCAAGATCAAATTCACCGCGGCGAAATTTTTGAAACCAACGGTCGACTGTGCTTTCATTAACACTCCCTAGGCCCCATACTTCGTTAATATGTATAATAGTACATCATTCGAAAAAAATAATGGTACCAAACTCTTAAGAAAAAAAATAAAATTAAAAATCCTGCATTAATTTCCGAACAACCTAATATAATTCTTAATTGATATTAGAAATAATCTTGTATCTCAGATTTCATATTAGTGAGAGAGTCATCCACATTGAATCATTCTCTCACCAATCATCAACTCTTTTTAGCGTAATATAAAGGGAAAATATAATGTTGCTATGAAAAGAACTAGTAGACGATTGAATACAAACTAAATAATGTTATATTTATTGGAAAAAGTATTCATCAACATATCCTGTCCGGTCGAGGCCAATAATATCCTTGAAGATTCTTCTGTACCATTTGCCTTTACTCTGGAAATATCCCTTTTATCTCGATTACACCGCCTACTTGGATTTCACTTTTATTTTATTTTATTTTTTAGTATTAAATTCCAATACTAGTTTGTATATATCAGAGGTGAGGGGGGGGGGGGGGGGGGGTTCTAAAGCTCATCTCACATTCGCCAATCATATCGGTGAGAAGCAGTTGAATGAGATTGTAATTTGGCTCATTCTCCGACCCGAGACTGCTGACAACCATAGCGAACTCTTTAAATCCTTTCGGCATTAGACGTAAATATGATTCATTTGGTTCTTTATTCATTTCTTGTTTCGCTTGTCGAATATCATCTCAATTATTAAAATTCTTCCATGGCAGTTCACCGGTGTAGAGCTCAACTCCGGAATAGATTAGAGACATCAAATCATCGGTTGGACATTGTTCCAACTTCTCGTGTACGCGAATTGAGGTATAGCGAACCGTTTCACGGAAGCCAGGCTTTTGACGAAAAGAACGCAGTGTACTGTCGGGAAGTTTAAATTTTCTGACTAAGCCAAGGTCGACGATCATTAGTAAATGACGCATCTGAAAAAGATCCTTTTAGTTGAGAAATCATTAGAAGTAACAAAATCTACACAGGATCGAATTAACAAATATTAAGAGAGGCCTTCTTTCGGTTTTTTAATGCTTTAATAGCGAACTTTCGTGGTGATGAGGAAGCACATATTGACTGGTTTGCTTTCTCGATGAAGGAACCCAGCCGAGTGAACATCTCGCAAACCTGCTATGCCTTGTTGCATAATCGTTTTATTCTTTTTTTTCCGACGTTCCATCTTTATTGCAATTTCTTCAGCTTGTCGCATATCTTTAGCCAAATAAATTTCACCGTAGTCACCCTGTCCAATAATTCCTTTGATGAGAAACGTTCGCGGACAACTTCATCCGGATCCAGGAGAGTCCTCTTCGACAGTGATTTCATCTTTGGCAGATAGCATGCCTCCTTGACGAAGCAGGAGTGTCTTGTCGTCATCCAGTAAGAGGTAAGTAGATCCCATCGGACCGGCCGAGGAAGAAAGAATGGATTTCAATAGGATCTTCGACGACTTCATTACTCATTTGACAATTGCTGACATGTATAACAGCCTTAAAATTCCGAGCTCAATTGATCTCAATTGCCTACTTTTCTGCTAAACTTTTCTTCATAGCATCGACTATTTGATCCACTCTTAATCTTTTCAATTTTTTGATAAGTTAATAATTTTTTTTTTGTTTCGAGAACCTAGCCATCGGCTACTAAAAGAGACTTTTTTTTAGACGCACATACCGTACTTAAAAGCTCGAGGCGTCGCGCCTGTGGCGTCGCTTTTCTTAAATACAATAATCCCCCATTATTTTATCGACTCTCCATTATGTCTCCTGACGAACTCTTTGCACTACTTAACATCCCTTGTCTTGCCGTTTCCAAAAATACCAAGACAAGTGTGGACAAAACGCCGAGAAAACGCCTTCTATCTCCAAAGAAGAAAGAAGAAGATGATGAAGAAGCATGGGGAGGGAAGAAGATTAAAATCGAGGTTAGCTGGATTTATTCACTAGAAGTCTATTTAGAAATTTCAGGAACCTTCGAGTCCATCAGGACCTGAAAACATGTCCACTTCTTTCAGTCCGAAGAAGGAAATAGAAGATGAGAACTGGAATCCAAATAGGTCACAAATTGAAGTAAGTCTATGCTGATATAGGTGCTTTTGAACTCCAAAAGTTGAGTTTGGATCAAAAGAGAAAAAGTTATTTAAAATCCTGTTGAAAATCTGAATACAAGGAAAAACAAGGCTCAGTACCCAATTTTGTATTCTTCTGGCCTTGACTCCCCAAAATTTTCGACGATAAACTCATGTTCAGAACATTGTGAATGCACTAGTTTGCCTTCCGACATCTCCAATTAACACATCTTACGGGGATTCTTCCATCTGTTTTTGCGACGTACCAGGTAGGCTGACAGCTCACAAATATTCTTTGACAATTTCTGAGGTATTTCATCTTTCTTATCTTATTGTTTCTTAGATTAAACGCCGCGTGTATGGACCTGAAAAATTTACTCTTACCAGTGTGTGTACTATCATGAGAAAGGCAAAAGTCAAGAATGGAACTCATGATCTCCGCCAGCAACTTTGGAACTTTGGAATAGAATTTAATGATAAGAAAAAGAAAGAACGACTGACGTCGTTTACATTTTTGACAGAAGGGGAGACAAAAGATTTGGCAAAGGATTTTCACAATATCTGTGAGAGCTCGTTTCCCGTGAAATCTATGGCAGAAGAGCTGAATACAAGAGACAAAATGGACAAGGACGGGACCAAAGAAGCCTTGTAAGTCTTAGTAGACAACTTAAAATACTCTAGGACTCGAATAAAAGCCTTGGATTCTCTTCTCTTCGATGACAAATCTCTTAATATGAGTTCCCAGTCTATCCTTTCCCAACATCTTCAAGATGAACTGCTAGATTTTTCCATGCTGACTCATGGTTTTGGGACTTCAGCAGTTAGATCTGGACTCAATATAGCTATCAGGTAAAATAAAAAGTGGTTGACGAATAATAAGTTCAGGATACTAGAAGCGAGTCTAAACCAAGGAGGTCCCAAAGAGGACGAAAAGTTGAAGATCCTGCAAGAGAATAAGAAAAAATGACACTTATTGTTTATTATTGAGCTTCTAATGAAAAATTGTAGATATCTTTTAATCCTTATGTAATAATTTTGCTCAAAATGACAAATATAGAAGTTTTTGTTTTTCAAATACATGAATACCGTTTGAAGAAGTAATTTTTGGCTTGGACAATTCTTTCTAAAATATTTGTCTTAAAAAATATTGGATGCTTGTTTCGAATTCCTCGGTATTAATTTGTCAAGAAAGGTCAAAATAAAAACGTTATGGACGATTAAGGATAGTAGTGAAAAGACGGCATGAAGCTGTCTTGTATTATGTTCTCACATCTAAATTTTCTAGCCATTCAAATGTCTCATCAAAACATCTTTTTTCTTCCTCCAAAACAACACCACGTGAGACCGGAAGGAGACCGCTAGGGAGGTTGTCAATAATCGCGAAACATATGACTTCCCTCTCCACGTGTCTGTACTTATTATAGTCAACTATTCAAAATAACTAAAAACGTTATGTCTGATGGTTGGAAACGTCGTGAAATTTTTGCATTAACCTATCACTTCTGGGTTGATTGTCTTTTATTCCTTCTCGGATGGTTTCTCCCTATTTTTCTGGTATTTTTCGCGGTTAATTTTATCATATTTATTGGCAGTTTTTTACTCTTCAATGGCATCTTCTCTTCTTTTATATTCTCTGGAGAATTTATGATCGAACGAGCCCTTCCAGGGGTGGAAGACCATCCGAATGGTATCAAAAGTAAGCCAAAAATTATTCCACAAATAGCTATCATTTAGATGGCGGCTTCACCGCTGGCTGGCCAACTATTTCCCAGTCACTCTTCATAAAACAGTCAATCTTTCGCCGGATAAGAATTATATTTTTGCTATTCATCCACATGGAGTTATGGCGACGTCGGCGTATATTAATTTTGCGACAGATGGGACTAAAGTGTCGGAGAAGGTAAGTTTGTAGAAGGAAAAAGCTTGAATTTTGCCATATTTATCGGCTGCTAGATTCCTAGAAAACAATCATATTTGAACAAAAATACGAAGAAAAAGACTTTTAACCACCACTTTTTTCCAGTTCCCTGGCCTCAAATTCAGTCTCACTACTCATTATTTAAATTTTTTGACACCTGTTCGACGAGAGATTCTTCTTGCGAGTGGATTGATTGATATATCAGCCGAGAGTATTAATTACGTTCTGACAAAAATGGACAAAGGAAGAGCTGTCGTCGTTGCTGTCGGTATGTATAGGTGAAACATTTTCGAGAAACGTTTACAGAATCATCCATATTTTTTCTTTTTTTACCTTTTTTCTTATTATACTCAGGTTCTACAACATTTTAATTTTCGCAATATAACAATTTAGCAAATAAACAAAATACAAAAGAAACTAGCGATGTTGTAAACATTTCAATGTCTCTTCTTCCCCTTTTCCTACTAAATCTTTTAGGAGGAGGCGAGGAAACGCTCGATGATCCTCCTGGAGGATCGAAATTAACTCTAGCCATGAGGAAAGGCTTTATTAGGGAGGCAATAAAAGCTGGAGCAGCCTTAGTACCGGTTTATTCCTTTGGAGAAGATGAACTGTATGACCAGGTAGGATATTAATTGAGAAAATTTCCATTTCAGATAAATCATGGAAAATTGAGGAAATTCCAGGAGATTTTTCGACATTTTACGGCAATTCCATTATGGTTATATCATGGAAGGGGACTGATCCAGGTGGAAAATTTTTTAACTAATTAAAAAGCTTTTTACTCTGGATTTAAAAAAATCTAGAAAATATTTTTTCTAAAATTTTAATAAAAAAAAACTAAAATAAAATTATATTTCTTTAGTGTAAAATTTAGAAAATAATTTTTAAACATTTTTACAAAGTTACACCAAATGTTTTCCAGAAAAATTTTGGCCTTCTTCCTTATCGAAAGGCCATACAAACTGTTGTTGGAGAGCCAATTCCTGTGACTAAAAATTCTCACCCCTCTCCTGGAGAGATAATTCACCTCCATGCACAGTATAAGATAGCCTTGAAACGTCTGTTTGACGAGAATAAAGAACGATTTGGAATGAAGGAGGACGACCAGTTGAAGTATAAATGTTTGGATTTTGTGGAGAATATGTTCAAATATGACAAACCAGATAGAAGTGCATATAAGCGAAGAAAACAAAGATCTGAAAAAACAACCGTTCTCTACTCGACCCATCCTTGTGTCTATCTTACGTGAACATATCAAATTGTCTCTTTGACCTTGAGTCATAAAGTTTAAAAATCAGTTCGTCAAATTCTCTCCATCGCTATAAAAGGAGACCAACGATTTTGAACTCTTTCGTTTCTATCATGATTCGACTACCTGCTCTTCTGCTTCTAGTGTTTCTTCAAGGAATATTTGCAACAGTTATTGACCAGAAGAAAATCGACTCGGCTTATAATAGGTAGGAAAGTTTGGATCCATAAAAGGGTTTCCATTTTTTTAATTTTTCTTCAAAACACCTACCAAACCAAATTTCAAACATCCAAAATCAAACCAATAACGAAGAATTAGAATTAAAAAGTGTTTACAGTTAGCCCAATTTGTCCTGTTTCAGCCACATTCGCTCTAAACGCTATGGGTACGGATATGGATATGGCTACAGTTACTCTCAACCCGCCTACACCTATACTTACACCCAACAAGTCCCCGTCGCTGTTCCTGTACCCGTTCCAGTGCCAGTCGGTCCTCCAATGCCTCCTCCACCTCCTATGATTCCTCCATGGCGGCGATTCAGACCATGGAGACCTTGGGGATGGGGAGGATGGTACAAAAGTTAGAAGGTGATCAATTACCGGTTTATCAATAAAAAATTTTTTTTTTTAGAAAAATTCTAGTTATTGTAGCTTAATGATAGTGCCCTAGACGCACTTTTTATAACCAGAAAGACCCTGAAAAAAGGGAGAAAAAATGGTATGTGTTATATAATTATGTGGGTACGTGCAGTACGTGAAATACAATTTGGCATATACTACCAAAAATTTGAAAAAGTAATTCTAACAATTGACCTTTATGTTCATTGATCGTTGACGTGTTACCCTATCAATCTCTTATGGGTCATTGTAACTGAGAACATGTTCAGAGAAGTCAGTAAACTCTTTGAGTCTCTCAATTCACCCGAATCCAATTGACTGACCTTTGTTTTTCTACTTGCCGATTTCTCATTTAACGAAAGAAACCTCTCCAGATATGGGAAAGACCTTGAAAGAGCCACGTGAAGACATCAAATCGCGTCATTTTTACTAATTTTACCTGCCTAAACCATGCCTTTAAAAAGTTGGAGAATAATGGAGGGTATTAGCAGACCAAAACGGTGGATTGGGGGCCCATTCGGACCACTTGGAGGACCTCCACCTTTCTGGAGACCACGGGGACCGTTTGGAAATCCATGGAGGCGACGATGGTGGAGGAGAAGAATGTTTGGTGGGCCATGGGGGTAAGATTTTTCTCGCTTTCATGTTTATTTAAACTGGGTAGCACTAAGAAATTACATCTATCAAACTTATTTTTCAGATTTCTATAGGTAATAAGCTCTCCATTTCCAATCGTTTTTGTGTATAAAGTAATAAATATTTCATTTATTTTTAGCTGTTGCAATACGAAAAACCTATTTCGCGTCTTACATCTTATCCACTTGTTGCCCCCGTGGGGCTTCCAAAAATTGCGTATGCCACCCATGTTTCAGGGGACATCGCGGGCAATTGGGAAAAGTTTTCAACCAGCAATAAACGCACCTCAGCAAAGCTTCACGGGTCACGTTATCGCCTCTGCGCAAAGCTGATTTGAACGTCGCTGGTGACCGGGTGCTATTGCGGCGCCGGTCGAGTGCATACGGCGAGAACACGTGCGATGCATTTCGCAATAGCCAACCAGCTCGCGCTAACTGTTCTTTGTTCGATCTTTTACTCTCCTGTTTGTGTAGCTAACGAAAATATAAACAGCTCGATGAAAATAGGGCGGTGAGACTCCCGTCAACAAGAGAAGGTTTATTCTACTCGTTGAATTCTACATCGCCAATGCCTCTTTTAGGATTAATTCCTGACCCTAATCCCGAGGTTTTCTCCTTTTTTCCAGCCTCTTTAAGTCTTTTTTAGGATGTAGGAACTGAAGTAAAATCTAACAGAGCCGTTGCGGTTCTTCACGGAGATTTAGCGGTTCACGGAACTGTCTGGTTCTACCAGGTAGGGACTTTTGAGCAATTATCGTCATTGCGTTTCCCTTTTTCGAATTCCTATATATTAATGCATTTTAACCAAAATTTTTTAAGGAATCCGAAGAATCTCCTGTTCAAATCAAAGGAGAAATCCATGGTCTTACTCCCGGTCTTCACGGCTTCCACATCCATCAATACGGTGACTCTACCGACGGTTGTGAATCTGCCGGTCCCCATTTCAACCCATATGATCAGACACATGGAGGTCCACAGGTAATCTATTATATTCCATCCTGGACAATTCTTTCCCATCAGTCTGTCAACCGACACGTCGGTGATCTTGGAAATATTGAAGCGGGCAATGATGGAATTGCCAAATTTGATCTACAGGATTCAATTATCAGTCTTCATGGAGAACGCTGCATTATTGGAAGATCTCTTGTCTGTCATTCGGACCCGGATGATCTTGGTTAATTTTGAAGAAATAAACAAATGATTTATAGGCACTGGAGGTGATAATGAATCCCTGAAGACAGGAAATTCTGGAGCGCGTGTCTGTTGTGGCGTCGTTGCTCGAGCTGCCCCGAAGTAATCTTTTCAATTTTCCATCTTTCTTCTTTTTTTTTCGTTTTGTCAGCTATCTAATAAACATGCTTGGTATTTAATAATATCAGAAAAAAAAATATACTCCAGAGAGCAAGTGCTCTGTGGGAAATGGCGGCGATGGCGTCAACTCCTGAACTTATTACGTTTTCGTTATTTATTGTTTTCTTTGTATATCTAATTGCGAAAAGCTCAAAAGAAAACTTGGGCTATGGAAATATGCAAACTAGAACAACTTTTGAAGCTCCTCAGTATTATTTAGTTCTGAAAAATTAAAAAATGTATCACAATTTTTTTTTAATTTCAAAACTACCACCCAGCAGCAGTTTACGTAATTTTGTTCCATGCATCTAGTAATATGTCGAAAAAAAGCCCAACATTAGAAAAAAGATTCAATAAGGATCAGAAATAAATAAATTAAAACATAAAGTTCCGCTATCATCTTCTCTATGACTCACATCCAAATCTATGTATCCAATGACTCTTCTACTCTCTCTATTTGTCCCAATTCCTCGTCAAAAATCAATTCTTTTCACTTGAATTGAGCTGCCTTTTGATGGCAGGCGATGACCACTCGACGCGAGAGGGAATGGCGAGTTGGATGGCTGACTAATATAGCCCGCCGTGGCCTTTTGAAGGTGGCACTCTCTGCGTCTCTGTCGACCTGTCGACGAGTTTGATTCTAACAAATTGCCATCTCCTCTATTGTTGTTCGTCTATTTTTTTAATTTCCCTCTTCGTTCATTTTCTAATTTCTTCTCTTGTCATTAATTTTCTTTCAGTTTTTTTTCTGTTTTCTTGCAGTTTTCACTCAAACTACTCGTCATCCGAGCCACCTGTTTCCACGTTGAAATCTGAATAATTTATGGCTTCTTGCCTTTTAACCAGCAATTTCTAATATTTAAAAGAAGTAAAGTCGTTAAGAGTCCGGAAAGCCGCCCTTCCTCCCCGGATAAGCCCGCTCTAAATGCAAATTTGTCTAGAGCAGCCCTTCCCTTTATCCCCCTTTTTTTTTCTTTTTATCGCTCATTCCAAGATTAAAAGAATATTTAGAACCTATTTATTAACCCATTTTTGGGTTATCCGTCCATGATGGAACCGACGGAGGAACCATCTGGACTGACAAACGGGAAACAGACACGGACAGGTGGGATTTTCTTTAATTGTTAACATTTTAGAATTTTAATTTTTAAGCTGCTATTATTTAGAGAAGCATTAACGAAAATTTTTAGGACCTTGTTAACCTTTGAAATGTGAGATGAACTTTTTTTAATATTTAATTTCTTGAAGAAAATATTTATGAAGATTTCAGTTTAAAAAATCAATAAGACTAGACAGTTAATGTACATTGCTTCTTTTTTTCAGAAGACTTTCCATCCACTATATCCCCTCCAATCATCAATGGAGGAGGGAAATCTCTTGAAGAGGAAAAAGCCGAGGAAGAACAGATGGACTCCATAGCTCTGGACAACTCGGATTCCTTGGAAGGGGTTTCTCACAGGTTTTTTTTTCTTTTTTTTACTTACTTTGAGTATAGTGCAACAAATGGATTTGAAGAGAAAAAAGAGTTAATTGAGGAGGAAGAAGAGGAACGGGAAGAGCGAACAGAATTTCGAGGTTGGAAAATTATTTTTTAATTTTAAATTATCTTAGAACCAATTCAAATGGATTCGGACGATTTAGAAACAAATATCTTCACTTCAAAACCTTCTTCCGATAGTATTGTCTCAGCCGAACCACAGTTGGAATCCGTCCAGGAGAATGAGGTACTCGAAGTTGGTCCTTTTTCTTTCTCCAAATCCAACAGATTTCCACTCGACCAGACGAATTGAGAGGTCTTTTTTGCACTCCTGATCCTCCTCTCGAAATTGAACTTGATCTAACCCAACCGAGTCCGAATCAAAGTCGATCTCAAAGCAGACGAGAGAGTCTCGTCTCCTCGAGTTTTCTGGGGAGACGGAATTCAGCTACTCCTGTATCTGTCAGTGAGATCACGAATTGAATTATCTAGTCTTGGATAGTGGCTAGTGCATCCAGAAGTAGACACGTTCCACAGCCAAAGAGAGACAACACTAAAAAAGTTGTTTCAGTTGGAATCAGTCGCTTCCCTGCCGCGGATAGTATCGAAGACAACGATCATACACAATACGAATGAATCCCCACAAGATATTTTCGAAAGGCTGCTCAAGGCTATAAAAGATGGCTCAATGGAAAAGTCGGAAATAGTGGATCAGTTGTTTAATGTGGTAGGTAGATTCTATTAGAAACGCAAGCCATTTCCTTACTACCAGAGTGCTCATGTAACCATTTTTCGACAATTCTAAAGTAAATCAATATTAAGGGATTCAAAAAAGAACAGAAAATCCTGCTTAAATGGTCCTAGGCCATATTTCATGCATTCAACCCAAGAAAATCCTTTGTCGAGACGAATGGATTGAAAATTTTGTTCATTTTCTAACCTCTATTGAGCCAAGCAATCATCCTGAAAATGACCACTTGTATTAAGCATCCAATTTTTCAAACTTTCAGTTAGTTGCCGGCAATTTTGATCTGGAATCCCGCTTCGTAATCGAAAACTACACTAATATCGATAGAATGCTCATGTTACTGACCCATTGTGATGAAGGTCTTCAGGTAATCCCTTTCATTTCTTTTTATTGTATTTTTCTAGGCAGAGATTTGGAGTGTTTTCGTGGCTCTCGTCCGAAAGAGTAACAGGAATCTAGAGGCTTGTTCTCGTGTCAGCTTGATTACCAGAATACTGGATCAATTGATTGATGCTCCAGCGATTATAACTGATCTCTTGATCCAGTTATTAGGTCTTTTGACAACCTACTCGATCACAGTAAAGGAGACAAAACATTTTTTGAGGTCACTACAAGCTGTATCTAATACCTGGGTAATAACTATTTTTAAATCAATTATTAATTATTTAGCCATCCCATGCAATGAGACTTCTCCAAGTAATGACAGAAATGCCCCAAACCGACAATGCTGATGTTTTCTTCTCCTTTCCAGGAAAATCACATGCTGTTAGTTCACTATTTTAGTTTTTAGTTTGATATCTAGGGTATTATTATTCCACCGTTAAAAGGTTTCCCATACCAGCAAGGATGGACTTTCTCCACCTGGTTCCGGATGGATCCGTTGAATAGTGTCACTTTTGAGAAAGAGAGGCCATATTTATATTGGTAGGTGACTTTCTGACTTGTTAAGTCAAAATTGCTGTTTTTCTGGCAGCTTCCGGTAATTATTTTTTTTTAAATAATTTTTAATAATCGAGTCTAAACAAAAATTTATAATGACAATACCATAAATCAGAAAAAAATAAAACAGGATTTATATTTTACCTTTTTTCAATGGTTTTAAAAAAGTTGTATCATACCTAAAAATTTTTTTTAAGCTTCCGTACCTCCAAAGGAATTGGCTATTCTTGTCAATTTACGGGCAACTGTCTTGTCGTCAACTCTGAGAAGGCTAAAGGAAAACCTCTTTCAAAGTGTATCCGGGTAAGTCGCTTTCCAATGTATCCTAATTGTTCAACTCTACTCCAGGCCGAATTGACTCCACGAAAATGGCATCATGTTGCTCTGGCTCATCATTATTCCCGCTGGGGACGATCGGAAATAAAATGTTACCTCGACGGACAGCTGGCAGAGAGTGTCGAGATGTCGTGGGCTGTCTCTACATCGGATCATTTCGATCGTTGTGCCATCGGCTTCAGCCCGGAGGGAGATGCTGACAGTGCTTTCTGTGGACAAATGGGAGCCAGTTATCTCTTGGCAGAGGCAATTACCCTCAAGCAGGCGCATTCCCTCTTCTGTCTGGGCCCTTCCTATCAGTCTTATTTCAAGCATGACTCAGAAAGCAATCTACCAGAAGGATATAAGAAGCATTTGTTTGATGGAAGGCTGAATACAGCATTGGTAATGGCATATTGTCCGAAGAACTGCCACGGACAGCTGTGTCTTCATGCTCCACCAAAGACCAGTGCAGGATATTTTGTACAGATACCACACGCTGTGATGAGAGAGGTAGGAAACTATTTATTTTATAAGAAAAAATATTGTTTTAATAGTCCTTAGATGATCATGCGCGTTTTATCCTTTTTAACAAAACAAATAAAGAAAAAAAAATTTTTTTTCAGGGAGTCGAGGTGATCACCACTCATTCCATACACAATTCTCTTCAATCTGTCGGCGGCATCCAAATCCTCCTTCCTCTTTTCTCCCAGCTCGATCTGCCTCAAAAGGACGGCTCTCCAGTCGACGTAGATATCTGGTAAGCTCCATCTTTTATATTTTTCATTCTTCCAGCTCCACACTCCTGTCCCTCATTTCTAAACTACTTCGAAGTTCTCAAACCAGCCAACAACAGCTGTATCAATGCAAAGGATTCCTCATCATTGCTCATGCACTGCAGAAAGCGTCGCCGTCTCATTTGACAATGAATGTGGTGGACACAGTCATCGGAATGGCTAAATTTTTATTAACTTGCCCAGCCGGGTTACTTTTACTTAAACAACTCTTTGATCATATATTATTCAATCCGAGATTGTGGATCAATAGTGCTTCAGAAGTACAGGTAGGAGTTTTCTTTTAAAAATAAATGATTCTTTATTTCCAGTGGCAGCTCTACTGCTATCTCTCCTCCGAATTCTTAGCCAATTCAGTTTTTCCTAAGATTCTTCGACGAGTTCCTACTGTTATTGAATTGTGCCATGCCGTGAAGCATTTTTACTGGGTTGTTCCTCCAAAACTTTCTAGCAATTACCAGGTCAAATTGTATAGTCTTGCATTTTGTTTTCTTCAGATTGAGCCAAGAACTTCTGATTTTCCTTCTCATACAGTCATAGAGATCAGAAAGGAGATTCTTTTATTCATACGACGACTTATTGTTATGGCAGATGATGGAGACAGTAGTCGAGACGAGGAGATCAACACGTTATTAAATTTCCTTTCTACTGTAAATGAGGATGATAACCTTTATGACTTTGCCACCTTGATAATAAGTCTGTTGGCCGAGTTTCCTCAATTCATGATACCTTCCCTGGATCGGAATAAGGTCATTGGTGTCGTCTTTAAGCTGTTGACATCACCAAATCAGCTCATTCGACTACCCGCTTTAAAACTACTTGGATTCTTCCTTCAAAGATCCACCTTGAAGTGAGTTTTTTTAACCTGTGAGGCCCAATTGACCGCAAACATTGTTACGACCTCATATTTCATCTTCCAAAATCAAATTTTGACTACTCCAGGCAATTTAATACCGAAAATTTCGAATTCCTAATTTAAAATTGCTATTGGAATCTTATTTCCTAGTGAACTGATCATACTGATTAAATCCGACTATTCTGTTAAAATTTTTAATTCCATTCCATCACCTATCAACCCCGTTTTCAGGAGGAAACTAGAAGCTGTTGGAAATCTAAATCTCTTCACACTGATCACTGAACGCCTTCTTCTCCATACTGAATCCCTCTCCATTGCCACTTACAATGTTTTATTAGAGATTTTAGTAGAACGAGTTACTCCAACACCTACTTTTGTTCTTCAAACGCCAGCCAATCCGGAATATAGGTGAGATTTTAAGTAAATTTACAGTATTAGGAATTTCAGATTTGAGAATCCAATGATGTTGAAAGTGATAGCTAATTTAATCCAACAATCGAAGGAAACGGAAGAATTGATGCAGGTAGGATATTTGAGTCTTTTTAAATGTCTCCCTTTTTTTTATAGTTTCATTGATTTACGGTAGGAATTATTTAATTTATTCAAATTTTGTTTTTTTAATACTAAAAACCAGTACTTATTTTGAATTTTTATGAACATTAGAGAAATTCTCATAGGTTTTCTGACTCCTCACGACAAAATCTATAACTTTCTAATACAAAGTTCTAAAAATGGCTAAAAAAATAATTGTTCAGAATAATTTTTTTTCTCAAAACAGTTTCATGACTTGAGATATTTTTGCAAAACTGGAAAGAATACAACAGATGATGTATAAGATGTTGAGATTTTATTGCATTTTACCCGGGATAAAGCAATTTTTCATTTTGTTCAGGTCAAAAAACAATTCCTTCTCGACCTGGTCAACATGTGTCGTGACGTTAAAGAAAATCGTCGAACAATTCTGCAAATGTCAGTTTGGCAGGAGTGGCTCATCTCCCTCACTTATATATATCCATCAACCACAGCTGAGAAAGAAATAACTGAATTGGTCTATGAAATCTTCGCCATCCTTCTCCAACATGCCATCCATCATGAATACGGTGGATGGAGAGTTTGGGTTGATACGCTAGCCATCGCTCATTCGAAAGTCAGCTGGGAGAGGTATAGGCAAAGCGAGACGAGTCCAGAAAAAACAATGATACAAACCGAAGATCTGCAGGATGGAGAGGAAGATGACAGGTAGTTTTATTTCTAGTTTTTTTAATGAAATTAGACCCGCCTCAGACAAACCCTCTCCCATCTATCGTACCCCAGATTTCTGCTGGTCACACGTCCATTTACGACTTTTAGGAGATCTATTGACAGGAATTGAAGCTGTATTGCATGAGTGGAAGATGTAAGTGACTATACGAAAGATATAGGTACCAGAGATGAACGAAACGTTTACGAAACTGCTAATTATTTTTTATTTTGTTTTTTAAATTTTTTCTTTTTCTGCTGATATATTCCTACAAATAGAAAGAAAAAATAGAAAAAAAAATATATTTACAATTCTATTAAAACTTACGTCTTTTTCTGGTTTGAGCCAGTTTACAGCATAACTACTGGTGAAAAAAATCGGAAAAAAGAAAATTGTTATCATTTTTGACAGAAAATTATATTAACAAAACTATTAGAATTCTTTGAATCCAAATAGAAAATGAACGTTTCTTTTGTAAATTTGATCCTACAACTTAATTTTTTTCCAGCCCCGACCAACCTAACTCCATTTCCGACGCCTGTAGCCATAATGACAATCAGATCTTTGTCGGAAATTCTGTCCATGTCATTTCCCAGCTGGCTGACAGTATCATCATGGCCTGTGGTGGTTTGCTGCCACTTCTCGCTTCCGCTACTTCTCCCAATGTAAGCTCACTTTTTCTTTTTAAATTCAATCCTAGAGCGAGCTGGAAATAGTAGATGCCACACAACAAGATCTCCCAATTGAACATGCCGCTGAAGTACTGTCTCGATTTGTCAACCTGGCGGATACGTTTTTCTTCAACAGTAGCGTGTCCTTCGCAGAATTAGAACAGGAGAAGAATATGCCGTCGGGAGGTGTATTAAGACAATCTCTTCGATTGGTAGCCACTTCTACAGTCCGTCATATTCTTGCGGCCAAAGTTGACCGACCAGAAAATAATCATGGCAAGCCATTTGATCCCAATGCCAATCAAAAAAATGAATCGATCTATGCTTTCGTCAAAGGAGCCTTGGAGAAAAAGCCGAAAGAAGGACTCATTGATTTGGATAGATTAATACAGGATTGTGACCTAACCAGGATTAAAGGAATAGTTTATAGAGATATGGTGGTGAGTTGAGGGTTTTTTTTGATTTTCCAAATACAATTAATTGAGCTCTCTAGCAAAACGTGGAGCTCAGCGGCCAATGTTGCCCCAGTTATCACATTTTATGGTAAAAGAATTGATCTAACGGCGGAGAAGTTAAATTCAGTTAAATTTTCTGAAATTTCGTCATACGGCTTTTCGGCTATTTTTTTATAATTCCAAAGAGTTCAAATTTAAAAAATTTGCTCCAGAGTGCATATTTCATGATAAAAAGACTGAGAAATTCATTTACTGAGATTTGCAATCCAATCAAATATATTTTTAGGAAGAAAATCGCCAGGCTCAATTCCTTGCCTTAGCAGTCATCTACCTTCTATCCGTCCTCATGGTCTCTCGTTATCGTGACATTTTGGAGCCCCCAACAAGTCCCAGCCCATTTTTTAATTCTACTACAAATGGAACTGTCGAAACAGCTGATAACGATTCCATTGGCGAATCTCAAGATATTCCTCCAACTCCAACAGAACATGTAGAAATGGAAGAAGGAGTTCAAGAAGGCATCAGCAGCATTAATATCTCCCAGAAGGTTCCGAAAAAAGCCGGAAACATGTACAAAGCTGACGAGCTTAATAAACTCGGAGGCAGTCAACCGATTCCGATGGAACCTGGAGAGCGGAGAAAATATTTAACCGACAAGCTACAGAAGGCATTAGAAACAACGGCGCCATTGTTAAGGGAGATCATGAGTGATTTTCGTCAATTCCTTCAAAAAACATTACTTGGAACACATGGACAGGAAATAATGAACGACGCTAAGGTGCTAGATACATTGAAAAATAAACAAGGCAGTGTCATTGAACTGGTCATGCTGCTATGCTCTCAAGAATGGCAGACGTCGTTGCAGAAACACGCTGGACTGGCTTTTATTGAATTAGTAAATGAGGGAAGATTAATGGCTCACGCGACAAGAGATCACGTTCTCCGTGTCTCTAATGAAGCAGATTTTATTTTGAATCGATTGAGGGCTGATGATGTGACGAAACATGCTCAATTCGAAACAGAGAGCTCTGAAATGCTTCAACGAAGAAGGGATGAGGAGGCAAGAAACGATCAACTGATTCGTAGTGGAAGAAGAAGGGATAGTTTAATTGCGTCAAAAATGCTGGACAAAATGATAACCATCCTTCGCAGTCCATCCGGAGCATGGAGTACTCAAGACAAAACTCCACAAATGTTCTGGAGATTAGATGTTTGGGAAGATGATAGTCGACGAAGAAAGCGATTCGTCCCCAATGCTTACGGATCTAGACATCAAGAGGCAAGAATTCTGACAGAATCTCTAGAGGATGAAAGTGAAGAGGAGAAATTTAGAAGATTAGCCAGCTCCTTAGTTCCTGGACGAGGACAACCGTCAGAGTTGGTGGATGAAAGTGATATAGACAAATGGGCAGCCGAAGTAGACCCTCCACCAAGCAGCGAATCAACAGCTTTTGCGACTTTTGCGAAGCTCATCGCACCCGGAGTCATCGTGCCGGGAACATTGTCAATCACAGCGACGGATTTGTATTTCGATGCAGATGAAGAGCATCCACTGTATAAACAGCAGGATTCTAAGGTATATATGATATTACTATATATGGTAGTCTGTTCGTGTATGTAAAAGACATACACAACTTTTACCTAAACTAAACTTTAACTTCAGCATTTCAACTCTCAAAATACCATTTTTCAGGTCCTACGCTACTGTGAAAGTCTACATGGCCGCTGGAATCTTCATGAGATCCGTGCAGTCTTCCTTCGACGCCATCTTCTTCAAAATATCGCCTTAGAGTTGTTCCTTTCTTCGAGAAGTGAGTTTTTTTTATTGGAAAAATCTCTCTTCCAGATGCCATCATGTTCGCTTTCGTTGATCAAGAAACCGTCAAAAAAGTTGTCTATCAGTTGCCTCGAGTCGGTGTCGGTGTTAAATACGGTCTTCCACAAAGCAGAAAAACATCTCTAATGACGCCGAAACAATTGTTTAAACACTCGGATATGAGTATAAAATGGCAGAGGAGGGAGATATCCAACTTTGACTATTTAATGTTTTTAAATACGGTGGCAGGAAGGACGTTCAATGATCTCAGTCAATATCCCGTCTTTCCATGGATATTGACCAACTATACATCAGAGTCGCTGGATTTGGGTTCAGCCACAAACTTTAGAGACCTGTCGAAGGTAAGGAAAAATTGATTAATTACATTATTTCAAAGAGTATGTAAGATGGATAGAAGCCTTACGCTAATTTTTTTCTTTTGCTTTTTTTTTAGTATATTTAGCATACAGTATGTAAAAATCCAGTAACTAAATCACGATAAAAATAAATAAATACCGTTCCAGTCTTCCCTGGAACGTAATTAAGTAAACGTAATTTTTTAACCCTTACCAATAAAAAAGGAACAAATTTTTTCAGCCCATTGGAGCCCTGACAGAAGGTCGAAAAAAATTCTTCCAAGAACGTTACTCCTCCTGGGAAGATGAGACGATCCCTGCCTTCCACTATGGGACACATTACTCGACCCAAGCTTTTACTCTCAACTGGTTGATGCGAGTCGTAAGTTACAATTTATTATTTCACTTGAAAAATAATTTTTAGGAGCCCTTCAGTACGATGTTTTTGTCACTACAGGGTGGTAAATTCGATCATCCAGACCGAGTCTTTCACAGTTTGGCGGAGACTTGGGATCGATGTCAGAAAGACAGTCACGACGTGAAGGAGCTCATTCCGGAATTATTTTATCTACCTGAAATGTTCAGGAATGATAATGGTTTCGAGCTGGGAAAAAGATCGGATACCACAAAAGTTGATGACATTCTCCTTCCCCCATGGGCATCCTCGCCAGAAGAATTTATTCTCATCCATCGACAGGCACTGGAATCTGACTTGGTCAGCTGCCAGCTCAACTCATGGGTCGATCTTATTTTTGGATTCAAACAAAGAGGACCCGAAGCTGTCAGAGCGACCAATGTCTTCTATTATCTGACCTATGAAGGAGGAGTAGATCTCAAATCAATCGAAAATCAAACTCAACTCGAAGCCTTCCAAAATCAGATTATGTCCTTCGGTCAGACGCCAGTGCAGCTCTTGACAGAAGCCCATCCACCAAGACAAAGTGTCATGTCTATGGCTCCGATGATGTTCCGTCGCTGTGAGGAAGATTTGTGCATGCTGATGAAATTCATCTCCAACAGTCCAATCGTTTATCTGGCAGCCAATACATTCCCACAACTGCCAAATCCAACAGTGGTTTCAATAGCAAACAATCTAGTCTTCGCGCTTAATAAATGGGATAATAACTATACATGTGAGTATCTTATTTCGAATAGATTTTTTAAAGTCAACTTTTTTTTTAACATAATGTCGTTCTTTCAGATAACCCCTCTCTTCGATCCACCTTGAGCCCTTCCACAGCAGGCGAGCTGGAGCATCCTCAGGTAGACACTAGTTTAATCCAGTTTAAAATCACTTGTCTATCCTTCACAAAGCACCCGTGCACGTTTAGGTGATGAAAGAAGGGGCTCGCGAGTCCGTTCTTCGGGATATAAATCTTCTGTTCGCCGAGGATGAAGAGGTCTGGGGTCGTCTGTCTCTCCTTCGCGCTTTTTTTTGTTTTGTGTGCATGCATCCAGCCTTTTTTATTATATCTTTTCATTTCAAAAAAATATTTTTCAGGTTGAACTACCTCTAATGGTCGACCCTCTTCTCGCTACAGGCAATCCAGCCGTTCCCATTCTTCGACGCCATTTGGGTGATTCCTTCGACCATCGACTCTCCATCAAATGGAATAATTTTGTGACCACTACAGATAGCAAATTTATATTCGCTTGTGGATATCCGGATTATTCATTTAGAGTTATTGATTCCGATACAGGTAGGAAAAATAAGTTTTTATAATGTATATTAAAGCTTATTTGGGGATTTTCAGCATAAGACTTTCATTTAAAAACCGATCGTTTAAAAATGAGTTTTTCCATTTTTATAATTTATAAAAAAGTAATTTGTAGTTTTAAATTTTTTTCAACGTTTACTTTCGTTTAACATAGCAAAAAACGTTGGGTTGCCCTAATTTTTTTTAAATATTAAAAACGGCATACCTTCTTTTTTTAAGCAAAAGTTCGCC
The DNA here is from genome assembly GCA_932521415.1 of Oscheius sp. DF5120. Classification (NCBI taxonomy): domain Eukaryota; kingdom Metazoa; phylum Nematoda; class Chromadorea; order Rhabditida; family Rhabditidae; genus Oscheius; species Oscheius sp. DF5120. The sequence goes on from OW051462.1 coordinate 7,623,234, forward strand.
AAGTCGTTTACGGTCATGGCGACGTAGTTACCTGCATCGCTCGATCGGAAACCAGTCTTTTTGCCGATTGCTATTTAGCCACAGGTATCATTTGCTCCTTTTTGTACTGTCATTTCAGGTAGTCTTGATTGTACAGTTGCTCTTTGGCACTGGAATGGCCAGACGGCTTTTGTTGCCGGAGAGTACAATACTCCTGGTGAGACTCCCTCCCCTCGCGCCATTCTAACGGGTCATGATGCTCGCATCACGTCTCTAGCCGTATCAGCAGAGCACGGAGTAGTACTCAGTGGTTGTGAAGACGGCACAATCCTAGTCCATACGACTTGTGGAGACTTATTGAGACGGATAGAGGGAAAACAACGGGTTTCGTTGTTGCTTATGAGCAGAGAATGCGTTATGTTGGCAGTATATGGCAGTTCTCACATGATGACCCTGTCAACTACGGCTAGACTACTGAATGAGACGCAAAGTGATGAAAAGTAAGTGTGTTTGAATTCAAAATGAGAAATTGAACAAACTAGGGTTTCTTTCTTTGTTTTTCAGTCTACTACCTTTTGATCTTAACTAATTTTTTATTAAAATTTTATTTTAAAAAATTAGAAAATCAAAAACAAGATCTAAATTTATCATATTATATTTCACGGTAAATATCAGTTGGAGGGAAAAATTAAATAAAAGTATTCCCCTTGATATCGCTTCATTTGCCTAGAAACTGTCGCTGATTATGAGCTTTTCAAACAAATGAAATTCAAGGAATTTAAATTTTGCGTTAGGAGGCAGTAAAATTAAAATATTCTAAAATGCTTGTTAAAATTTCATATTTAGTTCTTTCAAATTCTTTTTAAAATTTTAAAATTCAGAATCGAATGTGCTGTCTTGACTCGAGACGGTGAATTCATAGTGACTGGCTCCGATAATGGCAAGATCTCCATTTGGCGACTCTTTCCCCTCCAAAAAATCTACACCTTTCAACCAGTCGACGCTCCTATTCGCTCCGTCACTGTCACCTCCAACCATCGCTTCGTCCTGGGCGGTCTGGAATCCGGAGCAATTGTCGTCTTTAATGTCGATTTCAATCGATGGCATTATGAATATAAACAAAGATATCGCTAGATATCCAGCATCATCGACTAATACTTTCATATCTTTTTAACTTATTTAATTTTTGTTAGAGACGAGTATCAAACGAGTCAAAATGATCGTGATTTCCTTGTGGTTGTGTCGATATTTATAGCAATATATACAATATGTGACATGCTCAGTTTGATCTACAGATAATAAATTATTCAAGGGTTGTCCTTATTTTTATAACGAGAAAAAGATCCTAGTAGCCCTACTTTTTCCTAAAATCAGTGGGTATTGAAACACGGGGTCCAGCAGAGATGCGCTGAACCCCGTGTTTTTTTTAATTAAATTAGTTCATGATCTCTTATCCTCTCTACTTTTTGCGTTCTCCACAGAATGAAAAGAGGAAAAGAACTACCCTAATTTCTGTTGTTTTTTATACATGGAATAGTGCTTATACAACAGAAATTAGGGTAGTTTGAAAGAAATATCTGAAAAAGGCAATACAGATAAGATTTGAAATTAAAAACCGAAGAAAATTAATCTCAGGAGATCATGGGACAACTCTAAGCAACTTATTATATTACAGTTCTTTATTTATTTTTGTAGCTTCGTGCAAAAAATATTAATAATATAATTTTTATTGAATTCCATTTGTTCAGATTTTTTAGTTTATACTTTTTCTTGATAAATTTGATCCTGATCTCCGAGAAAAAAATAAATCCTGAATCCCGGAATGAAAATGAGAGTGCGTCCTCTTCGTGGCAGACCCCAAGCCGTCTACTTCAAGAATTGTGCGGTGGAACTGATTGAGACTTCCGATTCGGGTATTTCCCCCTTCCAAGGAAAGAAAATAAATATCCGGGTAAGTCGAATAATCGAGAGAAAAAGAACATTCCAGAATGAAGACGGCTTGTTCAGAAGATACTGCCAGTGGATCATTGGTCTCGACTGGACAGGATATCTTGATCTCTGAATATTTCTCCTAATAAATTTAACACAAGTACTTCTCCTCTTGCAACGTGTCGTGTCTTATCAGTCGCATGACGAGTCAACAAACTCGCAGATTCTCACTGAAATTATTTCTTTTTTTTTAATATTTTTACAATAGTTTGAACTGTTATTCATGCGATTTAAACAGTTCTAAACTTAAAAAAGATCTCCAATATATATATATTTGATCATTGTGACAACTTTTCCCTTCGAATCAGTTTTTTGCTATTTCTTACCAAAACTTTTTTAAGATGTCAGACGAGTCGCTATATAGTTCAGGAAAGGAACAAAGCAAACCAGCAGTCGGAGTGGGTGTTTCTTCTTTTCTTTCATTTCTTAGTTTCCTTTGCTAAATATTTTACCAACATGTGACCGTGATGCTCTAATGGCAGTTTACGACATACTCAATGAAGAAACTTCATCTCTGACAAAATTGGAAAAAATGTACCGAACTCTAGATAAAGAAAATTGGGAAGCATTTCTCAAATGGAGGGAAGAGGTAACAAAACAACTTTTAACTTAATAAATCCGATTAGAAAGGGTCTATCCTTCAAAATGACTGTCAAAAATCAACTTTACTGTCCGATACGGATCGAGAGCAGATTAGACATCTATGTCAGACAGGGAGCATTGCCGATGCAGCAGGATGTTGCAGCCAATTCGACATTAGCTTGGCCGGGACGTTGGGAACCCAGGCTCAACGAGTAGGAGTTTTTCAAATTTTCCTTTTTTTGTTTCAGTTGAAAAATGATCCAGATTTCTACAAATTGAATGTTGTGAAAGAAAGGTGAGAACAAAGAAAAAGCGGTCGATATTTTCAGAATAGCAGCAGCTCTCACTTCCATAAAGAAACGTAGCGTGGGGGAACAAAATGGTTTTGAACATCAAAGAGACGAAGGCGGAGAACATTCAAACAAGTAACTATCCGTTTGTTCCTTCGTTTTACAGTTTCCAGCGAGACATCACTTGGAAGTAATTCTGAAACGAATTCGAACAAACAAGCAACAATAGAAAAGTGGGATAATTCAAATCATAAACAACACAACTTCGTCTTTAGAAACAGTTCTATTGTTAATGATGAACAGGAAAGTGAAGAAACAGAAAAAGTTGAAACTAGTCAAGGGTCGGAAGGCATGGAATCCAAAGAAGAACCGTGCGACTCCACAGACAGTGAGTCTCCTTCATTATTAAATAATAAGTGGTTTTCTTCTTTGAAATATTTCAAATTTCTAGGGACAAACCACACCATTGAATGTCAAAAATATCATTAATTTAGGCCAGAATGGAATGCTTACTGATAAACATTCTGAAAATAAACAGTCTACGGATTTTAAGAAATCTGTCGGCCAGTCTGGAAAGCAAGCAATGAATGCCGTGAACTTCTTTAGTAATATTCAAAGAGACCTGGGTGACAAAGTAGTGAGTCTTTTGAAGCAAATGGCGGGTATTGCAAGAGAAATAGATGAAGTAAGAAGGGTCAAAACTTTACAAAAAATCAGGCTAGAAAAATGAATGAAGACGGATCATTTACTCGTGAACATTTAGAAAAACTTGAAAATGATCACAAAGCATTGGATAAACAGTGCACGGCTCTTTGGAATTTCTTGGCTGAGGTCAGTGTATTTTTGTTGCGGAATAAAGGACCGGAAGATTATTTCAAAGACACTTTGACTTCCCTTATTCAATACGAGGTAGGGAATTAGTAATAAAACATTCCTTTAGGAGACAAAATGCAATGTATACAACAAATGGTCACAGTTGTATTATGATACGAGGACACTGAAAGAAATGTATGAACAAAAGGTGGAAGTTAGTTAGTGAAGTTAGTTAGTTGTTTCAGATTCAACAACTCACAAGCTCGGAGAAACGAACAGATCTTACATACGAAGAGGTAAGAATTCCCATTCAAATATTTTTTTGTTAGCTCATTCATCAATTAAATCAATTGAAAGAGCTACCAGACAGTGGACAACGGATTGGGAAATCGACCGATAATGAACAATCAACACCGGAACAGTGGGAGAATTGAAATCATAGACAACACAACTTCGTATTTAGAATCAGTTCTTTGGGGAGAAGTGATCCGGTGGGAACTAGAAACAGCTTAGACTCCCAGTTGCTACAGAGGTAAGGAATATTTTTCCATCATACAACTCTGGCTTTTTGTAGTTTCAACAGACTAGGCCTTACTGATGGAACGCTAGACCGTCATGATCAGGAGAAAATCGAAAAGTGGATTGATGATAACTTATCTCTGACATATCCAGAACATGCTGCTCGTTTAAAAGCGCGCCTCGAGAGTGACCCCTCTTTGATCATACTGAAGAGGGAAATCAGGTGGAAATCTATTTTCAAACATTTATTTTATTTTATTGTAGTCAGTGGGATGTTTCTATTAAAGCGAAGAACTACCAACATCTCGAGCCTCAATTCAGCAACTTTAAAACAGAAGATCAGAAAAAAAAGAACGATTGTTTAAGGTAAGAAGATCATCCTAACTGCATTTTTTATATATTTTAGCAAAGAAGAAAAAAATGAAGAAATGAGGTCATTAAATGAGGAGGAGGATGATATGAGAGCAACGATGAGTGATGACACGTATGTTCCGACCTTATTTATTAGTGACTGTATAGAAATGTTGACGCGGGTATGTCTATCGCTAATTTTGAAGAGAAAAGCGGAGAAACAAAAAGGTCTCAAAGCAGTCAAAGCATAGACGCTGTCAAACCCAAGGAAGAGTCGTGTGCTGCCTCTCTTTTTGCATCAGGAAATCAAAGGTGATTTACTTCTTTTCAATAGTTCGCATTTATAGAGAAGAACAATCATCATCGCAATTGAAAGAAGATAATGATGAAGGCAGCAAAACGCTTATTTATACACCTAAAAAAACAAAAGGAAAACAAGCAATGAATACCGTTGATGTTAACTTCCTCAGTAATATTCAGAGAAACCTGAGTGACATAGTAGTAAGTCTTTTGAAGCAAATGGCGGGTATTGCAAGAGAAATAGATGAAGTAAGAAGTGTCAAAACTTTACAAAAAATCAGACTAAAAATATGAATAAAGACCGATCATTTACTCCTGAAAATGCACAAAAAGCAGCTGAACATTTAAAAAAACTTGAAAATGATCACAAAGCATTGGATGAACAGTGCACGGCTCTTTGGAATTTCTTGGCTGAGGTCAGTGTATTTTTGTTGCGGAATAAAGGACCGGAGGATTATTTCAAAGACACTTTGACTTCCCTTATTCAATACGAGGTAGGGAATTAGTAATAAAACATTCCTTTAGGAGACAAAATGCAATGTATACAACAAATGGTCACAGTTGTATTATGATACGAGGACACTGAAAGAAATGTATGAACAAAAGGTGGAAGTTAGTTAGTGAAGACGTTTGTTTCAGATTCAACAACTGGTTTTTGATCTATACTCGCAGAAACGAAAAGACCTTACATACAAAGAGGTAGGAATTTCCATCCAAACATTATTTTTTAGCTTCGTGACCAGTTAAATATATTGCAAGAGCTTCCAGTCATTGGATGGCAGATTGCTGCCTTCGCGTTGTTGCATGAAGCACCAAAAGCTCTCAGTTTCAAATAGATGGCTCAGAAGTTAAAAGTGCTCCCCTAAATTCAGGAATATTTGATTGAAAATTTCTTGTTCGTTCTAAAATGCTTATTTCAAATAAAAAGTTTCATCAATTTCTCGACAATTCTCCTATAGAGATCTTTCATCTTCTTTGTGTTTCATATAGCGTAAAAGAACAAAAGTGAAGCGATTCGTGTAACGAAATATGTATCACATCAGGGGAAAGACATATTATTAGACATCAGTAATTGTCGGGGCACGGGAGAAGACAAGTGGACCGTTTTCTGACAGGGGGCATTATTCCTTCACTTCGTGGAACCGTTCCATATTCTGCTCATCAACGGTAGCTACCCCCTCGCCTGGACTCGAAGATCATGCTCTACTGATGGTGGAACGTCAAGGTTCATTCCTACTGTGCGCAATTGAACCGGGTGACTGGAAACACAAAAGTTTTCTTTTACAATGTGCGCCCACATTTTGCTAAGTTGACTCAGATGAAGCTGTGCAATCTGTCCTACTCTATCCGCTATACAGTCCTGACCTTGCCCCTTCGAATTGTCACCTGTTCCGACCTCGAAGGACGCCACTACATTGGTGACTCAAATACTCTCTCAATACAAAAAATACCTTATAAAACTCAGAAAAAAAATGAAGCTTAAAGAAAGTAAGTAATACCGTATATTGTATGTGATATACAATTCTTGAAATTTTCCAAAATGACCAATTAATTTTTGGTCGATTTCATGGTTGAATTCGTTTTCCCCCGTACTCATTATTTTCTTCGGTCTTTTCATAATCTTTTTTATTGGAAAATTTTTCAATTCCTACAGTGCATACAAACATGAGATACGTAACTAGATTTAGTACTAATTGACCCTGAGGACTCCTACCTGACCGTAGATCCAAAAATTTTTCTTTCTAGAAATCGACTATTTAGAGATAATAAAGCATTCTAATTACATAATGAGTGCATTTCACTTCTTTTTGGTATCTTTCTGATTCATGCTCATCGTTTAAATTTCTTTTTTAAAAATTCAACATAAAGACAAGGGATATACTTCAAAAAGTCGAGTCAATCATGAAAAAATTTCACTTTCAGGTCAACGGGTCCCGCAGCGAAACCGCACCAACAAAAAGCGAACTTAGAAAAGAATTAACCTTTAAATCTGACATTTCCGTTGGAAATAGACTATGGTAATACTTAATTCAAGCTTTTTAATTTATTCTAGATCAAATGATCAATCTTCGGTTTCTGCTGAATGGCTTGTTGCTTATCACGGAACCACGGATCCTCGAGCAGCTGAAATAGTTAAATCTGGCGGATTAAAACTGGTAATTAAAAAAAAACATCAATTTTGTTTTCAGGATAAATGTAAACGATTTGAATTCGGAAAGGGAATTTATTGTACTCCTGATCCAAAAACTGCCCTTGGCTATACTAAACATTTCGAATATCAAGGATTAAATTACAGACTTGTAGTTCAGGTATTATTGCATAGGTGTTCATAGATTTCAGTGTCGCGTTGATCCGAAAAGAATGAAAGTAGTCAAAAAGGAAGAACATGCCGTCAAAGGCTGGGATGACTATTGGATTATCAGTGAAAATGATGCTCTGTGATGTTTTTGGGGTTTCTCTATTAATCTGAGATTTTATGCCCAAGGGATGAGGGAAGATCTCAAATTCAAATATTTCAGTTGTTTTATCAAACATGAATTAAATGGCGTAGAAAGGGAGGGATGATTGTTTTCGACAAAATTGGTGTTCTTAACAAAAAACTAGCAGTTATCCAAATGTCTGGGGAAGAAATAAAATAATCTTTGTTATCCGCTTAATAAATGCACAATACACGTATAGGAGATATTCTAGGGCCTATTCTGCCTTAATTATTCTCATTTCATATTTTTCCGGCTTCTTGAAGAAGGCTCCATCACAACAATAGTCCTTGATCAATTCAGGTTTCACCTTTTCAAAGTCATAATCCAGAATTAAATTTCCGGTGATCTAAAATAATTCATCAAACTTTGAAAATCACACCAAATAGAGCTCAGCTCTGGCTAAAGATTCTCCAGGACAGGCTCTCTTTCCTATTCCAAATGGAAGTACATGCTTTTCCAAATCCGGATTCTCCAGGAATCGCTTAGGACGGAACTACAATGACACATACAAATGAGCATATTGATGTCTCACCATCTCCGGATTAGCAAAATGCTCATCATCATTCATGAGAACAGATACTTCGGCAGCTAAAGCGGCTCCCTGGGCTACGGGATGACCACCGATGGTAGTGTCTTCAAGAGCTTTACGGAAGAGATTGACACCGACGATGCAAGCATGACGTTGGATTTCCTGAAAAGGTATGTTTTTTGAAAAAAAAACAGTAGAGAGAAGAATATAAAATTGGCAAAAAGTCAACAATTTTGGAATACTCTTTCTTACCGTCAAAAGTGCATTCAAATACGGTGTATTCTTTTTGTCCTGCAATGACAGCTGCCTTTCTCCCTTCGTCAGAACCATTAACTCCTTCTTGGCCTCTTTGAAATGTTCCGGTTCGTTTAACAAATGACAAAATCCGGATTGAAGTGTGTTGGAGGTCGTATCTTGGCCAGCTGTCCATAAATCATTCAAATTGGATACCAATGCATCGATAGTAAAATGTTCTTCATCTGTTCCTTCTTTAATTTTTGCAATAAACACATCCACATAATCCTCGAGATTTTCATAGTCTAATGGATGATCTCCTGAGTCGATAGCCTTAATACTAAAAAACAATTTAAAGACGAATGTGATTCCATACCGATCATTAACTTGTCTTCTAATGAAATTTTTGACCCTATCACTCGCGTTCTTCATTTTATCCCATCTTGCCTTCACGAATGGAATCTTACTGACCCATTTGTTATCGGCAAAAAAGTCAAAGATGGAAAAATCGTTGAATTCTTCTAATGCTCTTCGAAGGTCAAAGAATTCTTTTTCGTGATGCTTTTCAAATCGCTCAGAGAACAGGAGACGATTGATGATACTTCCAACCAAGAGTTCAAAGAAGGGCGCAGACTCCACGACAATTTTACCATTGACCATAGTGGAGTCAAGTTCTTTCATTCTGAAGAGGACTATGTGCAACATTTAAAAAAAACTGTTCAATAAAATCATTAAAATTACTTGAAAAAACAAATTGAGCGAAAATTTGTATTGTGATCTAATTAAGGATAAATATATCATTTCTTGAAATTTTGTGTTAAACTTAAGAGATTGAAATTTCGTTTTCACAAAAGCATTTGAAAAACTTTATTTTTTTAAATAGAATCTCATTTATCCCAGAATTTGAAAATTGTTTTGATTTTTTTCATCCAGGTGTAAAAACCCTTCCGTCACTTACACATTACACATTCTTTCCATACATACCTCAGATTATACTCCATCATAATTCTCTCTTCGATTAATGCCCGTCCAAAACCAAAATTTCTCAAAGTATGAAGAGTGAAGCGACGTTGCTGTTGCCAGTAGACTCCACTAGTCATGATGATTCCCTTCGGACCTAAAATATAATGCTCTAGGAAATGAAATATACCAAATGTTTGCTCAAAAAGCGCTGGATTCCATCGATCAGCGAACTCATTTCCTCTCTTGATCATGCTTTCTTGTGCGAGTTCCATTGAACAGATATGAACAGTCGGTTGTGGACCAAACCATAGAGTGTAAACAGGTCCGTACGTCTTTTTCAGCTCCTTCAGTGTCTTCACAATGTCCTTGTGTTTGGAGAGAAGCCATGCGATTTGAGGAATATTGCCAAAAATTGGAAGCGGTAGGGGACCTGAGCCGATAAAATTTTAAATATATTTCTCATTCGGATATGGGGACGTAAAATCCTCAATGTTGATTAGCATTTGTTTTAGGTTGACTAAGATTTCAAAAATTTGAAAAGAGTACTATATTTGTGGATAACCTATTGAAAATTTTTCGAAGTCAATGAATTCTTAATCGTCTGAAGAGAGGGATTTTTTACGTTCCGGAAATCTTATACATTTTAAAAGGCTTGATAAAAATTTTGAGAAAACATTCGTAAAAATAAAAAAAAAATTCACCTGGTGGTAGAGATTTTCTTTTTTGATAAATATTGGCAATTAAGAGAGCAAGTATCGATGTCAAAAGGAGTATTACGAACATGTTGACGTTCACTATTGGTCGACTGGTTCTTTAAATACTCATTCGCTGTGCTCTTATCAAATTATAAGTGGGCACGCGAAATACAATCGGACACATTTTCATGGCTTGTGATCGTGTTTGGGCACACTTCGGTTATTTTTGCTTAGTTCAACAAGAGGGGTACGACAGAGAGCTCCTTTGGCATTACACCCTATCCTTCGCACTGAAAATGTGCCTGCTGTTGTTCCGGATTCTCGTCGTTGATTGAATGATGTCCCCAACTAACAACTGGCAGCTCGGAAGGGAAAGAGAAAGAGAGAAAAATTGTAAGGAATCGAGATTGACCAGGAAATTGGAAGGCTGGCAGCTTACACTGAGTCGAGAGAGAATAGCCGTTCAAAGAACCACGAGAAGTTCCAAACGATATTAGTCTAATTGCTAAAAACATTTTAGGTTCAGAAAAGTACTTTGATCCAGTCATAAATTTCTTCCTGATGATAATTATAATATCGAATCATTATTACTAATCAAAGCTTTCCTAGGTAAACCAATACAAAGAAATTTGAATCCACCGATCAAAGTTACATTATTTAAAAAAAAAAGTGGGACAAGAATACATATATATATGTATTATATCACCAACATAGATCACAGATCCTCGAAAAGCTCCCGTCATCTATAGATCTTCGCTCTCCTTATCTATTTTATTTTTCTTCCCTGATTGCAAAGTTCAAACACTTCCTTATCACATTATTTGGTGTTCTAGTCATGGTCACAAAAATTCCGCTTGACACTCTGTTCTTCCTATAAATAAGCCTATTTGGATGTGGATCGATTATTTCAGTATTAAATATGTGTCCTAGGGTCACGGAATTCAAATTTCTAGACGTTTAGTTATTTGGGAAAATTAGATCAAAAGACGATCTAGCCGGCTAGGAATGTGCATGAAGAGAATGTTTCGCAGAAAGCATTTGGTTCATCTAAACTCCTCCTCGACATCTTCCCACAGCCTCATTCCAGCTGCTTTCAGAAATAGCCTGATATTTCAACCAGCTGTTTTACGTCTACGAAATCTGTGAAATCACATGGTTAAAGTTAACCTGATCTTAAAAATCTAAGTCGAGTTGATCTGATCAATTGCTAGATGTCATTTTTTGCTCTAAGGAAGATGCCGCCGCCGCCAAACGACACATGCGTTCCGGCCGGGGCTCATTGTAAAAGAAAGAAAGCCAGCGAGAGAGAGAGGCAGATTACATTTTAAACATTAGTTACCGAGAATAAAAAACAAATAAAACTATGTGATAACTGCCCGAAAACCTTTCAAGGAGACCAAACAGGGAGAGCTCTCAATTTTTTTAATATGTAAACTTTGTTCGAACTCTTAGGAAAATGGAAACTAAGGAATATTATGCCAAAAAAAATTTTTAAGACCCAAAAATGACCTATAGTAGCCTTGAGGTCTCCTCATTTCCCTCATCTTGTCCCCGTCGTCTCCCCATTGCCAGCCGGCGCAGTTGTTGTTTCGTGGCAGTCTTACAACATGCAAAATCAGAGAAGAGAACTCAAGATGGGGGAAGATCTTAATGGATAATAAAATGGATAAATAGCAAATGGGTGGAATATAAAAAGACAACTAGAATCCAGAATAAACTACTTTTATTATTATGCTCTTAAAAAATATAATTTTCCAAATAAGTTTTTCAATTTTACTGTCTCTCTTTGAAAACTCAGTCCTATTGAATTGTTCGAAATCTCGTTACTTCTTTTTTTTATATGTTGTTGCAAGGTTTGGATCATAAGTTGTGTCTCAATGCGAAGCGTCTCGAATGACATTCTCGCCAGAGGAGTTACTACTCCCCGCTCCGTCATGTGTCGTGTTCTTCAAGGAATCCATGGCTTTCTGTCTCTCTCTCTGGCAGTGAAACAAAAAATAAGCAATAAAAGTTTTAAAAAAAAGTTTAAAAAAATATATAGAACATGCCATCGCTCAAAAAACAAGACAAGAAATTGAGCCGGGTACATTGAGCCAAAAACATACTACTAAAGTGTAATACTGAGAGATCAGAAAGACTAAGAAAAAACAAAGAAAAGAAAAAATTGTTAACATTACATCTTGGAGTCGATTTACCCCAATTTTTCTACCACAACTTTTTTTCAATCATCATCCTCCATCTACCAAACCGTTTTTAACAAGATTTGACTTTAGTAAGCAACCTGCTTTCAAAGAGATGAAATTCAACAACGTGAATTTCGCTTGGATCTCTTCCAGACTAGAATGACCACTCACCTATCAAATGTTTTTATTTTCTAATTTTAAGCTTCCTAAAAAAATAACACTGAGAAAATGAAATATAGCGAAAGTTGCCCTAGGAGGCTCTTCCAACCTTTACAGTACTCTTCTTCTCACTTCCTCCGCCGCTGGCAAGAGTGAGCGGGGGCGGGCCTCTCCCTCCTTTCCCTATTCTTAGGACATGAAGTGAGAGAGGATCCCGAGGAGATTCTCCACCCTTTACAGTGTAACTGATAGAGACGCAGGGTGGGAGGAGCTTAAGGAATCTCCCTCGGACCGATCATTGCACGGGCTCATCTCCTCGAGGCAACCCGCATCAAACCATGGAGCACGAGAAGGATCCAGGATGGCAGTATCTCCGCCGCTCTCGCGAGCAAATCATGGAGGTTTGTATTGTTTTCTTTACTCTATTTTCAATCTTCTCTAGTTCTATCATATTCCTAAAATCTCTTTGCCTTCGAAGTTTTTAACTGAAAATTTCAAAAACTTCCGCCATTGTTACCAATTTTTTTTGAATAACAATATAAACCACATTTTTTCTCTATGTTTTTGTTACCTAAATATTAAAATTTCAGGATCAATCCAAGCCATATGATTCAAAGAAGAATGTCTGGATTCCCGACGCCGAAGAGGGATATTTGGCTGGAGAGATCACCGCCACCAAGGGAGACCAAGTGACCATCATTACTGCTAAAGGAAATGAGGCAAGCTTTTTTTAATATTTCTTCTTCTTTTACTTTTTCTGAGAACCAGCCGCCCTCTATCTATTACTAGAAGCAGCTGTGTGAGAGAGTTTCGTTTACGACCCCCCGAGCCGAGCCAGGAGGGGGTGTAACGGAGGCGCGCGTAGGCACGTGTAGGGTTTCGAATAGCGAGTTGAGAGAGATAGGAAAGATTGTGAGAATACTTGTTAGATGAAAAGGAAAAGGGTTTGAGGGTCTGAAGAGCAAGTAAATATTTTATAATCTTGTAAGGATGAGCGCCTTCTTAATTGGAACGTAATTTCAAATTTTTCAATTCCTAAGGCCTTTACTAACCTTAGTGAGACCTTTATTTGCTCTTTATACATTTCTATAGACCTAAACGGAATTTTGAAATGGTAAAAAGAAATGAAGTAGGAGGATCATAGGCCCCTACAAAGCCAATAAAAATGAAAGTAGGTTGAGCAAATATTGAAAGAAAATCCCATAGATGGATTTATTAAGCTAAATGAGGTACTATATAATTATTCTATAACTTAAGTGGAAGTTCAAAAGTTGAAGACCCAGAAGCCCCAAAAATTGCTTTTCTCCTAACTCTCTTAATTCCAGGTCACCCTGAAGAAGGAGCTCGTGCAGGAGATGAACCCTCCCAAGTTCGAGAAGACTGAAGACATGTCCAACTTGACCTTCTTGAATGACGCCTCTGTTCTTCACAACTTGCGTGCTCGTTACGCTGCTATGCTCATCTACGTAAGTCTCGGAGGATTACACTCTTGAGGTGTTTGGCAGAGAGTTTGCTAGACCGATTGAAAATTTAAAAAAAAAAGTAACTATTTCAGACCTATTCGGGTCTCTTCTGCGTCGTAATCAATCCTTACAAACGTCTTCCTATCTATACCGACTCAGTTGCTCGTATGTTCATGGGCAAACGTCGTACTGAGATGCCTCCTCATCTCTTCGCCGTTTCTGATCAAGCCTACAGAAACATGCTTCAAGATCATGAAAACCAGTCTATGCTCATTACAGGAGAATCCGGAGCTGGAAAGACTGAAAACACAAAGAAGGTAGGAAGATCTCCAGGAGAAGGTATATTCTTTCAGGTAATTGCCTACTTCGCTTCCGTTGGTGCTTCTCAAGCGGAATCAGAAGCGAAGGAAGGAGAGAAGAAAGTCACCCTTGAGGACCAGATCGTTCAGACCAATCCTGTATTGGAGGCCTTCGGTAGGTTACAAAGGAGAACTCCATTTAAACTCCGTTTCTTAAATTAGCACGTATTCAAACTAATATTTCTCTATGAGATTTCAACGAACAAATCACACAGTATATAAGAGATTTCCATAATAGACAATCTCTCAATTCAGTATATTCATAAACATTTTAGACTTCGAAGCTAATACCTCTCTAGATTTTTTCAGCACTAAATTTACCCTTAGAGTCATTTTATTTGATAGATTAATTATTCATGTTGGAACATCGCTTTCCTCACTTTTTATCGGAACCATGATAAATCAAATCTCGTTCTTATTAACTAAAAGCACAGAATTCAAACTCAAAGTTACTTTCAGAAGTATTTATTCTCATCTCCACTGTATATTTTAAACTGTGAAACAATTGTGTTTCAATAATGATTCTTTCAGGTAACGCCAAAACCGTCCGTAACAACAACTCCTCCCGTTTCGGAAAATTCATTCGTATTCACTTCTCCCGTCAAGGACGACTTGCCTCTTGCGATATTGAACACTGTATGGGCATTTTCTTTCCTTTAGTAGTCAATTTTAGACCTTCTCGAGAAATCTCGTGTCATCCGTCAAGCTCCTGGAGAGCGTTGTTATCACATCTTCTACCAGATCTTCTCTGGTTATGTGCCTGGTTTGAAGGAAAAACTTGAGTTGGACAAACCCCTGGCTGACTATTGGTTCGTCGCTCAGGCTGAGCTCTCCATTGACGGAGTCAATGACAAAGAAGAACATCAGCTAACTGACGAGGCTTTCGATGTTTTGAACTTCTCCAATGTAGAGAAGATGGATTGCTATAGACTCATGTCCGCCTTAATGCATATGGGTAACATGAAGTTCAAGCAACGTCCTCGTGAGGAACAAGCTGAGCCCGATGGAACGGATGAGGCTGAGAAGGCTGCCAACATGTATGGAATTGACTGTGAAACTTTCCTCAAGGCTCTGACAAAACCAAGAGTTAAGGTCGGAACTGAATGGGTCAGCAAGGGACAGAACATGGAACAGGTAAAATTTAAAAAATTGAATGCTATGTTAAGCTTAGGCCTAATATTTCCAAACCGAAAATACAATTTCTAGGTCAACTGGGCCGTCGGTGCCATGGCTAAAGGTCTCTACAACAGAGTCTTCAACTGGCTGGTCAAGAAATGTAACATGACTCTCGATCAGCAGGGTATCCCTCGTGACTACTTCATCGGAGTACTCGACATCGCCGGATTCGAAATTTTCGACGTAATGATTTTATATTGTCCCCATAAGATGGATTTAGTTCAACTCCTTTGAACAGCTCTGGATTAACTTCGTAAACGAGAAGCTCCAACAATTCTTCAACCACCACATGTTCGTCCTGGAACAGGAAGAATACGCTCGTGAGGGTATCCAATGGACCTTCATCGATTTCGGTCTCGATCTTCAAGCCTGTATTGAGCTGATTGAAAAAGTAAGGAGCAAAAACAAATTGAAAAAATGAAAAATGTTTCTTGAAATCATTTTTTAATAGTTTTCAAAGTCATTTCATTTTCAGTTTAATAGATTTCAAATATTAATCTAAAAGCTACATTTTTGGACTTTTTAAAACTTCCGGAGCTTATACTTTTTTACGGTTTACGTTCAAAATTCGAATTCCAAAATTTTCAATATTTGATGGGGGGTTTATAGCCAATATAACTCTCCAGTTAATACATGCTATCCCTCTGATCAAAACTCAAAGTCAAAACTAATCCCCTCCATTTTCAGCCACTCGGTATCATCTCCATGCTCGATGAAGAGTGTATCGTCCCGAAAGCCACTGACATGACTTTGGCCCAGAAGTTGAACGAACAACATCTTGGCAAACACCCCAACTTCGAGAAGCCCAAGCCGCCAAAGGGAAAACAGGCTGAGGCTCACTTCGCCATGCGTCACTACGCCGGAACTGTCCGATACAATGTCACCAACTGGCTCGAAAAGAACAAGGACCCTCTCAACGATACTGTCGTCTCCGTCATGAAGGCCAGCAAGGCCAACGACCTACTATTAGAAGTCTGGTCCGACTACACTACCCAGGAGGAAGCTGCCGTCAAGGCCAAGGGTTAGCTTTTTCGACCGTTTTAAAATGAACTCAATAAATTCACATTCAAAAAAAAACCATCAATTCTTATTTTACCCGTTATTAATTTATAAAATTTCAGAAGGTGGTGGTGGAAAGAAGAAGGGAAAATCCGGCTCTTTCATGACCGTTTCTATGCTTTATCGCGAGTCTCTCAACAACCTGATGAACATGCTTCACAAGACTCATCCTCACTTCATCCGTTGTATCATCCCCAACGAAAAGAAGCAGTCCGGAATGATCGATGCTGCTTTGGTCCTCAACCAGCTGACTTGCAACGGTGTACTGGAAGGAATCCGTATTTGCCGAAAGGGTTTCCCCAACAGAACCCTTCATCCCGACTTTGTCCAGCGTTATGCTATCCTCGCTGCCAAAGAAGCCAAGTCCGATGATGACAAAAAGAAGTGTGCCGAAGCTATCATGTCCAAATTGGTCAATGAGGGTACCCTCAGCGAGGAGCAATTCCGTGTCGGTCTGACCAAGGTCTTCTTCAAGGCCGGAGTCTTAGCCCATTTGGAAGATGTCCGTGACGAGAAGCTCTCTATTATTTTGACTGGATTCCAATCTCAAATCCGTTGGTTCTTGGGATTAGCCGATCGCAAACGCCGCATGGAACAACGTGCCGGTCTCCTCATCGTTCAACGAAATGTCCGCAGTTGGTGTACTCTCCGTACTTGGGAATGGTTCAAACTCTACGGAAAGGTTAAGCCTATGCTTAAGGCCGGCAAGGAAGCCGAAGAGATGGAGAAGATGAACGACAAGATGAAGCAGCTGGAAGCTGATTTGGAAAAGGAGACCAAACTTCGA
This sequence comes from Oscheius sp. DF5120, assembly GCA_932521415.1. Classification (NCBI taxonomy): domain Eukaryota; kingdom Metazoa; phylum Nematoda; class Chromadorea; order Rhabditida; family Rhabditidae; genus Oscheius; species Oscheius sp. DF5120. The sequence continues at coordinate 7,640,144 of OW051462.1, forward strand.
AAGGACTTGGAAGATTCTTCCACCAAGCTCTTGGAAGAGAAAAATACACTCTTCACTACTTTGGAATCCGCTAAAGGACAGCTCAGTGATGCTGAAGAGCGACTTGCTAAACTTCAGGCTCAAAAGGGCGATGCTGACAAACAGCTCTCCGAGCTCAATGATCGTCTCGCTGACCAGGAGGACCGCAATGCCGATGTCCAACGTGCTAAGAAGAAGGTCGAGTCTGAGGTCGAAAACTTAAAGAAGCAAATTCAAGATCTTGAGATGTCTCTTCGCAAGGCTGAGAGTGAAAAACAGTCGAAGGATCATCAAATTCGCTCCCTCCAGGATGAAATGCAACAACAAGATGAGGCAATTGCCAAGCTGAACAAGGAGAAGAAACATCAGGAGGAGATTAACAGAAAGCTGATGGAGGATCTGCAATCTGAAGAGGATAAGACCAACCATACCAACAAAGTTAAAGCCAAGTTGGAGCAGACATTGGACGACTTGGAAGATGCTTTAGAACGTGAGAAGAGATCTCGAGCTGATCTCGATAAGCAGAAGAGAAAGGTCGAGGGAGAGTTGAAAATCGCTCAGGAGAATATTGACGAGGGCGGCAGACAGCGTCACGACTTGGAAAATAACTTGAAGAAGAAGGAATCCGAGCTTCATACCGTCTCCAGTAGGTTGGAAGATGAACAGGCTTTGGTTGGAAAGCTTCAAAGACAGATCAAGGAAGGCCAGTCTCGCATCTCTGAGCTTGAGGAGGAATTGGAAAACGAACGTCAATCTCGTTCCAAGGCCGATAGAGCCAAGAGTGACCTTCAACGTGAACTTGAGGAGCTCGGAGAAAGACTCGATGAGCAAGGAGGAGCCACCAATGCCCAACTCGAGATCAACAAGAAGCGTGAGGCGGAACTCGCTAAGCTTCGTCGTGACTTGGAGGAGGCTAACATGAATCACGAGAATCAACTTGGTGGACTCAGAAAGAAGCATACTGATGCCATCGCCGAGCTGACTGATCAACTTGACCAATTGCAGAAGCAGAAAGCCAAGATTGAGAAGGATAAGGCTCAAGTTCAACGTGAAGCCGAAGATCTAGCTGCTCAATTGGATGCTGAAACTAGCGCCAAGTTGAACAATGAGAAGATCGCCAAGCAAGTCGAACTTGCACTGACTGAACTTCAATCCAAGGCCGACGAACAATCCCGCCAACTTCAGGACTTCACCAGTCTCAAGGGTCGTCTTCACAATGAAAATGGCGACTTGGCCAGACAGTTGGAGGATGCTGAAAGCCAGGTGAACCAGCTTAGCCGGCTGAAGAGTCAACTCACAAGCCAACTGGAAGAGGCTAGAAGAACTGCTGATGAGGAAGCCAGAGAACGACAAACCTTGGCTGCCCAGGCAAAGAACTATCAACACGAAGCCGAGCAGCTTCAAGAAGGTTTGGAAGAGGAGATCGAAGGAAAGAACGAGATTCTCCGTCAGTTGAGCAAAGCTAATGCCGAAATTCAACAATGGAAAGCCAAATTCGAGGGAGAAGGACTCATTAAGGCTGACGAACTCGAGGAGGCGAAACGTCGCCAAGCTCAGAAGATCAACGAACTTCAGGAGGCTCTTGACGCCGCCAATTCTAAGATCTCATCACTCGAGAAGACCAAATCTCGCCTCGTCGGAGATCTTGACGATGCTCAGGTCGATGTCGAGCGTGCCAATGCCTTTGCCTCCTCGATGGAGAAGAAGCAAAAAGGATTCGATAAGGTCATTGATGAATGGAGAAAGAAGACTGACGATCTCTCCGCTGAACTCGACTCTGCCCAACGGGAAGCTCGTAACGCTGCTACTGATCTCTTCAAGGCAAAGAATGCTCAAGAGGAATTGGCAGAGGTTGTGGAAGGACTCAGACGAGAGAACAAGAGTTTGAGCCAGGAGATCAAGGACCTCACCGACCAACTTGGAGAGGGAGGACGCAGTGTCCACGAGATGCAAAAGATCATCCGCCGTCTCGAAATCGAGAAAGAGGAACTCCAACACGCTCTCGACGAGGCTGAAGCTGCTCTTGAAGCCGAAGAAAGCAAGGTCCTCCGTGCTCAGGTTGAAGTCAGCCAAATCCGTAGTGAGATCGAGAAACGCATTCAAGAGAAGGAGGAAGAATTCGAGAACACCCGTAAGAATCATCAACGTGCCATGGACAGCATGCAAGCCAGTCTTGAAACCGAGGCCAAGGGCAAGGCTGAACTCCTTCGCGTTAAGAAGAAGCTTGAAGGAGACATCAACGAGCTCGAGATTGCTCTTGATCATGCCAACAAGGCCAACGCCGATGCTCAGAAGAATCTGAAACGCTACCAGGAACAGATCCGCGAGCTTCAACTCCAAGTCGAAGAGGAGCAGAGAAACCGCGACGACATCAGAGAACAATTCTTCAACGCTGAGAAGAGAGCCACTCTTCTTCAAAGCGAGAAGGAAGAGCTCTTGGTTTCCAATGAGGCTGCTGAGAGAGCTCGCAAGCAAGCTGAATATGAGGCTGCTGATGCTCGTGACCAGGCTAATGAGGCTGGAGCTCAGGTTTCCAGTCTGTCGGCTGCCAAGAGAAAGCTCGAAGGAGAAATCCAGGCTATCCATGTGAGTTTTAGTATGGCGAAATCAAATTGATTTCCTTTATGCTGAAAAAAAGTTATACATTTTTTGATTCCACTCGAAAATAACTATCAATATGAATGTTTGAAAAATTTAGGATAAACTCCACTAATTTTTATCAATTAAATGATTTTCTGAGTATACTTAGCGAAATATACCTATTTAAAATAAGAAAAAATAATGTAACAAATGCAGAAAAAACTGGTGCAGCAGTTTGTTAATAGGACCATTACATAAATTACCAATTTTCAGGCCGATCTCGATGAGACTCTCAACGAATTCAAGGCCGCTGAAGAACGTAGCAAGAAGGCGATGGCTGATGCCGCCAAGCTCGCCGAAGAACTCCGTCAAGAACAGGAACATAGTCAACACATCGATCGCATGCGCAAGGGACTCGAACAGCAGCTCAAGGAGATCCAAGTCCGTCTCGATGAGGCCGAAGCCGCTGCTCTCAAGGGAGGAAAGAAGGTCATTGCCAAGTTGGAGCAACGTGTCCGGGAATTGGAAAGCGAACTCGACGGAGAACAACGTCGTTCCCAGGAATCTAACAAGAACCTCGGAAAGGCTGATCGTCGTGTACGGGAGCTTCAATTCCAGGTATTTCATTCCCTAGTAGAATTTAGTAAAAAATTCAGGTTGATGAGGACAAGAAGAACTTCGAAAGACTCCAGGATTTGATCGACAAGCTTCAAAACAAACTCAAGACACAAAAGCGCCAGATCGAAGAGGCCGTAAGTCGACAAAAAAAACCCTAACCTTAAATTCTAGGAAGAAGTCGCCAACACCAATCTGCAAAAGTACAAGCAACTGCAACATCAATTGGAAGATGCCGAGGAGCGTGCCGATACAGCTGAGAACAGTCTGTCGAAGATGCGTGCCAAGTCTCGCAGCTCCGCTTCCGTCGCCCCTGGTCTTCAGACCTCTCAATCGGCCGCTGTCTTGAGGTCTCCTTCTCGTGCTCGTGCTAACGACTTGTAAACTCCTTTCCTGTCTTTTACAGCCGGGCTAGTCGTTGCTTTTTTAATAAGATATATTGACAGCCAGCTGTATTTTTCTTCACTCACACACTGTGGAACAGTTTAGTTTCATTGTTATTTCTCGATCTGTCCATAGATTGTTGGATAGCTAAATGAACATATATTTCTCTTATCCATTTCTTTTTATAATCAATATATTGAAGAAATATATGAAAATCCGGCTTTTTCAAGAAAAGTCGGTTGACAAATTAATTCCAGAATTAATAGAATAATCCTGGAATTTCTAAGCTAGAGTAAGTCAAATGACTCGAAACATACTTTCCAACAAAAATTCTATACAGTAAATTCGAGTTCAACATCCAAAATTACTCTTTAAATTAAAAGACCGTATATTAAAAGAATTTATTGGTTAACTTAAATATTTTTACACTTTACGGAGTTGTTTTCCAGATGGTTTCTAAAAACCGATGTATAAGAAAGATTTGCGAAAGAATTCTTACCCCTTGTTTCGAATATTTCGATTTCAAATGGCTTTCACATTCTTCTTTTACCTGCTGTAGCTGTTTTCCACAGTATTCCAAGTCACATAGATCGACCAAAGCGTGGTAAATCTGTAATCTAATTATTCATATCAATTGGTTAGTTTACATTTTCCGCAGTGGGGGCATTTCTTTTGTTGCTATTGAGAAATTCAATATTGCTACTTTTCTAAAATAATCCAATTAAGTATCAAATTTCGCTTCCTTTACCTGGTCTTGATATTCCTGCAATGAGGCGCTGATAATATAATAGAGCATCGAAGAACCTTCCTTCTTCTCAATGTTTTCAATGATAATATGTAGCTCCTCTTCAAAAGGATCGTTGAGAGCAGAGATTGAATTGTGATGGAGAAAAACGGCGAATTCAACAACCATCTCGCGAAGATAGCGGATTTCTGTATCTATACTTTTGGTCTAGGATTGGTTTTTTTAGAGATAAATAGTGGGAAAATACCAGTCGCTGGTTCTTTGCAATGGAAGATTTAACTTTGTCTCCTCGGGATTCACGCCTTCTCAACTGAAATATGAACATTTTTGGGTTTTTGAAGCCAAAGGGAATTTTTTAAAGACTATTGAAATGTTTTTCCTTTTAACATATTGACTACCCCATGTATTCACTAGGACTTTGATTCATTTTTCCTTGTAATTTTTAAAGCCCTTTTCGCTTAAAAAAATACCGTAGACATATCCTCTTCCAGTTTCATTTTTTTCTCCTCAAGCTCCTTGACCAGTACTGCTATTTTCGGACAAACAAGATAAATCATCTCGTTTGTTTGTACAATCTCTGGTGAATGGGCAATCGGTGTAGTTTCTGTGACTTTATACAAAAATCTTAAAATAATTTTGTTGAATAAAACCTCTTACCTCTTAATTTCATCACTGTTATGACTCCATTCCTCTTTATACATTTTATCTTTTGCATCAGTTCTCACATTATCCAAGATTTTTGACGTCATCATATACTTGATACAGTCGTTATCGAAGCAGAACATGTTTGATCTGAACTTCCACCAACATTTCTGTAAAAACCCACTTGTCCGTCGGAATATAGACCCCTCTTTCCTTTCTCAGCTTGTCCAAAAATGCCTGCAGAGTCGTCAAACTCTCTCCAGGTTTAAACATGGTTGAACGACAATTGGTGAAGAGGAACAGAATATTCTGGGTGGCATTACGATGGAGATGGAGCAGGAGACCATTGAGACAGTAAAGAAAAGAACGACTTAGGCGGTTTTCATTGGGCTTCATAACAACGCAAACGGCGTGGATTTCCCTGGAGAAAATAGTTATTTTTCTTTGTTTAAAAAAAATTTAAAACTGATATCCATAGTTGAACTTTTTTAAACTACTGAAACACTAACATTTTTTGTATTTTTACTTTTTTAATTTTACGGCAATATCGATAATCAATACCATCAATTGCTGTTACTTACCCCACTCTTGCAATATGCTTCTGTATCAATTCAAAATTCTTATTATCCTGGTCCACTCCTCTTGTATCATTAATACCCGGTGTATCAATGATATGCAAGATATTCTCCTGACTTTCGTCTATCCATGAATATTGATAAGTGATTGGATTCTGTGTAGTCGAATGTCCTGCTTCAAAAACTTCATTACCATCGTTCAGTTGATAAGTGGGATCTGGTTCAACTCGGATTTTCTTCTTTATCTCCTAAAGAATCTTAAACTGTCATAAACACGATGTCATACCTTGTCAACTACCCTGTCGTGATATTGATATTCCATCTTTACCAATACGGTTGGACGGGTGTTCTGTTTCATGCAATCGTCAAAGCTATTTTGTAAATAATTGACCATGCTGTTGATGAAGGTTGTCTTCCCTACTCCAGTTTCACCAATCAGAAGGAAATTTATCTTTTTGGGTTTATAGCGGAAGTTTGTCCGAGGTGCTGGGATGGGAGAAGCAGGAGCTCTTAGAAGTTCTGCTTCTTGCAGCTTTGCTGGTTTGGGTGGTGGAATAGGTTTGTTTTTAGATGAATTGGAAGAGCTGAATAATGCTTCATTTTTCCCAGAAAATTCTGCTAGTTTTCTTAATCTGAAATATGTTTTCTTCAAGACTACAAAAATGGAATTTACTGTTTCCTAGCAGTGTCATAGGCCACATCGAGGTATTGTGTCGGATTCCGAACGGCTTCAATCCATGCCTTGAGCTCCTCCGCTTTGTATCCCTCGCACATTCTTAGTGCATCATCGAACCGATGGTAATCTAAATTCCGTTGAATATCACTCTGTATTTCGCCAGGAAGAGAGGCAAATAACTCCGAAGACGGTATCTTTGTCACCTGAATTAAGGTTGTGAGTCAAAATCAGTGATAGACGGAACTTTTTCGTAAAACATTCGCAGCACCGCTATTATTTCTTTTTCTTATTTTTGTCAGATTCTAATTTCATACAAAACATAAGGTATTAAAGATACCTAAAATAACGCTCTTTATTTTGAGATTTTCGATTATTTTTAAATTTCGATGATTTCGTATACGTTTACGAAAAGGTTCCCATAGATAGCTAAAGAAGACTAGCCTTTTTAATCCATTCACCATATTTCGCAAACGCAAGATCGTCACTTCTCAACGCTGTCTTTATCATTTCATGCTTATGAAAAGACTTCATGTGGTCAGTTTCTATTATTAGATGAACAATTACCAATATATCATCGGGAATGCCAACGAGAAATTCAAAAGGAGTCTAAACAACAGATAAACATCATTATTATCTACACCTACCTTTGATACTCTCTGTCCCTCTCTAGACACAGTGGAAGTTGCCATTTCGACGTGGAAGTTGTGAGCTTGCTGCAATCATCGATTAATCTTATCAGACAGCCAATGCCTTTTTACCGACCCAGCGAAATTCTCACCGCGTTTCACAATTTTTTTGTTTGTATGAGAGAAGAGATATTCTGTAGGGGGAGGAGGGGGGTAGGGATTTATAGGTCAAAAATTCTCTAATGATGTCTGTTTACATATTTGTGTTTTTTCCCTGTCTAAAAAAATTTGGAATTTCACTTCAAGAGTTGTACATTCAGTATATTAAACTAAAAGTCAGTTTATTCTCCATCAATGCTTCCCCACTTACCTCAATAAGCTAGCAATAGAACTTAGATAAGTTAATCAGAAATCAGACAAACAACTCTCTTCCACTGGGTGAGCGGGGCGGAACTTTGACGGATTTCTCACCGCCCCAATCAATGTGGCATTTCTTATTTAACATTCGTGGGTATCGACTGGTGAGGGAATTTTTTTTCTTTTATCATGGTTGTTTTGCTATTCTTTTATTTAAAAGGTAAGTTACTGAGAAAAATAAGGAAAGTTAAATAATTTTTTTTTTAATTAGAATATATTGTTAAATTGACCACGTATTTCACACTGAGAGATCCATTTTTTTAAAACTACCAATTTTTTACACAATTATGTATGAGCGAGAAACTTTTATAAGAACCATTTTCGAACATTAGTTCTCTGATCTTGAGAAAATAATCGCGGAGGGCTAAGAAAACATGACAGGATTGCACAATGAGACACGCGGACTATCTCTCTTCACTCTTCTTTCGTTGCTACTCCGAGTAATCTTGCTGTCTAGTTGTTTGCCGCGTGATTGATAAGGTTTTAATTTCTCCCTTCTGCTTATTCTTTTTTTTCTTATTAACAAAATGTCTTTAGTCATGGCTGACGCTTTTCTGAATCTATTACCAGATCCCAGGAAAAGGATTATGGCTAAATTGATGGCAGAAAAATATGATATAGAGTCATTGGATAGAATGATGGCTAACGAGGGTAACAATGTCATCAATGCATATAATTCATGGAAAAAAACAGCTGTAAGTTTCTTTTTTATTCCATTTTTTAAATAAAAATGCTCTCTCGGTTTTTTAACATGAAAAATCATTTTTGATCGCCCAAATCTCTTTTTTTCCTCTCGATGCTCTTTTCAGCGTCCTCCAGTTGCTAGCAATTCAACTCCTGGAGATCCAACTCCAAAACCTAGTCCCAGGTACCACTTTGTACGTCTTTTTACATTTTTTTAGATCTGTTAAAGAGCCTATGAAGCGTGAAAATCAATCAAAAAAACCGAAACAAGTCACACTAGACTTAACAGACATACTACAATCACTCCACTCAACAGAAGATGGCGGTGGAACGAAGATGGATGATCCATCCATTTTGCCAACAATTAACCCGACGGTTTTTAAAAAGTAAAACTTTTGTCGTAGGGAAATAGGGTTTGTAGAATGCCGAAAGAGTTAACAGTCGTCTTTTTGGGAGAAACAGGTGTTGGCAAATCGACTTTTATCAATGGGTTGGCCAATTATTTAAAACACGCAACAATGTACGACGCGATGAAAAAGGGAGTGGATATATTGATCAAGTCGTATTTCACTTATACTGATGACAATGTGAGGCATCTTTTTATCTTTGAATATGGGATTTGCAGTATCAAAGGACAGAAATCAGATGTGACTCGACGATTCAAGCAGAGGATGGATCCGACGTGGTGAACGAACATACAGAAGCGGGACAATCTTCCACACAAGTAAGGGAACAGCTATGAGAACACAGTCGACATGGACATATTCTTTATCCATAGTTAGGACATTTATTTCACGATTGCCTCTTGAAGTCTTCCACCAAAAGTCTTAGACCTATTCGTCGTTTGGCTAATTTTGATCTATCTAACACCAAGAAGTTCAAATTCAACACTATTTTTAGTGTATGGACTTCGGATAACCTCTTCCAGAATAAATCTCTTCCAGAAAAATTTAACCTCCTCTTTTCAGCATCCAAAATGCTACAGATTTGTTTGGAATTACGGCGAGGAGCAGAAGGTCATTCGAATCATTGACACCCCAGGAGTTGGGGATGTTAGAGGAGTCCAACAGGAAAAAGAAAACTTCCAGAGGATTCTGTCATTCTTGGCTGATTTCAAGTGATCTTTTTGGTTTTTTCTATTTTTTCAGAGAGATCAATGCTATCTGCATCCTCCTCAAGCCAAATGACTCAAAGCTCACAGTCACATTCCGTTATTGTATCAGCGAGCTGTTGACCCATCTCCATGTCTCAGCAGCTACAAATATACTCTTCTGTTTTACCAATGCAAGAGCTACTCTCTACAGACCGGGAGATACTCTCCCCACCTTGGAATCTTATCTGAAGACCTTAAAAGAGGAACGAAAAATAAAAATTGAATGCAACCAGGACACTCTCTTCTCCTTTGACAATGAGAGCTTCCGATTTTTATGTGCTCTAATGCATGGAGCGAAGTTTACAGAAAAAGAGAAAGATAATTTCAATGGCAGCTGGGTGAAATCTGTGGAAGAGACCTTCAGGTAAGGATTTCTAAGAACCCTTCTTATCTATAAAAGTGCCTCTTGTATACTCCCTGAAATCCATAGTTAGTAACAACACCGGGAAATTCAAATTCAGCCCTTAAATATAGAAGAAGTTAAAAGCAAATGAATGATTTTCCAGACTTTTCTCCCGTATTTCCGAATTGAGGGTCCACGATGTTAACAAGACTCTCAGCATCAATAACATCCGCTCCGTAATCCTTGCGATGGCTCGTCCGTTGGCCGAAATAGCCAGAAACCAATTACTCAATAGCCAGTTGATTCAAGACAAGATCAATGAGGTAGTTATCCACCTCTTCCTTTACTTTTTAATCAGATTGAAGACCGCATGAAGGTGAAAGATTCATTGAAAGGACGTCTTCACGTGGATCAAGTTGTGATTTCTACGAAACCAATTGACTTTCCTGTCACAGTTTGCACTGCAGCTAAATGTGTGGAGCATATGCGATTCTCTCAAAATCCAACTGCTCCGATGGAGACGATCTACAAAACTCAATGTCATAAGAAATGTTATTTGGATGGTATTGAAGCTGAGAGAGTCCCTCATCCTGGATTACAAAAGTGCTGGGCTCTATACAACAATATAGAGAAATGCAAGACTTGTGAATGTCCCTGGACGACTCACATGCACATCAGATATACTCTAGTAAAAAATATGGAGAGGGTAGGTATACTTTATACATGAATGTCATATATTCCGTATATCACATTCCTATTTTCTTTTCTATATTTTTTCTACCATTTCTGGAAAGATCCTTAGATATACTCTACGGCATAAAAAACATGATATAACTTCAAAAAAAAGGGAATGAAACTTCAAAAAAATAAGTAATACAGTATACAGTATATATGATATACAATTTGGCCATTAATCAGGTCTAGGTGATATATATTTTCTTTTTTAGAATGTTGTGCACTTTGACTATGTTCTATAACTTTTTTTTTGTAAAAATATAAACACAACACAAAAATCGAGACATTACAGCACATTTTTTTTCAAAATTTGTTTAGGTAGTTGACCCAACAGTACAGAAAAGTATCCAAAATAAAGAAGACGAGATTAAAACAGCCAGATTATTCATCGAGAAGGAGACATTGAGAGTAAGGAGACCGAGATATTTTATCTATCCACTCCTAGAAAGAGCAACTCCTTCAAGAATCCACAAAAATCACAAAGTCCTGTAGCGACTTTGCTGCTTTTCTAAACAAAAACTGTCTTCTTCCTTACAATGATGCATACAAAGACTATGTGGATCATCTGATCAAGGAAGAAAGGGACAAAGGATCTCAAAATAGGGTATTACTAGAGCAGTTACAAGCATATAGAGAACAATATGAAGAACAGGTAAGGACTTGGAAATGTTTATTATCGGTTTTTTTGCATTGCTGGCAAAACATTTGCTTCTTTGTTATACATCCATTTTTCAGCTGAAAATCCTAAAAACCTCTAAAAACTCCAATAATGTCAAGTCAATAGAACAAATTTATCAAATGGTCGATGAATTGAAGAAACTCAAACATTCTGGTGCCCTTCTTCAAGAAATCGAGGTATCTCTGATTATTTTCCTTCGAAAATTGGTTTAGAATGTGGAAATTTTGTCTGTGAGGAAACAGCAACTCAATAGATCAATGGACATTAGTTTGAATGGAGGATGGATGGAAAATCAGAAAAAGACACAGACTACGAACAGTCCGACAAAGCCTCTGCAGTATAAAATACAGAAACTTGGAACAAAAGTTTTGCCTTGATTGTATAAATATCTATTTTTATTTTTTATTTTTTAAGAGTTCTGGAGAAAGCTCTCCTTGATCTTCCAAAAGGCTGGTCAGTATATCAAGGTGGTATTTGCCATTTTTACAAATACAAAAAAACAAAAAAAAACATTTTTACAAAAACAAAAATTATATCTAGTGAAATATATACATCAGAAAAAAAATTGAAAATTGCGATATTTTTGTAAAAATAGAACATAACTTTTTTTCTACTGTTTTTCTTTTGTTTCGTTTTTTGATTCTTGTATGTCCGGGTGAAGCAAGGAGAAATAGAAACAATTAAAATATAAACTAAAAAGTAAATTTATACATAGAACATATTATTCTTTAAAATACGTAATGATAAATATTCTTTTTTAACCTTTCCTTTCTTTTCTTTTTATTTTCTAATTATACTACTTTTCAAAACAAAGAAAATAATAGAAATTACAACAGCATTTAGTGGCCGTCCAAAAAGTCACGTTGGAGTTACAGTATCGTATTTTTGTAGTTGCGTATGGATATTCAAAGTCGTGAGACGGTTCCTGTAATTCAAATTTTGAATATCATAATAAAAAGTACAAAAACAGTAAAGAAGACTGAACAGTTAAAATAATCAAAATAATATACTATTCCGGAGTCCTATCACTTTTACCCTCTATGCCTTTTCCATATCTCAGGCAAACTTTACTTTTCGCCCTTTACTGTCGTAATTTCCCTGACATTTTCATCAGCCGGTCTCCAGATAAGGGGATTAGGCACTGACCACTCCCCCGGGATTGCTACTTGCTGCTGTTACAGCTGAAAATGCTCTTCTTCTTCCTACTCCTTCCATCTATTTGGGCTGGATACGCTCCAGATCAGGTTACTAGTTTACCTGGAGCGAATTTCAATATAACATTTAATCATTATTCGGGCTATTTAGTAGCAGGACAAACAAAACAGTTTCACTATTGGTAGGAACAATAAAAAAGAAATTCGCTTCTTTAGGCTGACGGAGTCCATGCTCAGTCCTTTAACTGATCCTCTAATTCTCTGGCTGAATGGAGGTCCAGGATGTAGTTCAGTTGGTGGTCTCATCGAAGAGTTAGGACCTTTCCATGTATCAGATTTCGGAAATACTGTATACTTCAATAAGTATGCTTGGAATAATGTAAGTTTAAAGTAAAAAATTGTCATTTTTTGAGCTCCACTAGAATGGTCCCTTTTCGAATTCAGCGTCCAAAATTACTTCGAAAACATATTTCTTATGAAACCATCTCATCTCCTCATTTTCAGTTCGCCAATGTTCTCTTCCTTGAATCTCCTGCTGGAGTGGGCTATTCTTATGCTACCGATGGAAAGGTCGCTACCAATGATGACCAGGTGGCTTTGGACAACTACAATGCACTGGCAAGATCTCTTAATGTTTCTCATTTTTCAGCTCGATTTTCTCAACAAATTCCCTGAATATAAGGGACGTGACTTCTACATCACTGGAGAATCTTATGGCGGCATTTATCTTCCAACCCTAGGAGAGAATTTGATCAAGGACAAGGTTAATTTCCCTAATTTCAAAGGGATGGCCATTGGAAATGGGTATATTGATGAAAGAGCCGACTACCGTACTCTTGTTCCATTGTATTATTATCACGCACTGGTCAGAGACGAGTAGGCTATCTCTCGTGACGTAAATGAAAAATCTTTAGACTATACATTCGGATAAGAAATCAATGTTGCAATGGGAACATTGAAACATGCGATATTGAAGCGGAATTCAGTGATCATCCTTGTGCCAAGCTCATTAATGAAGCGTTGAACGCAGCAAACAATCTTGATCCTTATAACCTCTACGATACATGCTACATCGATGGAGTAGAAACACCGATGAAGAAAGAATTCATTATCAATCACAAGAGGAAGAGAATGAATTTGGCACCCATTGAGAGACGATCTGTATTGGCAAATAATGACACAGTTACTCCACTTTGTGCCCAAACCAGCAATACACAAACCTACATGAACAGAGCAGATGTTAGAAAAGCTTTGCATATTCCATCATCCGTACATAAATGGACGGATTGCAGGTAAAAAGGAGAATTGTTCTAAGATTCAAAGAGTTTTTGGTGCAGAAGTACAAAAAGATAAGTAGAGATCATATTAAAAGACAGAGGTTACAAACTCATGGCTAATACTAGTTTTTAAAATTTACATTTGTCACCTACAAATTGACTTTTGTTCTAAGCAGTTTGATACTGGAAAATTTTTTTAACGAATTCAAATGTCTAATATGATATCTAGGCTTAGAATTTTTTTCTTAAATTTCCCTCTTTCACTTACTACTTATCCATTTAATCCAAATCAAAGAAAAAAGTTGAAAAATTCTAATTTAGCTTCTCTGGAAATTCTATTCCATGACAATTCCATTTTTTTTCAGTAACGCCGTTGGCAACCAATATCGTACCATCTACGAAAACATGTACAAACAGGTGACCGATGTCAATGCCGTTGTAAAGGTTCTCATCTACAATGGAGACGTAGACACAGTTTGTAATAATGTGATGAACATGCAGTTCGTAACCAACTTGAACCGGACTATCCTTGTATGTTTCCTTCTTCCGATTTATGGCTCAATGACTTGATAGTACACTTTTAAGCCTGTGGGAACTCACAGGAAATCAGATAAGCGTCACGAGACCAGATTAGGTCGATCGGCAGCTTCAAAGGAAAAACAGACCAGCCAATTTTTAGGGAAATGAGAGGGTGAATCAGCCGTGGACATATAAACATGAGACTCCCAACGTAGCTGGCTTCGTTGTTCAATATTCTGGCAGTATGAGATCTCTATTTTCTTTATCGATATTCTTATTTTAGAACTGGACTACGTGACTGTCCGTGGCAGCGGCCATTTCGTTCCTGGCGATCGCCCTCGTGAATCCCTTCAAATGATCTTTAACTGGATCAATGATCTTCCCTATTCGACTCCCGTCCCATTCCTGTAAACATTTGTGTGTGTGTGTGTAAAGTATTTCTTCTATCAGTTACTTTCCTACTGCGATGAACAAAATGACAGTTCCAGTAATTTTTCGACCGACTCTTAATAGCCGTCGACAGCAATTAAGAGTTAATGTGACGGGTAAATAAAAAAAGGAATGATCAGGTTGATGCAAAGAAAATATTAGAAGGCTAAGAATGGTTAGAGGTAGAAAAAATTAAGATATATTTAAATAATGAATGATTCAAGAGCTGCTCGAAGCCAAAAAAGTTTTTCAGGTCCCTTTCTTCCAATTTTTCCTGGGTTGTTGATCCTCAAGGTCATTTAGCTTCTTTTATAAACTTTACAAGGAAAAGCTATAAGTACAGAAAGTTTCAAATTGTCTATGACTTATTATAGCCTTCATTTTCAATTTGAGGTTCCCTACGAGATCTGAACCTTTCTAGAGATCTAGAGAGCCGTAAGAGTTCGTGGATCCCAGTTTTCACGTTGGATCAGAAATTCAGAAGATCCTATTAGATCAGTAGTTCCGGGTCTATCTTAGCTTCAAGGTCTTCTCTTAACTATAAACATACACAACATACCAGATAAACTGTATTAAAAGATCTTTTTTATCCTTTAAAACTCAACATTTAATCTTCCTTTACTTTCCTGTTCAATCAACTTCTACGCTCTTTTTCATCTCTTTTTCTCGATATTATCATTTCCCCCATCTTCGTCGTCGTACTTTAGCGGAACCAGAAGAAAAAGTTGGAACCAAATTCCATGAAGAGTATCAATAGATAGTGAGAAGGAGAAAAGTATAAAAGGACTTGATTGTCAGCAAATGATACCAGTTAACCATGGGTAAACTGATCGTCGCCGGCTCCGCCGCTACACTCGTCTTTGTCGCCGGAACTCTATGGATCTTGGCTGGACTCCTATCGGATATAAATAACCTTCAAACTGAGATCGACATGGGAATGGCCGAATTCAGAGTGAGTGAAAAAAATAGGTCTATGTCTCTCATAATTATTTTCTTCAGGTACTCTCCGCCGATACCTGGAATCGCATCATGAACAAGCACATCAATCCCACTGGAGCTTCTGATGCTCCTCCAAACTTCGCCTCCATCTTCGCCGGTCGTAATAAGAGAAGCAATGAGCAGTGTAACTGTGGTCCTCGCTCTGAAGGCTGCCCTGCCGGTCCTCCAGGTCCTCCTGGAGAAAAGGGAGAACCTGGAGAACCTGGACCTGATGGAGATGATGGCAAACCTGGAGCACCCGGAGTTGTTGTTGCTATAACTCATGACATTCCTGGCGGTTGTATTAAATGCCCTGCTGGTCGTCCTGGACCTCGTGGGCCTGCTGGACAGCCAGGACCTGATGGACCTCCCGGTAGATCTGGTCCTAAGGGACCTCTCGGCGGACCTGGACGTCGTGGACCACCTGGAGAGGCTGGAGATGAGGGAAAACCCGGAAATCCTGGAAGAGCTGGTCCTCCTGGCTCTCGCGGACAGCCCGGAACAGACTACAAACAAGGAAATCCTGGTCGACCCGGCCCAGCTGGTCCTCGTGGACCTCCCGGACCTGCTGGAGAACCAGGAGCCCCTGGAAATGATGGAAAGCCAGGAAACAAGGGACAACCGGGAAGAAATGGAGCGCCAGGACATCCTGGAAAGGCTGGAGTCTGTGGACGACCCGGAGAAGACGGAAAACCTGGCAGCGATGCAGCTTATTGGTGAGTTAGATGAGGGTAGAAAAGAATAATGAGTTTTTTTTCAGCCCCTGCCCTAATCGCAGCTACTTCGTCCTTGCTTAGACATCTTAATAAAGACTTTTTACATCTAGTTTTATTCAAGCGTCAGTCGATTTTCTTCTCTATTGTCTGCTTCCAAAAAGGGGAGAATAATCAGGAAAAGATTCTCCCATGCCGTACTTATGTGTGTGGTTTCTTACTTTTTTGTTATTTCACAATCCGACCGTCTCTGGAATCATGCAAAAAGAGCCAATGAGTATTTTAAAGAAGATGAAAAGAGAAATTCAAGAATTAAATAAATTAAAAGGACAGAAAAAGAAAACAAAAAACAATTAGTTTCCAGAATTTTAGGGATTTAAGGGATGAAACCTACAAAAATATAAATTTTCTTCGTAAAGCCCAAGATAATATGAATCTTAGTACTTTAGAAGATATAATTATTTTTTATAAATTAAAGTTAGCCAAAAATGGTCATGTTGCAAGTAGTCTTTATTCTTCTTTTTTCATCTAAAAAAAACCAAACCATCACATACAACTGCATTACACCAGTTTTTCAAAACCGCTAATTTGTCCAGCAGAGGACTCTGTTTATTGTTACTCTGGTCACTTCTTCTATTACATACCAATCGACCGGACAGTAAAGAAATAAAAGGGGGACTGGGAGACGATCTTGGTGACAGTGTATCAATAGTTTAAAAATAAAAATTTAATGTGAACAATCATTAAATCATTACTTTATTATTTTCAGTAATATATTAATTTGGTTTGAATAATCTTACTTGTCTATTGTTACTTGATTGTTTGAATTCGTTTCAAGATTACTTCTTCCAAGTGTAACCAACCGCTTCGCCTTTCTGAAGCTATCCGTATGGAACTTTGTTACGCGAGATATTTGCATTCCGATAGAGCTCAGATTTTCCAGTTCTTTTAATTTAACCATGAGCTGAAATGAGATGCTGAATATCTAAACAATGGTCTACCTCTTCACAGGTCAAGACATCCCTCTTCCTCCTAGCAATTTCCTCTTGAATTCCCTTCACTTGATTTTCATAAATCTCCAAAAAAGTAGAATATTCATAATACATTTCAGTATATGTGTTCGTTGCTTTAGCCTTCTTTTTTTCCTAAAAACAATAGATTGACGGAAAGGAACCACTTCAGTGTCCCTCAAAGAGATCAGTGTTTCTTTGAATTGATCGAGCGGCTGCTTCATCGAATTCTCCAAAACGAACACATAGGCCTCGGCACAAAAAGCAGTCATCGCATTACACTCGGCATCTATCTTTTTGTATTCCTCTCCCAGATTCTGAAGGGCTTGTCCAATGGTTTTAACTCTGCTGTCATGGTTCTCCAAATCATAAACAACCCTCTGATCTGTTACCTAGGTCGAAATGTTTAAGTTCGAAATGGTGAGTTTACTGTATAATCCTTATGCACAGCAACAATTATCTCGTTATGATGTATCCAGGGATGTGGACAACGGTCGCAATAAGCATAGTTCTTCCTAGGTACTCGTGTACACCTCCTTTTGTCCTGAAGGGTCCTTTGCTAACAAAACAGAATACCTTGCAGCTGTGGTGAGTACAATAATATTCTGCGACAAATTCAACGGTACTCTGAAGCGATTTACAATTCATTCGTAACGATGACTTACGCGCTTGAATTTCAATTTGTCAGCGAGGAAGCTTCCATTTTTTTCCATATTTCGGATCTAAAAATGTAACAAAAAGATATGTCACCTCTGTCTTATTCTCATCGATTCTTTTCATATTTTTAACCATTGCATTAGCCATTTCCCCGATATTTGCTGCCAGGTTCTTGACTAATTCGACAGTCTCTTGGAGCTGAAGAGAGTCTTCAATGTGATGAACCGGCAGTTGTTGTGCTTTGTTCAAAAATCTAAAAATTCTATTTGATATATTTTCCCAGCTTTAAAAGGTTTTTGTATGTTTCAACTCGTCTACCTCCGACTTTCATCAACATTGTGTTGCCATCCTTCCGCAAACAAGTTGTCATTTTTCTCTTCTTTCAGAATTACTTTGTTCCTGACAGCTAGAAGATACCGGAAACTGTCGTTGTCAAAGCAAAAACAGTTGTCTCTGAAGAAATGAATAAGAGGAAACGACTTACTTGCTGATTTTGATGCCGGTGTCCCCCCCTATCCTCAGTTCCTTCAGATACAAATCTAAAGGAGCCAACGTGTCTCCCGGTCGGTAGAGGAGGGATCTAGTGTTGGTGAAACAGAAGAGGATGTTGTCAACTGCTTTGATGTTCAGCCTCGTGAGGAAGAAGTTCAGACAATTCTTAAACGCCGGTTTTAACTTCGACTCATTCGGTTTCATTACAAAACAAATGGCATGGATCCCGCTGAAGAATCAATCAGGGAATCCGCAGACTTACTCAAATTGTTTCAAAAACAGATGAACTTTCTCGAAGTTGAGGCTGTCCTGTGCCGGACCGCGGGTGTCATTCATTCCCGGCGTGTCGATGATTCTAATCGTTTTCTGGCTGTCAGCTGTTTCCCATGAAATTTGGTAGACTTGAGGTTCTTGAGTAAAGGATGCTCCGTCGATAAACAATTCATTCGACTTTTTATTTGAGTTCTGGGCCTTCTCCTGGACCCTGACTAGTTTATGGTCCTGAATCAGTATTTAATAGGACGGAGCAGATGAAATGCGCGGAGGAAATTGCGTAAAAACAACAAAAATAAACTCAAGAGACCTCTGCCCCCCTCCCTCGTCACGTCACAATATTTTATGAGTACAATCGGCTCACACAAAATAAGGCACATCTTTGTAAATAACTCACGTCGTTGGTAACCACGAAGGACACGTCGACTAGAATTTCTGGTCCCTTCCGAAATGCCTCGTCGAATTGTGAATAACGAATATTGTTGGCCAAAGCATTGATGAAGGTGGTCTTTCCTGCTCCAGTCTCCCCTAGCAGGAGGATGGTCACAGCGTTTTCTTCTTTCTTAGGGAGTTTCTTAGTATCTTGCACTAATGGGTCCTTCTTTTGTAAAAGGACAGAACTATTTTTCTCTCTATACCTAGTTAAACCCTGATTCTATCTATTCACCTCTTTTCCTTTGATCTTTTGTATCTCTGGCTCTCCGCTTCTTTATCTTGATTCCCTTCTTTCTTGTGATCTGGTTGCTTTGCCAATCCAACTCCTATTTCATTGTCATTTATTTGAAGAGATTGGCTCTGGGTATATCTGGAAAGAAGAAAAAGTAATATTGAGAAACAACCCACAGGGCTTGACTTTGAGTCACTGGTAAATCCTTTGATCCACTACTCTCGGTAAATTTTAAATCGGACTTTCTATGAACTTCAGCGTGATTAGATTTCCTGTCGACATTCATCCCGTTCAGTGCTTCATTGAGTCTAAAATTGACTAGTTTTAATGGAAGACAACGGACACTCGTCTTCCTTCTCTTTGGAGGTGAATTTGAATAAAGTCACTGCTATCGTCCTTGTGTTCACTCATTTTGTCAAGCAGTTCCATTGTTTCTTTATGGGATGTCAGGTCAAGATTGTTCTGTTTGGCAGAAGATTTCAATTTTTGGAGGAAAGTATAAAAATCTGCACCTTTCCAATGAGTGCATAGGTCTTTCTCATGTAAATAGTCTATCAGTGGCAGTAAATCTCCAGGGGGTCTATCCCTGATCTATCAAGAATTGAAATCCTCTGAAAGCTCACTTGTTGTGCCCATTTCGAATATAAAGTCTGCGCATCAACATTGTTGTCCAGCAGTCCTTCTATTTTTTTGATAGCATTGCTATTGTCACTGTTCATAAACTGTTTGTGTATACCATCAAGAATGTCTCTGTCTCCAAGTTGTTTTGTGAATTCTAATGGTCTTTTCTCCTGAACAAAAACATTTCAAGAAGAGATACTCTTCCCACCGCGAGATAATTCAGTTTTCTTTCAATTTCTTTCAATCGAGTAGAACTCATAGGCTGAAGTGGCATTGTAAACAAATACAAGAGAGGGAGTGTTTAAATAAACAATGAGAAACTAAACGGCGTATTTGATAACTCCCGTTACAGTCTTTCGAAACAATCAATTGATAACGGCTTGCAAATGCAAACATAAATGTACGAATTACGTAGAGATTTAAAAGAGATTTTTGTGTAAGAAAAATTAGGCATTTGCTGGACTTCCAGATTAAAAAAAATAGAAAAACAAACAAAGTTTATTTTACATAGTGGATGTATTACTCTTGTAATTGTTCCATGGACTCGTTCACAATCGCCTGACAATCTTCTCTCAGTTTAGCCACCTCGCAACCACAGATTCTTTGTGTGGTTAAATTATCCAACAGAGACATTAGCTGCAAGCAATTTTAATCTAAAAAATGTTATCAAAAATACCTGTTTTGTATTCATCGACGCCCTTCTATTGTTGACAATTTCCTCCGAGATCAGAGCATACTAGAAATTAGGTCGATACGGATCATCTTACCCTATCATTATACGATATAACAAGAGCTTCAACAGCATAACTCATGTATGGATTACCCGTGATCTTAGATCTGATTTCTTCCTCTCTCTTCAATTCTTCTATGACCTGTCGATATGGATCTGCTGCTGCAGCTTTGATGGAATTCTTTTGAAGGAAAACAGCTGCTTCCACACAAAAGTCCCGAATGATGTCGTGTTCCAGGTTTAGGGCCCTCACTTTATCCTCCATGTCTTCGATAGCTTCTTTCAAAGCAAGGACCTTGTCCTCGACATAAATAATTTCGGAAACCATGAACTTTTGAAAATAGGTGTGATGATGGTAATTGATGTTGCATCCACATTCACAGCAATAGCCGGTATAATTGCCATATACATTATAAAATATTTTACAGTATTGAAGATTGTAATTTCCCTCGATCTAAAACAAAAATTAAGTCATATAGTTGTACCAGTCCCACACAATCGGCTCAGAAAAACAAAAACAAAACTTTCACGCATTTTAGATAGGCCTCTGCTTATGATATAGCAAAGCCAACAATTAATCTGAAACGTACCATGTCATTCAAATGACAGTTATAATGGCATGTTCTGTATACCTCAGTCGTATCATGTTCAGCTAACAGCTTGATCGTAGTACATCTTTTCGATTTACATATAGTTATTGGATGTGTTAGACGGGTAAATTGAGGTCGTTTCTAGACAATCTTTTAATATGTGATTATAGCTCACAATTTCCCTTCTCACTCGACTGGGAATAGCGCCAGGTTTGAGTTTTTTCATTTCTGCAATTTCGTCCTCATAATTTTTGATATTAATCAGGTGATAGCGGACTATCTCGGCTAATGGTTGAGCCATAGTCAAAATGATCTTCATTGTGGTATTCAAGGAGACGGTATCTTGGACATCGTGGATCTGGAGACTTTGGACTCGATGGAGGAATCTGAAGAAACAGGTGGAACACAGGAAGGAGCGATGCGGTCGTAGTCCCCCTAACTGGCTTACTTGTTCTCTCCACAAGTCTCTTCCACATTGTGTTCCCATCCGTCGCCAAACAGATCATCCATCTCTTTAGTCCTTGGATAGACGTCTTTCTTAACTGCCAGAACATATCGAAAACAGTCGTTATCAAAACAGAAAATGTTATTTCTAAACAGCTTTCCTTTCCTTCCTTCACCTACTTGTCAGCTTTTATTAAAATTCTGTGTGTCTTCTCCAGGTCATTCAAATAAGCAAGTAGAACTGACAACGTGTCACCCGGCCGGTAGAGAGTAGATCTGGTATTGGTAAAGCAGAAGAGGATATTGTTCGTGGCACTTCGATGCAATCTCGTCAACAACTGATCCAAGCAGTATCGGAAAGATGACGACAATCTCGCCTCGTTTGGCTTCAAGAGGATACAAATCGCGTGGAGAGTACTGCAAAAGTAAATGAGAACAAGAGGGAGACGAGTTACCCCAATCTGTTGACCTCTCTGAGTATCTGGTCCATATTTAACTGATCCTGTTCCTGACCGCGAGTATCGTTGATTCCAGGAGTGTCGATGATGTTGATTATTTTTTGATTGTCGTTGTCATCCCAGGGAAGGGAGTAGACAGTGGCATTCTGGAAAACGAGGAAGGTTATACCGTTTCAAGGAAAGACCCGCAGAATACCAAGAATAAGCTGTAAGACGGAGAAAGGGCATTTGAGCTAAGCCCACGGGATCTTAGGGCCCATCGTCCCTAATGAATCAAAGGCAAAGAAGAGACAGAGATAGATAAATACCCAGTACTTTAGAGAAGAAATACCTCTAGATGGCTCAACTGATAGCACGAAATTTACCCGCTAGCTATCCTCCCATCTCTCTCTTATTTATACCGAAGCTTCAGATCGTCGTGAAGAATACACGACGCCGATATATTTTTGTCGCTTCCACGACTTCGCCTCCTCAACGGAAAATGAAGGAAATGAGTATTTGGAAGGCTAACAGAAAGAGAAGAGAGAAACCAAATGCAATGATATAACAACAACCACCGGATCCGAGAATGAATGATCACGGTGGGAGACCAAATCTTGGTCAAATGTGCTCCAACCGTAACAAAGTTGGAATCACGCGTCAATAGACCATTTACCACTCACTCAATATAAAGTCGAATACTGCGATAATGAGGGGAAAGTACGAAGTGCTCACACAAGCTCCATCCAAGAAGGATATATGTAGAAGCTTCCGAACCGAACACAAGGGAACAAGTTCCACGCCCTAAATAACGAACTTCTCACTCACATAGCTCTCGAACTGAGAAGTTCTCACGACATGCTGGACAGCATTAAACACTTAAATATACTTAGGCGAGCATCAATATCGTGAGTAACGAGTGACAGTAATAGAGAGAAAGAGATTCAACAAACGCGAGAACAAACTTCGAGCAACGTTGGAATTAGTTTGATCACTTCTCCGAACCCTACAAACAACAATCCTCATCCAGGAGTTCTCAGGACATATTAAATCTATTCATCAGATCTTACGCCTTCAAACATCTAATCCCCAATTCTAAAAGTCTCTTCAGCTAATCTGGTTTCTTTTTGTAGTTTCGAGTCTTATTTAGGACTAGACCTCACGCATCTCTGCTTACCAGCCTCCTTCAAGTCCCTAATAAGTATATTCTTACCCTCGTACAGGATTCTCCTCCTTCACCATAATGTTCCCCTGATTCTTTTTGTATTTCCCTTGTACCATACGATGCCTTGTATTCGACAAATTTGACGTGGTGATTCTGCAAATTCCTCTAATATTTTGGAAAGTTTTACTTCGTCCGTCACAGCAAAGCGAGTATCCATCAAAATCTTAAGACCTCCTTCTATCGCCTCGTCGAGTGTCTGATAGGAAATATTGTTGGCCAGTCCATTGATAAAAGTCGACTTCCCCACACCTGTTTCTCCAAGGAGGAGGATGTTTATGTCCATTTTTGTTATTCTATCAAGGGAGTCACTTTTACACTGACTGACAGAATTCTTAAAAATATCTATCGAATCATTTGATTGTTCTGAATGAGGTGCATAAACAATCGTTTTATTCTCTATGCTGCCTTCATCATTATCTTTTTTCAATTGCGATGATGATTGTTCTTCTCTATAAATGCGAACTATTGAAAAGAAGTAAATCACCTTTGATTTCCTGATGCAAAAAGAGAGGCAGCACACGACTCTTCCTTGGGTTTGACAGCGTCTATGCTTTGACTGCTTTGAGACCTTTTTGTTTCTCCGCTTTTCTCTTCAAAATTAGCGATAGACATACCCGCGTCAACATTTCTATACAGTCACTAATAAATAAGGTCGGAACATACGTGTCATCACTCATCGTTGCTCTCATATCATCCTCCTCCTCATTTAATGACCTCATTTCTTCATTTTTTTCTTCTTTGCTAAAATATATAAAAAATGCAGTTAGGATGATCTTCTTACCTTAAACAATCGCTCTTTTTTTTCTGATCTTCTGTTTTAAAGTTGCTGAATTGAGGCTCGAGATGTTGGTAGTTCTTCGCTTTAATAGAAACATCCCACTGACTACAATAAAATAAAATAAATGTTTGAAAATAGATTTCCACCTGATTTCCCTCTTCAGTATGATCAAAGAGGGGTCACTCTCGAGGCGCGCTTTTAAACGAGCAGCATGTTCTGGATATGTCAGAGATAAGTTATCATCAATCCACTTTTCGATTTTCTCCTGATCATGACGGTCTAGCGTTCCATCAGTAAGGCCTAGTCTGTTGAAACTACAAAAAGCCAGAGTTGTATGATGGAAAAATATTCCTTACCTCTGTAGCAACTGGGAGTCTAAGCTGTTTCTAGTTCCCACCGGATCACTTCTCCCCAAAGAACTGATTCTAAATACGAAGTTGTGTTGTCTATGATTTCAATTCTCCCACTGTTCCGGTGTTGATTGTTCATTATCGGTCGATTTCCCAATCCGTTGTCCACTGTCTGGTAGCTCTTTCAATTGATTTAATTGATCAATGAGCTAATAAAAAAATATTTGAATGGGAATTCTTACCTCTTCGTATGTAAGATCTGCTCGTTTCTCCGAGCTTGTGAGTTGTTGAATCTGAAACAAACGTCTTCACTAACTAACTTCCACCTTTTGTTCATACATTTCTTTCAGTGTCCTCGTATCATAATACAACTGTGACCATTTGCCGTATACATTGTATTTCGCCTCCTAAAGGAATGTTTTACTATTAATTCCCTACCTCGTATTGAATAAGGGAAGTCAAAGTGTCTTTGAAATAATCCTCCGGTCCTTTATTCCGCAACAAAAATACACTGACCTCTGCCAAGAAATTCCAAAGAGCCGTGCACAGTTCATCCAATGCTTTGTGATCATTTTCAAGTTTTTCTAAATGTTCAGCTGCTTTTTGTGCATTTTCAGGAGTAAATGATCGGTCTTTATTCATATTATTAGTCTGATTTTTTGTAAAGTTTTGATACTTCTTACTTCATCTATTTCTCTTGCAATACCCGCCATTTGCTTCAAAAGACTTACTACTATGTCACTCAGGTTTCTCTGAATATTACTAAAGAAGTTCACATTTGTAACAGCGTTCATTGCTTGCTTTCCAGACTGGCCGACAGATTTCTTAAAATCCGTAGACTGTTTATTTTCAGAATGTTTATCAGTAAGCATTCCATTCTGGCCTAAATTAATGATATTTTTGACATTCAATGGTGTGGTTTGTCCCTAGAAATTTGAAATATTTCAAAGAAGAAAACCACTTATTATTTAATAATGAAGGAGACTCACTGTCTGTGGAGTCGCACGGTTCTTCTTTGGATTCCATGCCTTCCGACCCTTGACTAGTTTCAACTTTTTCTGTTTCTTCACTTTCCTGTTCATCATTAACAATAGAACTGTTTCTAAAGACGAAGTTGTGTTGTTTATGATTTGAATTATCCCACTTTTCTATTGTTGCTTGTTTGTTCGAATTCGTTTCAGAATTACTTCCAAGTGATGTCTCGCTGGAAACTGTAAAACGAAGGAACAAACGGATAGTTACTTGTTTGAATGTTCTCCGCCTTCGTCTCTTTGATGTTCAAAACCATTTTGTTCCCCCACGCTACGTTTCTTTATGGAAGTGAGAGCTGCTGCTATTCTGAAAATATCGACCGCTTTTTCTTTGTTCTCACCTTTCTTTCACAACATTCAATTTGTAGAAATCTGGATCATTTTTCAACTGAAACAAAAAAAGGAAAATTTGAAAAACTCCTACTCGTTGAGCCTGGGTTCCCAACGTCCCGGCCAAGCTAATGTCGAATTGGCTGCAACATCCTGCTGCATCGGCAATGCTCCCTGTCTGACATAGATGTCTAATCTGCTCTCGATCCGTATCGGACAGTAAAGTTGATTTTTGACAGTCATTTTGAAGGATAGACCCTTTCTAATCGGATTTATTAAGTTAAAAGTTGTTTTGTTACCTCTTCCCTCCATTTGAGAAATGCTTCCCAATTTTCTGTATCTAAAATTTGGAACATTTTTTTCAATTTTGTCAGAGATGAAGTTTCTTCATTGAGTATGTCGTAAACTGCCATTAGAGCATCACGGTCACATGTTGGTAAAATATTGAGCAAAGGAAACTAAGAAATGAAAGAAAAGAAGAAACACCCACTCCGACTGCTCGTTTGCTTTGTTCCTTTCCTGAACTATATAGCGACTCGTCTGACATCTTAAAAAAGTTTTGGTAAAAATGAAAATTTTAAAAAGAAACAAAAAGAAAGCATCCTGATAGTACCAGGACTGCAACACAACGGACGTTAAATTTCTCACCGCACCCACCATTGATCCAAAGCGAACGATAAGAGTCAACAGACTGAGAGTGGAATGAGTTAAATAGCAAAAACTGATTTATAGAGGAAATTATCATAATGATGTTTTTCGTTAAAAGTAGAAAAAAAATTGGAGAATCATTTTTTATTTGGAACAATTTGAATCGCATTAATAATACTTCAAAATATTTTTAAAAATTCACAAAAAGGAATAACATCATTGCAGAGAGAATCTGCGAGTTTGTTGACTCGTCATGCGACTGATAAGACACGACACGTTGCAAGAGGAGAAGTACTTGTGTTAAATTTATTAGGAGAAATATTCAGAGATCAAGATATCCTGTCCAGTCGAGACCAATGATCCACTGGCAGTATCTTCTGAACAAGCCGTCGTCATTCTGGAATGTTCTTTTTCTCTCGATTATTCGACTCACCCGGATATTTATTTTCTTTCCTTGGAAGGGGGAAATACCCGAATCGGAAGTCTCAATCAGTTCCACCGCACAATTCTTGAAGTAGACGGCTTGGGGTCTGCCACGAAGAGGACGCACTCTCATTTTCATTCCGGGATTCAGGAAATTAACATTGAAAGACTAAATACATTGTAAAAAAAGGATGTTCCTGCCTTGTCCAATCCGATTCCTCTCTCATAACTTTTATATGGAACTACAGGTGATGTCCCTTGGCCGAAGGAGGCCTCATTTCTTAGGAGAGTATGATAATGTCCCTCCCCATCCACAACTAGTATGTTGTTTGTTGTGCGTTTGTGAAGAGGGGTCATCCCTGGGATAGTGTATTGTTCAGAAAGTTGGAGGGCTTCGATAACGAAATTTACCTGATAACAATGGATTTAAAAGAAAATGAACCTACTTTGATTCTAAGAAGCTTTTCTTGAGCGGTATTTCGAAGGTCAATGACATCTCCGACGGCCAAAGAGACCATGAGATTCATGAGAAGAATGACTGTGATGATTTCGAAGGCGAGGATGAGGATTGAGGGGATCCATTGACGAGTTCCTAAAAAAACCTTGTTTAGATTCTTCTAAACAATTCAAATTCAGCGTCCAGTGCCCCACAGATACTCGCCGACCTACCCAAAATATCATTGGCATCGACTTCTCCAATCATCATGGTCGATGTCTTCGTAATCGCTTGAAGAACCACCAGAATCTGTTGAGCTATTGTCGCATTGCTTTCATTTTGATACATATTCCATGGTTCTATTTCGCTGTTCCTCATAATTAAATGAAAGGCGAAGGAAAAGGCGATGAGGGTCGGAATCCATATGGTGGCAATCTACAAGCAATTCAAGAGAAAGTAGAAGCCTACATGACCAAAAGACTTCAATATCCTGACCATCATAAATATATAAATGCCATATGGCGATTTCCGAAGGATATAAAGGAAATTGAGCCAGGCAGAGATGATTGCAATGATCGGCAGAAACCAAGCAACGATATTCTGAATATAATTACATGAAAAACGAAGGGTTACCTTGATTTCCGTATGGTAATCATCAAAGGAAAATGCAGTTGGCAGCCAAACATAGCAAAAAGTGGCAATATATGTAAGGACATTGAAGATACAGGCGACGACAAACCAAGGAGAGACACGATTTTGAGGTAGACGGGCTTTCAATGCACCTTTAAGAAGCTGAAAAGATTTAATGATTGGATGAGCAGATGGTTCAACGTGGATAACTCTTTCAGCTTCAAGTTTGTGTTGTGTCAACTTTGAACGCTGAATTTCGTTATTGGTTTTTACCTAGTGTTAGGACTGATCAATTCTCCACTTTTAGATATATAATGATCAGTTAGTCAATTATATAAATAGGTCTCACAAATTCGGTTGCTCCCCTATTTACAACTAAAGTCACATCACCTAAGATGGTCAATATTGAATCTAAATGTTGAAAGAAAAATGAGAAAGAGAATAAAACGAACCATTTCATCATAAAATATGTGATGAATAAAGAATTTTTCAATGCATAAAATTAGTATTAAAAAAGAGAATAAAATTGTCTAAGGAGAGATCGCTTTTTCAAAAATTCGTTGTCTCAACTGAATCAACTGATTGAAATACAATTCCGAGACACTTTATAATTTTAAAGAGATATTCGATCAGTTAATCGATGTTTATTTAGGGTCCTTCCGATACTTCGGCTAAAATTTTCTTAAATTACTTACCATAAAAAATACAAACATAGCTAAGAATCCAGTGACGACGATGTCTTTAACCATAGATCTCGAGAAGATATGTGCCGATAAGAGAAGCAGGAATAAACCAAAGGCGAGGATATGAAGAGTGTAGAAGAATCCACAGTCCAATAGCCTCTCATTTATCCAGTTCAATACCATTGGATGTCTCATAACTCCCCATTTGTTCTGTTGTTTCTAAACTTTCTCCTATAAGCGAAGTTAGAAAGAGTCTACCAGAGAGCGGAGGACCGTCCAATCGATATTTTCCTTGCTTCCAAGGAGATGAGAGCTCTCACCGTCGCCGATTTCAGCGGGTCTGACAATTAAAGGGGAAATAAAGGGAGGACTTACTTGTTATAGTCAAAGTAGAAGACTATTTTCTCTTCATCATCGAGATGTTGGATTCGGGAGCGTTCATTGAAAAAGGTCAGGGAATATTTGTCCTCTTTTGGACTGCCACCCTGCTCAGTGAGATCGATCATGGTCATTTCTGGAAATATAATTTTTGGAGAGAAGGGAACAAATACTACAAAAAGTAGACTATAAGAAAACAAAGGGAATAGGATTTTTTTTTTCGAAATTTTGGAACACATATAAGTGAGCCAATTTGAGTTACAGCTTAATTTTTAGTCTCTTTCCATCTTGTCCATCTGCCGGAGGGTAGTCTTTATATGTGCCAAAATTGGAATTGTCAGTAATCCCGACTGACAAGTGAGGGGACAACTCGACGAGTGGATGCAATCAATGCCGAGAGGGAATATTACAACCGACGGGAGGGTGAATCAAAGCCATTCAAGTCGGTTTATTCATTGAGACAGGTGAATCTCGAGCAGATTGTTTGGCTCAGGAGCAAATTTGAGTGGGTTTCAATCCAGTCGGAGAGGATACAACGGCTATTGGAACTGCAGCTGTCTCTACCGGAACATCTGTTCCTTCTTCATCTCTCAAAAACGTTAGGCGTGAAAGGGGACATAAAAAGGCGCCTGAGAACGGGGCAAAAAAAGAGCAAAGAGTGAGTAACGGTATGTATGCAAATCAACAATCGGATGGGGCGCTGAATTGCGAACAGGCGCTCTCTCCTCCCCGAATGAATTGCCATCGATCCGGACAAATAGAGCCCCTTTTGTGGTGCCGATGAGTGCGACACTGTAGAGAGAAAGAGGAGAGAGATGTTTGTTTTCATTCGGGGGAAATAGACACGAATTGTTGAAAAAGGTTACTCATAGAGAGTGAAAGTTTTTAGACTATCGAGATATACCTGTTCTACCCATAAAAATTAAGATACCCCCTCTTTTTTTCATATTTTGTGTATTCAATGAGGTTCAATCAATAGAAGACAACAGCTCAATAATTCTTCCAAGCGCTCTGAATTAGAAAAAAGGCCTTATTAGTAGAGAGGATTTCTCGACTTAAGTGATAAAGGTCTGTATTTTGATAAAATTGCAAATTTAAAAACATTCTACTGTCAAAGCATCACGAGAAGGAAGTCCATAAAACTCAGTGGGGGTTTCAACAATTAATCTGCTGATCAAAAACCTGTTTAGGACTCATATTTTTCTTTAAGGTTTTTAAAAAGAAGCAAAATTAAAAAAGAATTTCTTATAAAAATATATTTTCATCAACAAGAAAGCTGAAAATCGATGCTTCTGCCTGCTTCCATCTCAGATTACAAGTCTGAGAGACTGAAGGATTTTCCTCTTTTCGACTAATTGTTTCATTTTGATTGAGATATGACACGCGATCTCTTCGCCCTTCGAAAAACCAGTACGGAAAGATGCCCAAGAGTAAACAAATAAGGGATGAGTGGGCTTAGTGAAGGCTCATCGCACATGCATGACTGGCTTCTTCTCCTTTGAAATTAATATTACTCTCAGGAGGAGGAGTCACGAATAATTAAGCTCGGAGACTGCCTATATTTCAATTAAAAAACCTGGAAAGGTTATTATTGGCTTGCCTGAAGACTGAGCAATTGAATGGAGGCAGCCTTCCGTTAGCCAAACTGCGTTTGTTTCGTCTATCCTGGCTGGCTAATGGGACGAGCAATCAGCCATCGGCAGGCAGAGGGAAATTGCTTTGGGTATTCATAGTTCAGTAGCCCGTTGAGATAGGGGGATAAATCGAATATCGTAAAAACTACAGAGCTAAGCAAGATAAAAGAGAAATTGGTAACAAAAATTTTTATTATTTATTTATTTAAGTGAAACGGGATCAGAGATTAGCTGTCTACTTATTTCCCTCTTCCAACCTTCTGGGTCGGTTCTTGTCCAAGGTTCGCTGGAGGTGGCTGCATTTATTCTTATTATGTCATCTTCCCATTGTATTTTTGGGCGGCCTACGGTTTTTTTGCCTACTCTTGGACTTCATTCCATTATTCTTTTCGGCCAACAACCCAGGTGACATTGTAGCATGTTGTTTTTGTTGCCCATTACATCAGCATAGCGAAGATGGTTTAATTGTTTCCCATCTATTTTGATACCATGTTCGTCCCATTCAGTTGATCTACAGATTTCTTCTAGTACTGCATTGAATATAATAAACGAAAGAACACATCCTTGTCGCGCACCTCGTTCGATGTTGATTTCAATCAATTCGTTCTCCAGTCTAATCTTTGCTTTGGCGGAGAAGTATAAGTTTCGAAGAAGATCAACGTATCCATTCTCAACTCCATGCAGCTTCCCATTCAATAGAGTCATATGCTTTTGAGAAGTCTACGAATACGAGGTATGTTCTTAGGTTATAGACGAGAGTTTTTCTGCTCAGCATAGATATTGACTGTATATGTTCTACGGTTGCGAAGTCTTTGCGAAATCCTGCTTGCTCAACCGGTTGTTCTGATTCTAGTCTCGTGCCTATTCTGTTTAATATGATTCTGGTGAACAGTTTGTAGAGGTCCGGTAGTACCGGCCTGTAGCAATATCTGATGATCTCAATATCCTTCTTTGGTATCAATGTGGTAATGCTATCCATAAATCCATTAGGTGCAAATCCGTGGTTCAAGATACAATTGTATATCTTGCATAGTATGGGATTAGGTCGTTCCGGCATATTTTCAACATCTGTGTCGATATACGATCTTGTCCTGGAGCTGATCCTCCTTTCATTTGAGTGAGCTGGTATCTTATTTCTTCATCGAGTATCGGGGGGATAGTGTCTTCATTTCTTCTACCATTGTCAGGTACTGTTATTGTAGTTTTAAATACCTCCTCAAAGTATTTCTTCACTTTATGTTGGTTTCTTTTATCGATCGTTGCTCCGTGAGGATACAGTTGTTGATTCGGTGAATTGCTCAGCTTGTGCATCATCTGTTCGACAGCATATTGGAATAAGGTTCAGTTGGTGGTAGTCTTCTCTTTTGGCTTCGTAAACTTTTTCTTAGCATTCAGTCGAATATCCAATCTGCATAGTCTGTGATCCGAACGGAAGTTGAATTGGTTAATTACGTGGCATCTTAGTATGTTTGAGGTTGTCTTTACTAGGAATAGGTCGTATTCCTTGAGGATTTGTCCATTTGGGGATCTCCAAGTCTACCGCTACGTTGTTTGCAAAAGATGTTGACGATTTTTCATTCATTTTGTGCGCAGAAGGATAGAAGTTGTTCTCCCCTTGTATTTCTTAAACCATATCCGTATTTTCTAACGCAGGTTTCGGATGGGTGTCCTACCGAGGCATTGAAATCTCCACATATTATTATGGTATTTGCAGCCTTTTGAACTTTCTTTAGGAATAATTCATGTTCATTATCACTGGCATCTGCTGTGTTTGCATAACATTAGACCAACACTAAGATGTTGCGTCTGAACTGTAGTTCAATTGCGCAGCATCTGTCATATATTGGGAGGAATCTTGTCACATTAGGGATAATGTGTTTTGATACAATGAATCTAACTTCTCTTCTTCTCCTCCGCTGTGGTATAAGATGTAACAAGATTAAGTGAAGGTGTGTACTCCTTGTTCCGTTTTCCATGTTTCGGATACTCCTATAATATCGAATGCAATGTTGGACAGCGCTTCCTCTAGCTCTAGGAGTCTTGGTGTTGTTGATATTGATCAACAATTTACTTGGAACAAGCTTAAGGTGGTGGGAGAAGTAGTGAGATTTGACATGACAGATCTTCCGTGTCGCGGTTCTGGATCCGGTTTCTTCCCTATTGAGGCGGAAAAATTGTAACCGACCGTCCGGCAGCAAAATTGTTGCAATAATGCATAAGTTTATTTGAAAAGATACTTGTCTAGGTCCAGAAATATATCCTGTATTCCCTCTATAAATTTTGTAATATTCTGTACAATTCAAGAAGTTTTAAAGATTAGTGCACTGTTCATCCGATGCTTTGTGATTATTATCAAGTTTTTTCAAACTATTCAACCACTTTGTATGTATTTTCAGGAGTAATCGATCCATCTTCATCCATTTGAGCGTAGTTGGTTTAAAGTTTTGATACTTTTACTTCAACTATTTCTCTTGTACTACCTCTCATTTGTTTTTAAAAGACTCACTGCTATGTCACCCAGGTTTATTTGAGTATTACTGAAGAAATTGACTGCTTGACAGATAAGGCTTCTAATTAATTAAGAGCCAGATTGAAATAAACTCGCTCTGTACTCATATTGTTGACAGCTGGTCAGAAGGAAAAAGTTATCAGAAACCATGGGTCAATCTTCATTTTCACCCTTCAATTTCTCACTTATCGATTTCATTTTCCACGGGCGCTGTTTGTGTTCCGCTTATCTACGCCCAGGTCTATCGCCTCTCTATTTTCTGCTTCAATTATGACTTCTTTCACAATATCTCTTCGAGAAAAGGTGAAAATGGTATTTTATTAAACTTTATTCAATAAAAAAGGATTCAGAACGAATGCCCCGTTTTGGAAATGATTCCAACAGAATACAGGAGCAAAGTTAGGAAAATGATAAATCTCAAGCTTCCTATTGAAGTCCGGCTTATGAAATTGGAGGATATATTAACCGTGAAACAGCAAAGGGAATGTAAAAAATGGATGGAAAAGAAGGTATTTCTAAATCTAAAGCTTTTTAAAACTCTCGATTTTCTACAGGAATACGACTTTCTTTCTTTGT
Organism: Oscheius sp. DF5120; assembly: GCA_932521415.1. Classification (NCBI taxonomy): domain Eukaryota; kingdom Metazoa; phylum Nematoda; class Chromadorea; order Rhabditida; family Rhabditidae; genus Oscheius; species Oscheius sp. DF5120. The sequence goes on from OW051462.1 coordinate 7,673,638, forward strand.
TGACTGATTCTGATCAAGAGTTCGCTGAAGAATATTTCGAGAAAAAAGACACCACAGTGTTGGATGACGTATTGAAGAAGTATTCAGATGAGGAAACTACTGATTTGTATAAAAAATGGAAGCAGATGAATGGATTGGAACATGTAAGAAATCTATTTATGTTACAGTTATTTTAGAATAACGAATCGATTTCAAGAGATCCTATTCAAAGAAGACAAGCAGATGAGGGAAATAACGAAGAAGAAGCTGTGGAAGAGGGAGACTCGTCCGAGGATCAAAGTTTTGAAGATGAGGATGTAGAAGAATTGGAACAAGAGGAAGAAGTAACGAAGTTAGAGCAACCACCGCCAAGAAATGAAGCCCCACAGGCTGAAACACCCATTCTCCAACCGCCAAAAGCTTTCGACATTCCATGGCAAACACAATCCAGCAGCAGACAATCATCTGTTCCCATCATTCCACGAAGGAAGGCTCCTTTAAAAATAAACAGTGATCAGCCGACATCCAGTAAAAAAGCAGAACAAGCGTCCCCGGAAGAGAGGTAAATATTTTTTAAACGATAAATTTTTAGCCTCCAACTTCCCAAACTCTTCGAAATGTTTGAAGTTTTAATGAAAAAAAAGGAGAAGGAAAATGATCCGGCGAAGTTAGTTGGCATTCTCTCACTTCCTGATAAAGAAACATTTTTTTTATTATAATATTTCAGCAAAGAAACTGTGGAACTAATAAAAATAACTGCTGCCTTTGGAATAGCTCAGAGGAAATTGTCCGAAATGCATACAAAAATAGACAAGGATATCATTGATTTTTACAGCAAAGTTGATTAAATTTTTTCCAATCAAAATTGACAGTTTTTTGATGAAAAGCTGAACAGTGATGGAAGTGAAGCGGAGGAGAGCCAAGATAGCAATCCAGATAGATCACAGGTATGTTTCTCTATGAGTCTGGTAGTAAAAGAAAAAAAAAGCTAATTATCACCAAATGTGAATTTCAGGGACCACAACGAAAAAATAAACAATCCACAGCTAGTCAAAAAGCCCGATTGGTAGAGGAATTTATGAAATTAGTGCATGATAAGGTTACTTCATTTTTCTTGTTTTTTTCATCTTTTTTCGTCTTTTTACCAGTTTTTAATCGTTTTGAATTCAGCAAGAAAATCTTCGCGTTGAACGTAACGTTTTGCTTGATTTCTGTGCCGAAGTTAGGATTTACATTATTCACAAGTGCGGATCAGATTCTGTAGATCAATTTCGGATTCGGTTATTAGAATGCATCCAAGAAGCAGTTAGTTTTTCTTGTTCCTTTTTGTAACTTCTATCAGCAAGAAGAAGGGCAGGAAGGTGTTGCGAGCGATCTAATATTTACTCATAACCACTATGAATACGTCCTAAATACTTTGCAATTGGAAGTCGATGCACGACGACGGCAGATTCTTTCAGTGGAACAGGTATTTTTGCTTATTTATAAAGCTAAAATTATTATTTTCAGCTAAAAGAAAATTTGATGACCCTTCGAAATATGGAATATAGCGGTGAATTGATTGTTAGATTGATCAGTTTCATTGAGAATTAAACACTACGGTTCTATTATAAAAGTGGATTTGCATTTTTTATCTTATCTCATGTCACTGGGGTGCGTCATCAAAATTTGACTATTTTCTTTGATTCAACAACTGATTTTTGATCTCTAAGAAACGAGAACATCTTAAATAGGAAGAGATTCCATTCAAACATGATTTTTTAAGTTATTTGGTCAGTTTAAAAAATTGGAAGAGCTTCCAAACATTGGACTTCATATTTTTGCGCAGAGTCGTCCCATCGGATTTTAATCAAAATGGTAAATTGATTTTTATATTTATCAGTTTTATTGAAAAGTACTCATTGTTGTTACTGTTCAATAAAGATTGCATTTCAAGAAAGTTGTAATCATAAAGTAAACTTACTGGTTGGTAAGAGACACACTTTTGTTCCAAGGAATGAAGTAACTCTACTATAGAGGCAGATATAAGGACCAAATATCTAATATGCCTACACAAGTTTGTTCATTTATTGTCCTAGATATTGTTTCGAAATTATTTTCTCACTGAAGTGAGAAATTGAAAAGGTATTCCGGTTACACAAAATTATCCACCCGTTTGTTATCTGCAAAATCATTGTAAATATCGTACATGTTTTTGCTCCCGTTCGGAGCAAAGCATATGTCGACTTCCAATCATAAAGAATCTTATTTTTTTCCATCCATTAAAACATTACGTAACATTTAGCGGGTATTTCTCCCTCCTTTGATTATCTTTTTTTGCCTGTACACTTTTCCTTATTACGATTTACAATTCACTAGCAAAATGATTTTAATATTTGATTTTTATTTACTTTTTTAATAAACAGCAGTGTTTTTAGGTGTAAAAGAAGGAATATTTATATTTTTAATCAGTAAATAATTTGAGTAATTGGAAAATTAAGTAATGATTTTTTTTGTCTATACCTATTTGGATAATTCTAAAAAATATAATAAAATCTATTCATTGTTAATTTTCTAAGATATTTTGAAGTAGTTTCTCCTCTATTTCAATGAGGCGGAGTCAAGTCTCTCTTGAATCGGTTACTTTTTCTCTGTTATAATTTCCTTTTTTGTAACAATATCTTCTTTATAAACAAAATTATCTTAATAATCGCATATTGCAAATAAAGTTTTTGCATGAGAAGAACGATGAAAAAATGTTTGGTGATTTAAAAAATTTTTTTTAAATTTATCATTAGTTTCTCCTTCTATTTCAACAAAGGTTACATTAGATTTTAGTTGGTGGCTTATAAAAGTTTCAAAAAAAAGATTTAAATATTATAGATTTGAAAATATGTAATTTGGATTTTTGGTGATGGTTCATATGTTATTGATTTAATCTTTCTCTTACGTTCTGCACAATCAATTGTTCTTTAGACAAGAGTCATTAAAACACTCAATGACTTGAACTGTTATCTTCTTTCTGAGATGAATCACACATCTCATATGAACCAATCGTGTGGCGAACGATAACAGAAAAACTATTTATCATACGTCCTACGATGTGTTTCGATTCTTTCAATTTCTCACTGCTACTCTTGATGTCATATTGCTTTCTTTAGACTGTCGGGTAAGATCTTGTTGAGGATTAAACCGCTAGAACAATATGAGCGGGACTAGTGATAGTCAATTGAATGAGGAATGGGACGAACAGGAGGAAGATCAGGGAATAAATCCTGTAAGTAATTTTAATAACGAATATTTGTTCGAGGAGACACCACAATCGGTCAGTAGTAGTAACAGAGACAAGGACAACCAAGAAAATCAGGTATGGATTTTGAATATTATTTTGAATTTTTTCAGGAAAATCCACAGTCCATAATTTTCACACGTTTTTTTAACGGAAATGATTTGAATGTAAGAATTTTATCATTTCTTTATAATTATTTAAAGTTTAAAACTATCCTTGTTAACAGTCTAGTTTTTTTCCTGAAAAATTGGACAAAAACTGGACAAACAGCTAAGAAATTTTAGGAAGAAGTGAACGACTTGCCATTTAAGAAGCACCATTTCACATGTGAGCTCATTACTGTCATTAATCAAATAATTGGAACGGATTGGAGGTTTAAAGATCATCGTGAAAATTTGCTTGTATTTACTAAATCTCGTGTGTTTGTTTTATGCATTATCTGGATGATACTAGAAGTAAGTTTCTTTGTGATTTAATATTATTCAGGCATGTAAAAAAAATGTGGCAAGTAGCCTAATAGAAACTGACTACATCGACGAGTTTTTAAAATATGTAGAAGGTTTGACGGCTAATGATAAAGAGGAGATTGCAAACGATGAAGATATTTTGAAGTTATTAGAGGATTTAAAGAAATATCCTCTAATCATTCAATCAATCAGTCAGGTTCGATAGTTTGAGAGTAACTGTTTTTTAGATTTTTCAATTTGCAGAGAACAGAAGAGAGAAAGAGAGAATGAATACAGTTATGTCTTTTGTAAGTTTTTTGTGTTGGACATAGTCATGAATCATCTAAGATTAAAATTTGGTTGGGAAGAAACTACAATGATACAAATAGAACAGTAGTTTTTTGCTATTCTTTTGGTAATCAAAATTTTATTATGATTTGGAAATAAAAAAAAATTAAACGGAAAAAGATATTACAACAAACAATTTGGAAAAAAAGATTCAAAATTCAATTTAAACAACAATTAATTATCCTAAAAGTTCGTGGCTTAAAAAAGTGTTACTGTGAACTGCGCATCAATTAATGCGTAATGTAATTATTGCTTATTAAACATATTGAATAGTAATTTAGGATCATGAAAGTTCACCTTCTGCTAAAAGAAAACGATTCTATACAGACAGTCGACCTCTACTAGTGCCAGATAATGACAACGACTATGTAAGTCTCCGTTTATTATTATTTATTTTATTTTATTTATTATTATGATATCAGAAGTTATGGTTCTTCTGCTGCCCTCATTTATTTTTACCAGTCCACGGGGGGGGGGGAGGGGTATGGTTTTAAGTTATCATGCTGCTTGCATGTATGCTTATTTCACTTCCTATTTAAGTTTAGGATGTCAGACAATTAAAGACATATTCTTGACTTCTTTGTTTTAAGTTGCTAATGTGACCCATAATTGTTATTCCTAGCTCCTAGCATTCGTCGGTGTACGGCGTTAAGCTTTTCCTTTTCGGATGTTTTCAGATTCCACGCTTCACAACCATATACAAGTGAAGGGATGACACATACTAAGTATACTTTTCTTTTTAATTTTTTTTTACATTTCTTTTTGTGAGGAATTGTCTATGATGGTTGAATGTTGCCTGAGTTGATTCTTCAATTCAATTCTTTGTTTTCTTCTTCGAATGTAATTGCAATCACAAGATAGACCTAGGTATTCATATATAATATCTCATTATTTCCGAGACAAATATTTATGTGATCTTTTTCTTTATATTTTGGGCGACATCTAAGCAGCATAGTCTATGATCAGATCGTATATTAGCTTGATTTATCGCGTGGTATCTTTGAATATTTCTTGTACTTTTCATCATCGTATTTCTTTATAGACATCCATTTGGAGATTTCTAGGTCCATTTAAATTAGAAATAAAAGGCGCTATTCCATGAAAAACACATGTTACTTGTAAGCCTCAATAGAACTTGTAATTATTATTGTATAGAATTCAGTAGATATGCCTCAACACATTGTGATCATAACCTAAGTGCAGCCCCGCCTAAAGTTCAGGGCAGTCGTCGGGCCTTGTCCTCCTCTCTCTTTCCTACCCTAACTCTCTGATGTTTTAGTGACTATATAAATATTCAAGCCTCTATGTGCTTAGAAGGACTTCATCTGGGACAGATATCATGGGACTCATTAAGCCGAGGCGTCTGATCAACGATAAGGCTTACGTACTCAACATTTACTAAATATTGAGTAACATGGGTTTAAAAAAATACGTCTCATTTGCACCGCAGCGAAATGGCAACATTTTTTAAATTTATATTGAGTACTCTGATATTTAAAAAAATTTTAGTCTGATAATCAATGTTCACCGCCACCCCAACCTCCACCTGACTTGGGATCTATATATGTAGCATTCCATCTCTTCAAATCTCTCGGTCTCGGGGAGATTCTCACTGAGAGGAATCGAAATGGTATAGAAGACGAGCTAAGCAACTTGTTTTTACAAAGATTGAAGTCATTAGACTTCAATCCTCTCTTGAAATTATTATCATTAAAACGTAAGAATCTTATTAGTGAATTTCTTAGAATTTTAAGCACCACTACCAAGTTCAAAAGACATCATGAAGATAATAATTAACAAATTACCAGATGATGTTCAACAAAAGTTTCAATTTTGGATCAAAAGAGAGTGTCAGTGTGGCGAGGTATGATATTTTTTATGTTTAGTTGAATATTGATCAGAAAATTAATCAAAAAGAGTTCAATTTTTTTCCAATCTTCAACCTTCAACGATCCACTAACTCCCTCCAAAAGATTATGGACAATGGATTGACGCGATCCGTCAAATGTAAATGTGGGAAAGACGTAGACGAAAGAGTCATAGCAATGGAGACAAGCAAATTTCTTGTGGTCTATGTCCCTGTTTTTGAAGGGAAGCAATTAACCAAGATGAAAATTGGCTCAGGGATTGAAGAATTGATAGGTACCACATTGAAAATTGAAAACCAACATGAAAGAACAACAAACGGTAAGGTCAAAGCTTGATAAACTGAAAAAACATTTTTGTCCACAAAACACAGGTCTAACTCTTATACTCGGTCTAATGTTTCCCATATCTCTCGACATAGGTCGATAGAGTTTTTTTATGACAAATCTAACGGTGAATTCCATTTTTTAACCTTTCCTGGCGATGATACGGACTATATAAAATAATTAAAATACTTTATGAGAGAAGGAAGGAGTAAATACACATTGTTCGAGCCAATCAATAATTAAGTCCTTTTCCATAATATGCGTGGTGTTAGCTCTAGCGCAACAGATAATACATTTTAAATCTATCTCGCCTTCTGCTAAAAGTGTTATGAGTTTTGAGAGATGATGCTTGTTTTTTTTATATTTTCTATATTTTATGGTCATTGAATTTAATGAACGAGGATGTTCAGTTTTTGTATCGTAATAAGTGCCGGCTGCTAAGTCAAGAGGAACTAATCGATCTCCAAATCTCAGCAGATGGATCCTCTGGATAAGCACTTTCAAAAGTTTTCTTTAACACTTCATCATCCAAGGTCCACTCCTACATATGAAAGTCTACAATAGAACTGACCTCCCCCATAGTATCCCATTATTTCCATTTCCATTTCATCCTCGATGACCCTTTTATTTATTTTGTACTCTTTCGGCATTACAATCATTTGGTTGGCCACTTTTGTTTCTTCCCTAGATGGAATTTCGTTACCAAGAAAAGAAAAAAAACATAATGACCCACCGTGCATTCCTCCACAAGCGAGATATTGTCCTGCTGCGCCATACAACCACAATTTTTTGAACACCGCACCATTATTATATATCCCTCACAAAATTAAAATCGTCCATATCTTCGCCAGGAAGGGTTAATTACAAAAATGGAATTCATCATTAGATTTGTCATAATAACTATCGACTGATGTTGAAAGATATTAGAAAGACCGAGTTTAACGACTACCCTTGTAAGCTTAATTAATCAAGACAATGATCTTTCAGATAGAACCAAAGAACCAGAGGAAGAAGGCCATTGGAAAATCTCTGGAATTGGCTTCTCCCTTCAGAACTACGATAATTGTCACCATACCGTCGCAGTAGTGGAAAATGTTAGCTATAAGTATTATAATGACCAATGGAAGCCCATGAACAACCAAATTCCATCTGAAAATAAGGTTTCCCTGCGAGCAGATATTTTCGCCTTTCGATATTTCAGCGCTAGTGCTTCTCCAAAATCAAAATCTCAAGAAGACCAACCATGCTCCTCAGCAAGTCTTTTGTAGTAATTTTTAACGACTATGCTACGGGTTAAAAAAAACGGATACATCTGTGCCCTGTGGTAAAAAAAAAAGTTCTGCTTGAGACGTTTGTTTTGTATTTGTTTGCAGCTTATTTCGTCTCAAAATTATAGAATGGTTTTATTGTAACTAAATCAAAGAAACAAAAAAAATTAGTATCCTTTTGTTTATCTAAACAGGGTGACCGATAAGTATGGATAAGATAATTAAAACCGCGCGTTTTGTGTTAAGTTATAATTTCTTTATTTTTTGTGCTGTTGTTTTGTTGCATTTTTTGTGCTCTTGATATGCAGTTATCTTATGTTTCCAGCTTAAATGAAACCTTGTGTCTATCGAGAAGCTATCGAGCGACACGAAGCGGTCAACCCAATCGAAACATTTCGAACAAACTGAAAATACCGTTGATGACGAGTGGAAGACGTTCTCTGATCAAACGAAAAGATTTTCACTCTGGAACGAGCTCATAACTCACAAAATGATCGACAATTGATCAGTCCCTTGACAAAGAACTCCCATAGACGAAGAGTTGCTACCAGGACTCTTTTTCCGAAGAGTGTGATGGTCTGGGTAGGAATCTCACTAAGGAAGAATGGCCTAGCAACAGCCCAGATTTGAATCCCCTTGACTTTTCTGTATGGGGATACATTGATGAGAAGTTGAAAAAGAAGAAAATAACCTGGATGACCTACGTGGAGAATTAAAGTTAGCCTGGGACGAATTGAACATGAACTACCTGCGGCGCACCGTCGACTGTTGAAGACACGACTCGAGGCATGTGTTAAAGCAGAAGGAAGTAACTTTGAACATATGTTATAAATATTGTGTGTATACATGTTTTCTTCATATTAAATCAATAAAACTTTAAAAAACAGCAATTTTTATAAAATGGCCGCGGTTTTGTGCGTGCCCATATTTATCGGCCACCCTGTAGATTTAAAAATTTTTTATGAATAGCATAAGTTCCCTTGCCAGCATCATGTTCTTTGTTTTCATTTTAATTTTCACACCAACTTCATATTGTATTTAAAAAACTGGAATACATATTATTTTTTTTGTAATACTACCTCGAACATAATAAATATCTGCTGCCAAAATGTCCATTTAAGAGGTGTGTAATTCATCAAATACGTTTGATCTTTGCTATCATCACAGCGATACTACTGATGAGAAAAGAAATGGACTTATATGGGGCTTAACGAGGGTGGCGACTCCTCGTCCTGTATTGTTGTTTGAACCAAGTCTTAATCAAACTCTAACTCCAGAATGGGTGCTAAGCTTTATTGTTCAGTGGGTGAATGACAGACATAAGGGTTTGATGATAGGCAAGGAGGAGGCAGCCATAGGAACAGCCCTGGAGATGTTTGCGCATCGGTCTGAGTCTGGGGGGAGTTAGGAAATCTGGCTCTCGCCGGATGACCGACACTTAACATCACTTATTAAATGAACGGCACATTTTTATTTCTCCATATCCGAAAAGTCTTTTGTAAAAAACCGCTTGGAATAATTAGTTAAAAGAAATACAGTTATTTTCCATTTTACCTTTGTATCATAAAACGACTCAGTTACAAAGTGAATTACCCCAATTTATGTTGTATAAGGACGTTATTTATTAGGGTTAAAATGTTGTTTAAAATATGGTTTATGTTTTGCAGTTGTTGATCGGAAAATATTTATAATCATGTTGTATTACAAAATCCCATTCTTTTATTTCTTTTTCCTGCGGCTGCTATTGATTACCCGTTGAATTTCTCACTTATTTCATTCGCGGCCTGTCTTGTTGCTGGCTTGTCCCATTTCAATTCTTTTCTCACCAGTTCTATAAAAATTTAATTTTCATGGTGCGAAATAATTAGTCTCCTTTCCAGTTTAAAGAACATAATTTCCGAAGGAAAAATAATGTCTGAAGGACGAAGAAAGAAAGATCCTGAAAGCAATCAAATGTCAGACAGTGATGTAAGTCTTTCCCTATCTTCTATTTTTTCTAGATAGTCTCTAATTTTATTAATACCCTTTCTGATGCAATCCTTCAAAAAAACATCAGCAAAATAATTTCTATGTCGCTGGAGCCGAAGAGAAAGCGAGAGATGGCTCAAAGACACTTGACTGGTTTGCAAATGGAGCAATTTGAGGAAATAATACGAGTCGTTAGTTGATTTTTTACTTTTTTTATTTCCAGAGTGAAAGAGATTTCTTAGAGGTACTAACGGATTCGGATAAGGACTTTTTTGAAATGTTTCCCAATGATGAAGATGCATTAGATCAAATTATCTATGAAAACGGAAAATATCCCGATGAGGTGAAGCAAATTTATCAGTTGTGGAAAAAGGATAAAAAGGTCAGTGAGAGGCATTTGCACTTTTTTTGCAACTTTTTTTAATGATGAAACCGAAATTGAAGACCAGTCCAGGTCAATAAGCGAATAATCAAATTGTTTAGATAACAAAGAAACCGAAAGCTGAAATACCCATTCACGGTTCAACTTCTAACTCGTCCATAAGAAGCCGAGAAAAGGAGCGGAAAGAGGACAAGCCGAGTAGAAAACATAAGGCCTAGTAGGGCTTCGAATCTATATGTTATTTTAGTTACAATAAAACCATTCTACTTCTTGGTGAAACTGGCTCGGGGAAGACGACATTTATCAACTCGCTAGTCAATTATATTGCTCATCCATATCTTGACTATGCAAGAAAATATGGCACTCATGTTGTTGTCTCTTCAAAGTTTCACTTCTATGATCCTGTGGTAAGATCACACTTAAATTGTTTAAAAAAACTACACCAAATTTTGCTGGTTTTTTGTCAGATACATATATGTTTGTCAGATACACATATGGAGTCTTCGATTGATTTTTTGGGGGCTAGATGATTTTGAATGTTGTGAGAACACTATGTATCAGATTTTGTTGCTGAAACTCATTTTGGCATCACGAATCTATTGCAAAAAAACTTCCAAGTTATGAAATTTTGTGATCACAAACAGCCATTCTAACATATAGTATTAGCCGGTCTTGTATGTAAAACTATCCCAGTTTGTTATGGTGTGAAGTGATAAATTAAATTACATAAGCATACATTTATAAATACCGATGTCGATGTAGGACTGTGAACTGAAAATGCTTGACATTAAAATTTTTCTTTCAGGCAAATGAAAATATTGATGTTGAATGCAGCCCAACGATAGCCAATGATAGGACAGAAACGGAACTTTTTATTGATGGAGAATCGACCACACAACGTTCGAAGACTTATGTCATTCGCTTTGGAACGCGAGAAAGAGGATATGAGATAAAAATCATTGATACTCCAGGGTTTGGAGATACAAGGAGCTTATTGAAAGAGAACGAAAATTTGAAGAATATTCTGGAAACAATAGCAAGAAATAAGTATGCAATTTCGATTGACAAATTTTTAGAGAGATTGACGCTATTTTCTATCTCATGAAAGCGGATCAAAACAAAATGTCAATCTATTTTCGTTATTGCTTGAACGAACTGCTAACAAATCTTCATAAATCCGCCCTAAATAATATTTTCTTTGGAATGACTCATGCCACAGACACAAACTTCAGTTCATCGACCAACGTTTTGAGATCAAGTTTGAATAAACTCAATTTGGATTATGTGAAAGTCGATCGGTATGTCCTCCTTCCATAAAACACCTTAACAAAATGTTTTAGCAACAATGTTTTTTACTTTAATAACGACGCCTTCCGATATTTAATCGGTATGAGAGAAGGAATCAACTTCAAGGAGTTGTTAGCTAAATATGACGAGAGCTGGGAATCTTCCTGTAATGAATTCAAAAGGTAGGAATGATGGGTAGAATCTCTTCGCAAAAAGTGTACAGAATTTCTCATTTATTTTCGCGTTAACTGCTTTTTTTTGTTACATTAAAATTTTACATACAAAATTTTCATGCTTTAAATATAGTGCTAAAAAATTTTTCTGTTCAACCACTACAAAAATACAAAGCGAGAAATATTTTCAGTCTGTTTACTTCAGTTCAGTTTTGAAACAATGCTAAAACGTGCGAGTCTGCAAAGCGAGATAACGAAAGAAAGTGACAGTACTAAAGGAAGTAGTATTAGTGATTCTGTAAACTTTTTTGGTAGAGTCATAAAATTTCCTAACGGTGTTATAGATTCCTCCGTATACTGGACACTGTCCCCCCTCACAGTGTTATCGACACTCTATCCATTAATAATGCCCGAAAAATTATCGAGATTCTCATTCGTCCTTTGGTAGATCTGTCGCGAACCCACAAAGAAAATATTAGAATTCTTGAAAAAGAGCTTACGGAGCAGAAGGCAATGAAAGAAAGTGTCTGTATTAAAGCGTCTCCAAAAGTTTATAAATTAAGAACGGAAATGACAGAAAACAATAGTCATATAGTTGTCTGTAATCATACTGCCTGCATAGAGAATGTTCATATTGGTAATGAACAAAATGAAACAATTCCTAAGACGATTTGTTATGAGTATTGCCAGGTATCTTTTCTAATTTCTCTTCAGTAAATTATTTCTGCAGCAAAATCTTCAAGAAAAAGATGCTGTTATGTCATTATTAGCACCTAATGGTCTTTGTCGTAATTGCCATCATCCTAAGGATAATCATGATATTCGGAATTATAAGATTATAAAAGTTGAGGAAGACGCGATTATAATGGAAGAAGCAAAGGAGGGAAAGGAATATATTGGAAAATTAGATGAAGCGGTAAGGGGTTTTAAAAAAAAAATTTTTTTATTGTAAAAAATTCATTTTACAGAAAAAAATCTATGAGATTGAAAGAGTTGCTATTCAACAGGCTATTAATGATTTTGCTACCTTCTTGAAGGAAAATTCAATATTAGAATATAATGATGTGGCGGTGAATAAATTTAAAATGGAAATCGATGCAGAGGTATGGATTCTTCATCGACCTTTACTTCTAATTTTTTTTAGAAATTCAGAGTAATATTAGGAGAAAATAGTACAGCTTTTAATAGCTTGCAAAAAAATGTGAATGAATATGAAGAGCAGATTAAAGCTATCCAAGAGGCTAAACGAAATTGTAACAGCGAAATAGCTGTTGAGAATATTTTTCAAATGGTAGCCAAGCTTAAGCGTTCGAAACATTGCGGAGCATTTCTTCGAGACTGCGAGGTAACCCCTTGTTTTATAAGTATAAATAATGGTACTCAGATGTTGGAACTATCCAATGAAATGAAACAAAATGTCATGGATGAAGTAGTCATAGATTTGGGAAACAATTTTAATCGAAAATTGCTACCTACTTAATTAATTATGTAAAAACAAACTGCACAATTTGAATAAATAATCTTAATATGGTTTTACGCATTTTTCGGAGACTAACTGAAATGATGATTTGATATTCTTCTTATCTTTAACCCACCCTCTTTATAAATCTTCGTCTTTCGACCTTGGCTTTGCAAAATGCTACTAGCTTGGCTATTTTTGACTCTGCTGGGAGTCTTCTCAGATTCTTGCCCTTTTCACAATGCTCTTTATTCTTCTTCCGTTCCTTCTCTCTACATCATAAAAATTGGTACAAGTCATTTATCTTTTCAATTCATTTTTAGGTTTCTTTTCTTTGATCATTTTCTGATTCAGCCTGATATCAACAATACCAACCTCGACTACTTAAGCAATCTCCACGATCAGCTATTTACCGCCTCTATGTGAGCATCGGCTTCTGAAATTTTTAATTAGAACTAGTTGTATCTACAAAACATTTTGAAATAGGTCAGGGATAGTTACCTTTGTCCTTCACTTTATTCAGTTGGGGTAGAAGTAAACCTTAGTTATTTACAATCCCACATAGAAGGTGAGTCCTTTATTGAATTAGCCAAAAACAATTGTGCTAGCAAAGTGAACAGTGGTTTTGTATCCAAGAACAAAGATAAATCTGACTTTCTTGCCGGTACTCTTCCTCATCACTTTAAAAATTTCAGGTCTTATCGGTCAACAGACTTATCATATCGGATTGGTTTGGGATCAAACAACTTCTGGCAAGATGGTAGTCCTTTGGGTAGTTGTCAACCTTGGTATGGAACAAGTACCCATCAAAATGGCTATAAATGTGTGGCTGTCTGGCCAGCAGAGAGTGAACAATGGCTGCGGACGGATTGCAGGAGTAGTTACCCATATATTTGTGAGGGATATGTTTGTGATTCGACTCATTATTGTTCTACTTTATAAAAATTTGATCGATTTATTCGGCAGAATAGTTATAAGAATGGCACAGGTGTTGAATAATGATTACCTTTGACCCAATTGTAGATCATTTGAAGGGCCTCCCGGGGTTTATCCCCTGGAACAAAGTGACCACTACCACGGACTGTCACATAGTCCAGATCTAAAAATTTTTTTGAGAGTCTATAGGATTCCCTTACTTCCTGAATATTGTACAAAGAAGCCAGCGACATTAGGAGTTTCATGTTTATAGGTCCACGGTTCGTTGACTCTCTCATTTCCCTAAAAATCCATTAATTTTAAGGTCTCCAATAATACCAAAATAGTTCGATTTAAATTGGTCACAAACTGCATGTTCATAACATTATTACAGACAGTATCTACATCACCATTGTAGATGAGGATCTTTACTCCTGCAGCAGTAACATCTTGAATCTGTTGAGTCATATTTTGGTAGATGGTGCCGTAGAGGATAGACAGCTCGGTGCTATAAAAGTATTTTGAGGGATAGAAACGAGAAACTGACTTGCAGTCGGACCATTTCTTAACGGAAGAAGGAATGTGAAGGGCTTGACGGACATCCTGGCGATTCATATAGGTTTGGGTATTCGTTGTCTGAGCGCAGAGAGGGACAATCTAGAAATGAAAGTATTAAAAGGATACAAAAGAAAAGAATTATTAATTCAAATAACGGTTTGATAGTTGATTGGTAAAGGTTAGAGAAAATGTTTAAAGAAGCCATTTATCGACGGGATCATCCATAACTTACCGATGTATTGCCTGCCAGCGTTTGCTGACTGACTTCCAGTGGTGGAAGACCCATTCTTGCTCTCTTATGGTTTATAATATGCTGTTTCTTCGACTGCACTTGTACTCCATCAATGTAACAAGTATAGTAGAGATTATATGGGTCCAACTGATTAGCTGCTTGAAGGGCCTCACTAATGATCAGTGAACAGGGGGCATTATTGTTCAATTCATATTTCACATCACAAGTTTCGATGTTTCCATTGCAACATTGGCTACGGATGTGAGTATAAAGCTCATCTCTCAAGATTCCGTGGTAATAATAGAGGGGAAGAAGAGTTCGGTAGTCGACTCGATTGTCCAAGAGCCCATTGCCAATAGCCATTCCTTTAAAATTAGGGAAGTTGACCTTGTCTTTGATAATATGTTCAGCCAATGTGGGGAGATAGATTCCTCCATAAGACTCTCCCGTGATGTAAAAGTCTCTTCCTTTGTATTCGGGAAATTTGTTTAGAAAATCGAGCTGAAATAGAGATTTATTGCTTGAAAAAGAAAGCTTACAAGAGCATTGTAATTATCCTGCGATGTTTTGTCATCATTGGTGACAATGTTTCCATCAGTCGCGTAAGAATAACCTACTCCGGCAGGAGATTCGAGGAAAAGAACGTTGGCGAACTGAAAAAATGGCTTCAGGTATCGTCTGAATAATCATTTGAAGATTTTTTTAGATCTCCATCGGCTGAATGAGGCGATTTTTCTGTAGAATCAACTACTCTAGGTTTTAACACTATTGTCATTAAAAATGGTGGAGTAAATTTTATGTTATTCAAAAATTAGAAGCGAACATATTTTAACAAAAAGAGAACTTTAGAAAAATTTTCTACGGTTTAGTTTAGTTAGGATACTGATCTCAAAAAAGAGGGATTACGAAAAATGATTACAACTTTATGTCAATAGCGCGTTCTTTATCAAAAGAAAGTTCAAAGAATGCCTCCAACTCACAAAAAACCTGTAGTCCAAGCTCTAGGCCATTTACTAGAATTTCAAAAATTCGTTTACTCACATTATTCCAGGCATATTTGTTCAAGTAGACTGTCTGTCCATTATCCATAACATGAAATGGTCCATTTTCTTCAATTAATCCTCCAACTGAGCTGCAACCCGGTCCTCCATTGAGCCATAGCATTAGAGGATCAGTAGAAGGATTTTGCATAGATTCCGTCAGCCTGAAGGATTTATTTCAGGATTTTTAAGATAACCAACCAATAATGGAACAATTTGGTGGGTCCTGGCTGAACATATCCCGAATAATGTTTAAAATTTGGGACGAAGTTGGCTCCTGGCAAATTGGTAACCAAGTCGGGCCCATAACCTCCTAGGGCAGAAGCCACAAGTAGGAGGAAGAGCAGCAGCATAGCGGCAACTGCTAGATTCTTATCCTTGCTGGTCAAACCCTAAGCTCCTTATCTTCGAGGGGTCTGATGACGAAAATGGGAAAAGTAATATGACGGTAGACTTATCACAGAATGAAAAACGAACTGATGGAGGTGAAAAGGATGGCAAATAGATCAGTTCCATTATATATTTACTCTGACTCACTTGACCTGTTGCCTTTAATCCCTCTTATTGACAGAAGTATTTTTAATAACCCATTCGTCTACTTACCAGTTATGGTGACCAGTGGGGACATTATCCAGATCCACGTCGATGTCAAAGTCAAATTAATAAATGAATCATGGGAGAGTGAAAGAAAGTAAGCAGTTAATATGAAACAGTAATTGTTCTTAGAGGATATCTAACGATAGGAGTAGAGAAAATTATCAACTACAACAAATTTTCAGTCGATCCAAGTACATCACAAGCTACCAGTGGAACTTACAAGGACATCAGCTACGATCTCTCTTCGGCAAGGAGCTACAGAAGAGGAGATACAAAATCTTTTTTTTAACATGTCTAATTATTCCACATCGGAATAAGAAAGCATTATGCAATAGATTTCTTTATTCAATGTTTTCAGAAGAAGAAATTACTTTTGTTTATCAACTAATTGAATAATCTCGGCCAGCTGGAAAACTTTCATTTTGACCCAAATTTTTGGATATTATCACCATTCCTTATCTTTATCCTTTTTTAAGCTTAATACAAAAACGAATTTTGAATTGAGCATTTAAAATGGAAGATATGTATTTCATGTTAAATATAGATTTATTCTAATAGTCATCGAGTCTTCTAAGATCATAACTTCCATTATTTTTTTCAGACTCAAAATTCAACCAGCCGTGCCTGCTCAAAAACGAGTCCAACGTCCCCTAAAAAGAAGAAAAGATGAAAAGCAAAGAGAAGATCTGCACAAAATGCTGTAAGAAGATTCGTCAACCTACGATTAATAAGCCATCTCCTCCTATAATGCGCGATGAGGAAGAGTACCGTCATGTTCTTTTTCTCTGCTTCTTCTCTGAGGCTACAAAAAAAGACCAAGAAAAAAATGGAAAGAGGAAGAAATTCTGGCGAATGTTGTCCCTCTTTTGGTTAGCTGTTCTCAGTTGGCGTTTTCTTCTTGTCATAGAAGATGAAAATATTATTACAAAATAAAAAGACTGCTTCAAGAGGCAATTGACATAACATTTTATATACATTACAACAAGGTTTATTGCGTACTCAATTCTCAACTGGATTGATGGAAGAGCAACGCAAAAAAAAGGGCATTGGGGTTTGTGCACTGCTTGGCCACTTCTACACAAACAAACTACGAGATGAAGAAAAAAAGAGAGCTAGAACCTAGGCCGGTGCACCGGGTATTGAGTCGATCGATCTTTCGACAGCTAGTCAGTGGAGCAAACTGAAAGCTGTGATGAAAGATGGATGGAGATTAAGGGAATAAATGGGAATAGAGACTGGGGCAGTCAACTTCTTATTGAACTCGTTTTCCACCACGCATACGGACGAGACTGTTCTCCGCCACCTCAGCACGCTCTTCAGCATTTTCCAGAGCCAATTGGATCTGTCGGAATTTGGACAGATTCTGTGTGGCGACTTCTTCCTGCAATTGTGAGATCAAAAAAAGAAAAATAATAGGACTTACAGCCTCTTCGATTTGTCTCTTCTGCACACGGATCTTTTGCTGCAATTTCTCGACCATTTCTTGTAGCCTATCGAAGGATTTCTTGTCTTCTTCGACCTGAAAAAAACGTTAGCTGAATAAAAGATTCAAAATCTCCCAAAATTTGTTCGAATTTTGATCAAAACAATGTATAAAAAGTGAAATTAATTGCATTTTATTCAATATAGCATTAGAAAACTCATTTACTTACCTGGAATTGGAGTTCCCTAGAGCGTCGTTCCTGTTTTGTGAAACCCTTCAGAGCCTCCTGATGGCGTCGTTGTTCAGAGTGGAATTCAGTCTCGAGAGAACGAATTCTCTCCTCTACCTTAGATAGAGCCTTCTGACCGACTTAAAAATTAAAAATTGGAAGTTTCAATAAAATGCTACTTACATTGAACCATAGCTCGTTCGGCGTCATCAATCTTGGCTTGAAGGTCTTTGGCTGTGATTTCGAGTCCCTTGCGATGGCGGTCGATGTGAGCGGCATGTTCCTGTTCCTGACGGACTTCCTCAGAGAGACGGTCTGCGTCAGAAGCAGCTTTTCGGGATCGTTCTTCGGAGACTTTCAGCTCATTCAAGCACTCGTCAAGCTCATTCTAAAAGGATAATTTATCATGGAAAGGGAACAAACCCTGGCAATTTGTACGTCGTTTTCGACCTTTCTCTTCATGGCAGATAGAGCAGCATTTGAAGCAATTAGCTCAGTATTCTGGCTCTTCAAATCGGCCTGATCGCCTTCGAGTTGTTTCTTGTGCTAAAAAATTGTATTGGATAAATAGCGGATATGGGCAGGACGTTTACGGAATCGCTAGTAGAAAAAAAACAAAAAAATAGCGATTCTGTGAAATCGTCCAGTCCATCCCATCTGCATCGGTTTACTTACACGATCAGCAGCCTCGATTCTCTGAGCGAGATCGTCAGACTCGGCGAGGGCGATGGCAAGTCTCTTCTCAGCCGATAAATAGTTCTCTCGGATCTCTTCACGTCGTCTTTGTTCTTCATCCACTTGAGCTTGAAGCTCTTTGACTTGATCGAACAGACGTTTTAGGTTCTTCTGAGCATCGACGTTAGCCTTGTTGGCATGGTCAAGAGCGATCTCAAGCTGGTTGATGTCACTTTCAAGCTTCTTCTTGGCTCGGAGGAGTTCAGCCTTGGACTTGGTTTCGGTTTCCAGACTGGCTTGCATGGATTCGATGGCTCTCTGATGGTTCTTGCGAGTATTCTCGAATTCTTCTTCCTTCTCTTGAATTCGTTTCTCGATTTCACTACGGATTTGTTGGACCTCAATTTGACTACGCAAGACCTTGCTCTCTTCAGCTTCCAGGGCAGCTTCGGCTTCATCCAAAGCATGCTGAAGTTCGTCCTTCTCAGCCTCGAGTCTCTTGACAGCCTTCTGAACATCGTGGAAGGTTCTTCCACCCTGGGAAATCTGTTCATTAAGGTCACGAATCTCCTGAGCGTAGTTCTTATTCTCTCGTCGGAGGGTTTCAATCTGTTCGGTAAGATTATCCATAGCGCTGCGAAGTTTGAAGACTTCAGTTGAAGTGGAACGGGAATCTCTGTTGGTGGCATCAATCTCCTTCTGAATATCATCGACCTTTCTCTTCCAATCCTCTACGATCTTATCAAAGGCCTTCTGCTTCTTTTCCAAACTGGCAATAACCGTCAAATGACGATCCACATCACTTCTAGCGTCTTCTGTATCCTGGAGGAGACGACTCTTAGCCTTCTCCAACATGAGGACCTTATTTTGAGCGGCAGAGAGGAGTTCTTGAAGATCCATAACTCTGGCCATTTGTTTTCTTTTAAGGTCTTCCAGCTCATCAGCTCCGACAAGTCCTTCTCCCTCATAGCGCGCCTTCCATTGAGCTATCTCAGAATTAATTCTGCTCAATTGACGCTGAATATCATCTTTGGCATTAATCTCCTCTTCCAAGGCCTCGTGACATTGATCGATTTCATGTTCCAGATTCTTACATGTAGCATTGAGATCTTGTCGCTCTCTGGTCTCCTCTTCAGCAGCCTTCTTGGCCTCGGTCAGTTGACTTGAAAGACCAGCCTTGGCTCTGTTGAGGGAAGCCAATTGAATTTCGAGTTCTTCAACTTGGCGAAGAAGATCGTTGTTGTCATTGACCAGTCGACCCTTCGAGTTCGTGTACTCGGCTACCTGTCTGCTCTGCTCATCGACCTTCTGTTGAAGTTCGGCGACTTGAATCTCATACTGCTTAGCGAGTCTTTCTTGTTCGACACGAGCCTTGCTTTCTTGATCGACTTGACTATTAAGGTCATCCAAATCCTTTTGAAGGACTCCTTTTTCCTTATCCAGTCTGGCCTTGTTCTTCTGTAAAGCGTCGAGTTGATTAGTCAAATCGGCGACAGCGTCATTGTTCTTCTTGCGAATGGAGGCAAGTTGATCCTCATGAGCCATGTTCTTCTCTTCCAACTCTCTTCTCGTCTTGATCAATTCACTGTCCTTCTTTTTATTTAACTCCAATTGAGCTTGCATCTGGTTATTCTGCTCATCGAGACGATCATTTAAGTCGTCGAGTTCACGTTGTAGTTCACTACGAGCTCTGTCAGCCTTAGCTCTTGTCTGTCTTTCGTGTTCGAGTTCGTCTTCAATTTCGATAATTCTAGTGGCATTTTCCTTCGATTGACGGGTAAGGCGATTAGCTAGAACTTGTTCATCTTCAATTCTCACTCCCAAGGCATGGATATCTGCTTCTTTTTTCTTCAAGGCAGCATCAGCCTCCTGTCTGGCTTTGGTCATTTCGTCGATATTCTCTTGAGCTGCTTTGAGCTCCCCTTCGACCTTTCTTTTGGCTTTTTCAGTCTCAGCTCGAATTCTTTTTTCTCGTTCGACGGCTTCTTCCATCTCATCTAATGTCTGTTCCAGCTTGGTCTTTAGACGGTTGGCTTGAGCCATCTTAGCCTCCTCTGCTTGAAGATCATCGACCAATTGACGAGCAACCTCCTCCTGATGCTTCTTATCCTTATTCAACTTGCCAATGGACTCATCCTGAGCGTTCATCTCCTCTTGCAGACTTTTAATCTGATTATCTTTTGCCTGCTTCTCTTCGATAGACTTGGCGAGATTAGCATCAACTGATTCTATGCTCTTTTTCATATTTTCTACCTCCTGCTGTGCCTTTCTTCGTTGCTTTTCCAGATCGGCATTCTTTTCCTCCTGATCTGCCAATCGGTCTCCAACATCGTTCAATCCCTTCTCCAATTCCTGCTTGGCGCCATTAAGGCGAGTCAATTTCTCTTCAATTGCAGCGGATCCTCCCTTGGTCATCTCTAACTGCTCTAAGAGCTTGCTTCTCTCAGACATCATTTTGTTGTAGACTTCTTCCTTGGCTTTTCTCTCTGCCTCGAGCTTCTTCGCCTCGGTTTCCAAAATCTTCTGCTCCTCCGCCATCTTGCCCATTTCTTCGGCCATTTTACCACATTTCAACTGAGGACGGATCTTACCGAACAGCAAGAACCAATCCCATGTGCGGAGAATCATCCAGCTTCTGATATTTCTTTGGAGGATGATATAGCTGTTTAACTGACGTCGGCGATCCTCACGTTCACGAATAGCATTGTAATAACGGATTTCACATTGGAAGCGGGTTATAATAAAGGCGAGTCTTTCATCACGAAGATCTTCAATATGGGCGACGACTCCGGCTTTGAAGAAAACTTTGGTATGACCAATACGGAATTGTTCATCCTTCATCTTGCCTTCGTTGATCAGAGCTTGAAGAATAGCTCCAGCAGAGGTCTTCGGATCGTCAGATGACTTGGCTTCTTTGGCAGCGAGGATAGCATAACGCTGGACAAAGTCGGGATGAAGGGTTCTGTTGGGGAAACCCTTTCGGCAAATACGGATTCCTTCCAGTACACCGTTGCAAGTCAGCTGGTTGAGGACCAAAGTAGCATCGATCATTCCGGACTGCTTCTTTTCGTTGGGGATGATACAACGGATGAAGTGAGGATGAGTTTTGTTTAACATAGTCATCAGATTGTTTAAAGATTCACGATACATCATGGAAACGGTCATGAAAGAGCCGGATTTGCCTCCCTTTCTTGCTCCACCTTGCTTGGCAGCAATAGCAGCCTCTTCTTGGGTGACGTAGTCACCCCAGACTTCATTGAGCAAGTCATTACCCTTGCTGGCCTTCATGACGGAGACGACAGTATCGTTGAGAGGGTCCTTGTTCTTTTCGAGCCAGTTGGTGACATTGTATCGGACAGTTCCGGCGTAGTGACGCATGGCGAAGTGAGCCTCGGCCTGTTTTCCCTTTGGCGGCTTGGGCTTCTCGAAGTTGGGGTGTTTGCCAAGATGTTGTTCGTTCAACTTCTGGGCCAAAGTCATGTCAGTGGCTTTCGGGACGATACACTCTTCATCGAGCATGGAGATGATACCGAGTGGCTGAAAATGGAGGAGATTAGTTTTCACTTTGAGTTTTGATCAGAGGGATGGCATGTATTAAGTGGAGAGTTATATTGGCTATAAACCCCCATCAAATATTGAAAATTTTGCTCCGGAAGTTTTAAAAAACCCACTATAAACATTAAAAAAGATCTCAAGAAACATTTTTCCAATTTGTTTTTGCTCCTTACCTTTTCAATTAGCTCAATACAAGCTTGAAGATCAAGACCGAAGTCAATGAACTCCCAGTGGATTCCTTCTCTCTTGTATTCTTCCTGTTCCAGGACGAACATGTGGTGGTTGAAGAATTGTTGGAGCTTCTCGTTTACGAAGTTAATCCAGAGCTGTTCAAAGGAGTTGAACTAAATCCATCTTATGGGGACAATATAAAATCATTACGTCGAAAATTTCGAATCCGGCGATGTCGAGTACTCCGATGAAGTAGTCACGAGGGATACCCTGCTGATCGAGAGTCATGTTACATTTCTTGACCAGCCAATGGAAGATACGAGCGTAGAGACCCTTGGCGAGAGCTCCTACGGCCCAATTAACCTAGAATTTTCATTTTTGTTAGGTCTAGGCTTAGCATAGCATTCAACTTTTAAAATCTTACCTGCTCGACATTTTGTCCTTTGCTGACCCATTCAGTTCCGACTTTGACTCTCGGAGATACCAAAGCCTTTAAGAACTGGTCGACATCGATTCCATACATAGCACAGGCTCTTTCAGCATCCTCCTGCCCATCTGGTTCAGCCTGCTCCTCACGCGGACGCTGCTTGAACTTCATCACTCCTGTATGCATATGAGCAGCCATCAGACGGTAGCAGTCCATCTTCTCTTGGGCGGAGAAGTTCATAATATCAAAAGCTTCGTCAGTCATTTGGAATTCTTCGGTGTCATTGACACCGTCGATAGACAGCTCAGCTTGAGCGACAAACCAATATTCGGACAGAGGGCGAGTGAGAAGGAGTTGTTGCTTCAGCTCGGGTTTAAAATCAGAGAAGATCTGGTAGAAGATGTGATAACAACGCTCTCCAGGAGCTTGACGGATGACACGAGATTTCTCGAGAAGGTCTAAAATTGACTACTAAAGGAAAGAAAATGCCCATACAGTGTTCAATATCGCAAGAGGCAAGTCGTCCTTGACGGGAGAAGTGAATACGAATGAATTTTCCGAAACGGGAGGAGTTGTTGTTACGGACGGTTTTGGCGTTACCTGAAAGAATCATTATTGAAACACAATTGTTTCTCAGTTTGAGTTTGAATTCTGTGCTTTTAGTTAATAAGAACGAGATTTGATTTATCATGGTTCCGATAAAAAGTGAGGAAAGCGATGTTCCAACATGAATAATTAATCTATCAAATAAAATGACTCTTAGGGTAAATTTAGTGCTGAAAAAATCTAGAGAGGTATTAGCTTCGAAGTCTAAAATGTTTATGAATATACTGAATTGAGAGATTGTCTATTATGGAAATCTCTTATATACTGTGTGATTTGTTCTTTGAAATCTCATAGAGAAATATTAGTTTGAATACGTGCTAATTTAAAAAACGGAGTTTAAATGGAGTTCTCCTTTGTAACCTACCGAAGGCCTCCAATACAGGATTGGTCTGAACGATCTGGTCCTCAAGGGTGACTTTCTTCTCTCCTTCCTTCTTCGGGGCTTGTTGGGAGGCTCCGACGGTGGCGAAGTAGGCAATTACCTAGACTATTGTTCATTTCCCTCGAGTTCTCTCACCTTCTTTGTGTTTTCAGTCTTTCCAGCTCCGGATTCTCCTGTAATGAGCATAGATTGATTCTCATGATGCTGGAGCATATTTCTATAAGCTTCATCGGAGACGGCGAAAAGATGAGGAGGCATCTCGGTACGTCGCTTGCCCATGAACATGGTAGCAACGGATTCAGTGTAGATGGGAAGACGTTTATAAGGATTGATTACGACGCAGAAGAGACCCGAATATGTCTATAAAATCTTTCATTATTTTTCCACTTTTTTTCCTCGTTCCCCCGGTCGCGTGGGGGATAAGTTGGCTATTCCGGAGCCGGATTCTCGTCGGCGGCAGCCGACCGCTTTGTTTGCTCTACTCTCATCCGCCAAACTGTTCTCAGAACAATCGCTCATCCGAGGACGCTGTGCTCTTTTCAAGGGTGAAACAGGCAGACAGTGTGAGAGAGCAAGTAAAAGACAAGGGCATCAAGAAAGAGAAAGAGAATTGATCGAATATATCAACGATATATTTTCGATCGATGAACAATTTTTCTCTTTTAACTTTTAGCTCTAATAAATCTTTCCAATGATCAGAAATAATTATTTCTAATTTTTTGTGCTTTATAATTTATAGACCAAAATGGTAGCAACTACGATGTTTATAGCAAAAATGTCTTTTGGATCGGTAGGAAAATGAAAAAAATGTATTGTTTGTTGTATTTTGGGGTTGTAAGATTATCTTTGTTAAAATTTCTCTCGAAAATATTTTTCATTCGTTCAAAAATGTTTTTTCTGATTTATCCATCCTTTTAAATGTATATTAACTCACGTAGATAAGCATAGCTCCATAGCGAGCACGCAAGTTGTGAAGGACAGAGGCGTCATTCAAGAAGGTCAAGTTGGACATGTCTTCTGTTTTCTCGAACTTGGGAGGATTCATCTCCTGTACCAGATCCTTCTTCAGGGTTTTCTAAAGCCATTCCCTTTATTCGCCTCTCAAAAATAATTCTCACCTCAGCACCTCCAGCGGTGACAACTGTCACATTGTCTCCCTTGGTGGACTTGATCTCGGCGGCCAGATATCCTTCCTCAGCATCGGGAATCCAGACGTTCTTTTTCGAATCGTATGGCGTCGATTGATCCTGAAGTACGGTAATAAGTTTTTTGTTGGAGAGGGTGACGGCTGTGTTGCGCGGGTTTGGAGAGGGCGACGGTACACAGAACCGAGAGGCTCGAGATTTACGGCGGGCACACCGCGATCATTAGCTGTCTCGCGTTGGCAAAAACGATTGCATAACATTTTTATAACTTTATATCGAAAATTAAAATATATATATATGTACATAAATTTTAGCCCATCATAGCAGTTTCAAAACTTCAAAAAATAAAAAAGTTCGCAATTTTTCAGGAACTGGAGAACAAGAAAAATTATAGAAAATTTGGTAAAATAGAAGATAATAGAAAAATTAACGTCTAACAGCATGAAGTAATATGTGCAAGAAATATAAAGAAAAGGATAAAGAAACGACAAACCGCGAGCTGCTGCTCTCTGGATCTCTTGAGATACTGCCATCCAGGGTCCTTTTCGTGTTCGGCGAAGGACATCTCTTGCCGCTGGGTTGCTCCACTGACACTGCTTCGCAGTTGCGAACTAAGCGAGAGTCCCGCCTCCCCCACTTGAGAAGCCCGGATTCCAGGATTGCGCCTCGCGCCCTCTACAGACCGTCGGTCTCTCTGCCGATGGCACTATGAGAAACGAGAGAGGAAGGGCAGACAGATAAATAAGTTGATGGGCTGAGGAAACAAGGAAAGAATTACTGGGATCAAAAAGAAAAGATGCAGTAATCTTTTTGGAAAACAACAATACTCAAAATTTTTATGATACTGACACAAAATTAATATTTTCTAGTATACACCTTTCAGTTTTTTAGCTAAAATTTTGTTTGTTGTTTTTCAGGTAACTGTCAGCATAAATCTTGTCCTATTTCAGAACCGTAAAACAAGCATATATATATATATATATTTATAAATAATATAATAAAAGTTTTCCTTTCAAGAAAGTCTAAATGAATACATTTTTCTTGAATGGCTCTGAATTTCTGTTATTTATAGTTCTTTTTTCTGTTAGCATTTCTCAAAATTCGACACTTTTAAAATGACAAATATTCTTTATTTCTTCTTTTTTTGGTTTAATTTATGTGTAATAAACCTTTTCATCATTTCCCAAGTGAAAATCTATTTATGAAGATAAGTGTGGTAGTGTAACGGACATGAAAGTTTTTCAAGCGTCCACTGTAGAAAATCTTTAGCAAGATCTCATTAGAGATCTTCAATGATCCTTTTTTTCGGCATCTCTTGAACTACCATTGACACTTACGTGAACGAGAGAGGGTGATTCCCGAAATGCCAGCAAATTATTTGCTTTTTCCTGTTTCCTTTAGAGCAAATAACCACAAAAATTTTAGAAATCATATGAATAGATCTTTGATGATAAATATTCAACAGCTAATGTAATTTTAATGTTTGGGCGATATTAAAGGGTTATGCTCCTGATGTAACCCCTTTACTGTGCCATTACTTCTCCTTCCGTTCCGTTTTGTCTTCTTAAAAAGTTACTGTGTACCAGCAGCTTACACAGTTAATGCCAGTGTAACAAGTGAGTGGGCTGGCGCTTTTCGCGCGACTCATCAGCGCAGATCGCAAATATTCCTAGACAAACGCAGGATATCCTCCGAGCTCACTCAGAGCTGCAGAAATCTTGTAGCGGAGAGAAAAAGTTTTTGGAGTTAGAAGATTAGCTGTAGTTGAGTTTCCTAAATTGTATTAGGATACTCAACTACGGTTCACAGTGCTTTCGAAGAGTTACC
The DNA here is from genome assembly GCA_932521415.1 of Oscheius sp. DF5120. Classification (NCBI taxonomy): domain Eukaryota; kingdom Metazoa; phylum Nematoda; class Chromadorea; order Rhabditida; family Rhabditidae; genus Oscheius; species Oscheius sp. DF5120. The sequence goes on from OW051462.1 coordinate 7,700,190, forward strand.
CATAGTGCGAATGGTACAACAAAAACGCCAGGTTGGAAAGCAGTGGAAGTGTCCAGGATAAATTTTCTGATTTTAACACACACTATGTAGGTGCAACAATCATCGCAAAAAAGGCGAGAAAAAGAAAAGACATACTTTTAGAAACAATTTTTTTCTGTTGTCTGTTTTCCAGACTGATATCTTAAAAATATTCGTTTATCAGTAAGTATTCTGGCTTAAACTAATATCTTCTTGGAAATTTAATGGTTGTTTGGGTCTAAAAATTAATAAAATAAAAAACAAAGTTACTTGTATACTTGGTGCGGCATAATTATGGTAACAAGATAAAAATTACATAAAAAACGAAAATTTTACTCAGATGAAAAAGCAAACATATAGACTTTATTCTCCACAGAAAACTGTACTAAACAATACACTAAAGTTCAAAGTGATCGCCATTGGCATTAACACATGCTTGAAGTCTCTTTGGGAAGGCGTCGACGGTGGCGAGCAAGTAAGCATTGTCGAGAAATATGGGGAACATTTAAAAATCGTCCCCCCCCCCCCCCCCCCCCACCATGAACTCCACTCAAACATACAGTGCGTTTCATAGCTATATAGCCATCCCCCGCTTTTTTGGAGTATAAGTGATCATGTGAGGTTTCCATAAGCTGAGACTATCACCAATGGATTCAAAAAATTGAAAAACCCCCGAAAACAAGAAATCAACCAAATTGATTTCGTGTTGAAAGACGAGTATTTAGAAAATGGTGGTTCCGGACCGTTTCATAGCTTTAGTCGCTTGCTAAAAAGAACAAAATTTATTTTTAAAATTCAACAAATCTATAGCAAACGTCTAACTAATACTTTGTGGTGCCTTCACGAGATAATGCAACTTCAAAAATCCTATTAAGCTACTCACCAAGTTTTCTAGGAGCTGGGAGAACTGCATACTGGCCAGAAAAAATTATCTGGAGTAATTGAAGACCCAAAGAAAAACACTTACAATTTCCATTGTAACACGGTTATCCAGTGCCGTTATCAGCTATCTGTCCATCCACTTTGTTTACTCTAAAATATTGTTAAAAGAGTAAACAAGTACTTTCTCCGTATTACATTTAAAAAAAATTTGCAAAAATACCTACCCCCCGAGGTTAAGGAGTGGAAAAAACTATATTCGATTGTTTATGTTGGCTTTTTTCCAGTGAATGACTTGTTACTTTTTTAAATATTTTCCAATAAAGATTATAATCCCCCCTTAGACTGTTCTATCACTGTCTCCACTTCTCGGATGTCTATCTTCCGCCAGATATTGATATATGGGTCAAGATCGCGCAACCGAATTGGGTAACGGGTACAGACCGACGGGAGAGAGGACACTTTCACCCTCTTCTTATCACTTAGGCGAAGCTTCTCGTTGCAACTACGAGAATTCCATCAATCGATTATCCCCTCAGATGTTTCCCTTTCTTTCTCTCTGACTCCGCCTACAGTACACGAGACGACGATTTCGGTCAGTCGTATGGTTGCTTTCTTTTTCATTCCGAAACAATATTCTACGTCCTTTTAAAGCTCCCTCTTTACTTTTCGTCTATTAGTTACCTAGTCAATAATTTCCAGGCTCTTTCTCAAATTATGGGCCGCCTAGACGGCCCTTCCCTGCAAGATGCAGCCATATCGGAGGTTTTTCTATATTTTTCGAATTCTTACAGTTCTTTTAGGCCAGGGAGGATGCATATAAGGTCTTAATAGCTACGTCATCGGTCCTTTCCATCGCTTCCTTGTTAACTATTTGCTTAATAGTCCCTGGAATGTATAATTATGTCGGAAATATAGCGGAGTTTACCCGGCAGGATCTACAATATTGTCAGGTAAAAAAGATTGCCATAGAGTTTTACTTGTTTTCTCTCCCGTCAAAAATCCTGTATTCCAGAGCTCCACCAATGACATGGAGCAGGAAATGGTTTCCATGAGAGACAAATATCAAGACGTTGTCCGAAATCGTACCTCTCGATCCGCCTATGGTCAATCCTACAATCCTAGCATGTTCGCCCCTGAGGGTCCACAATTCCAAGAATGTCCAGCCTGTTGTATACCTGGTGAACGTGGACCAGTTGGTGATCCTGGATTGCCTGCTTTACCCGGTGCTCCTGGACCTGATGGAGCTCCTGGAAGACCTGGAACGACTCCAAATGCCTCCTGCATTCCGGAGAGGGTCTTTGAACCACCTCCATGTCTTCCCTGTCCTCAAGGTCCTCGCGGAGTGCCTGGACATCCCGGTTTCCCTGGCGATCCAGGAGATGGTGGAATTCCTGGCAGACCGGGTAAAGATGGTCTGCCCGGTAAGCCTGGAGATCAGGGACCACCAGGGCCGATGGGTCCACCAGGCATCGCCGGTCCGCCTGGAGACAAAGGTCGTACACCAGAAGCTCATGTAATCCCCGGTCCACCGGGAGATTCCGGACCGCCAGGTCCATGGGGACCACCTGGAAGCCCTGGCATGCCTGGAGAGGACGGTTATGCGGGAACACCGGGAGAGAAGGGATGGCCTGGTCCACCCGGAGCACCTGGACCCATGGGACCACCTGGACCATCTGGATTGCAAGGAGAAGAAGGACCAGCAGGTGGGAGTTCAAGGTATTTTAAAAAATCTTTAGGAACTCCCGGAACATGTGTCTGTCAAGATACCGAAGTCGTCATGGCCGATGTAAATGGTAAGATACCAGCTCCTAGAGAAGAAACTACTACAACCGAGGCTCCCAGCACCGCTGCTCCAGCTTATGCTAATTCGTAAGAAAAATTTTTTAGCCATAGCTAATTAATCTAGAATGACGGAAAGCGTCGACATGAACATGAATGGAGGATATTACAGCGCGAGAAGACATAGAAAGCTGAAACGACGACTCCATCATCACCTCAACTGACGTGTTCAGTGTGTCTTCATCAAAAATTTATAAGGGTACAGACTCCTGCTTCATCAGGCATCTACATTCCATAATAAGAAAGTCTTTCACACAAAGAGCAGAGAATAATAAAGATTTTTTCCCTATTCCTTAAAAATGTGTTCAAAGATGTGAAATTTTTTGAACCTAAATATGACTGAATTTCTACATATCATTTGGAAAATTCCGTAAAAAAAATCAATGTTTATGATAGCAGTAAAATGAAAATTTGACTTGAAAAATTGAAAATTTGTGCATTTACTGAAACTGAAGCTGTCCGGAGATCCAGGATAAATGGTAGCATTTTTCAAAAATAAAAATAATTTTTAACATTCTCAAGAAAATATTTCAGACTTTCTAAAATTCCATAAATGGTTATCGTTGTTCAAAAAATTGTTTGAATTCTTTGTATCACATTTCCAGATCTGTCACTCATCTTCTTCCCGTCCATAAAAACCTGTCAAGATTCAATAGTTCTATTATCTTCATTAATTGAGGTCGATTTTCGGGACGTAAAAATGTGACACAAATGACTTGGGAGAAAAAAATGTCACAAATCTCATCAGCAATTTGACCAACAAAATTATAAGAAATTGAGAGACATTCCAGGTCGAATATATAATTTTCTCCAGCCGGCGAACTGTTTACGACTGTCGCTCCGTTCTCTAATTGATTGTCAGCAGATATCCACACCTCCCCTCGCATATACATATCCGTTCTGATATGTCAAGGCTGCCTCTTCTTATTCCGTTTCCAATAGTGCAGCTGTCCTCTTCAAATCTTTCTTTATCAGCTTTACATCCCATTTTCGGCCCCGTTGTTTTCACTGATTGATAACTGACAGAAGTAGGTGACGCCCTTTAAGAGCGGGAAGAAAGAAAATGTCAAATGATCGTAAGATATTTCGAGACTCGTCAAAATAATGGAAAATGATGCAATGTAGAGATGTAGAAAATCCCATCTTGATAAATTGACCAGATTTTGACCCGACACGGTAGGGGATTGGAGGTGGTGAGCCGGAAAAAAATTGGTTGACCCATAGAAATGGGATCAAATATAGGAATATAACAAATAAACATTTTAAAAATATGGATAGAAAAAAAATAAATAGAAATAAAAAAAATTAAACTTTAAAAAATACACAGAAACGTTGAAACATTATTATGTTGGAGGGTTACATTTTTTTTTAATTTTTCCACACTTAAAAGCCTAACATATTTAAATCAACCCTTAAAAAAATTACTTGCAAGCTTTCATATTTTATTTGGAAACAATACCACAGATCACATTAATTTTTTTTTCATTGCTCAAACCCAACAAGAGAATATATTTTCAATGTTGTTTATTCTCATAGATCTATAAAGAATTAGGGAATTACATAAATTACAGGATTCTAGGTTAATGTCTAGCCCGCTTTATATTTGTTAACTTCGAAGTTGCTTTCTTCCATTCCAAAAACGTCTTGTAAGAAAGGTTCTTTTTTTCTCTTTCAATTCATTCCTTCTCTCAATTTCCTCTTCTCTTACGTATGTTTCAGAAAAGTTTCATCTTCATTTTTACCTCTCCAATCCTTCTCTCTTCCGACTCTATCTGGGTCGCGATCATCGTATGACCCCGCCCTCGACTCCCGCGGTTCGTGTCTACGTCTGCTTTCTTGTGTGATAAAACTCATCATTGATTATCCTTGTAATATTTTGTATTCAGGATTCTAGTGAAATCGTCGTCACCGTCTCCGATATAAGGACAGTGACAATCAAGAAGGGCGAAAAGGACGAGAATCACAAGTAAGTTATCTCTATAGAAATTTGTAAGATGTTAGCGAGGTAAAATCCGAGAAAGGTCAATTTCGTCGCGTTTTTACAGCTATTAAGCGATTCATCTGGCGGAGACCGGGATTTTGTAGAGGGAATAAGGTGGGATTTTTTTACAAAAAGGGAGACTGAAGGTGATTCAGAAGTTCTACACTTTCGAAAACAGCAGTTGCCAGCAGGATCAAAAACGCCGGTGGTGGTCTCGAAAAGGAGACAATGAACATGAAAGACAGCGACGGGTAGATTTTTCAATTTTTTTTTCCAAAATAATTCTATAATTTTACCTAATAATATTTTTTTTCTTCTCTGGGTTAGCAACTAGATAGCTGAAATTTCAAACGTAATTGCTTGTAACTTACATTAATATTTTTGGTAATATTTAAAAAAAAAATTTCAGGTACTATTGAGTTATTTTTATAAATTTTCTTTATTCATTTTTAATTATATTTATAGTTTCGAATTTTTTAAAATTAATTTTCATAACCTTATTTTCCTTACATTTATTAACACGATTTTTTCATACGATATTTTTTCAGCTCTCCACTGTCGTCGCTGGCAGTATGGAATCCGAGAAAACGAGCATACCAGTTCGTTACCTATCTGCAAATTGCCTTTAGGTACTTTATTCTCCTTTCATTTATTTTTTCTAGTGCCTTCTCTCTCGCCATAATTTGCATGGTTCTTCCAATAATGTATAATGAGGCCCAATATACAATAGAATACGTCGAGAGGGAAATGCTCTTCTGCGAGGTGACTCAGAAATTTATTTTAATTATTGGGATTACAGCAATCGAATGAACAGGCAATGATCGAGGTGGAATATGGAAAAATGTCACATAATCGAACGACTAGGGAAGCATTTAAATTCCGACGACATCGAATGCAAGCATATGGAGACGAAGTGACAGGAACACCGATGGAGTCTGAATGCCCTGGTAACTTTCAATTTAAAAATGGTTAAAAAAATTTTTAGGCTGCTGTATTCCAGGTCCACCAGGTCCTCGAGGTCCTTCTGGCAACCCTGGAAAGCCTGGTGTGCCCGGAATTGCTGGTAAACCAGGACTCCCTGGCACTACTCCGAATCAAACATGTCCAATGAATCTCGCCCGTGAACCTCCTCCATGTCGACCCTGTCCCAAAGGACCACCTGGAATTAAAGGCTGGCCCGGTTTTCCTGGTGATGTTGGCCCTCCCGGACCACCTGGACTCAAAGGAATGGACGGAGAAGACGGTGCCCCAGGGGAGACGGGACCTATCGGACCCCCTGGATATCGAGGAGGACCTGGTGCACCCGGAGATAAAGGACCAACACCGGAAGGAGAACTTCGAGAGGGTCCGCCAGGAGACGAAGGACCGCCAGGACCAATGGGAGCACCAGGAATGCCTGGCTTACCGGGTAGGAATGGATTGACCGGGCCACAAGGAGATCGCGGATGGCCGGGAAGTGCTGGAGAGCCAGGAGAACCTGGTTATCCAGGACCCGAAGGGCCGATGGGAGGTCAAGGACCACCAGGAGAACCGGGAGTCTGTGTCTGTCAGAATGTCGACTCAATTCTGCTCGTCAATCCAGGACCCCAACCACGGATTCAAGAAGATTATCAACAGATGATGCCATCGGCTGGAGGATATCAGCCAGGTGGATATGGAAAGTAAACAAAGAGATTACATAATAGTGAAAGCGTGTATCAAAACATTCCTATTTTCCCGATCAGGTCTTTCGAAATAATAATAATTCTATTTTAATAAACAGATATATAAGCAGAACATTCAAAAAGAGAGGTCGTTTGAAAATTTTATAAGATCCCTTCTATGGGAAGTCAGTTTTTTCTAGTATACCCTAATCGATCTGAAATTTGGCTACAAGACTTGAAATATGAATTACACCATATTTATACATATGTTTGGACGCTGAAATCAAATTCCAATGTTGGATTGTCTAAGAAAAATTTAACACTGAAAGTTATACAAAAAGTGTCACCTCAAGACGGCGATTTTTTTTCAATCGATCCAAGAAATATGTGTCTGAATTAAACTTTCAGTATCAGAAAAGAAGCGGATGAGGAGAGGATCGGGGAAGTGATGATTCTATTCTTAGAAATATATTGGATGATCGAGAACCCTCGAAACATCAACTCTTTGGGTTAATAATTTTTATTACAATACCGATGTTAATATAGCTCTCTAGTCATTTTTCTTCTGTTCCTCAGATTTTTTGGACCCTCCTGGTTCTTTTTCTTTTCTAATCGGTTCCTCGTGTCCAGCAGTCGGTTATTCTTGCGTTTTCTCCAATTTCCTCAGTGGATTTGTTTGTTGCGGGGTTCGGAATAACCATAATAATCCGCCAGTTTGCAGAGATGGAAGGAAAGCTGTATTAGATTCTACCACAGGTATAAATATTTGTAGGGATAATAAGATTAGGCCAAACCGTCCAATGTGGGACGGCGACCACCCTCCGGTGTCCATTCAACTCCGTTGAAAAAAACGGAAAAAATCGGATGAGAAAATTTTTTATTACAGATTTATCGAAATATGCGCGGACAAAAGTTTAGCATTTTTTTTATTTATACAGGAACATTTTACTAATAACCGGGAAAATAGCTTTTTTCATCCCACAAGTTTTCTATCGGATTTAAATCCGGGCTCTGACTTGGCCAATCCAAAACAACCACATTATTGAATTTCAAATAATTTTGAACAAGTGCAGATTTATGTTTGGGATCATTATCTTGCTAATATATCCAGGTGGAAGGCATTGTAGCTTGAGCAAATGGCACCATAACATTATTAAGAATGTCTTTGTACATTGTAGAATCCATTCTGCCTTCAATTTTGTGAAGTGGGCCAGTTCCAGAGAGACTAAAACAGCCCCATACCATTACGCTTCCTCCACCGTACTTCACAGTGGGAAATTGATTAAATCTAGTATTTTTTGGATGTCTAACATAAGATTGACCATCACTTCCGAACAGCATAAACTTTGATTCATCGCTAAAAAGAACATTCTTCCAATCTTGTTCTGTCCAGCTTATGTGATCCTTGGCTAACTGCACTCGGGCCCTCCTATTCTTCACAGAGACCAAGGGTTTTTTACAGGGACGTCTTCCAAACAGTCCGCCTACACACAAACGACGCTGGACAGTTCTTGGAGATACGAAAATGCTTGAAAATTTATTGAGATCTCTTTGAACGTCAACGGCAGTCAGGCGCGGATTTGTCGCAACATCCCTAAGAATTTTTCTATCAACTCTCTCGGTGGTTTTTCGGGGCCGACCACTTCTAGTTGTCTTAATTATCCCTTTTTTCTTTATAAAACTTTGGCAAATGCGAGTAACAGTGCTAGGATGAACACTATAACGTGCAGCAACTTCTTTTTTCTTAACTTCCAAAGACACGTCTCGTATAATCAGTTCTTGCAGATTGATTGGAACTTCAGATTTCTTACCCATACTAAGCCACAATAATTAGTTCATAAAATATAAAATATCAAAAAAGAACAAGAACAGAGAATAAAAATCGCACAAACAATATGAAAAAAGAAAAATTACTAAACTTTTGTCCGCGCATATTTCGATAAACCTGTAATAAAAAATTTTCTCATCCGATTTTTCCGTTTTTTCAACGGAATATTATATCTTATGCCATTTCTGATTATATAAACAAAAATTGTTCAACATATCATGAAAAATTGAAACGAACGGCCGAAAAGAAAAAAATTGCTAAACCACTGTATTTCTAAGAATAGAATCATCCTCTCCCCCCCGATCCTCTCCTCATCCGCTTCTTTTCTGATACTGGAAGTTTAATTCAACAGATTAACACTAAATAAAAGGTAGCAATGTTTTATTTTTATTGGCATGCTAGTCATTTTTCTTCTGTTTCTCAGGTTTTTCGGGATCTTCTGTTTTTTTCTGATTATCTTCTTTTCCTGACAGCTCTTTTGATCTGATTGCCAACATGATTCCAACGAAAAACATGACAAATTGACAGTAGAAGCCTTCATGGAGAGCTGAGAAGAGGCGATGCTTCAACTGGAAAGGGAGGATAAGAAAAAGAATAAAATCAGGGCGGGTTAAAATTTCGATTTGTATATGGAAAATATATTGATTACTGAGATTCATGCCTAGTCACGAAATACATTCACCTGACACGCTCTAACTGTAGCTACCAATAGTCCCATGGCTCCACAAAGTTTCATCAGTTCCCAAATTCTCAAATCACGACGAGATCCAAAACCGGAACATCTGAAAATTTCTTACATTTAATATAGATGGATTTACAACATAGTCAAAAAAGTAGCCGAGACAACAGCAAAAGCGTGATAAAGTCGTTCATTTTGTCCGACCTGAACTCTTCTAAAAAAATTTTAATCTTTACCACGGATTTCTGATGATAAACAATACTTCCAGCCGATTTGTCAGATAAATCCAAATCAATTGGAAGATTTAATGACCATACATATCCATGCATCCAGACGGCAGAGAATAGGAAATCGAAACAGTGCCAAGAAAAAAAGACGGCAATACAGGCACTATTTCAAAAAATAAGGAGAGAAATACACATACCGGAAGGAGAGACCAATAAAACTTCTAACTTTATGTTCTATGAGAGAAATAGTAGAGGGATCCTCCTCTTCGAGGAAGCATATTTTGTCAAAAAAACGTCCAACAACCTGCGACATAAAGGCCTTGTCCTCTTGGATCGATGCGATTCCACGACCCCTTGACCGCGATTGACCGCGTTACTAAACGGGTGAAAGAATGAGGTAGAAAAATGACGATAAGAAACGGCAATCTCTCTTTAGCGAATTCGAAAGATTTACTATAAATAGATATTGGATGCAGTAGATTCCTTCTCCAAATAATAAAAGTTCTCTTTTATTTTATAAAATAACAATTTAATAATCTTTTATTTATTACTGTGATTTTGTTGTTGAATTTTTATATATTGTGTATAATGGCTTGTGCGCTTAAGGTTATATCAATTTCTCACTTTGGCTTGTTCCCGTCTTCTCGTCTCTCCCCTTTTATCTTTGTTACTTTTTGTTAACAGGCAGAAATTTTTTTTATTGAATATGAATATACTAAGAGAAAATAAATTAAAATAAAGCATTAAACTAGTCCTTCTTCTTCGCTACAACTCAACTGATTATTTCTTGTCAGAAAGACCATACTAATAAATCAGGTGGCATTTGCTTTTGATTTTTGGACAAAAACCATTTTCGGGTATAAGTCCTTGGTTCCTTCTTCTCTTGAATCCCCAAGATAGCTGTAAGTTTGGTTGTCATATTGATTTCTCGATTGATAAGCCGTCAAAGGATGAAACCAAATCGTTTCCTATTCGTTCCCATTTTCTTTACCATAAGTTTTCCAATTGATGCAACACGTAAGATTCAGTCCACGTCTTTTTCATTTCTCACTTGTATGGTGTATAGTGGTTTGTGCGCAATCGAGGTCACGCCAATTTCTCACTTCACCTTGTTTTCATTTTCTCACCGCTTCCTTTTGTTTTTTGTTACTTTCAGAGTATGCCTTGTAAGTTACAAATTTACCAAAATGAAGAATGTAGTAATGAAGAAGAAGAGGAGGAAGCAAATGAATCAGAAGAAGAGTAAGTAATTTTTTTTTAAATTAAATATTTCCTATTTCAGAGACGAACTAGAGTCCCAACTTGAATTAGGACAAATGCTATCGAAATTGGAAAATATTTCCAAAACAAAAATGGATGAACTTTTTCGAAAAACCATGATTTCTTTGCAGAGTTTTGACAATAAGATGAAGGTAAAAATACTTTTTATTTATGCTTCCTTAGCGCTTTGAAAAAGATAAGCTAGCATGTGACCAAGAGAGAAACAATCATGAAAAAGAAATCGTAGCATTGCGAGACAAAATCGAAACGATGAAATTCCTTCATCAGGAAGAAGTCAAAGAAATGAAGGCAAATTTCCAGTTGGAGTTGAAACAGCTGAATGAATATCACGAACGACGTTATGCGGTATTTCATTCCTCATTTAAGGTTTTTTTTTTTGAATTTCAGATGAGTCAAGAAAATCTTAAACAGGAGCGTGAACGAGCTGCAAAGGCAGCTGAAAGAGGAAGAGAAAGAGAAAGAGTGGCTCAGCATCACTGATATAGCAATAAATTTTATGGACGGTTATGTATACATAAACATCTAAAGATGTTCTCCTTGAGGAATGAGATCTACCAGAACTGCCAAATGTGTCCCGAAAAGTTGTAGATTCATGAGCTCATTACATCGTGCTTGTATCTAAATTTCTTTCATCAAATTCTTGAATATTACCTCGAATAGAGTAAGAATATTACTTTCTTTCTTTTGAATGTTATCAAACTTTTCTGCTAAAATTTTTTTATAATATTCGGCGATTCCCAATAGATCACTATAGATTTTTCCATCGCCACCAGCTTCTGCTTCCTGTTTCTACAAATGCAGATAATTTGTGGGAAAATAAACCAACCGATTGTTGAATGACTGTCATCAGTCGATTTAAAAAGTCATCAGGTGTTTGGATGGCACTTTTGAAGTGGATATAGACACGAATATCCGCAGCTACATCTAGAACTGTCCATCTTTCATCCTTTAGTTTTTCCCTCTAGAATCATTTCAGACGAAAAATGCACTTGAACCTTTTCTTGGAGAATTGTTAGTAAATGATTTTGATCATTATATTTTTTAGTCAGTCCGGCAATCAGCTGAGACTTTGAAAACTGAATAATGTTAAAATAATTTTAAAAAGACTAACAGTTTCTATAAGTTCGTAGTGAAGATGACTATGGTCTTCATAAGGACAATTACATGTCCTACATATATATTCTACCCAATAATTCTTATTCGCTTTGAAAACTGCACATCTTGTGATGTCATGTGTCGCAAATTCTTGATGCTGAATAACAATTTCCCATAAGAAAATAATCACCGCTATTTTTTCATAGAAACAGTTATTGTGACATGTCCTATTGCACTTTTTACAAACAGTTCTCGGCGCATCAAAGAAAACTTTCTCTAATTTACGCACTGGATTTTGTTCATGTTCTTTAATTTGAATTTCGATAGCTTTTATCTAAACGAATGATATAAATGATATCGAGTCTCACATGATTGTATACTTCGTCTACTTCTTGAATACAGTCCGTGTATTCTTTAGACATTTCTTTTTGTGGCTTAACAAAACTGGCAGCCAGATTCTTCAATGAAGTCATAGGTATAGAAGAGGTTTCCAGTTTATAAACGGGAAGAGTCGATATTATGGTGAAGAGCCTAATCACGCATTTGTTTTACCCTGAGTTTACCTTTCCAGTTCCTCTTTGTTATGTTTCCATCCTTGCTCGAACTCCCTATCGAAATGAGCTGTTTTGCAATCGGCAAACTGTTGAGTCAGACATAAGTAGCGGAAGCATTCATTGTCGAAAGCAAACACGTTGGATCTAAATTAAGAATAATTGTTACTCCATTTTCCACCGAGAAAGATTTATGTTCATTCCACTTCTTCTTTTCTGCTCCTCCAAGTATGTACTCAAAGCTCCGAGCCCATCTCCTGGCTTGTAGGCGTAACTTCTGGTTCTCGTATAACAAAATATCAAATTCTTCAGTGATTCTTTGTCAAAGTTTGTGAGCAACTCATTCAATGTATAGGTGAAAGCAGATGTCATCCTTGATTGACTGGCAGAGAGGAGGATCAAAATCGCATTCAATTGGCTAAAAGAGATATTGAAAGAATACAAAAAAGCTACCCCAGGCTGTTTACATGTTCGATGATTTTTCGAAGATTTGTTTGATCCTGCTGCGTTCCTCTAGTATCATTCATTCCTGGAGTGTCAATGATGTTGATATTATAGTTTTGATTCCCATTTGTCCAATGCAAAACATGATTAACTGGCTCCTAAAATAAGTAAACAAATAACTGAGGGCAAACCAATGTGACAGATTGACCGTTTTCCTTCAGATTTTCATTGTGTCTTTGATTTCTGGACGTATGATAAGATGGCTTAGCATGAACGGTGACTGCCTTGTTGTCCTGACAATATTTTAATTTAACAATAAAACAAACGTTGTTGACGAGAGTGAATTTCGTTTCGACTAGAACATTTGGTCCGTGTGCTTCATTCTCCTTCCATGAGTTGAATTCCAAATAATTAGCCAGTCCATTGATAAAAGTTGTCTTCCCCATGCCGGTATCACCAACCAAAAGAATGTTAATGGTCTTAAATTCTTTCTGAATTATAGCTCTCTTTCTCTTTTTGGATTTTTCTCTGCTTCCTTCAGGTGCTTCCTGTTCTTCATCACTGTCTAGTTCGATTCGTTGACTTAGTGCAGTTTTAAGATTCAATGCGGTTTCAGTTTTGGTTCCTTTCTGTAGAGTATCCGTTTTCGTTCCTTTTGTTCCTTCGTTTTTTTTAGTGGATAAGTCAGTTTCTTTCTGCATATTTTCCGCTTTTCCGCCTTTATTAGGAATATTGATCTTCGACGAGTCCACATCTTTCATCGCAAGAGCAGGTAGTGTTGTATATAAACTCTGTTTGACTTTTACGTCCACTGGTTCAATAGTTCTACTGGAACAAAATATCATGAAATGTTTTTTAAACCTTAGAGGGATTGGAGGAATTTTTACGAAATCATCATCCTCTTGATTTCCTTCGTTAGTGAGCATTCTAGGACTGTTTTATATGAACAAATCGCTTACTTTTTAGCCTCCTTGAAAATATACTCCTCCGGCCAGCTATCAGTGTACTAGTTTTTAAATTAAAATTGGAAAGGCAAAAACTTTACCGCATGTGTCACCCACTCAATGAATTCGTTTCTTATATTGTTGTCTTCAAATTTCTTCAAAAGTAGACGCAATGCATTCCGGTCTTCGCCATAACTATGAATTTGTAAAATGTTCAACGGCCTGCGCAGAACCATCTACTATAAGTTGGAGGAATAAAGATACAATTACGGTATCTTTCCAAGAATTGTACAACTCTTTCTGCTGCTTATCTCCCAACATCGCTAAAATCAGGTTGTTTTTCGTTTCAGGAGTCTGATCATTTGATAGGATATTGACAAGTTGTTTGAAGTCTGCTTCCTTCATATCATTTGTAAAGGTCAGAAAATTCTATAATGCATGATTTTTATAGCGTTCATTCTCACTCTTTCTCTTTGAGGAGATCCTTCACTACCTCTTCGATCTTTTGAATTATGTTGATCCGCCATATCTGAAATATGAAATAAAATATTATGAAATAATAAAAGAAGGGCCCTTTCTTTCTCAATGTATCTTTGGGGGAAAGTTGTTTTATCGAGGATTGTTTGCTAACACAAAGCGTATCAGTTGTCAGAGCGCATCACGAGAGACTTCAATAAAAAAATTCTAAACCGCTGCAAATGGAACGAACTAAAGCAATTACTCAAAGGATCGTTATTTGAAAAGAGTTATGAAATTGGTATAAAAAAACAAGATGGAAGGGAGGACAAAAGTTCAAAGTCAGGTATGATGGACATTTTTCGTAGGAGAAAAAATAAGAAAAAATAAAAATAGGCAGCTTATCGAATAGTGAGAAAAATTGAAGGAAAGAGCAAGAACCGTTCAATGCGCTATTCTCCTCCCTCGATCTATTACGAAGTATTTGCGGTGAGAAAAGTTCCATCACGTTATCAACAACTCGTATCGTTGTCATTTTCTCTTCTTATTAATTTCGAAACACCTTTTTTGTAGTTGAAGGAGCGATGAGTATATTGATTCCTGCCTAGTCAATCTTATCAACTGTAACCCATTGATAGACCCCTTTGACCCAAATAGAAAATTCTATAAATATTTTTTACAACATTGAGAAAATATTAAAAGAAAAAGCATGTTTTATTTTATGTTGATAACAACTGGGACAAGTTAGAAGAGAGAAGGACTGCCAGGTTCAATTTCTCACTTGGCGATTGCGCCGCCTTCGGTCGATAACAGAGCCGCTCGCCAGTTTGTCTTCTCACTTGTTCTCTTTCTATCTTAACAAATTGAATATTTTCAGTTACGCATTTATTGAATTGAAGCTGAAAAATGACTTCGAATGAGAATTTAAAGGTTTTTTTTAGCTTACAACTAACAATTGTTTAGGCGGATTTATCATTTCTTGATAATATAGTGGAAGACTATAAGTCCAGGGTCATGAGGATTGTGAATTTGAATATATCAATTGAAGAACGGGCAGCAAGGCTAGAAGATTATTTGACAATTACCCAACTAAAACAGTGTAAGGCTTATATGGAGAAAAGGGTGAGTAGTATACACATATAAGAGCAACATTTACGAAATCAGAAAAACATTTGATGATTCTTTTATTTTCCTTCTGTAATATTTATATAAAATCCCTTATCTTTTAGCATTTAAATATATTTATTAAGAAAAAAAGAAGTGAAGCGAACTCCTTTATTTTTTAGATATTAAAAATAATTTTTTTTAACATTTTTTAACATATGCTAAAAGATAGAAAATTTTGAATAAATGTGAAAATTAAAAAGAGAAATTTAAAAAAAAAGAAACACTTGGCGATTCAATAATTGTTCCACGACAACGTTTTGTCCTTCTTCTCTGATAGTCGGTCCCTACCATTTGTCCATTTGCTAGTTTTCTCTACTTCTTCAATAGCCTATGAAATCTTTTTTCCAGGCTGGTGATTTTCTCTCCCGTTTGTCTGAATCCGATCAGGAATTCGCTGCGGAATTTTACGAGAAAAAGGATGTCACCGTTCTTGATGCTGTCCTTAAAATCTATGATCCTGATACATTGGCTGCGTATGAAATCTGGAAGAGAAACAACGGCTTGGTGAGACATTATTTCACAAGATATGAGAAATTTGTCCAGATAAATGAACAGCCAACTTCATCGGTAGAAAAAAACTTCATTGATTCTCCACAGGTAAAACCTAAGCCTAAACCTAAACCTAAACCTAAACCAACTCCTAAACCAGATAGTGACTCAGAAGTCGATCAACCTATAAAACCGGATAAAAAAATAAAGTAAATCAAAAGTTAAAATCAAGAGTTTTTAAGCAATTCCAGTATCAAGAGAAAGGAAAAACTCTCCTCTAAGCACCCAATTCAAAAATCAGCCATCTTGGGTAGGACGGATATAGAAACAGGCCAAGCTGGTTACAAGATTCCAGCTGGCTTTTTTGATAAGTGAATATTTTGATTAAAAATGAATAATGAGCATATAGCTTGCGTCCCATGACAAATATCCTTATTCTTGGTGGTACTGGAGTAGGAAAGTCTACTTTCATTAATGGTTTGGTCAATTATTTGAACTTCGAGAGTATGGATGAAGCCAAGAAACAAGGCCATCACGTACTGATCCCCTCCGCCTTCACCCACACTGATGAGAATGTAACCATATTTTATCACCTTCTACTCTTATGAATATCTAGATGCAACAGATGAGGATCGAAGTAAAACCGACTATCGAAGTGGAAAGAACCTCATATGAACATGATGAGACTCCCAATGAAGACATGAGAGAAGGAAAGTCAGCTACCCAGAGTCCCAGAAGTTATGTCTTCTCTCTTGGACCTCGTGGTCAGGAGAGACAGATCAGGATTATTGACACTCCAGGAGTAGGAGATACTGGAGGAGCTCCTGTAGATCAAAGGAATTTTACGAAGATTTTGAATTTTATCGCCGACTTTGAGTAATTTTTTCGCCAAATAGATCAATTTTCAGTGAAATCCACGCGATTCTCCTGCTCCTTGAGCCAAATAAGGCCCGTCTGGACCTGACCTTCCGATATTGTCTTAACGAACTACTGACCCATCTGCATGCTTCTGCTGCCAGGAATATTCTCTTTTGTTTTACAAAAGCTCGTCAGACTTTTTACCGTCCGGGAGAAAGTTACAACTGCTTGAAAGTTTATCTAGATGAGTTGTATCAAAACACAAAGATTGAAGTTCCTCTCAATGAGTGAGTTATTTAACAACTTTTGAACTTAATCTTCTTTCCAGATTCAATATGTTTACATTCGACAACGAAAGCTTCCGTTTCCTTTGCTCTTGGAGCCATGGCGCTGATTTTGATTCGGCAGAGGTGGAAAATTTTAGTGAGAGTTGGAATAGATCAGTGAAACAGAATTTCAAGTGAGCCCATCAATAGTTTTAATTTGTTTTTTTAGAATGCTGGATCGAATTAAGCAGCTCCCCCCTCACAAAGTATCCGACACGTTGAGTGTTAACAATATCCGTCTCCTTATCTCCACTCTTGCCCGTCCTTTGGCCGAAATAGCTAGAAATCAGCTGGTCAATGTTAATTTGATCGAGGCGAAGACACGTGAAGTAAGCATCTGTTCCTTCTACAAAGTTGATCTTTTAGATAGAAGACTGTATAGCTTATGGTAGGGACATACAAGGTCAATTGTATATGGAGACGGTAGAAATTGATACGGAGGAATTGGATCAGCCTATTACTGTCTGCACTCATAAGGATTGTGTAGAATATAAGCAACTGACAGGAGGAGTACAAGAAACTATTTTCAAGACCGAGTGCCATTCCCCATGTTTTTTAAAAGGTGTTGAGGTGAATTTTTATTTTAGGACATTGACATATCGGAAAGTTTTTTAGACAAGTATCTGCCCCAATCCTGATATCCAACAATGCGAAGTCTTTGCTAATATTGATCAGTGCGTAGAATGCAGTCATTCCTGGCAAGTACACATGCACATGGCCTATCGACTCATCCAGAATATTACGAGAGTAATATTTTCTTTAGCCTTTCAATTTTCAGACCGAAGATCCCACTATTCGTAGAAATGTAAGTACTAAAGAAGGCCAGAGGAAGGCAGCTCAAGAATTCCTCGAGAGAGTAGAAGAAAATCGTAAAAAACTTCAAGAAGAAAATGAAAGGATCATGCATTACTGTGCTCATTTTGCTGCTTTCTTGAAGAAACATTCGATTGTCCCATATAATGATGCTTATTTGGAATACTTAGAACATTTAATCAAGGAAGAGGTTGGCTGTTTTTTCAATAAATTATTTGTAGAGGAACAAAGTTGCTGGCGGAGCTACTGACGGAGTATTGATCGAATTGGAGTTGTTCAAGGAACAATACGAAACTATGCAGGAAGTATTTAAAAGACAAACGGATGAGGGCGGACAGCTAAAGACACTGGAAGAAATTTATGCTATGGTTGAGGAGCTAAAGACACTGACCTCCTGTGGACAAGTTGTTCAAGGCGTTCAGGTATCAATGTAGACAAATTTTCTTATTTTCTTATTTAGAACATTGAATTTCTCTCTGTACGTAGACAGCATCAACATAACTCTACCAAAGTTGACTTAAATAAGGGATATCTTAAAGGAGTGTTTAAAGGAGCTAAGAAAATGATAAATAATATGTTTAATTGATAGTCCGCTTGAATATCATTAAAAAAATATACTTAAAAGTGAAAAAAATTCTAACTATTTAATTTGTTTTATATTATGGCTTCAGTCCATGTTCTTATCTTAATTTACTGTATTATCTTTTATATTCATAGCTATGGATGTTCCTTTCCTGGACAAAATACCAGCTAAAGATAGAACTCGAGTTGAGAAATTTCTCCAACTATCTGGAATGTCGGTAGAAGAAAGGGAAAAGAGATTGCAGGATTTGGTTCCAGTAACAGTTTTAAAAAAATGCAGGGAGTATATGCTAGCACAGGTATCGATAATTAATTGGAAACATTTCTAAGTCTCCACCTGTTTCAAAAAAAGAAGAACAGGAAGAGATATCAGAGGAAGAATCAGAAGAGGATGAGGAAGATGAGCAGGAAGATGGGCAGGAACCCGACGACGAGAAAGTAAAAGGCGTGGAAAGTGACTATGAAACAGCTGATGAGAATCAAGAAGTTTCATCCGAGGAGGAAGATGATGACAATCCTGTACTAGATGAATTCAGGTAAACTACGTTCTTGCTAGTTGTCTTTCAATATTTTTGTAATAAAATATTCTAATTTCTTTCTTTCAGTGCAAAGGCCGAGAAGGAAGCGAATAAGATTGTCCAAGATTTTGAACGTCGGATAAATGGTCTTGTAGCAAAAATGAAAGACAAGGAAATGACGTTGAAGAGGACTTTGGATCAAAGTGAAATAGATCGAACGGTTGGTCTCCTTCTTTGTTTCGTGAGATTTAGAACTTTCATCGTCGGATTCTCCGTCTCGAGGCTCCGTATTCAGCAACTCCAGTCAGCGATTTTCTTTTGGGAATTACACCAAAGCCAAAAGTCGAATTTACTTATGAGGAAGAGGTGACTGGATTTAGTGGTTTAAAATCTCTTAGGAGGAGTTCGATCCAATTATCCAAGACCAATCATGTATAGTCTGCGCTGAGGAATTCCCTGAAAATGAGATGATTGCATGTACTGCTGCTCACATAGGCAATAATTATGACGACGACGAAAGGTTGGATAACGAAAGACATTTTGCTTGTAAAGATTGTGTAACGGGTAATACGGAGTAAGTACTTGTTTACTCTTTTAACAATATTTTAGAGTAAACAAAGTGGATGGACAGATAGCTGATAACGGCACTGGATGGCCGTGTTACAATGGAAATTGCAAAAGGACTATTTTATGGGGTAAAATTGAATGTTGTACGCGGTTATGGTCTGTTTTGTAGCTCATATCCGTCCGCTCCTCCCGGAAGCTACTATTAGTCTTTTGGAGAAGAGATTTGACGGCGCTGCTCTTCGCGAATTTGATAAAACAATGGACTAGTATATTCATTTGATTCTTTCGTGAAATTCTAGCTGTACCAAATGCAACTTCGGTCTATTTATCGAGCACAGCCCGAGGGTTATTCGCTGGTTTGAATGTCAGAATCCGGACTGTTTATTCAAATTTTGCAGGTAGGGTTTCATCAGTTTCACCTCAAAAGTGATATAGGATTTGTAAAATTGAGAAGGGACCCCATGAAGGGAAACGTTGTGACGATGTGGATCCCGTAAGAAAGGAAGCGAAACTCAAGCGACAGAAAAGAATTGAACTGTCAGTTTATTTTCAAATAAAATTTTTAATATTTTCAGGGAAGAATTTCTTTCCGCCTCCAAAGTTCGTGTCTGTACAAGATGTCAGAAGCATTTCACTAAAGATGCGGATGGATCATGTAATAAAATGACATGTAGCGATTGCAAAACAACCATGTGCTATATATGCAAGCAGTCCAACATCAATTATGAACATTTCTCGTTGGTGTTCACTTGTTTCTTATCATCAAAACTTATTTAGAGAACT
This sequence comes from Oscheius sp. DF5120, assembly GCA_932521415.1. Lineage (NCBI taxonomy): Eukaryota > Metazoa > Nematoda > Chromadorea > Rhabditida > Rhabditidae > Oscheius > Oscheius sp. DF5120. Next base: position 7,720,161 of record OW051462.1, read on the forward strand.
ACCAGGACGATGTAAACTTTTCACGGATACAAATGAAACGGATAGGTTGCTTTTAAACCGAGCTGTTCAGGAAGCTCAGAAAGACCCACACATGAGTAAGATTTTAAAATTGATGATGCTGTTATTTTTAGGAGAGCTCCTGGTGGAATTCAATTACAATGTACAATAGCTTATTGCTTTTTTCAGTTTTTAATCATTGTCGAAGAGTCCATGGAACAATTAGAAGAGTAATAAATGAACAATGTAAAAACCTTTTCCGAGCATTTTATATTATTTAAAATCTGGAAGACAATGCCCCATTCTTTTCTTTTAACCCAGTGACGACTTTGTCACACTTCTCTGATCACCTGTATTGCTCTATTTTGAACTTTTTTATTAGAATTTTTCTGTTTCTAATTGACCATCAGGATGACTATTATCTGCAAAATGGAGAGATGCCAATAGTTGTTCAAATCTTTTTCGTGATATCACTTTAGCGTCAATGGGTTAATCTAAGAATTACGTAATTTGTGTACATTGTGTTGAACGAAAGACTAACGAAAGTTATGAAATACGCCGTTTAATTTCTCGTTGTTTTTGTCTAGAAAAAGGAGCATACCAAATGCTCCAATTAGTTATTATTGTTTTTTCGGTATATAATAATATGTACTTAAATTTGTTTACAAAGTTTACAGTGTTATGATATAGTCCTTATTATACTTATCTAGTAATTGAGAGAATTGTCAAAAACGCGAAAGAAAAATAATACAACCCACGTATGCATTTTTAAATGGTTGTAAAAATGGGGGGTTCTTAACATTTAACTATTCAGTGCAAGTCTATGGACTAAAATATAATTTGACATGAACATGAACAATGTGTAATAACTTCGAATTCTTCTTACTTGGAGTATTTTATATTTTGCTAAGCATAGAAGACCAGCAAATGCCTCAGTTCTTGGTTTTTTTTCTTTTCATGTATAATTTAAAAAACCTATACGTAGTTCAGCTTACTTAGTTTTTTGTTTGCATTTGCAAGCCGTTATCAATTGATTGTTTCGAAAGACTGTAACGGGAGTTATCAAATACGCCGTTTAATTTCTCATTGTTTATTTAAACTCTCCCTCTCTTGTATTTGTTTATAATGCCACTTCAGCCTATGAGTTCTACTCGATTGAAAGAAATTGAAAAAAAACTGAATTATCTCGCGGTGGGAAGAGTATCTCTTCTTGAAATGTTTTTGTTCAGGAGAAAAGACCATTAGAATTCACAAAACAACTTGGAGACAGGGACATTCTTGATGGGATACACAAACAGTTTATGAACAGTGACAATAGCAATGCTATCAAAGGAATAGAAGGACTGCTGGACAACAATGTTGATGCGCAGACTTCATATTCGAAATGGGCACAACAAGTGAGCTTTCAGAGGATTTCAATTCTTGATAGATCAGGGATAGACCCCCTGGAGATTTACTGCCACTGATAGACTATTTACATGAGAAAGACCTATGCACTCATTGGAAAGGTGCAGATTTTTATACTTTCCTTCAAAAATTGAAATCTTCTGCTAAACAGAACAATCTTGACCTGACATCCCATAAAGAAACAATGGAACTGCTTGACAAAATGAGTGAACACAAGGACGATAGCAGTGACTTTATTCAAATTCACCTCCAAAGAGAAGGAAGACGAGTGTCCGTTGTCTTCCATTAAAACTAGTCAATTTTAGACTCAATGAAGCACTGAACGGGATGAATGTCGACAGGAAATCTAATCACGCTGAAGTTCATAGAAAGTCCGATTTAAAATTTACCGAGAGTAGTGGATCAAAGGATTTACCAGTGACTCAAAGTCAAGCCCTGTGGGTTGTTTCTCAATATTACTTTTTCTTCTTTCCAGATATACCCAGAGCCAATCTCTTCAAATAAATGACAATGAAATAGGAGTTGGATTGGCAAAGCAACCAGATCACAAGAAAGAAGGGAATCAAGATAAAGAAGCGGAGAGCCAGAGATACAAAAGATCAAAGGAAAAGAGGTGAATAGATAGAATCAGGGTTTAACTAGGTATAGAGAGAAAAATAGTTCTGTCCTTTTACAAAAGAAGGACCCATTAGTGCAAGATACTAAGAAACTCCCTAAGAAAGAAGAAAACGCTGTGACCATCCTCCTGCTAGGGGAGACTGGAGCAGGAAAGACCACCTTCATCAATGCTTTGGCCAACAATATTCGTTATTCACAATTCGACGAGGCATTTCGGAAGGGACCAGAAATTCTAGTCGACGTGTCCTTCGTGGTTACCAACGACGTGAGTTATTTACAAAGATGTGCCTTATTTTGTGTGAGCCGATTGTACTCATAAAATATTGTGACGTGACGAGGGAGGGGGGCAGAGGTCTCTTGAGTTTATTTTTGTTGTTTTTACGCAATTTCCTCCGCGCATTTCATCTGCTCCGTCCTATTAAATACTGATTCAGGACCATAAACTAGTCAGGGTCCAGGAGAAGGCCCAGAACTCAAATAAAAAGTCGAATGAATTGTTTATCGACGGAGCATCCTTTACTCAAGAACCTCAAGTCTACCAAATTTCATGGGAAACAGCTGACAGCCAGAAAACGATTAGAATCATCGACACGCCGGGAATGAATGACACCCGCGGTCCGGCACAGGACAGCCTCAACTTCGAGAAAGTTCATCTGTTTTTGAAACAATTTGAGTAAGTCTGCGGATTCCCTGATTGATTCTTCAGCGGGATCCATGCCATTTGTTTTGTAATGAAACCGAATGAGTCGAAGTTAAAACCGGCGTTTAAGAATTGTCTGAACTTCTTCCTCACGAGGCTGAACATCAAAGCAGTTGACAACATCCTCTTCTGTTTCACCAACACTAGATCCCTCCTCTACCGACCGGGAGACACGTTGGCTCCTTTAGATTTGTATCTGAAGGAACTGAGGATAGGGGGGGACACCGGCATCAAAATCAGCAAGTAAGTCGTTTCCTCTTATTCATTTCTTCAGAGACAACTGTTTTTGCTTTGACAACGACAGTTTCCGGTATCTTCTAGCTGTCAGGAACAAAGTAATTCTGAAAGAAGAGAAAAATGACAACTTGTTTGCGGAAGGATGGCAACACAATGTTGATGAAAGTCGGAGGTAGACGAGTTGAAACATACAAAAACCTTTTAAAGCTGGGAAAATATATCAAATAGAATTTTTAGATTTTTGAACAAAGCACAACAACTGCCGGTTCATCACATTGAAGACTCTCTTCAGCTCCAAGAGACTGTCGAATTAGTCAAGAACCTGGCAGCAAATATCGGGGAAATGGCTAATGCAATGGTTAAAAATATGAAAAGAATCGATGAGAATAAGACAGAGGTGACATATCTTTTTGTTACATTTTTAGATCCGAAATATGGAAAAAAATGGAAGCTTCCTCGCTGACAAATTGAAATTCAAGCGCGTAAGTCATCGTTACGAATGAATTGTAAATCGCTTCAGAGTACCGTTGAATTTGTCGCAGAATATTATTGTACTCACCACAGCTGCAAGGTATTCTGTTTTGTTAGCAAAGGACCCTTCAGGACAAAAGGAGGTGTACACGAGTACCTAGGAAGAACTATGCTTATTGCGACCGTTGTCCACATCCCTGGATACATCATAACGAGATAATTGTTGCTGTGCATAAGGATTATACAGTAAACTCACCATTTCGAACTTAAACATTTCGACCTAGGTAACAGATCAGAGGGTTGTTTATGATTTGGAGAACCATGACAGCAGAGTTAAAACCATTGGACAAGCCCTTCAGAATCTGGGAGAGGAATACAAAAAGATAGATGCCGAGTGTAATGCGATGACTGCTTTTTGTGCCGAGGCCTATGTGTTCGTTTTGGAGAATTCGATGAAGCAGCCGCTCGATCAATTCAAAGAAACACTGATCTCTTTGAGGGACACTGAAGTGGTTCCTTTCCGTCAATCTATTGTTTTTAGGAAAAAAAGAAGGCTAAAGCAACGAACACATATACTGAAATGTATTATGAATATTCTACTTTTTTGGAGATTTATGAAAATCAAGTGAAGGGAATTCAAGAGGAAATTGCTAGGAGGAAGAGGGATGTCTTGACCTGTGAAGAGGTAGACCATTGTTTAGATATTCAGCATCTCATTTCAGCTCATGGTTAAATTAAAAGAACTGGAAAATCTGAGCTCTATCGGAATGCAAATATCTCGCGTAACAAAGTTCCATACGGATAGCTTCAGAAAGGCGAAGCGGTTGGTTACACTTGGAAGAAGTAATCTTGAAACGAATTCAAACAATCAAGTAACAATAGACAAGTAAGATTATTCAAACCATAAACAACACAACTTCATATTTAGAAACGGTTCTTTGGCTTTTTCATCTATCGTTAATATTAATAATGAAAAGGAAAGTGAACAAACAGAAAAAGTTCAAACTAGTCAAGGGTCGGAAGGTATGGAATCCAAAGAAGAACCGTGCGACGCCACAGACAGCGAATTACTTTCAGCATTAGTAAATCAAAGGTGGATTTCTTCTTTTCAATATTTTTCAATAATAGGGGCAAACAATCATCATTGAATTTACAAGAAGATATTAGTTTAAGCCAGAATGCAACGCTTACTGATAAATATTATGACAATAAACAGTCAACATATATTTTTAAGAAATCTGTCGGTCAGTCTGGAAAACAAGCAATGAATGCCGTGAACTTCTTCAGTAATATTCAAATAGACCTGGGTGACATAGCAATGATTCTTTTGAAACAAATGGCAGGTATTGCAAGAGAAATAGATGAAGTAAGAAGGGTCAAAACTTTATAAAAAAATCAGGCTAGAAAAATGAATGAAGACGGATCATTTACTCTTGAAAATGCACAAAAAGCAGCTGAACATTTAGAAAAATTTGAAAATGATTACAAAGCATTGGATGAACAGTGCACGGCTCTTTGGAATTTCTTGGCAGAGGTCAGTGTATTTTTGTTGCGGAATAAAGGACCGGAGGATTATTTCAAAGACACTTTGACTTCCCTTATTCAATACGAGGTAGGGAATTAGTAATAAAACATTCCTTTAGGAGACAAAATGCAATGTATACAACAAATGGTCACAGTTGTATTATGCTACGGGGACACTGAAAGAAATGTATGAACAAAAGGTGGAAGTTAGTTAGTGAAGACGTTTGTTTCAGATTCAACAAGTGGTTTTTGATCTATACTCGCAGAAACGAAAAGACCTTACATACAAAGAGGTAGGAATTTCCATCCAAACATTATTTTTTAGCTTCGTAGCCAGTTAAATATATTACAAGAGCTTCCAGTCATTGGACGGCAGATTGCTGCCTTCACGTTGTTGCATGAAGCACGAAAAGCTCTCAGTTTCAAATAGATGGCTCAGAAGTTAAAAGTGCTCCCCTAAATTCAGGAATATTTGATTGAAAATTTCTTGTTCGTTCTAAAATGCTTATTTCAAATAAAAAGTTTTATCAATTTCTCGACAATTCTCCTATAGAGATCTTTCATCTTCTTTGTGTTTCATATTATAGCGTAAAAGAACAAAAGTGAAGCGATTCGTGTAACGAAATATGTATCACATCAGGGGAAAGACATATTATTAGACATCAGTAATTGTCGGGGCACGGGAGAAGACAAGTGGACCGTTTTCTGACAGGGGCATTGGAGGCGGCATTCCGACGATCGAGGATGATGGAAGACTGTTCTGGAATATTTTAAAAGAATACAAAGAGAGTCCCACCTTCGAGCAGCACGGCTTCCGCGGCGGGGGTGGAGGCTTCTTTTTGACTGTCGTCTGTCCCTCTTGGCTCTCCATTCTTTCCAGTGTGGCGTTCATTCTCTCAATTTCTGCTTGAGTATCCCTTCAACTTTTATTGCCACAAAAATTTAAAGACCAACCGAACAGGTTTTTTTCTCCCTAGAGTAGCAAATTTATCCTCAGCTATTTCTACTAGAGGAGTTCGGACTCCCCCATAGGGTCCGCTATGGCTGGTTGGACCATTTGAGAGAAGAGCAGGAGCAGTGGAAGCTGAAATAAAGGAAAATTCAAAGGTATGGAGCAGAGTACGACGAGGTCGACTGTTAGTATCAGTCAAAAAATACCGGAAAATTTGTCCCCCAAATTGTATATCACGTATTGCGCCTAATTTTGTTTACTTTTCTTCACCTATTTTCAGAGAGTTTTTTTCAGGTTTTTTTTATGTTGTAGAATATATATATATATATATATATATATCTTACTAAAAAGAAAAAGATAGAAAAAATTTGAAAGGAAAAAAAATAAATACGTGATTTAAAATACAGTATAATGTGTGATATATAGTCCGTTTCCAACGGAAAAGTAAGGCTTAAAGGAACAGTATCACAAGTTTGAATGTGGCTGAGGGCGCGTCCAAAAATAGTCGATGCGCAGCGTTGTTTTCAAAGTTTGTATGTTACCAGGTTTTCTTATTATTATCTTTTTTTGTTTATTTTAATTTTTTTATATATTTTAATGTTTTATTATATTTAATGCAAAAAGTTATTTAAAGAAGCAAGAAAGGGCATCTCAACAGAATAAGTCCCGAGGATGAAGAAACAAGGTTAGTTTTATTTATTTATTCACAATAAATTTACATTATTTAAATCGGCTATTAGTAATTTGAAATCGTTTTCAATATCAAAAGACATATCATGTTTCGATTTCGCGGGAGGGTCATCTTCTAAAGTATCGGCGCTATTTTCTTTCTTTTCTAAGTATATTCTGCACATTTCTTGTAGAATAGCTTTCTAGAAAGTGTTTGTGGGCTTTTTATTGCTGGCAATGAATGTTTGCCGCCCCTGTGATCGGTTGAAAAGAGCCTTTTTTATGATCCGTGCATATTAGTATGCTACGTGCTTGGCTTCTCTTGATATATTGAACTGTCCAATTTACACGTTCAGCCCATAATAAAGCATGGGCTGGATTCCTAGGAAAATTATGAATAAATTTCCCTTTCTCTTCACAAATATGGCAAGTTTCAATCCTCATTCTAACTTTAACATATTTCTATTACTATATCGAATGCTTGTAATAATTTAATTTCAGGTCTAATCGTCGTCGATTACGTCAGTATCGTGATCTTATTGTTTCAATAATATATTATTCTGTTCATAAATTATTTTCTTTTTCTATTAGCAATCATATTTTCAGTTGTTGTCTTCAGAACTATATCATTTAGGCCTTTTATTTGTATGGAATAATAATAAAACACAAAATAAAGACAATAAAATATAGTATCAACTGAAAAAAGACGCTACCGTAACCCGTCGCGCCAACTCAGCGACATTCAAACTTGTGACACTGTTCCTTTAAAGGTTAATTCTTCGGTCCGTTTTTTTGAGGCGCACTTTCGCTGCGGGACCTTTTGACTTGAAAGTAACATTTTTCATAACTTACGCGACTTTTTTAAGTTTATCCCTTGTATTTATGCTGAATTTAAAAAAAAAAGAAATTTAAACGATGAACGTGAATCAAAACGATACCAAAAAGTAGTGAAATGCCATTCTTTATAAATTACAATGATATTGGGCTAAACTCTATTTCCTGAATAAAAATGATAAAATTAAGCTTCGAGGCTATTGAAAATGTAATTAGAATGCTTTATTATTTCTAAACAGTCGATTCCTAGAAAGAAAAATTTTTAAACCGGAAACCACTACGATTACATTACGTTACGAAATTTTGAAAATTACTACGTTACGAACTACGCTACGGCGAAAAAAACCCCCGCTACGCAAAACCCTGATATGTACAACAGCTACATTATCTGTTTGAACCAGCTAACTCAGTACAGCTTCTTGGAAAGAAAACTCCAACACTTTCCCAAATTTATTCTATTTGACAGTTGATGCATAGTTCTTTTTTTTTTTAAATTTTTCTGACAAAAATCAATTCCCGGTTCCGTCCCGAATTTCGGGACCAAGTCCAATCCCGTTCCCGGTCCCGTCCCGGTCTAATTTGGGTGTCTCACATATCACGTATATCATGTAATTGTATAACACATACCATTTTTTCTGAAATTTTCTTACCCTTTTTTCAAGGTCTTTTCTGGATTTTTTTGCGTTATAAAATGTGTTTAGCACATTATCACTAAGTTGCAATAACAGTTTTTTTTAACAATAACAATAACTAATTTTTATAATTTTTGAACTGACAATATTTAAACTTTGCTGAATATTATCTGTAGTTTTTCTATAGGTTTTTTTATATTTGTTTTATTGAAATCTTTCTAATACATTGTTATACTATAAATATTCTGGTTTGAGATAGAGTGGAAAATAGAGCATCGTAATAAATTCGATGACATATTAGAAATTCTTCAATTATGAAGAATCAAATTTTCTACATTATTTGAACTCCTTTTTCAGATTCTTATACATTGCAACGTACACAGTCTGATATCAATATATTGATATAGAGGCCTAGTCTGAAAGTAACAAGAAAATATAATCAAGGAAGAATTAATGACCGCATTCAAATTAACAGATAATATTCAGCAAAGTTTAAATATTGTCAGTTCAAAAATTATGAAAATTAGTTATTGTTATTGTTAAAAAAAACTGTTATTGCAACTTAATGATAATGTGCTAAACACAAATACGTGCCTCAGTTAATTGGAGCGTTGTCTTTCAATAATTTTCAAAAAAAAAACGTCATCGTCCAATTTTATTGACATTTTTCCACTACAAGTAGGTTTTTTTGGTTGAATATGTGACTGAGATCAAAAAATTCTTTACCTACACGATTTTGACCTACAACAATCATCAACTTTGACTACTTAAAACTGTTGTTTTTGACATTTTTTGAAGTCAAAAACAGAAAGACTTGTAACGTAGAACACGTGTTTGCAAGAAATATTAGAAATATCTTTACGAGATATGTTCATTATGCTATATAAAATAAGGGGTTTTTTTAAATTTTATATCATGTATTTATTTATTTTTTTCATTTCAAATTTTTTCTACCTTTTTCTTTTTAGTAAGATAACCCCTAGATATATTCGACGACACAAAAAAACCTGAAAATAGGTGAAAAAAAGTAAACAAAATTAAGTGCGTGATATACAAATTGCCCATATTACTACCAATCTCTCTCCAACTCACTGGACGGTGTTTGTATATCCATTGCTGAACATATACTCGGCGTCCTCATTGACAAATTATCCGATAAAACCGCCTTGCATCTGCACTTTGGACATGTCTGATCTTCTCTTTCTAGCAAAAAGGTATGCAAACATCTTTCATGAAAGATATGAGAGCATCGAAGAGCCTGAAGAGATTCATCTTTCAGCCCAAATCTAAAAAACAATTATTTTTCTTTAAACTTTTTTCAAAAAAATTTAATGGAAGATTTTTTACCTCTGGCCACAAAAATTGCAAAATAATTCCATTTCTTGTGTCAATTGACTAGCCGCTTTTCTAGCCGTCTCTTCGCTATCTTCATCATTCAATTGGGAATATAAATCGGCCAGACGGGTGTGACATTTGAGCATAACATGCTAAAATCTTTATAATAATAGAGGAAAAAGTTAATTACCTTGCAACCAATGGCTTTTGCTATCTCTAGACATTTTTTATTTAGTTGGATTGCTTGACATTCACACTGTCCTGTATAGTGGCTACGACTTTCGGAAGCGCTCTTGGCCATACTGGCAAGGACAAGAACCTCTCCCATTCGATCATTGGAACTTCTCATCATTCGGAAAGCTTCTTCATAGCGGGCCCAGGATTTCTAGAATGGAAATATTAAATAAAAAAGGTGTTAATTTGTTATCATTTTTTAAACGCTTAAACGGTCACTTTTGGAGAACCTAATTTCAGCCATCACTGATCTCGATATAGTTATTGAACTATTGGATTCTTTTCTATCTGCAAAGTCTTCTAAAAAAAACTCACTGTTAAGGTCTCTCTCGCCTGTGATTCCCCCAGCTCTCTGTAGATATCGGCAATGCTGCACATACATCTGGCCATCAGTGCCTTGTTACCAATTTCTGAGGCTAGTTGAGTTGCTTCCTGAATGATATATCCTATTGAGTTACTTAAAGGTCTATTAGATAAAAAATGTTTTCAGAGATCTCCCGCATTGTGGGTATAATACTCACATCGCACGCTTCCCTTGCCTCAACTAAGGATCCCTTCATCCTCAATGCCACAGATAAATGATAGAGAATCATACAACGGTATTTCGCATGGACATCGTCAACATGGACATCTTGAACGATTGCCATAGCATTGCGCAGAAAAATAAGAGCTTTGTTCAGATCCCTAAAAATTTTTATTTCGTTTTTTTTAAAAAAAACCGCTACCTGAGAAGTGTGAAAAGACTTCCCAGACCTACACAAATTTGTAGCTCCAATAACTTGTCAGTTGTCTCATTTGCGACATTCATTGATTGTTCAAAAGCTTCGAGAGAAGATTGAAATTGGGACATTCCCAGATAAGCGAGGGCAATAGCTAAAATCAAATAGAAAATAGAAAGAAGGTACCAAGGTGGGCATAACCAGGTGTTCGTGGATCCATACTTGGATGGGAGAGGCTCGCTTTGCCATAAGTATGAGCCTGAAAATCGTAACTAATAAAAGTGCCTAAAATCGATCCAAGATCTTTATAAATATAAAATTTTATAATGTGCCTTCTGTAGGTAAAAAAGTAAAAATGATAAACATTGATTTGTGAATAAGAAAAATTAAAATAATCTTACAAATTTTTAAATTTGAATAAAATATCTTTCATTTTTTTTTGTAAAAAAAGCATTGTTTACCTTACTAAAATCTGCCAGCCTCTCATAAGTCTTCGCCAAATTCAAAAAAGCTTCCGACTTCATATACTCATCATGTCTCTCATTGGCCAGTTCCATCTGTAGCTGCGAATAATGCAACATTGTGTCATAATCTCCAGCATCACAGAAGGCCTGTGCTAGGTACCCCAACGTAATAAATCGATCCTCCGGATCAGAGAGCTTTCCTATTGCACTTCTCCATTTTTGTATTGCGTGTGCATGGTGTCGTTGGTGGTACAACCGAACGCCCGCCTGAATATTTGTAAAAAAAATAAAAGAAAGTATTTACGTGCATGTTCTGCTTGGCGGCGCGTTGTCCCATGGATCTCCTTTTTTCTGCTCGATTGCGCATCCAAAACACACCCATTGACCTGAAAAGAATCATTTACAGTGCTGGAATTTCAACAAAAAAGCTGAAATTTTGCAGCAGATAGCCTGGAAGCAATTCAGTATGCGGAAAACATTTTAGTTCAACCGCTTCAAAATGTAGAACCCACTCTTCAAAAAAGTGGAAAAAAAATACTCACGTTTATATGAATTCCTATAACCCCCGATTGTTGCGAGGAGAGCTCTCACCACATCGCTTTGAGCTCCTGAAAAATAGAATTTCTCAGAGACGAGGCAAAAAAGGAAGAGTGTAGGCGGCGAACAAAAGACTCCGCGCGGAGGGCCCGAAGGGTAACTGAATAATCAGGCACGCAGCAGCAGACATATCGACGTCGTCTAAAGCCTCGTATCCATCACGGAACAGCTTAAAACGAGAAGGAGAGATGCCGGTTCGCACCTCAAATACTCGCTGATCCATCATAATGGTGCTGATCTGAGCCAGGGTAAGAGACCAACAACTGCCAATTTTTGGAGGGAGAGTCGCCATAGACGCGACGAGGAGACGGGTTGGAATGGGCTAGCCGTTTAGTGGATTTAAAAAGAGCCAGAGAGAAAGGAGATAACAAAGATAAGAAGGCAATGGCGTGAAACCTAAGTCTATCTCCAAGCTTAAGCACTACTGGTCAATTTTTCCTCCAAGTAGCTACAACCATGTGGTGCGAAAGACCCATCAACACCATCTATCAGTCGCTCTCTGTCAGGTCAGCATGTGATTCATGATGAGCAGACGGACAGTTGGTCCAGGTATCTTGAAGAATTGCAACAATGAAAGGCATCACGGAAGTTGCCGAAACATAAGCTCAGAAAAAAAGTTAAAAAAAATATTTTATGGAAAGGCACCTCGAGCATATATTACGACGTGCTAACTTTCGCGCGGCTATCATAATATTACAGCGGAAGATGACAGACAGTTAATATGATGGATAAGACGTGAGGATTTTTGGATGGAGTAAAAAGATTTGCAGAAGAAAAGGTTTCTTATTACTTGAAGTTTTGAATCAAGCTAGGAGTCTCGGGGGAGGTGAAGGCGGACATTTTGACGGAGACAATGTTGATGGACATGACAGATTTTTTGGACGCTAGAAAGGTTCAAAACGGAGAGGATACACTTCGGTGCAAGAGTGCAAAAGAAAGATCCGTACTCAAATTTGAGAAAGCTATTCACGTGAGTCTTTTTCCTATACATTTTGTGAATGTAATGTTTCTATAATGTTTGCAACTAGATAAGACTCGAGATTACCACAAAAAATATGTTCAGGAAAGCAAGTGCAAAATTGATTATTATCTTATATTATTACATTTATCTCCTTGTTTGATATTTTTTTCAATTTCGAGTCTTATCTAGTCTTTCTTTTCTGATTCAAACGGTGATCTAGTTAAAAATTCTTCAACGGAACTAAGGCGATCTTAGTTTCCAAAAATTCATAAAAACCCAGCCATTTCTGTCAAATTTGTCCATTCTTCATGTCTCTGCCCTCATGTTCTCTTTCCCTCCCTTCCTTTTTCGCAAAAGATTTATTAAACGTCAAGCCGTTTTTGAAAAATGAAGCAAGATGGATCGATGGCTCGGCGATTACACTCGACTGGAAACATGGGGAAGAAACTCGTCTCTTGGAATCGATGCATGAAGGCCCAGCCGAATTAACGGAGGGAGAGGAACAATTAGGGGGAGGAGACTCATGGGAGATGACTGAAGAGACAAGGAGGGGAAAAACATTTAAAAGGCCCAGAAATTCAATTCGACGAGCTCATTTAAAAGAGAATGGAGGGAAATCGAACGAGGAGATGGGGGACAGACAGAGTGATAGATCACCAAATCATCAGACTTTTTTAATGATAGGAAAAATAAGAGTTCTATGTTATCTTTTTTTACTATTTTTAAGCAAAAAAAGAGGAGATAGTCCTCCATTTGGCTACATATACCAGAAATTTAAAATGTAGAGGTCGAATTTCTTCCTCTAAAAGGGTCAGTGGAGCTTAATAAATAATGAAGTAAACCTAACCGCATATTTCTTGCTGAGATGAACAAGAAAGAGAAGGAAACGCTCAAAAAAGAGATAAATCTTTATTTTTTTTATGCTTAATCTTAAAATGGGAAAATTGGACCAAATGGGTCGAAAAGAAAGAGTAATTTTAAAAAAAGAGTAGAAGGAATTTATGAGCTAAAAATGGCCAGAATTTAAAAGATCGCAAAGCCCTAGCCGGAAAAGAGAAGAATCCCGACTAACTTAGCCGATTCATGCTTCGCAAGAATCGAATCTCCCGTGGGAGTTAGAATGAAATCTGTCCTGAAAGGGGGCTCCTCTTCTCTTTCTTTCTTTTCGACAGCCACGCTTTACACCAACCACTGCGAGTCGAGAGGGCAATTAGGCTACACGTGTATCAGTCTTTCTATCCTGAGACCAGATGCTCCGAGTTGACTCGTGTTGCTTTTAGTACAAAAGTTATGGTGGTCGTTGAAGGGAGGAGAAACATGTGTGACGAGAAAAGACTCGATATCTACGCAGAGAAAAAGAAATTCACAATCACGAGGAGTGAGGAGGCCTCAAATATGGTTAAAGGAACAGTGCCACAACTTTGTACTGCGCGTTTGCGTATCACTTTTAGGGTACTGTAATTATCACAAGAAGTCATTAATTAAGTCGGTTACTCGCGATATTTGTTGTTCTCCTGCTTTTGCCGGAAATAAATTCTACGCACAAAATTATATCTACTACATTACAAAAAATTTTTAAATCATGTCTACTGGGAGTAGGAAATGAAGAGAGAGAGAGAGTCGTGTATTAACTAGGCCTATAGGAATTTAATTCACAAAAAGACAATGATTCCTTCATTTTTTTATTTATTACTTCATGTTTGCTAGGCCACAAAAAATTTTCATTAAAAAATCCCAAAAATTCAGTACAAAAAAAAACTTCGAGTAAACCGGATAAGAAAACCTCAATTTTTAAATTGCGATACTATTTTTCGGTTTGAATCTGGCTTTCTCGACAGAAATGAACACCTTCACCGGTGTTATTATACCTAGTTTCATTAGATGCTGAAAAAGGTTGAAGTAATATTATATCTGTTGACGTTAAAAAATGAAGAAGGAAATATATTCCCCAAACCCATCATTCATCATCTACCAGACCCTTTCTGGACATAATTTTAGGGAAATTACTACACAGGAATTCAAATAAAGCGTCCATAATAACCCTTGAAGGTATATTTTATTAAGATGTGGACTATTAGGAAAAATTGCTTCCAGCTTACTCTAAAATATTCTTGTAATATCATAGTTCACTTATTCATTTTTTACCCAATTTTGCCATTCCATGACAAAATGGTCAAATATATTTATTTCAAGCAAGCAATTAATATACCAGATTCTTTATAGCTCATTTTTATTTTTGTAAAATATATTTTTATAATGATTTTATAGCAGAAATAATAAAAAAAGATATACTCTTTTATATACAATATTTGACGAAATGAACAGAGATGAATTGCTAAAATGCCGTAAATTCTCCAATAGAAGATGTGTTAAAGATTGGATGGTGGACGGTAAAAAAGAAGTAACCAGGAGAGGAAATACTAAGTGGACACCTCTCTTGATTGAATTTTTCATGCTTGGGAGAATTTAACATCATATATGAGAGCTTAGTCAGTCTAATAATTAATATTTTTTACTTTTTCACCTATTGAAAAACAATCACCCCCCCCCCCCCCTCTTAACAGATCCGGAGACTTTACGACATTTAAATTTTTTTGCTCACAAGTCGCATGATTTACTTCTACGAGGAACCGGGTTGTTAACAATCAATCTTCTTACATGACAACAAATTTCGAACAAACAAACGTCTTCCGTGAAAATTTTGTTCAGATCCTTATATATTACCTATCAAGAACTTTTGACCTAATATTGGTTTTCCTAGGTAAATCAACACCGAGGAATTCGAGTTCAGTGTCTAACTATCTATGAATACATATTTTTAGTACGGATAATCCGAGTTGAACCTTTCCTAGAGATCGTTCGTCTCTGACCTTCCTACCTTCCGGTCAAAATATCTCTTGTCGGTCATCCGAGTCTGCAATTAAACTCCTCCTAGTTCAAATTAAGGTTGTTGGCTTGTTGGCTGTCATGGCTCGATTAAAACAACAAGGATGATATCTGTTCTCCTTCATCTTTTTCTTGCCGTTTTCATCCTCGGCTGAGAGAACAGCTGACAGAACAGATAACAGACACATCAGTCTAATTACCTCCGTCTTATAAACCCTTCATGCTTCTTCCATCTTTTAAATCGTTATTCAAGAGTTGAAAAAGAAACATATTCAGAGAATTTACTGGAGGAGAGAGTAGTTTAAAATATACTTTTTTTTTTGAAGACTTTTTTCTTATTATACTTCTAATTTTTCTTTTTTTTTACTAGATTTCTTAGTTTATATAGTAGGAGAATCTCAATTCTCGACTTTGAGAGGGAATTGTTGACCAAAATATGGTTCTTTTTTTTTAAGATTTCCTGAAGTTATTTACTTTTTTAATCAAATAATAACCTTTTTAAACTTTTTTTCCCACCATCATTATTTTGTTCCTATTCTGTTCTCTTCTTCCAATCCCACGAATATAACCTTCCACCACCCCCGGGTTCTTTCCAGGAGGGAGACTAATTAAATTCCCGAATTCCTCCTCATCATAATAATCGGTCCTTCTGGTTCACACTCTTCCCTCTTAATCTCTATTTATTATTTGTCCATCTCTCTATAAATAACCTCTTGTTTAGGGATTTTGGAAGGCTGAATGGAGCCGTTGCAACGGATGGTTGCAGGTGATGCGGCAACGTTAACAGCTGGTAAGCCTCGAGATTTCCGGGTGGCTATCAATTATGGCCAGACGGGAGGGAAAGGCCATTTGTCAGGAACTAACACAAACTCTCACGTGGCACATGTCATTTTTTTAATGCCGAAAATAAATTTGTAGAGGTTTCAGAATAAAAATAAGACGATATATTGTGCCAAAATTGAACAGTATATATGATACTGAGGATATTGAATTCAAGGTTCAAATTTTTCCCAGAACATGTACAAAACGGAGAAAACCCCCTTTTCAAGATTTTTTTTTTATTTCTTTTTCATTTTTGCTTTAAAACTCATTTTATGTTCCAAGAATTATTCGGTAACATGAAATCATCTTTGAACTGACCGGTTACGAAGGAAATCAGAGCATAAAAGACAACTTATATACGAGATCTACGGTGTGATGCGTGGTGTTTAAAGCCTTCATTTCTTAGCTACTCTATGACCTTTTTGTAATTCTGAAACACCCTCAACTGGCCGGATGCTAAATAAAAGCGCTTCATCTTCCAGCTGTACTTTAGGTAGTATGCTATTCCAGTCTTTATTATTGTTCTCGTTTTCGTTTCATTGTAAGCAAATGCAATAAAACTAAGCTCTTTTCTAATCTTAGTTAACCCAACTTAGAGACAGAAAACAAAAATCCATTCTGCCAAGAATTTTCTTTTTTGAAATTTTCAAAAGTTCATATCGTTTGATACTAATAGACAAATGTTGCGATTATATATATACTACCTTATCAAGAAGTAAAAATATTTTTAAAGCACAAATGACATCTATTTAGAATTTCAGTCAAGAATAGTTCTGCTTCGATATAGTTTGATCCCTTTGTATCTCTCTCCCACTTCTCTATAGACGCTAGAGGCGCAATATTGCTCCTCCCGCTCGGTCATCAAAATAACACCCTTGAAAAAGACACCACCACCACCAAATCAGTTGGTGTTTAATGTACTCCTTTATATTCATTAGGGGGGGGGGTGGGGAAGTGCCGTGTTTTGAGGTTTCTTGTTGGGAGAGTCTCTCCTTATTATAAAGAGTAATGAGGAGAGTACTTTGAATTGTTTTGTTCATTCGAGACTGCTCGCTTATATTGAGGGCTATACAACTGGATTTTTCTTTACCCTTTTCGTAAACTTCTCTCACCTCCCATCTTTTTCTTCTCTGATATACTTTCTTTCTATTCTTTGGCCTTCGTCTGAGCTAACCTAAATTGTCTAAAATGACTTTACTTTGCAACCTGCAAGGAATAGAACCCAGCAGAAAGGGTCAATTATTTTTGAAAACTAGCGTAGGAGCATAAGGCTGGAAAGACTAAAGTTCTAGAGCAAATAGAAATTATAGAAGAGTAGGATACACTCACAAAGGACATCAAAATAAGTTGAAATGGATTCATTGGAGCATTTAGGGCGTTATAGTTCACAAACCAAATCCAAATAAACCGAATTTTTCAAAGCTCCAAAAAAGTTCTTCTATATAATAAATACATATATTCAGCTCTAGATAACCTAGTTTTTATTTAATATTCTTTATTTTTTTTTTAATTTTTGGATCTTTTGAACTGAAAAAAAAGCAAAAAGTTCAGAAGATCGTCATTTAGATTCTGTATCTCTGGGTTCCTGAGAATCTACTTTTTCATCTACACACGCTATTAGAATAAACCAGGTGGCCTACTAATAAATCAGTTTGGTCACGAACTGAAAATGTCCTTTAGGTCCTAAAGTCTAGGTGTCTGCTTTACTGCTTTTTACTGCATACTTTTCCTAATATATCTGTTCTAATCTAAAATTACTCGCTATTCGACAGCTCAAGGATTGACATCTGGGTTGGTATTGTCGTCCCTTAAAACAATCTAGACATGAGCCCTTTGAGCTATTTTCGTCCCTTTACGCCAATTCTTTCGCCAAGCCGGAAGTGCTTTCTTACACCTCTCTTAGCCGAATCCGAATTAGCTCCGACCACCCTCGTTTGCGAGGAATAGGTCCTAAGATCAAAAATCTTGCTCTACTCTACTTCACAGTCGACTAGTCGAGTCGACATATCAGATGTCTCTAGAATATTTAAGAATGTTGGGGGGATGAAACTTTAATTCCGAGTAATCCGGGCCGGGAGACGGTAATTATGCGCCTCTTTTTTGCAGCTTAAAATGGGATTAGTAATGAATTTTTTTTTCAGGGGAGAACCGAATCTTTAAGCTCCGAAATGACCAACAAGTCCTCCCTTGACACTTGAGTTGCCAATTTTGTTAATTTTGCGATCAAGAGACCGTTTTCACTCATAGAATCAAAAAGAGCCAATAACTCCAACTTTACTCCATATTTTGGATCTTTCCCGCTACTTCCAGCCGCAATTATTTTTTGTATACATTCATGAATCATTAGATAGGAACTATACAAGCACGAATGATGAAGAATTAATGAAATGTTAGATAAGTGAACTACTTTATTTGTTTGATGAATTCATTAGATGCGACTAAAACTTTCTAATGAGGTAGAAAAAATGAAAGCACAAAGAAAATTGAGAAAAATGAATATTTAATTATTTTAATAATGATTAAATCTCTTTTCCCCTCTTCTGACCACTAGAATTGTGGTTAAAAAAAAATTTTCACTGCAGCAGCCAATAACGTGCAAATTTTGGTTCGTTATCAAAACAAGAAATCCGCCAGACTTATTTTTATGGAATGTATGACTAGTCTTGATCCTTGATACAATAATCCCTGATCCTTGCTATTATGTTGTTTGTATCTGGAGGACTTGAAAAGCTGATCCGAATTTATTGCATCATTTTCTAAAATTGTCCCATAAAATTTTGAAAAATTCTAATTGTCATTTGATAAATATTTTGAGTAACATCCATAGAATTTTTGGTTTTAAAAACCTCTTGTAAAACAAACATTCGACTTTTGGACGCCCAGAAAAAATTGCCTTCATTTGAAGAAATAAGGAGTGCAGGATTCGTTCTTCACTTCCCTTGAGTGTTCAACGTTCTATTTTTCTACTCTCAAAATCGTAGCATTCTTGTCGTCCGTAGTTCATTGATACTACCGAACAAAGACGATTTAATTATATTCCATTTGTCGCTCCTAGTGGTCTCTGTTAATCACCAACAGTGGTGTACGAACACAAATTCGTAAAAATGACGTTTTAATTGTGAAACATTTCGGTTTCTACCCTTATCATATACTGAGCTTTTTAATATTTTTCCTTGATAAAATTGTTAATGATCTATAGTCAAAGTACTTCTCAGTTGATCGCACCTCACTCAGTTTATGTCTTTTTGCAGCTGTTCCCTAAATGGCTTTTGTTTTCCCCATCCTTTTGTCCTTCTCATAGTCATGCGTAAAATTGAAAAGCGTTTGAATAACTTATGTGAGGTTAAAAGAACCACCGCGAAGGTTCCCATACTCTTTTGGCTATCAAAAATCGAAAGAACCTCCGGAAAAGGATCGCGTCCAGAGACAATGTGATTAACAACAAGTCCTTTTAAGAAGCCGAGAGAAAGAAAAAGCATTGACACTGAAGGTATCGAGGGGTCGCAAAAAATAAAAAATCCTAAAAAATGCCAGGGGGGCTTTACGAGTCATGATTATTAAATCTGTTTATCATCACACGTGAAATTTTGATTAGATAATCCTACAGTATTCCTTTTGACTTTATCTTCTGTTCTTTCTCCTTTCATCTTTCAACCAAATATTGGTCCTTCTAGATTCAGTTAATGGCATGAACACGACAATACTACATCCGAACGTCTCGTCGCAGATTGAGCAAGGTAGGCTGGAAGATTTTCCGAAGGAGACTTGAAAATTTTATTATGGGTCTATACAAAACAGGATCATTGAAATATGTGTTCAAGGATAACTTTGGACACTTAATGATGTCAGAGGAGCGATTTCTCAATAATGATATGCTGTGAAGCTTGAAGTTGAAGGTACTGGATGTACTTTATAAGAAAAATAATTTTATTATCGTTACAACATTTTTGCTCTCAAAAATAATTACTCATTTCACGCCACCTTTTCTCCTGAATTCCCAGGTATAAAATAGTCGGCTGATTAACCTCTTATTAAGAGATGAAACATCTCTAATTTCATTGCCTTTTATGAGGTAATTGGTGAACATTTTAATCTTTTTCGTCAAATGGATAAAGTAATTTCCTCGCATCTTTTTTTGTCATCAAGCGCCAATTTTTTGGCCATCATTGGTTCCATGAATCAACTTAGGTGTAAACGGAATTGCCTGTGAATTATTCGGACGATTGCTCGTCGCGAAACGTCCAATGTTAGGCTGACTATATCTTTAATCATTCTTCTTCTCTTGATTACTGTAGGAAGGAAGAATTTGGAACTTCGACCAACTCTTAACACGAAAATCCTCTCGGCTTAACCAGATCGGCCATTATTCACTTATGGGAAAGACTCTGACGAAAAGAGAGAGAGAGAGGGGGGTCATTCTACTCTTGTGCCTGCTTTTTTGAACAGTAGTAGGCAAACGACGAAATTTTATTAAAAATTTGAATTACTAATTTTACTTTTTTCCTTTTTTTAGTTTCAGATTCTCTCCCTTCTTTAGAATTTAGAACGTAATAATTCAATCACAGTAAAATAATACGAAAAATCTTTATTCACTTGTTTTAATTTTTAGAAATATACTAAAAGATGGGGGAATTTTTGTGCATAATCTGAATATAATAAAAAAAATATTAGCAATCCCATAAACGTTTTGCCCCAAATACGATGTTTCTTTATTTATCTCTACTGTGTTCTTATTTTTTGTAAGCGATAAACAAATATGATAGAGTCATCTTAAAATTTGTTGATGGAAAAAGGTCAAAGTTTAGAAAAAAAAATTAGATTAGGACCTCAAAAATCCCTTCTCTGACATCAGCTTCCCCTCACTTCATTTGCTCTTTTTCCTCAGAACCTCGTTAGGTCTCTTTGTCTATATTTCCCTCTAATTATCCTAGATGTTCATCTATGTTATCATCTGGACCAGGAACACTTTTCGTTTTTTGATTTTTAATCATGCGGACTGGACTAGATTTCTCTTTCTAGTCTTGTTGGGTTTCTCTTTGTGAAAAGAGGAACTTCCTTATTTGTGAAGGGAATTTGGTTCACACTTCACTCAGATCTTCGCAGGAAGTGGTCTTCTTATTTATTGGTCCATCTCTTGAATAGGACAACGACGAAATGAGACCTTCTTTGCATTTATTAAGTGCATGAGAGAACGACGACTTTTAGCCTTGTGATTTTTCCAAAATTATTCTCTCTAGATTTCTTTCATCCTTAGCTTTGCTTTAGATTTTTAGATTTTTTAATATTCAATATTAATGAATATCAAAGAGCTTTGTGAAGAATAATAATAAAAAAATATATGTCTTAGGAGGAATCGAAAACGTCGTTGCAAAAAAATCATTACGGATTCTGGTTAGGATAATTTATGGAACATCAGTCCTGAGACTGACGTTCCATAAATATCGGATTTCTGTATTCGTTTCTTCCTTATTTTACATCGCTTGTATGCTTTCCTGTGATATTCAAAATACATATATAGTATATTTCTAATGAAAAAGCAGAACGCGAGGGACTGGATGAAATAGACCTTTAAAGTTATAATAGACGAGAAAACCGGGCTGTTGTAGTTGTAAAATAGCAAAGATAAAACGACAATTCTGATACTAGTCCTAATTTGTCTATTTTTTATAGTACAGTCTTCTATTAGCTCACGTACATTTCCCTTACTCATCTGGATTATTTGATTATTTCTACGTCTCCCAGTTTATCTTTCGTCATCAGAATAGCTTCTCTTACAAGATGATCCGCACTTAAATACGTGATTCGAGAAAATCCCAGCTGAGTTGGTACCGCTAGTATTTATTGAGAAGGAGTATAATTTTTCTTCCTCTTTTCTTTCAAAAATTATAGAAATTCTCCCATTCTAGTTAGTTACGTATTCGTACAATTTCAATTTTATTGCAGCTGTTCTTCCGCTTTCAGTAAATTAACCACCCTCAGCCGTCATAACTTTAGCTGATTTTTATTCCTTAAAATAGAATTTTGCTTGCGAAGGGATAATGCAATCTGTGATTGACGCCTCTATTTCCTGAGCTTCCGAGCAAAAATTGCTGACTGAAGAACTTCCGGGAGGAGAGTATTGAATTTTCAAGGGAAAGAAGAAGGAGATCGACTACCAGAGGATTTCTTACATAATGTTTCAAAATTTTAAGTAATTTGGAACTATAAAAACATCCTGAAACTATTAGTGTTTGAACAAAAAGAAAATACTTTCCTGGTAGTTTCTGGGTTGTTATATTTAGAAAAAAAATTTGAAATGCATAAAAACCGAATTGTTTCACAGTTAAAAACGTTTCATGTGCTATTTACTTTACCAATTGTACCAGGAACCCTTCCACCAAAATCTAGGCTACATTTCGTCGAAAAATTAGGTCCTCCGAGTTCACTCAGGTTCCTCCCCATGGGAATTCTTCAATCCATTCGCTCTAATTTCAATTTGTTAAAATAACACATTGTGTTCCGTAGAAGGAAGTTCATCTTCTGCCTCATTTTTTGCAATTTTTGAAGTTTCATGGTGATATTTTTGAAGCCTGGCAAGAAGCCCCCAGGTGATGATTTTATGTTATGCAGACGATGCCACGATGGTTTTTCAACAAAAAAAAATGCGAATTTGCGAAGAGGGATTCTACCCAATGATTATTTCTTCATCTACATGGAATTTCGCATGGTGCGTATCCCTGAAATTCTTAACACTGAATAATTTTGCAAATAAGGCATTTTCCCACAAAATTTTATATTATAAAATCAGGAAGGTTCTAGAAACTTAACCTTGGTAAAATATTCGTATAAGATGGAGCATTTTGATATAACCTTTCTGCTATCATATTCCACGACTAATCAGTGATCAGCAATAGGATGTATTCGTCCGATTTTTGATATCTTGATTTCACTTATGTTTTAAGTTTCAGATTTCAAGGACAAGTTTTTTTACTTTAAGTGATCTTCTATTATAGCTGATCAATTTTTCATTCTCTCTCATTGCAGGGGGGAAATGATATCGGAGGTGGTATAAGTAGGCTAATATAAGCAGGACTCACTCTCTAAGTTGGACAAATTAGTAGGAGTTCCTGGGTAAATTTTTCAAGTATTTTTTTTGAAGGATGCTACGATTTAATTTTTAATACAATTTGTCCAATTTTTTAATCTTATTCTTTAAAGCGGATTATCTCCTCTATCAGAAAAAATTTTTTAGTACAATGATTTATCTTTTTTTGTCTCAACGTTTCTACATTTTATTCTTTGTACCAGATCATCTCCTTTATCAAAATATTAAAATACCTAAGAGGAGATGATGTTTGATCGTTCCTTCTTTAATCCAAGTCTGAGAAAATAGGAGGGCTCTGTTCTATTTTTCAAAATTTCCCACACCTGTCGTCGAATATAATCCAATCTCAAACCATCTGTTCCTCATCCTCCTCTCGTCTTCTTCCTTCAGCAGGTGTTTCCCGTCCGGCCTTTCCTCTTCGAGTGTTTGTTTTATGCCCTCCGGGGGGTGGTCTAGTCAAAACTTTCCATCCGAAAAAACAAAGCCAATTCTAAGTGAATAAAATACGACATGTCGTCTCCTCCGATGACAACTGGTAGGATTCTCTATATACTACAAATTTATAATTATTTTGATAATGATTGGATAATATTGTCATTTTAAATTTCTTTTTTTTATTAAACAAATTGGAACGATGAAATTAGAGAAAATAGACAAAATAAAGGATAACCTTATTAGTTAGCCATAATTTGCGGGGATTATTTATTAGTGTTGAAGAGAATAT
Source organism: Oscheius sp. DF5120 (assembly GCA_932521415.1). Taxonomy (NCBI): domain Eukaryota; kingdom Metazoa; phylum Nematoda; class Chromadorea; order Rhabditida; family Rhabditidae; genus Oscheius; species Oscheius sp. DF5120. The sequence goes on from OW051462.1 coordinate 7,744,028, forward strand.
AAAGAGCGGATTATTGAGCTTCCTAATATGAAGAATAAGAAAAAAGTGCACCCATAAACAGTCTTAATTTCGCTGTTTTTCCATTTCATCTGTTTTGCAGTAGACACGTGCTAAAGAATAATTATTTTGTTCTTGTTTTGTTGTCCTTTCTCCATAATATTAATTTGTATAATGTTTCAGCTGGCGTGATGTGTCACGAACAAGGAGGGCTCCTCGATCTGGAGGATCCTTTAGTGTTGTCTTTTGTCAATCGACTGGAACAGTTTAACAGGTAAAAAATTCTTTGGATACCGCTTGTGTAAAAAAAAAAATTTTCCCAATAGCCAAGAACGCTTTATAAACTTTTCTAAAAAATAGTTAATTAAATTGTTGAAGGCAACAAATTTTTTTCAGAGTCTACACAGTCTTCCACCGCTATGCCTGCTTAATAATTTGTTTCCTTGGCGTGATTACTAACATCATCCATATCCTGGTTCTGTCTCGACCGAGGTTGCGTCGCTGTGCTGTAAATTGTGTCCTTATCGCCGTCGCTTTCTGCGATGTTTTCACCATGATCTCCTATATCATCTATCTTTTTCGTTTCAGGATTTATCAAGTATTTTTTTGTCATATTCCCAAAAAGAGTTCTAGGGAGAATTTGGCTACTCCTACTCGTGGGCACTATTTCTCAAAGTTCATGTCGTCCTGTCTATTGCTCTCCATGCGATCACTCTGTATATGGGAGCTGCTTTAGCCTTTATTCGATGGCAGGCGTTGGGAAATATTCACAGTAGATGGCTACAACCAAAAAATGCATGGTAGAGAAACAATAAATTCTATTTTATAAAAAATGTTTAGGACTCTTTTCTGTATTTGTTCTATCATCATCACAATCCTCTGTACACCTACCGTAATCCTTCATGAGATTATTTCCCTGGCTCCTACAGGTATTATTTAGCAAGACCAATAAACGGTTTTTCAGCAGACGGCCAAATTTTCTACACCCTGAACTTTGCCAGCTATTCATGTGCCTTTTTTAAATTCAATCTCTGGATGTTAGCCGTTGCGTTGAAGGTCAGTCAAAGATTTAGCTTCCTCTTTCCCAAGATGGAGTTATGCAAAACAATTCACTGAATGAGTTAAAAATGCCGCTTGGATCGTGCAAAATGCAGAACAAAATTGAAGGGAAACTTTTTCCTATAGACGTTAAATTTCACACTGCGCTATGGGAAAACAGGAAATTTTATTTTGAGTGAAAGAATTGCGAAATATACCTATTCTGAGTGAAAATCTATATTTCAGGCCATCCCTTGCGCTCTTCTTCTCTGGTTCACCGTTGCTTTGGTAATGAAGCTTCGGGCAACCGATGAAAAACGAAATTATCTCTACTCCAAGAGTTTTCGGAAACATGTGAAAAAGACAACAGTCCCCGATCGGACGACCTATATGCTAATCATTATGCTGGTTGTCTTTCTGGTAACCGAACTACCTCAGGGAATCTTAGCTCTGTTGAACGGTAAGGGAATTTTTGAACCAAAAAAACTTTTTAGGAGTCTACACTTCGGATATAAACAATTATATATATCAAAATGTTGGAGAGCTCTTCGACCTTCTGTCCCTCGTCAATTGCAGGTGCTTTTTCTTCCCTAATCATAATATTTTTTCAGTGTTGACTTTGTTCTCTACTGCTTCATGAGTTCCCGCTATCGTCAAACCTTCGGTCACATGCTGATTCGAGTAGAATCATGGCTTCGTAATCATCGACATCGAAGAAAGTTAGCGCAGGATTTGAAGAAAATACCGCCGCCTACATCGGTTTAGATATCTTTCGACTGTTCTACGGGTTGCTTTATAGAAAAACGAGTAAAGATTTCTTGTTTGACAAGGAATAAATAAAAAGGGAAAGTCACTGGGGTGCAAAGGAGATTCAAAGAGAGGGAGTGATATGAGCAATAGGCATGCTAGCCTTCTATGATGGACCAATCGTCAGGAGAATCATGGCTTCCCGATTTCCCATAGAAAGGACTGCAACAGACCCTAACATCATTAATGGTAGAAGATACACAAGACTGTTCATGAGGGCACTGTTGATTGGAGAAACATCTGAAAATACAAAATTAGGATAAAGGGTTCATTTCAATTAAAAAACTGATACTAGAACTTCTACAGACCTTGATCCTATTTCGATCCTACTAGAAACTCAAGGCTGCGAAATTAATTCAGTTATATTATATTACAAATTTCATGAAGAAGCGTTCGCTTTTTTTGAGAAAATTGATTAACTTATAATACTTTGAGCTAGGTTGGGAGGCATAAAACATACCGTATTGGCCATGGACTCTCATATGGCGTAATAGTTCCCGTTGGACATTCGGCTATCTTTGAGCAGCAGACATGTCTGCTTCCATTTCTTGATTGAACACATTCTTGTCCATTCGGGCAGATATATGCTGTTCCGTCGCAGAACATTGGTTCTTCATTCCTGGCAATTAGGAAGGTTGCCCGATTGTCTGGACAGAGCTCCTGAGCCTTTTCCGGCGTCTCACAACAAACTGCTCGAGAATTGGTCGTTTCAAGAGAACATTCATAGTCTTAAAAAAATAAAAAATGGGAATATCTAAAAGATACCAGATGGACATGTGCTCCCCACTAAACACTCTAGCGGATTTTGATTGACCAATAGTGTCCTCCTAGCCTTGCATCTTGTATCTGGAGGCACTGGATTGGCACAGCAAATGGAAATGTCGGGAGCAATGTTTGACTGGATACAGGTAGAATCCTGGGGACAATTGGCCGTGGAAGAGCAAGAACGATGGAAGGAAGAAGGAGTAACGCCGTTAGGGCAGCGAGAGAGTAAAGAGGAAGGAGACTGACGGAGACGAGAGAAAGAGCTGCAAAATTTCAGTTTCAGTTTCCCAGAGTGGAAAATTTTAATGATAATCTCTAATGAATAAAAAAATTTTCTCAAAATGTTTTTGGATCAAAAATACACATAAATTTTTTTTTTTCTTTGAGCCAATTTTTTTCATCAATGATGAACAAAAACCCACCTCAAGCAGCAAACATTTGTCTGTTGAGTACTCAACTGACAAATATAGCCCGGCGGACAGCCGATATTACTATTTAGGACAGAACAGAACCTCGGATTTGCTCCAATCATCGCCGGAACACTTCTATCTTGGCAAAGAGTATTGATTGTATCATCTTGAGAAGAACAGCAAATGGTCACCGTTGGCTAAAAAATACCTTGTAAAGAAAAATGAAAAATGAAAAACCGTGGTACTCTGCTGACAGGTATAACTCCTTGGACATTGATTCGGCATATTTCTATTGCACAATCTAGGCCTTGAATTTTCAATAAAAGTCGTCCCAAGTGGGCAGATATAGCTTTCTGCATATTGGCAGCAAATGTAGACACTAGCTTGGGAGGAGGGAGTACAGGAATAGCCACGAGGACAACTGAAATGAATTTGAAAGAATAAATTTGACTAAATACGTGGAATCAGTCGTAGCAGAGCAGTACTGTAGCTGCTGATTGAGGCGATTACGATAAGGATTCCAGCCGGCGGGACATTGTTGACCGATTGGAGGTGTGGGAGTAGTACCTCAATAAGGTTATTTGAGGAAAAAACTGAGGGGGACACGCAACCCATTCGAATTTTCTTTTTTTCTTTTTCTTCCTATTAGCCATCTCAAAAACCCATATTTTAAGCTAAGACTGAGAGATCTAAAATCAAGTCTTTAAAGTTGGTTTTAGACACCCGGCGAACAGATCGATTCATATCGCAAAATCGTCTCCTTGATCGCTACAAACTTTTCCTCAATGATTCTTTATATCAGGGCAATATATTAATGCCCATTTCCATGTATCCTCTTTTCAATCTTTCAAAATAAAAGTAAATTACTTGTTCCACCATTCAAACAGCAAACCAGGACTCCAATCGTAGTCGACTGTGCACAATCATAATTGAATGGACATTGGGGGTTGGTCATCGTCCCGCATTGGACGGGTTGGCCTAAAAAATTATTACTCCTTCAAATATATACCTGTGGTATCTACAAAAGTATTCCTTCCATCACTGCAAACTGGCGGATTATTATTGTTATTCTGAATCCCGCAACAAACAAATCCATTGAGGACACTGGAGAAAACGCAAGAATAACCGACTGCTGGACACGAGGAACCGATATTGCTGCATCGTTGAGGTTGATTTAAACCATCCAGGAGAGTTACTTGGCCGACGGGACAGATGCTGGAACGGTAGAACTTTGGTTTTTGAAGTTTGTGTCCTGTAAAAGAAGGAAAAGTGATAGCTTACTTGTTATTCAGTAAAGGCGAGCAGCAAATACTCTGCTGAGAAATACTGTCAGAAACACAGCTAGCTCCTGCTGGACAGCCTACAGTACTCCCGAAAGCGCAGTTGATCTAAGAAACCTTTAAAGGAACATCCAGAACAACCAACCATATTTCCTTGGTTATCTCTGCTCGGTGTAAAACCCGCAGGACATGTAGCAGTAGGAGTGGAAGAACAACAAAGAAGTGTCCCTATCGGAGAAACTGCCTGCTGACAAGAGAAACCCTGAGGACAGACGTTCTGTGATGGAAGGCAATTGATAACAGTGTTACCATTCGACTGAAAATAAAGAATTTAAAAAATGAAAAACAGAAAAAGACGCAAAAAGCTTACGACACCCGGGATTCCCAAGCCGTCTCCGATCCAAGTACTAACCGGGCCCAACGTTGCTTGACTTGCCAGATCAGACGGGATGGCGTACTTTCAACGTGGTATGGCCGTAAGCGACAAACAACAAAATTATTAGATTGATTATTGTTTGATACATTTTAGATGGAAATTCGAACATAAAAAGTTCCTTACTAGGAATGGTCTTCCATTGTTGGGACAGACTGGCAGCCCTCCGCTGTTTATAGGGCAACATATCCGGGTAGTCGGCTGATTTACAGACGCTGTGCATTGAAATTGGCTGAAAAAGATAGATATCTGTCCATTTCTTTCTTACTTTGGAATGCACAATAGCTGATTAGTCGTGCAGTCCACAATTCCATTCGAATTCTGCTGAGGTGTTTGATTGTTGGGACACTGTAAACTTCCTCCTCCACCACTTATCGAACAACAAATGAAAGTATTTGGCTGCTCTCTAGAAGCGAGACAAAAGGCTCTAAAGTTTATTTGAAAAGTATGGAAATGAGGGTGATTCACCCCGATGGACAAGTGCCCTGCGTGCCCGGAGTACTACAAAGCACATTCTGCTGATTGACTACTACGGGGAAGAAGGTGTTCCCTTGGCAGTTGAAAGTTGTTTGAGCCTGAAAGGAAAAGTTTTAAAAAGGAGATGTACCTGTGCTCGAGGGACCGAACAACACAACCAGCCATTTCGAATCGATGGTTGACAGGTGAAACTGTAAGAAACAGATGTAAATATTGCCTTTTTTAATATAATTGAAAACATCTCCCCCGACCCAATTTTTTTCGCTCGACAAATGACATTCTAGTAAGACATTGCAAATCTCAAAGGAGTTTTAAAAACTATACTTCGAATGAGACATGGCCATATTGAGGACAACAGGGCGAAATGCATGCCAACAATCTCACAAAACTCCCTTTCCCATTACTTTTTTCAATAAAAACCTGAGAACGACGGCGAAGATGAACTGCAGCATGTCGAAGTCATTGCATGTCCGTTTCTCGGCGAATGGTCAATAGCTTTTTGTTAAAAAGAACAAAAGGTGCTTCAAACCGTTAATAGATGTCTCTATGAATTCCGTTATTTGATCAGCTCTGGAAATTTCGAAAGTTTTCATCAATTTGTCTAAACAAGAAAAAAAACAAAAGAAAGAGGATGAGAAGACTTGGATTTACTCTGAGGGCAGACATGTTTCGTGTGGTCAAGCAAGCTTCCACCGGGCCATTGTTTGATCAGCTATCGAGCACACGAGAGGGAAAGCTGGTCATCACTACTCCCACGTCTTACCCTTTTGAACAGGAGGAAAGATCGTCCACTCCATAGCATGGTCGGAGTGTTTTGGAGGGGAGAATGAGCTCCGGTCTGGCTCCACGTTTTTGACAGCCGTCTAATGGAGACGAGTTAACGGTAGAAGAGCTTTTTTTGACATTAGTATACCCTGTAATGAAAGATCATGTCTCTAAGTTGTAGATCAAGAGGATTTCAACAACCATTAGATTGTTTTATAATGTTAGAAATTCCAGCGAGATATGATCAGTTTTTTTAGAGAAATTAAAACAAGATTGAATATCGAATTTCATTATGTTGTTGTCGTATTTTGCGTTTATTTTTCTGCATTATTTTACAACTTTTTCGCAATTTTTATTGCGATGTTCGGAATGTACAAAATATTTAAAAAAAAACGGCAAATACTACGGAATGCCCTGGTCTTTAAAATAAGCAACCGAGCCTTCAACCCTGTTATAAGCGTTCCACCTCCACCAATCCACCTCAATTAATGAATAATAATTTATTAATATAATAAGCTTATATATTACAGTATAACAGTTACTCTTAGCAGTAAGGAAAACCATTTTGACATGGTTGAGCAGATGGCAAAAAGTTACCTGGAACACAGCAGACAAATTGCTGTTGGATAGTTGCTGATCGGATGCAAGAGGAATAACCCGGACAAGTGGAGTACTGTGCTTGTGGTTGACAATACTAATAATTGTATTAATAGATATTAAATTGGATCCCTTACTGAGACTTCGTTGTCCTGTAAACCCCATCCGGGTGGACAGGGGTTTAAAATAATGTTGATAGGTGGAAGAGGTGGTGGAGTGATCACCGTAGATCGGCAGCATATGGAAATTCCTCGAAAATTGCTGGGCATACAAAGTCCATCGGGACAGTTGTTAGGCTCTCCAATAGTACAAGTAATGGGGGTACGAGGTGACGGAATGGGAATAGCGAAGCCTGGACAAACATAGTCTTCCTGAAAATAGATTATAGATGGCGATTTTTGATATAGGAAAGTGGATTTTAGGAATGAATAAGTAGATGGGTGGAGGAGTCAGGCTTAGGCTCACCTGTGTGCAGCACAATTTCTGCGCTCCTATATCTGAATCCATACATCTAGACGTCGCAGGACAGGTATTCCCTTCTCTGGCTGAGCAAGCTGTCAGTCTTCCTAAAAAAAACTCTTTAAAGTTTTTTCCCTTACCGTAAGCATCTTTGAAAGCTGTATTTCCATGGGGACAGGTGCCCGGTTCTCCACAACAGAGTCGATTATCACTACAGAAGAATCCACCATTACAGTCGGAATCATCTAGACAACTACGAGGAGAAGCATCATCAAGATTCAAAAAAGGAACCTGACCAGCTGGACAGAGATCTGAAGGATATAGATTTAGGAAAAAATAAAGTTACAGATGAATATCCCCCTTGGTTGATGAATTTCTTTTGAAGAGCAAAACGTGGTTACTAAATAGAGAGTGCACAGGAGGCGCATAGTCAATGAGAAGCGACTGCTGTTTGCTCGCTTGTTTTGCAGAAAGAAAGAGATCGTGACCCGGTGAAGGTATCAGTGGTTCCGTCTATTAGTTACTACCTGTTGTGTCTGTTCTACAGCATTGATAGCTGGCGGTCCAGAAGTTGAAACGACAACCGGCTCCTCCAGGGCAGGGAGGGCCACCGGGATTGCATTCTATAACCTTGCTATGGAGATTGGTAAGTGGAGTTTGATGATGGGGACAGCCTGAAAGGTAAAAATTGCTTAAGAGGATTTTGAAATCCTAATAAATTATTCTAAAACCGTACCATTATCCGGTTGACAACATTGATATCTATCAATCAGATGACTCCATTGGCATAGGGCTCCATTCGGACACGCGGTTCTTCCTGGGGTACAAAGCAATGGTGTCTCCTGTATCCCGAAAATAATTGCTTTTGATCCAGCTGGACATCCTTGCCCTGGGTCAGATCCACAACATCTTTTTTCATTCGTAATCGAGTCTGTATAACAGAGCGCTCCTCCAGGACACGAATTAGGAATATTCGGATTGCAAGTAAGTTCCACACCAGAGGAATTACGCAGGGATCGAGTGCCGATAGGACAACCGACAGGAGGAGGTTCCTGATTCAGCGCTATCATGCAACAGTATCCAGTGGCATAGTTGCATTGACTTGGAGGTAGACACTCGGAGTCGGAGCGACATTGCACGAGAAGATTGCCTTGTTCCTTGAGGAGTCGACCTTCTCTTCCACAGAGCCTCTCATGGTCTTCTTCTATTTCAAACATTGTCTGATTTGCCTTGAAATCTCGTTCAGAGATCATTGGCTGGTGAATGGATAAGGAGATAGGTGGCTCAGACACCACTGGAGGAGTGACTGAAAGCAAAAAATTGAAGAGAACGAATGAAAAAGCTTACAGATTTCATACTCTTCTTCGGCGGAAGAAAAATTATGAATAAATAATAAACAGATTATTATTAGGCGCGATGAGATCATTGTAGCTGTCATTGACGCTGTACGGCTGGCATTTTTATATGCGACGGAAAGAACCGGCAACGGAATGACTCAACCAAAGAGTCCGGAAGACGGAGACCACGCGGAAAACGCAGCAGACGAGAGTAAATATACGTGACGCAGACAGCAATATTTCAACAACAAAAAGGTAGAATGAGAGCCAAGTAGTTATCACCTACTAGGTTTTTTTATTTAGGTGAATTAATATCAAGAGATATGAAAAAGCGGATTTCATAGTGAAATGATCAGTCCCGACCGAAAATCACATCTTTCGACTGACCATCAGACCCATGTTTGATAAAATATTGAACTTTCTTCAATCATACAAAAAGCCAACGTACCTTTTTTTAACCATTCATAAATGAGTCTTTTCCAAAGTGGTTATCGCCATCTGGTCCTCATCTCATACTCTTCCCAGGATAATTTGTCTTCTTCCAGGTGTTATTCCGATGTTTCTCCTCCTCTCTTTTCGCGGCTAAAAGTGACGAAGTCGACGGGTGACCTCCGTCAACCCCGTCCCTTCCAACTCCCCAAAGAGAGGGCCTCTGCTGTTTGTTTCAATATGATGAATTGCTGGGACTCCGACTGAACCGTTCTTTTTCATCTTCTTCCTCGCCTCCGTTTCTGTGAAATTTTGTTAGGAGCTGTAAGAGGATTGGGCGGGGTCGCCAACTGCAATATATAGCTTCCGATTCTTTAGTTGTTTTCTTCTAAAAATGTCCCAAATGGGGGCATAAAGGGCTTACTTATCGTTCTGGAAATCTTGTAAATTCAATGTAACAATCTCTATTTTCCAGGTATTTATGACTCTATGACTCTTCTTCTGCTCATTGTCTGCCTCCCTGCGGTTTTCCCCGAGGAGCCACAAGTGAATCAGTGTGTTCTACGATGTAAAGACAATCATATGCGAGAGGTAGGTGGTTAGCTTTTAAGATCGTGGACGATCTGAAAAATCGTCTAGATAGGGCAAAATATAGTTAAGTCAATATTTTTGAAGTTATGTTGCTTAAAAGTATGAAGTACGCCATCCCGTCCGATCTGGCAGGTGAAGCAACGTTGGGCCCGGTTAGTACTTGGATCGGAGACGGCTTGGGAATCCCGGGTGTAGTGAGCTTTTTTCTACTATTTTTTAAAAATTAATTATTCCTTATAGATGGACAATGAATGGTCAACGGACTTCACTCTTCCCCTACTTTCTCTTCTTCAAGCAACTGGCAACGAAACTGCAGCCATGATTAAACTTCAATCCATTTGCAGGTTTATTTTTATTGCGCGGACATTGTCAGTCAAACTCTGACGAGAACAACATAGCCATTCCATAAATCCCGGAAAAGGGACAAAAAGGGACTTCCTTATTTTCGCTACAGTAGACTTAAAATCCATCTTCTTCGCCTAATGGAATGTGATGCAAAAATGATAGGTGTCGAGCTGTTGAGCCTAATTGAAAGGGAATAGAGCGCACTATTGCATTTTCGCTATGAGGGATATGCATGATGGCATAGTTGGAATGGGCTGAAATAGGTTTTTCAGAAGCAATGAGCTGCTAGAAGAATGTCTAGGGAAATGTAATAAATCCTTAGAAGTTGCAATTCTACTGGCAGGAAGTAAAAGTTGGAGTGATAGTTGTAACAATCTTGATGGTAGAATAAAAACAGAATAGAGAAATGACCTTTTTAGATGTCGCTTCACAATTTTCTTGTTGGAAAAAACATGGAACAGAACTCTCAAATACTTGCCGGCCTCATACAGTTCACCTTCGAGAATCTTTGATCCAGCTAACGAAAAATCAATCACAACAGAATATTCAAAATATTTGCAGGTAGTTTATTGGCTTCCCTAGCTTAAAAACGAGCATTAAAAAAATAATTTCAGTGACTATGACAAATTTTCTACCTGCTTCACCCAAGAACATGGCCGTCTCTGTAGCACACGATCTGAAATGGTTTGCACTTTTATTAAAGATCCAGAATAAATGAATTCAGATATCTGGTAGAATGGCATTGGCCAATAGAGAAGCTATTTTTACAATGCTAAAAATAAAATTCAATAATTTACCTTCGCAATGTGGATACAGCCATCTCCGACGTGACACATACTCCCACGAGAAGTTATCCAGATATAATGTTTCTTCATGTATCAAAATCTTACTTTCAACTATCCTCGTCGTACTTTCAAATCTATGAGCTACCCAACATATCAAAAAAAAAGAAAAAGTTACAATAAAAATTTATTGCTAAATTAATTTTTGATATAAAGGTAAAAGAGTGATAAAAATGTAGTGCAGACCTATTTCCTTGAGCGATACAAATTTTCTAAGGGATATTGCATCATTGGGAATTGATTTTTCAGTAAAAAAAATCCAGACAGAAGAAAAATAAATAAATAAACAACGTCAAAGACTCACATCTTCAATAATACGCAAAATGCCGTAAACGTTTTTTTTTCTTTTGAAATTTCAATCATTATTTTCACTTTCCCTAATGTTTGTATTTTTCCTAGTTTTACGGTGCTTTTTGCCTTTCAGATGTCGGCAGAAGTAAAAGAAGAACCAGATGTTGAGTATATTGGAGATGGAGACATTGAACTCCTGCCATATGAACAGCATACACTATTAGAAACAATGACAGAAGATGTGCTTTTTATTACAGCCAGGTTTATTTCAATTCATGTTTTTACAATGTTCTTTTCAGGGGTTTAGGATTAGAAAGACTGTTTTTAAACCATCTAATTATGTATTCTGATCAAAAATTGCTTTTTCTCATTTTAAATACAAATCAGCACGATGAGGTAACAATTTATAAGTTTTAATTTCATGTTTATGTTTCTGGCTTTCTTTATTTCTCAATTAAAAGAAGCAAATGTTTCCTGTCAACCGAAATTGATTAATTCTGATGTATTAGCCAAAGACAGAGAAGCAATTTACTTAGAAGGCGGTGTACAATTTATAACTTCTCGTATTCTTCTCGTAGATATGCTATCGTCACGAGTACCTATCAATAATGTAGCCGGAATTTTAGTTTGGAGAGCTCATCAGTAAGATTTATTATTATTTTTTGGGATTTTCAGAGTTTTAACTACGTTTCAAGATTCGTTCATACTCCGATTATATCGTGAGAAGAAGAAGAATGGCTACGTCAAAGCGTTTTCTGATGCTCCTACATTATGTTCTTCTCTTGGACAATTGCAGCGACTTATAGATCGACTTTATTTGAAGAAAGTTATAATTCTACCGAGATTCCATGAACTTGTCCGAGAAGCATTAGATTGTGTAAGTCTTTTCCATTTCGTCAAACACTGGATGATTAGCAAACTATTACGGAATGGAGTGTATATTTGCCGACGACTGTTAGAAGAATTCATACTACATTGTATGATATTATTAGACTTTGTATACGTGAATTGAAGCAGATTTCTTTAACCCAAGTTGTATGTTTTCTTGTATTTCATTTCTTTTTAGAATCTTGAAAATGACGACTTTTCTGAGGGAATCTTTGCTTTTCGGACGACGGCTTTAGAGAAACAATTGCTGGAACGAAGATCATATCTATCTGATAAACAGCAAAGATTACTATCGGATCTTGAACTTTTACGAGAATATTTAAAAATCGCTCAAGATAGACATCCAGCGACACTATTACATAAACTAAATGGGTTGAGAAATGACAAAGAGGTAGCATTGTTGCTTTTTTTTTATTTCTAGGCGTTTGAAAAAAGTAGCGGATGGTTAGTCACTCCTACGGCTGCTCGGTTATTTAGCGATTTAGAAGAACTTTGTAACGTGAAGAATTTTTATAATCCACCAAAATGGACTATTTTATCCGATGTCTTGAAAGAAATTAAGGAACATGCTTTTTCGGATAATGAAATCGGTCCAGATGGTAATTCATAATCATTAAATTAAATGTTTATTTTTTGGGTCCTTCTGTCTTAGTTTTGGTCTCAGACGAAAGCACATGTCGTCAAGTAACAGAACTCATTAAAAACGGTCCGACTTTCTTGAAATGGATTATCAAGAGAGATATAGGCGAATATGAAAAAGAACCTCAGAAAGAGCCGATGTGGAATACAGAACAAGTATCTATGTATATGAGATCAAATTTGAATCAAGAAGGGCGAGAAGAACTGAAGTCGAATTTACAAAAAGATCAGAGAGTGCAGGCACGAGCAGCTAGGAAGCGAAGAAAGGTAGGAAGTCTTTATATTTCATTTTGTTTAGTTTGCTGAAGATCTTATGATGAACTCGAGCACATTGAAGCAAACGAAAATTTCACAATTTGGAATTCTACATTACAAACAAAAAGCAGTAAGTAAAGTTTATTTTTTTCTAGAGTCAAATTTCTAAAAAAAAAAAAAAAATCAACAAACACGGGGATTATGCGGACTTGGTAGCAGGAAGTTGCGTGAAGAACTCAAGTTGCATATCGTTATCACTGCCAATACCAGCTAGAACGGTTAGAAGCTTGGTGAGGCAGCCGAATTGACGCATAAAAGCGTTGCTGACGGGAGTTCTTTCCGGTACAACAGGAGCTTTAAGAAGGAGAGAAAGAATAGAGAGAACTTCATGGAAGCTCTTCCATCGTCCCTCATCGTCGGAAGTGTAGCGAATGCGACTAGCTAGCTCAGTAAGAATAGCGAGATCATAAATCAAAGGTGAAGCCAAAAGAGAATCCTCGCAAGTATTATGGATGACGAAGGTTTGACGACCACCCATGAAAATGCTGAAATTTTTATTTTCTGTTTTTTGCTTTTTTACCTGCAGATGTATTCATCCATAGCTCTTTTGGAATCGCCAACGAATGGAACATACTTTATGACAATACAATGGTCAGGATTTTTAGCAGTTGGATAAAGGATTTTGTTGGCCTGAACCATATCATCAACGACGGAAGATTTGGATATTTCCTATAAAGAAATTTTTTAAAGAAAGTGGAAGAATTTGTACCTTCGAGCGGAACTGACGAGCTTCGCTCAAATTCTTTCCGTCATTATTTCCCAAATGGTTGTAGGAAACGATAGATTCGGGTTTAAGACCGCTGCTAACCAGGAAATCAACCAATGCTGATTTGATTTTTGTCTGTCCGGATTTGAAATCATCGCCACCGACAAACACTCTCTGTTGCTGCGCAAGTTGAATTATTCCTGGAACAAGGGTGTTCTGTGGAGAGCCGTTGATATAATGAGCTCCTTCGAGAATGGCAGCAGCCGCGAAGATGTTAGATGGAGAAATTTCGTCAGCATTGTGGTCAATCGAGTGTAAAATTTGCTCAGCAGTCATGTTCAGCCCATCAGCGACATCCGTATAACGCTCGGTATTAGCAGTCCAAAGCACAATAACACATTCTAAAGTAATATTTTTAGACTTTAAAGTCTTTTACCGAGATCATTATCCTCCTTGAAGTGACGTATATCCTTTCTAATATGCTCCAAATGGTCTTTTTTGTTATTTCCAGAAATTACGTTGTTGGCACGGTCGCCTTGATTGCTAGCGATGAAGTCGGGATAATAAATAGACGGTTTGGGAACAATATGCTCCATGTAGGGACGCAATTTTTCTTGAAGCTCCGGCTCAAAAACACGGGCTCGAACCATAGCTTCGTATAGATTAGCATTGTTGATGTCCCATCCGTCGATAATGAGATCATTAGGAGAAAGAATTGGAATAAGGGATGAAAATGGAACATGGATCTGCTCGTCTCCATCAAAACCAAGATGGACAGTTGATGTTTGGGTCACAGAACTACGAACAATTTCATATTTTTTGGGAAAACATACCCGAAGTAGTTGGCTGTCTGGACTCCGTCTTTCGTCCTCCAACTCATATGCTTCTGATTGGCTATGATTGATCCAACCGATGTTGACCCGTTGTTCCCTCCAAGTCCAACGAGTAAAAGTCCTAAAGAGTTTGATTGTTTTGCAATGTTTACCTGTTTTTCTTGGTTGTAATTGGGTTTTGAAGGTATACTTATGCTCTTTAGGAGTAACTTTGATACCGGCAGGTGTCTTCTCCAAGTGGTTTTTCCTATAGACGTAGGAGGAAAGTAAATGACCATCTTCCACTTTTACATTTGAAGAATCAACTATCAGCTAAAATTTTAATTTTGACTGATAAAATTTAAAGACTCACTCTTGGTGCTTGATAATGAGAAACTCCGTTAACATAACCGTTGGAATAACCATTTGTGTGGCCGTTTATATGACCATTAGAAACACCATGCGTAGTGCCGTTCATTATTTTACCTAAATTTTATTCGTCGTTAAAAAAAAGGTCAAATTAGAGAGTAGAAGAGTTTGTTTACACTATCGGAGTACTTTTATCTGTGATGTAATATAATATCATAAATTGACACTGTTTACGTATATTTATAACAGGCTGTCTGACCGATAAATCAACGGCGGGAGCACAAAAAACGTGCAAGAAAGGTCAAGGTGGTGCCATATGCGGAATGACAATAGAAGAAAAGCGATGACGACGCTTTTGAATTTATTGTATCCACAGGGCATGATATATTATGGGAGAGGTCTTTGAATGATAAGAAGAACCTTTTCAGAAGAAGCTCTAATTAATTTCAGCCGCGCTAGACGTCAAAAAAGGACACAACGAAGTCGAGAGGAAGGAGATTAGACCTCCGCATCGATTGGGTGCCCTCGCCCTTATTGCTATTTAATGAAAAGCGGCAATCAGCTAAATTGACGGTGGCACCGGGAAAAATCACGCCGAAAACTGATATCAAAAGGGTGATAGCAAGTCATAAAATTATGACGTGATTTTCCGAGAAGGACGAAGAATGGGGTGATGGCTAGGCTGAGGGGGTATTAACGAAACATAGCATAGTTGTCTCTCTCTCTCTCTCTCTCTCTCTTGTTATTTATGACAAACTGAGCGTGGACAAAAAGAACATAATGACATGTTTCCTGTTTTTAATTTTGTCTACTTTCAGACGACGTCGACCTCGCCAGATGAACCGAAAGAAGAACCACCAGATGAGGATATTACTGAGGAAACAGGTCCGATTCAATTGAAGAAGATGAAGGATTTTCCGAAAGCTTCATTGGTCGTTAGTCCATCTGGCGAGAAGTACAATACCATTCGTTTCTTAGAAAATAATAAGCCGAATATTATTATTTTATACAATTCTGATGTTGGAACGATTAGAACAATTGAGGTTTGCTTTATAAATTAATGTTAATCTTTTTTTTTAGGTTTATAGTGCGTGTAATCGTCGTGTTAATCTTATTGTTCATCAATTGATGCATGTCGAATCAACAGAAGAACAAAGATATTTGACGGAAATTAATAATGAAACGAAAGCTTTTGAGACTATTTTGCGGGAAAAAGCTGTGTGTCTTTTTTCAGTCCACGGTATTCTTGGTCTTTTTAGAATCTTTTAATTCCTCGTACTTATGATGTGGCAAGAGAAGAACCACCAGTTATGTCTATAAGTACCAGAGACGGCGGTGGACAACGACCAGAGGATGAAGGAAAGCCAATGGTGCGTTATGTTGTGCATAACTTTGTTTGCAGATTATTGTAGATATGCGTGAATTCAACAGTGAATTGCCGACTGTTTTATATAAGAAAGGTTACGATGTCGAATCTGTTACATTGGAAGTTGGTGATTATGTCCTCTCTCCTGGAATAGCAGTAGAACGTAAAGCACTTGATGATTTATGCCAATCATTGCAATCCGGACGTGTAATGAAACAGACAGAGCAGGTACTTATCACTTTTTATAGCATTTGTGAACTTTAGATGCTTCGTCACTATGCAAACAGCATCTTGTTAGTGGAATCCAATAGGAAATTTGATGCTAAAAAGGTTAATGGTGGACCTTTCCAGGTTAAAAAGACTTGATCATTGATGTTAAATGTTTAGGGAGAGTTAAGCAGACATTGTCGCGAAATTCGATCTCTGTTTTGTACTTTAATCAGGACTTATCCAAAATTAAAAATAATTTGGTCACAGAGTCCAACCAACAGTGCAGAGTACTTTTCTGAACTGAAGGTAACAATTTTTATTCGGATATATCAATCTTCAGATGGGTAAAATAAATCCAGATATCGATAAAGCTGTGTCATTGAAAGCTGATGATGTTACTAAAGTTACAAATGGTTCTATTATTTCTCTTTTACCAATTATTTAGAAGACGAAACGACAAAAAAGCAAAAAGCGAATCCTGTTATTTTACGCCATTTGAGTCAGAGCTTACCAGGAATGGCACGTGGTGATGTGGAAAAAATGATGCTGTCTGGAAAGGTCAAAAATTTAAGGGATTTATTTACCTTTTCCGCTACACAACTTTATGATGTTATCGGTCAGCAAGCTGACGCCATATCGATGTTGGCTACTTTTGATTTTCGTCAAGAAGATGTCTAGTCGGATAGTTTTATAGGTAAATACAAAATAGACGATATATTTTTCACTTTATGTACATTATTACTTAAACTTTTTTTGTAATGTGATTAAAAGAATCTTGAGAAGAGATTTGTCAAAAAGCTAACGTCGTCTTTGCTTCGGAAATTATAGTCAGGTTTGTGTTGCACCAAAAGTGCTCTATAATAATAATAATTTTTTAAGTTTTTGTAATCACCTTGGTTTTAACTTTTTTATTTGTAAAGCTTTTAGAGGAGATGCTTTTGGAGCGGAGATCCGCTCAACGGAGAGACTTTTTTTCTCTGAAAGCATAATTTTTGTGCTTTGTCTAAACAAACCGTGTTCTTTCAATGGAGGAGGAGAGCTACAAGCATTTTCGAAGTATAGATGATCTTCTGTCAAAGTTGGCTTGAAAAGATCTGGTTTTGTGAGAGAATCTTCAGAGTTAAGAAGACATTTTCCCTCAGAAACTAGGAAAGAAGCAGACTAAATATTTCTCTCCTGGAGGGATAATTTTTAAAACTTACTCTGCAAATATATTCACTGCTTAGCACGCATAACTCAATACAATATTGCATGCCAGCATGTCCTGTAGGTAGCCCGTCGAATTCTTCTCGTGGTTGTGTTTGTACTGAGAGGTCACGGAAGCCGATGAAATTATTACAGCCACGGAAAACGGGTAGTGATTCTAGTTTCTTTATTTTAGGATAGGCATTCACTTACTAGGATAGCAGAAACGAGTTGAAGTGGAAGACGAAAAGTCCTCTTCAGGTGAAGATTTCAGAAGGACGCCATCAGATTTTTCATTGATTTGACATTGAGATTCCTTATCGAAGAACGAGAAAGAACGACAGTTCTGAAAAAAAGGATCATCGTTGTTAATTTCTTTTTTTTTGTTGAAAAGTTTGCTTACCATTTGGTTACACATATCTTGACATTCTTCTTTGTTTCCTACCAGTTGTGTGTCAATAGAATTTTGTGTTCTATCTAAACTGTTTTCAAATGTGATCCAGACGGCGGTATAATCTTCATCACAACCTTCAAAAACATTTTTCAATTTTTCTCTTATCAGGTCCTTACCATTGTCACCCGTCGGTGGAATGTATTTTTCATTTGTCATAGGTATTTCAGTATCACCATTGATGGTTTCAAGGAAGTGACGAGCTTTCTCAGCTAGAGTATTAGGCAAACCGATAGTCTAGACGACTTCTTTGCCGCGAAAGTGAAAAAAGCTGACCTTTAGCGCCGGACGAACGGGCTTTCTTCTAATATCGGTAGTTACAAAGTTTATCTTTTTAGGGACCATTGCCTGCTGGCTGTAGGCAATATGTTTAGCTGTTTTTCTTATATTCATTGAAGCTGCTGTCGTCGTAGTGGTTGTTATAGTTGTAGCTGTTACTTCGCCAGTTCCTTTCACAAATTCTACTTTTTTTCCAGGAAAATTCAACGACTCCATTTTTTTTTCTAATTTTTGTTTCTTCGTCTCAGTCAAAAATTCAGCTGAAAAATCTTCTTTTGGCTTTTTGAAAGCAATGTCTTCGTCATTCTTCACTAATTTTTCCATCGAACTCTGCCATCTTTGCTCTGGCTCTTGAATGTCTCTTCTCAATTCGTTGTCTTCTGGAATATCCGTGTCAAACGAGCCAGCAAAGCCTGTTTCTTCCAAATGTGGTGTATTTTGTTCAACTTCAATTGGCATAGGAGGGATGATCGCTTCCAAAGGGGCAATGGCCACCGGCTCAGGAGTGATAGACTCCATTTGAGAGGCAATCTCACTCTTCTCATCCAGACATTGTTTGCTAGTGACACGAAGGTAGATCATTTTGGCAGCAGGAACAGCAACATCAAAGCCAGAGTCAAGGAAATAGTGACAAATGTGCTGGACCGAGTCGTAGACCACAGAACGACAACGGGACTATTAAAAAAATTCAAAATTCAGAAAAGAAAGACTAACCGATGAGAGAGCACAGAATTGCAGGCAGTGCTCTTCAGACCGCATTCGCCACTCACTGTGGAATGGTTGAACATTGACCAGCCGATGATTTGGATAACGTTCGAAACAAGGCCGAAGTTCTGAAAGTAAAACATTTGTTTTAAACCCTGGTGTTGTTATATTTACCGGTTGTATTGACTAGTTGCAATTCACTTTCTAAGTAAGCCGGTTTGACTTCGCTGTCTCATTGAATTAGGATTAAGCTTATGGGTCAGTTGAGAAATTAGAAAGAGTTCCAACGAGGGCGAGATTTTTACGGGTCTTTTTATGACGCGCAGTCTTTCTTTCCCAGTTTTCAACGGATTCCTATTATCTCGGTCATTTATCCATGTCGTCAATGCATTATGGGCAATCAAAAATAAAAGTAAATCAGACTATGAATAAATTGGAAAAAAAATCGAAAACTCAAACAAAACTAATGTAAAAAACGTTTGAAAGTATCAATAAATTTGGAAAATTTTGGTAAGTAATCAAATAAAGCAACAGGAAACATATAAACTGACCTTTTACTAAATCTTGGGCTGTTGTTATTCCAAGACAAAAGAGAAAGAGCCACATCATAGCCGAGGGGCAGTAGAATCGACGACTGGCGCTTTGACCCCAATCGCAGGTCGGCGAGTCGCACTGATTATCGAAAGAGAAAGGAATTGCAACAAATTTAGACAGCCACCTCGCGGGCTATTATCAGGTCGGAAGGTGAGAGAAAGTGAAAAGTGAAAATGGTCCGAAAGTACAGACAAAAAATATAGAATCCCTTCATGTTTTACTGATATTTTCGTAAATTCATAATTGCTATAATACCTAATTGCAGCGCTTAAATAGAAAGATTATATAAAAGGCTTTCAGGTTTTTTTCGTGTCATGGCTTATCTTTTCATAAAAACGAAAAAAATAAGTACATGTTATAATATATAGTATACAGTATATAATATACGATTCGTCTTGGGCTTTCTATTTTCAATTTTTTAGTCTAAAAGTAATTTATTTTAAAAAAATAAGAGTTCGAACTTTTTTCATAGGTTTTTTAGTATTTCATTTTTTTCCTTGTATTTGTTTACTTTTAGCTAAAAATTTTGGAGAATTGCGATTGAATAGGTAACTTTTATATCTTATTCGAACAAAAAAGCTCCCTCTTCACTATGTTTGCTGCAATCTGTTCGACTCGATGAACTTTTCGCATTGAGTGCGACGAATAGTAAGTCATCGTCGACAGGGATGACCCGTATGTCTGTTTAATTTAACATTTGTGTTCTCTATTTGAATGTTCACTATAGAGTGCTTTTACTTTTCAACTTCCAGACAAATAAAAGCATTCGAACATGTTTTCTACGACTGGTTCTTTCAAACCTTTTATGTTGCAGTCAAGAAACAGGCTACAAAGTAAAAAAGGAATTTGTAAACAAACATTTCCTGGTTAAAGATTATATCTTTTGCTCTTGCTGTCTGATGTATAATCCTTACATCAGTTCCTCTTTTGTCCCCCTCTCCCCCCCCCCCCCCCCTCCCCAAATGACTGCCATAAAGATTTGTTGGAAACCTTGCTAATTTGGACAGATTGATTCATTTATAAACATAAACCCTCCACTTCTCTAAATCCTTCTTAAATACGGTAGGAAAAAAAGAGAAGAGGCTTTTTATAGGAACAGCCATGCTGTGTGCTTATTTATCGTCTTTTTTGCGCTGGTTCTTCATTTTATTGGTATAATAATATGTTTATGACGGCAAATAGTTAGACAATATCGAGGTTTTGCGCTACGTATTTTTTAACCTGAAGAGAACGCCACCTGATGATCAGCTAAAAATTTGAACAATTTTGAGCTAAAAATCTCATATATGAACTGGACATTTTAACTGAATTTTTCTGTATTTTGAGTTTTTTGCCTTATAGACTGTTTAACCTACGCTGCCCGCCTTGTATTTGAAATAGAAAGTATTTTTCAGATTTTTCCCAGCTACCGTATTCACCGATCGTATGACCCTTTGCAACCTTTCCCATGCCTTATTTCATGTGATGTTTAGGCTGTTCGCGACGTCTTCATAGGTCATCAGGTGAGGCGGGGAGACAGGCTCCGCTGGGTACGGACGTACTGACTCATCCGACAACATAGTAGAAGGCGTGAAGGGCACAATGACATTCACCTCGCGGGTCGCTGCGTCGAATCAAAACTCGAGGATTGTGTGTGACTAGAGAGTCAAAGGCTCTACCACCAAGGGTTGCTGGGTTCCTATCAGCTTTATTTAACCCCACACATTTCTCACAAACGTAATGAGATCTAGGTAGTTTAAAAAAACGCGGAAGAGTATATAGTCTTTACCAGCTTGTTTTCCTACATTGTTTTGCGTGTCTCGAAATGTTTCCAACCCCCTCTAACCAGTTTTTATCTTTGGCAATATAGTTAAGAAGAAGGTAAAAGGAGACACACAGTTCGTGTGTCCCGATGGCCCCAGCCAGTTCCTTTTTTTTCAGCTATCTCTTGTCCTGTCTTTTGAACCGGAAGGCTTTCATTCACTTTTCATCATTTAGTCAGCTAGATCCAAACTGGCTCGATCCCTTGTGAAACACTATCAGGCACAATTTAATTTGCCTCTCTCCCCCTCTTGTAAGCCAAGGGAGGCAATATCAGGCCCATAAGCCGATTTTAGTTTGACACCATCAACCGTAAGCAAACTGCGGTTTCAGTCGCTTAAATTTTGTTGTTTCTTGTATTTTACATCTAATTTCTATTTGCTGCAGAATGGCTCTCGATCTACCTACGTTATTTAAATTTGATTATGATGTCTGCATAAATGTTAGAAGTCTTCGCGACGGGAAAGAATGTGGTAGGTATTTGTATCTATTAATTACTAATTATTGAGATTACAGAAGATCCTGTTTGGGCACATCGAATTATTCTCGTAACAGCGTCTCCATTTTTTAAAAATCTTCTCATAACTCCAACTGGTGCTATTTGTTCCATAGGTTAGTTTATTTTTGGTAAAAAAAATAAAAGATACGAATGTTTATGATCCAAAATCCGGGGGGGGGGGGGGGGGGGGAATTTGGCCCGGATAAGTTGCCAGATTATTACGTAAAGCATAAAAAAACGTTATATCTTAATTTTTTCAGGCTTCATTAGAGGTGGTTTTCATTATATATGGTTCTTTTAAGCAGACCGGTCCCAGATTAACATTTTAGAAAAACCTTCTACTTTTTAATTTTCAGATTTGGACCTACGACTGATTCCAAACGCCTTAAATGCTTTCCGCGTAGTACTGAATGCTCTCTACACTGGCGATATCAAACTCACTGAAGGCGTTCTTCCGATACAGGTAAGTTCATCCCTGTCAGCAATGATCCTCTCTCAAAACTATCATGGCGACAAATTCGTTTATTCATTTATGCAGACATCATTATCAAATTTAAACAACGTAGGTAGATCGAGAGCCATACATATCCCATTTTATCTATGATTATCCATAAGATCACAATAATTCAGGTGCTGTATGTTGCCCGTGTTTCTGAAATCACCTCAATTGAAATGAAACTTCTTACATCAAATCCGCTAATGTTTCTCCTACAACAACCGCTATGGCCAGGTATAAAAGTTGAAGAGATCGATAAATTAGCAGGAATTTCTGCACAAAATTTGGCCTTTCAAACGATGTTAGCTTTGTACCTCCAAGAAGGAACGCATGAAGTCACTGGCACACCGTTATTGACTCCTCCAGCGTCGACTGAAGACAATACTAGCAGGTAAATGAGCAATTAGTTATTATTTTAGTTATATGATTTTTACTGTACGAACTGCACAATATATCAATAAACAATATGTCGGGTTCCTAAAAATTATTAACTCTTTTCTCTTAAAAAACTATTGCAGACCATCTACTGGCTCATCTCCTCGTACTACTTCTCCAATTGCTAATGAAAAAGTATTACCAATGGATGATAAAGATGGTGAGTCAACATTTCCTAACTTATTCCTCAAACTCAAACTCCCACATTGAGGATAATCTGTCAGAGATTAGTTCCTACCGTAGTCAATGCATGGCTACACATTTCAAATGGCATCCTCCTTTGACACAGAAAAGCACCGGCCGACAATGGCACAAAGGATGATGAATCAATTTACACGCAGCAGTTACGGTAGTTTTCAGGCTGGTGTCGCAATAAGAAGTACATTGAAAAGGTAGAAGGCGGTTTCATGTGCACAGTTTGTCGAAAGGTTTACGGTCGTTATAATTCTGTCTCGTATCATGTGACCATCTATCATCGGAATCCGCCAATTCGGTGAGAATTGCTTAAAAAAAGGAGAAAATTTCTTTCCAGTTGTGATGAGCCAGGATGTCAGTTTTCGACTAGAGAAGCTCGCTATATTCATTTTCACAAGTACTACAGGCATCATATTCCTCTTCCAGAAAGTATTGATCTCGGTGAGTGGACTGAAAAAAAAAGTGGCTAATCTATAGGTTCTCGTAAATGCCCTCACTGTCGTCATGTTTCTAAAAGTCCTGCCATGTTGGAAAAGCACATGTCACGCCATCAAGAGAGAAAAGACATGTCACTTTGCTTCCTCGAGTAAGTTTCATCAAACGATAAACGACCCATGATCACTTTACTGCGAACTCGTCTAATTTTTGTTATTTCCTCGGTGTTCCCCAATTTCTTTTGACCTGGAAAAGGTCACAAAAATATGGCCTGTATCATGAGACGATTTTTGATTTTCAGGGAACCTGAAATTAAGGTCTCGTCTACTTCCGTTATTAAAATGACGCCAGTTTCGCCGATAAAATCCGAGATATCCGTCTATGTTTAACATTATTGATATGTGCACCGTATTCTAATTTCCTCTATCTCATACATATACATCTCTCATCTTACTCCGGGAATTTTAGCAGGGATTTTTTATCCAGTACAGATACGAGATTGTTCTCTAGCTTTAGATATATACACCTCATTATTAACCATGACATTTAATAAATAAAGATGCAATCTGTAATATTATTATTTTATTTTTTAAAAGAATATATAAAATCAAAATATATGAATTTATCAAAATAGCCCGTAAATGATATTCAATCATCACATTCAAAATCCCATTTGAACTGCTTGCTGAGGTAAGTTTTAAATTGTAAAGATCTCTTTTTTAAATTTGGTGATGCTGTATCAGAATCTAAAAAAACAAGCGTAAAAAACTTGAAAAATTAAAAAAATACCTCGAATATTAGCAAAAAACATTGAAAGCGTAGTTGTCAAGAAATTATCTCGCGACACTATATCGACGAAAAAATCTGTAGGACATTCTTTCAACTGGAAAAATAGAACCTAAAAGAATTAAAAAGAAAAAAAAATTGGAAACACTTTTATAAAAGCTTGAAAGAGCTGTTCTTGTTTTGAAAATGATCCTGGGCAACAGCATAAAAGATGAATAAGACGTTTCCATTGCTCAAAGCCTTCGAAAACCTAGAGACAAAATGATGAAATTAGCAAATTCATACCTGACCGACAAGAAAACAAGCAAATGCAAATTGTACTTCAGCGATTAATTGTTTCCAATCACCAGAATGTGCTGCAATAAGTGCCTCAAGACGTCCAGTATAGTCAACACCAGCACGGGGACCGCCGACCTAGATAATAAAATAATAAAATGGAAATACTTACACCTAAAGCTGGAATTTCTTTGAATCGAATCTGATATCCTTCACGTATTCTCATAATGGGTAATCCTGTCTCGTCAACAAAGCGAGTTCTTCGCGGATGTTCCCTGTCGACTTTGTTACTACATCCAACAGTTGAATTTAATTTAGCATTTTCCATTAACTCTGTTTCCATACTGACTAATTCAGCTTGTGCAGTAATTTTTCCCTTCGCTGGACTCAATCTGAAATAGTATCTTAAATACAAAACAATAAACGATTACCTTTCTGCTGTTTCCGCTGTGACATATTCTGTAAGAGAACGCCACATTCGATAAGTTTCGTACGGATAAGGACCCAGACATGAGTCTATATTTTTCAAGTTTGAACGAAATCTTTCAACCTGAAAAGGAAAAAACAATTAGCTACAAAAAATACCTGTTCTAGAGTAGCAGGTTCATCAACAAAATCCTCCTTCTTTTTATCCCACTTCTTGACTAAGACTTCATAAGGCGAAAAATTATGAAAAAAACCTGGAATTCAAAAATAAACAAAGTATGAACAAACCGATTCGTGGAGCGCCTTTGACACTAACATAGATGAAATGTACTCCAGGCGGTACCATTTTCAGTCCCAAAAACTTTTCTCCAACGTTCCATGACTTATAATCAATGCCAAATTCATGTCCTTCGGGAAAATCTTGAATAATCTGAATGTTAAAGATCATAAAAAGGATTTAAATAAATTACAAGGAATGCTCCAGTTTCATACATGTAGGTGACAATTTCACGTGGTAATTCTCCTCCATTTTTCAAACAATTCATTATATCCAAAGACATTATTATCTAAAAATACAAAAAAAAGGTAAAAAGAAAAGAAACATAAGAAAAAATTGATTTCGTCAAGTAAGGAATTCGAAACAATTTCACGTACAACGATTATTTACGTACAGGCAATTGCAGTAGGCACCTTTCTTTTCGCGCCAGAAAATAAAATATATAAAAACGAATATTTCAAAGAGCAATGTCAAAATTCAAAGTGAAACGAAGAATGTTATTGCATTAACAAAAACAAAATTAATGTGAAACAGTTGAACATCAAATTATCGCCTATTATGCAGAAGAGATATGATAACATCATAATTCAAACTGTATCGTTTATCAAGATATTTTACCGCCAATTCAAACCATTCTTCTATTATAGACAGGCAGAAACTCTGAAAGAATATAAACTATAAAGAAAACAGCAACTCACGCTATCGGCAATCAGATCCAAGTCGTTATTCTTAGAAAAAATCCAAAAATTTAAACAGACTACACAAGCTCTATTGCAACATCTATTTGAATACATTTGTTGTACAAAGTACCCCTTAACAAACTCAGAAATAGAAAAGTTCTGCGGCTTTTAGAAGGTCAGTAGATTCTTTCCAAAATTCTAAAGTCATAAGTGCAAGCTAATAAGCTGAAAGCCATTAACTTACTAGGAAAGTATGTAGCCCAAGCAATTTCATTAGGATCAGAAGGATGTTCATTTCTGTTGTATGCACTAACACAGTCGGCGTGTTTACACTTACAATAGCCTCCCTAAATATAAAATATCCATCGTAAATGTTACAATCAAAAGTCTTCTTGTGACAAAAGTAGGAAGATCAGTGATTAACCCATAATAAATAATTTCTAAAATTCGGCGAAAAGTATCAATGGTAATATCTTTTAGTTCAATACGAGACCAACCCTGAAAAATTATAATAAAGGGGTTACAGCAGTTCTTATTTTAATATCGGAATCTTTCAGCAAATTATCCAAATATTCGGATTTAAGAGGCAAAATCTAAAAAAAATACAATGTTAATTACATACAAAAGTAACTAACGTATCGATGGGCATAAAACTCTTGCTCTTCGATGAAAAAAAGGGCGGCTTCTTAGTTTTACTTGCAAATGAGAATGGTCCAGCCTTTATGGGTGCTAATAATTCTTTTGTTGGTTCCGGTTTTTTGCTTGCTATTGGACTACTGTTTGCTATTAGAGTTCTAGTTGATTCCATACTCTCGCTTACTATTGAATTTGTTGAATAAGAAGTATCTGAAATGTCTTCTAACATTTGTCCTGAAAAAAAAAAGTGATTAATAACTGAAGAAACGTTATTTCATAAAGATCTTATAAGGGTATATGCCGAAAAACGAAAAAAAAATTTATCAAGAAAATCCATTTAGTTCCTCTGAAAGTTTCTTTAAAATTTTCTTAGGTCAACAGCAGTTGGAAATTACTGTTCAAGGCTTTCCGTATCGGTATTTGCAATTTTAAAAACTAAATTTGAAACTATAACTTTAATTAAAAATGAATTTTTATTGAAGAAAATTTATAAAAATTTGAAAAAAAAATTACCAAAATATATTATTGTAAGTTATAAACTTACATTCGTTATGTCAGGACTATAAAAATTGTGCTGCACCCAGGTAAGCCTAACCATCACCCTTCTACACTTTTTTTCATACCTAAAATTCTCTTCCAAATATAAAAAATTAAAAAAACGAATCTAACAGATCCTATCGGTCGCCGTCATTAGTCCTATAGCTCCACAGAGCTTTTTTAGTTCCAAATCTCTTAAATTACAAAGCCAGAACATCTGACATTTTCCTATATAAAAAATACTTACAGTATAATCAAGAAAGCAGCAAATGCATGCTAATGTCGTTCATTTTGTCCAACCTGTAATGATCTAAAAATTGTTATAAAGTTCATACTACTGATTTCTATTATTAGATAATATCGCCTACAAATCCTACTGGCTCGATAGCTGATCAAACAGTCACCCGGCTATTTAACAACTACTAGTAACAGTTTGAAGCAACTCTTGTTCTTTTAACTATCGCCAAGAAACGGACTTCGACATGCTGCAGTTCATCTTCGCCGTCGTTCTCAGGTTTTTATTGAAAAAAGTAATGGGAAAGGGAGTTTTGTGAGATTGTTGGCATGCATTTCGCCCTGTTGTCCTCAATATGGCCATGTCTCATTCGAAGTATAGTTTTTAAAACTCCTTTGAGATTTGCAATGTCTTACTAGAATGTCATTTGTCGAGCGAAAAAAATTGGGTCGGGGGAGATGTTTTCAATTATATTAAAAAAGGCAATATTTACATCTGTTTCTTACAGTTTCACCTGTCAACCATCGATTCGAAATGGCTGGTTGTGTTGTTCGGTCCCTCGAGCACAGGTACATCTCCTTTTTAAAACTTTTCCTTTCAGGCTCAAACAACTTTCAACTGCCAAGGGAACACCTTCTTCCCCGTAGTAGTCAATCAGCAGAATGTGCTTTGTAGTACTCCGGGCACGCAGGGCACTTGTCCATCGGGGTGAATCACCCTCATTTCCATACTTTTCAAATAAACTTTAGAGCCTTTTGTCTCGCTTCTAGAGAGCAGCCAAATACTTTCATTTGTTGTTCGATAAGTGGTGGAGGAGGAAGTTTACAGTGTCCCAACAATCAAACACCTCAGCAGAATTCGAATGGAATTGTGGACTGCACGACTAATCAGCTATTGTGCATTCCAAAGTAAGAAAGAAATGGACAGATATCTATCTTTTTCAGCCAATTTCAATGCACAGCGTCTGTAAATCAGCCGACTACCCGGATATGTTGCCCTATAAACAGCGGAGGGCTGCCAGTCTGTCCCAACAATGGAAGACCATTCCTAGTAAGGAACTTTTTATGTTCGAATTTCCATCTAAAATGTATCAAACAATAATCAATCTAATAATTTTGTTGTTTGTCGCTTACGGCCATACCACGTTGAAAGTACGCCATCCCGTCTGATCTGGCAAGTCAAGCAACGTTGGGCCCGGTTAGTACTTGGATCGGAGACGGCTTGGGAATCCCGGGTGTCGTAAGCTTTTTGCGTCTTTTTCTGTTTTTCATTTTTTAAATTCTTTATTTTCAGTCGAATGGTAACACTGTTATCAATTGCCTTCCATCACAGAACGTCTGTCCTCAGGGTTTCTCTTGTCAGCAGGCAGTTTCTCCGATAGGGACACTTCTTTGTTGTTCTTCCACTCCTACTGCTACATGTCCTGCGGGTTTTACACCGAGCAGAGATAACCAAGGAAATATGGTTGGTTGTTCTGGATGTTCCTTTAAAGGTTTCTTAGATCAACTGCGCTTTCGGGAGTACTGTAGGCTGTCCAGCAGGAGCTAGCTGTGTTTCTGACAGTATTTCTCAGCAGAGTATTTGCTGCTCGCCTTTACTGAATAACAAGTAAGCTATCACTTTTCCTTCTTTTACAGGACACAAACTTCAAAAACCAAAGTTCTACCGTTCCAGCATCTGTCCCGTCGGCCAAGTAACTCTCCTGGATGGTTTAAATCAACCTCAACGATGCAGCAATATCGGTTCCTCGTGTCCAGCAGTCGGTTATTCTTGCGTTTTCTCCAGTGTCCTCAATGGATTTGTTTGTTGCGGGATTCAGAATAACAATAATAATCCGCCAGTTTGCAGAGATGGAAGGAAAGCTGTATTAGATTCTACCACAGGTATAAATACTTGTAGGGATAATAAGATTAGGCCAACCCGCGGGACGATAACCAACCCCCAATGTCCATTCAATTATGATTGTGCTCGGTCGACTACGAATGGGATCCGTGTCTGCTGTTTGAGGAAGAAAAAGAACCAGAAGGGTCCAAAAAGGAACAGAAGAAAAATGACTAGAGAGCTACATTAACATCGGTATTGTAATAAATATTGGATTATTAACCCAAAAAGTTGATGGTGCGAAGCATCTCGAACATCGAATATATTCCTAAGAATAGTGTCAATTGATAATCCATTTTTGCCGAAGAAATTTGGATAAAAGAATTCACTACTCGTTGGTCAATTTTTAACTGAATTAACTGATAACCTTCCAATCTCTTTGTTTTCGGGATAGTTGGAAATATCAGATTTCGCTTCATCACTTCTGCGATCCTCTCCTCATCTGCTTTTACTACTTTTCTGATACTGGAAAGCAGATCTTTCAAAATTTTCAAACGGCCTCTCTTAATTTTTTGAATGTTCTGCTTATATATCTGTTTATTAAAATAGAATTATTATTATTTCGAAAGACCTGATCGGGAAAATAGGAATGTTTTGATACACGCTTTCACTATTATGTAATCTCTTTGTTTACTTTCCATATCCACCTGGCTGATATCCTCCAGCCGATGGCATCATCAGTTGATAATCTTCTTGGATCCGTAGTTGGGGCCTGGATTGACGAGCAGAATTGAGTCGACATTCTGACAGACACAGACTCCCGGTGGTCCTTCGGGTACTGGGTAACCATGCTCTATTTCCGGATGATGCAACATGGCTTATTAAAAAAACAAGAAATTGACTGAACTCTAAAAAAATAATAATATACAAAGTCTATGCGAATTAATTGGAATACATACATTTATTTTTATTTTCTTGGTCCATTTCCATCTCTTCCTTATAATGTCTTCTCAGATATATTTGAATACTATAACCACATATAGCATCCTTCGTATCATCTTGCTAGTGTTGCAAATAAATAGGGTTGTATTTAATAATATGTATGCACTCCAGGACCCGGTAAGTTTGAAAAGAACAGTACCCTTCACCCTCTTTCCACCCAAACGAGACTCTAACTCAAGATCCTTACATTGTTTTCAAGGTAGAACATTGAACATGTTCCATCTTGAAAAACATGTACTTAATCTTTCCCTTCCAGGACAAGTGTTTGTTTTGGTTAGATGCGTTGCTATAAAACATGGTAATGGAGGTTGGAGGGGATAAAATGTTTCGAGTCTTGTTTCTCCTCCTGTCTTCTGTTCTCCTCGCCTGCTCTTTGGTTAACCTGAGGTCAGCTCTTTCCCATTTTCTTTAATTTTTAGGGCAAAAAGACAGATGCTAGCCGCCTATCCAGGTTATGGTGCCCCATATTATGGAGGATATGGTTATCCTGCTGCTGCTTTGATGGCACCCAAGTAAAATTTCAAAAAAAAATTGAAAGTTTATTATGCAATTTAAGCTACGGCTACGGTACTGGAGCTCTATATGGAGGCTACTGGGGATAACAAAAATACAATTTTGTGAATAAAGAGATCAAAGAGTTAAGCTCTGTTGAACTTCCAATAGCCCGGCGGCAGATTTTTGTAGCTGTTTGACTTCCATCTCGTTGAGTTGTTGTTTGACAATGTGGGTGATGCCATTGCTGCCGAGAACTGAGGGAAGAGAGAGATAGACATCATCATTGATGCCATGGAAGCCCTAAAATGTAATAACGTGTTAAAAAATTGTTGGTGCACGGAGTTAAATGTCTTGCTTAGGTTGCAAGAGATTTGATTTAATAGTCGTATGAAAATATTTTTCTTTTTTTAACCGACCTTGACGTTTACAGTTAGAGCGTAGACATTTCTCGAATTGTGCATCATTCCTTGAACAATTTTCGCAACAGAAAGGCCAATAGCCCACGAAGTGTAGCCCTTCAGCTTGATGATTTCATAAGCACTGAGGGAGGAACGATAAAAAAATCATGTTTGAGCTTGCCTGTCAATAACTTTGCGATGGATCTCCTGTTCCCAATTTTCCGTATCACTCTTTTCTCCAAGATGGGGATTAACATCGTGAAGATTCACACCAGCTACGTTGACACCGGACCAGACAGCGACAGAAGAATCGCCGTGCTCACCGATAATCCAGCCATGACAGGAAGATGGAGCAATGTTAAGCTTCTCAGAGAGAAGAAAACGGAATCTAGCAGAGTCTAAATTGGTTCCAGAGCCGAAGACACGTTCCTTGGGTAGACCAGATAACTTCCAGGTGACATAAGTCAGGACATCGACTGGAAACGAAATTTGTGTGACAGAAAATTGGGTTATCTCAACTGAGAAGTTTCTTCAACTAGCTCGGTCTAATATTATATTTAAATATTAATTTGACCTGGACCGACTAGGACATACGTCTTTTCGAACAACTTTCAGGTAAATGCCAAGAAATTCGAATTCAAGGTCAAAAGTTGTTGTAGGGGACTTATTTCATGAAGCAACCTCTCCTAGAACGACAAATTCGGCCATTTTCATTTGGTAAACTTTTAAAAGAACATGAATAGTTCTACTATTTTCTTCCAAAAGCCCATGACCACTTTTTATTTACCACATTTACCCAAGGTAAATCAACACCAAGAAATTTAAATTAAATCGCATTGTTCAGCATATTAAAAAGGTCATATGTGCTGAGAATTTGCCTCTCCTAACTCGCATTTTCCCCAAATCTTGTCAGTATGATTCTTTACCTGGATTCGATACAACCATTAGCAGCGTATCTGGAGAATATTTAACCAGCTGTGGTACGATTCCCTTGAAGATTTCGACATTTCTCTGGACTAATGAGAGACGGGTTTCGCCTTCTCTTTGACGTGCTCCGGCAGTAATCACACAAATTTTCGAGCCGGCGGTTATGGAATAATCTAGTAATCTCCTGTTAGTCTCTCCAAAACACCTACCAGTATCAGCTTTGACAATACAATGACGAGTAAAAGCCAAACCATGTTGGAGATCCATCATCTCTCCTTTCAATTTATCCGCAACGACGTCAACCAAGCAGATTTCAGAAGCGATATTCTAGTCCAATAATTAATTTGCGGAAGACAGTTACCTGTTGGAGGATACTATAAGCACAAGCCATTCCG
The DNA here is from genome assembly GCA_932521415.1 of Oscheius sp. DF5120. Taxonomy (NCBI): domain Eukaryota; kingdom Metazoa; phylum Nematoda; class Chromadorea; order Rhabditida; family Rhabditidae; genus Oscheius; species Oscheius sp. DF5120. The sequence continues at coordinate 7,776,161 of OW051462.1, forward strand.
ACTTGACCGACTCCGACGATCGTTACCTTGCCATGAGGAGCGGATTGAGCGGGAACAAGCTCTTCGAGAAGCGCATTAACGGTGTGGGACATTCTGGAAAAGGATTATTATGATATTGAAAATTTTCCTAGGAGGATAAATAATGTGAATATATTTTCAAGAAGAAAAGAGGTAAAGAAACCTTACAAACCATTTTTTCGGTTAGTTAGACAGTTTTAGGTCGAAACATCGTTCAACCGTTAACAACCAAAATGGAATATCTTAATTCAGTATCCAAAAAATTTCTTTGGATACTGAAGAAACTCAGACATATTAGATCAACTCGTTTTTAAAGCCTGGAACGCAGTTAAATTTTCTCGGTTCGTTTGCGGATTTCAAAAAAGCAGCCGAAGCTAGAAAGAAATCAAATGAGTTAGTAAAAATTAAAAAGGGAAAATTTCCCCCTTAATTTATTTTTCCTTCCAAAGCAAAAGAAAATAGGAAGTTGCTTTGAAAGAGTGTGGTCAGTTGTCTATTGACGCGCATAGACGTCTGGGATGTAATGCAACGGCGAACGTGCAATTCGACAAAATACGAGTAGATTCGAAGGAGGAATTTGCACATTCATAAGTTTAGAGTAAATCGTTATATATATTTGTTTTAAATTCCTTATTAAACCGACAGAAAACTAAACAGAGTAAACGAAAAAAAAGGTTTGACCTTGTCTGGCGATTAAACGGCCAAGGACAAAAGATCAGAAAAACATTGGTTAAAAATACATCCATAGGCTGGAGCTGCAGATATCGAATCAATTTGAGAGCAAAAGAGGGGAAATAGAGGCGAAAGGAGACAAAATAGGAAAATATGTTATCAATGAAGAAAGAAGGGAGGCAATTCCCGGGCTATGGATTGTTTACTCGATGAATAGGACGAGTAGTGAGTGTTTATTAGCGGTCAATAAGAGGGAAAATGGCAAGAACTGATTACAAGTAATTTTTTTGGATTTTAGAGTCTCCAGAGCCATATTTTTCAATAACAGAAGATTATTTGTCGTAAAAATAGGTATTGCTGGTATTACAGTGTGAGGTAACCGTGATTTTTGAGAAAAAAAAGTAGTAAATAAGTTGCTTCAAGAAAATGACCATTTGGAAGACAATTTAATTCCAAACCAAACATTGTAGTATCTACCAACTAAAGACCTCTTTTGCAGTTTTTATTCGACTATATAGACCCTGATCAATTGAAAAACACGGACAAAAACATTCTTGCAATGGTCATAAACAAACACAGGTCAGTCGAATTAGTCCCTCAAAGAACAATTACGTACAGGTGCCTACCATATCCAAAATGTATTACTCACCCAGCCATCGAGAAAGGAAGATTGTAGAGTGAGCAAATCAGCTAGTCCCTCCCCCTTCTGATGATGAAATCCAACGGATGAAGTCAATTGCATCATAGAGCAGCGGATTTATTGCAAATGCACGTAGAGAAAGAGAGGAAGAAAATCTATTGAGCGGTTATGTTCAACTAGGGTTTTTGAGCCAGAGTCGTTATTTAAACTATGAAAAATTGTATTCAGCGGCTGAAGTTGGCCTAGGAAGCATACTTCACGGTGAAAAGTTCAAAAATATTTCTACATCTAAATAATTGGTATTCAATGTAGCCAAAGTAATAAACTATTTCAAAATCATTTTCATCATCCATCACATTTGCATCAACCCTTAGCTGCACTTGATTGCATCATAGGAGGAAAGAAAATAAAGCTAAGGCCAAGAGACTTTCTGTCAATTCAAAACTTTCATTGATATGAGATCATGAGCGATATTGCCTCTTTTTTTATAGCATCATGTTCGCTTTCTTTGATCCAGTCGGGCTCTTCTTTCCGTTATCATCTGGACAGACGAGGAGCGGAGTGGCGGCGAAGGTAGTCAAACTGGCTCCTGAAAATCGACACATCAGATTCTGTGTTTTTTTACCTATTCCATCTACCATTCCTGGTCTCTTCGGCCCCAAAGATCCAAGCAAGGTCGCTGTTGTGGATCTACCAACGATCGGCTTGATTTCATGGGGCTGAAGGACCCGTCGTCGTTTTTTAGGCAGTTTGGATCTGCAAAAAGTCATTAGGTGGAAGGAAACGTGTATTACCTCGCTTGAGCATGACTGTAAAACATGGCAAAATTGGAAACAATAACTGGAACTGGAAGAGCAATAGTCAAAACGCCCATGAGAGCACAAACGGAGCCGACGAGCATTCCAAGATACGTCTTTGGAACCTAAACAAGTCTTATTCTTTTGTTTAATCTTTTTTTAACCATTTTAGTAAGCCTAGCCTTATTCAGAAGTTAACCTTACAACCAAACTTACCAGATCGCCAAACCCTATCGTACAGATCGTGATGACAGCCCACCAGAGTCCTACAGGAATTGAATCAAATTGATTGTGAGGATTTTCTTCGACTCGTTCTGCATAATAAACAAGCGCGGCGAAGATGACGATACCCAGTAGGACAAAGAAAACCAGCAGGAAGAGCTCCTATAATTATTTTGATTACAAACAAAATGGAAGGACTGACTTACCTGAGCAGATGCTTTAAAAGTCTGAATCAAAATCTTTAGACCCGTAGAATGTTGAGTAAGCTTGAATAGTCTGAGTATCCGAATGATTGAAAAAAATTCGACAGAATCTCTATTTGACCCGGAGAAGGCGGAATCCAGCCCCCAATCGATGTAAAAGCTCATCGTAGCAATAAAATCAATTATGTTGACCGGCATTTTAAGAAAAAGAACAACCGAAGGACAAAATGCCATTCGAAGAACAAATTCACCCGTAAACCAAACATTTGAGATCAACTCTACATAGAAGAAGGAAGGATGGGGTCTGAAACAAATGTAATCCTAGCAAGACATAACAAAAAATACTCTACCTGGTCGCCACTTTGCCAACATACAGCTGGGTAGAGTTGATGGGACCGATATGGATATCGGGAATTCGTAAGGAGGGGTGCGTCTTCAAGCAGAAACAGACAATTGAGACGACAACAAAAAAGATGTTGATGAGGGAGATTATCTGGAAAAAAAAGGAATATGGCAAGGAAGACGGGCAAATGTATATGACTGATGATACATACTTAAGAGTGGGAACGAGGACAGCACTACCTCGCCATATAGGAATTTTTTTCATGCCAGAACATTATATTTTCATATAAAGGTCACTTCCCCGGTAATATAAAAATGGCTTGGTTCGAGAAATTTGCTCCGCGAGAGTCTACCAATGGAAATTTTCATCTTTTCATGCTTTATTCTCCAGGCTTATTTGTACCTGATTCTTTTTTTAGTAATTTTAAAAACTCGAATAAATCCAACTTTGATCCGATATTAAAATTTTAGTGAGATATTACTTATTACAAGCCCAGTTTTCCCCTTTTTTTCTTCGAGTGACACGTAAGCAAAGAAACAAGATAAGCAACTGTTATAGCGTTATATATATTTGTTAGTGTCACCACACACGCGTCAATATAAAGTAAGTAAAGCAACATGCTGACTCACCAGCACACAGGTCTCTCTGAAAATCATCTTTCTATATAAACATATAAATTTATTCGTTCTTTGAGAGATCACAAAGCTAAGCGGAAGGGAGGAAGTAATTTTTTGAAGGACCTGTATGGAATATCGTAGCTTAAAAAGACCCGAAATGACCCGTAGAAAAAATAGGCCTAGGGAAGGAGCTTTCGGCTGTGTTCCTGCGGAGGACCGCCATTGTGACTCCTTGCATTGTTCATTTGACTGGCCAAATTGGCCGTGCTGCTCTTCTTTCGATGTTTTGGATGAGTTTTATTGACTCCTAACATCGTCGGTTTCACTTCGTGAGCCTAAATAGTTAATTTTTTGGGAGGAATTTAGACAGTCACTGTTCAGAAATGGACTTAACGGTAACAGAATCATTTTTTGCTCTTGCTTTTCTCCTTATTTCTACAAACTTTTCAATCTTTTAACATATAAAACAAACAAAAAAGTTGCAAATAAAAAAAAATGTTTGGTTCTGCAAACGTTCTACCCATTTCTAGTACGTAACCACATATATAATCACGTATATTATATATGACGTATATGAGGAATACCTGTAAGACCCGTCTTCTCTTCTTGGGCAGCTTTGCTCGCGCTTGAGAATGAGAATAGAGATTGGAGAAATTCGAAACAATAACCGGAACGGGTAAAGCAATCGTCAGTACACCCATCAAGGCGCATAGAGATCCAACAACCATGCCGAGATAGGTTTTAGGAACCATGTCACCAAAGCCGACTGTAGAAATCGTGATAAGACTCCTGCAAATGTTTTGAAGCAGCGAGTCCGTTTTACCACCAAAGCCCAGCCGGAATACTTGTGAACTGATTTTCTGGATTCGGCTGACTCCTTTCTGCATAATAAACCAAAGCGGCGAAAATGACGATAGCTAATAAGACGAAGAAGACCAGAAGAGCCAGCTCTTCGGCGGAGGCCTGAAATTTTTGGAATACATTTTACAGGATTTTTTAGAATTAAATAGAAGATTTATAGATTACCTTAAAAGTCTGGATGAGAATCTTCAATCCAGAAAAATGCTGGGTCAATTTGAAGAGCCTCAAGACGCAGATCATCGAGAGAAAGTCAATTGTTACAAGGGAACCTAAAAATCAAAATGTTGTAAAGAGATGACATACCCGTTTGGATGAGAATAGCATGAAGAAGCCATTCAAAATAAAAGGCAGAGGTAGATATGACATCGATTACTGTAAGAGGAGAACGAAGGAAACGATGGATGGAGGGACAGAAGATTGACCTGATGATCTAAAATGCGAATAATGAGCTCTAGTAGGTCGAGTTATCAGTATCTGATCTTCTTCTAATATAAAAAAATCCAGCTAGCTAGTCCAGATGTTCCCCAAATGTTTTAAAAAAAAATAATCTATCGCCCTTCGAAACTTTATTCCAAGTATTAATAGCATCGCTAGACAAAGAATTTAAAACCATTTTTTAAAATTTTTTGATATGAAGTATGATGTTAGTATAAAAAAAATTCACTCACCAACTCCAATGTGAACCAAATATTGCAGATTAGATCCACGTAGAAAAAATTTGGATGTGGTGCTGTGTAAGGCTTGTGGGTTCCAATTGCTTTGGCAAAGGTGGAAAAGCCTTCCCCCTGCAGAACTCGGATCCCATATTCTACTGAAAAATAAAAAATAGCTAGTAAAAAGTGTAACACTACCTGTAATCTGGGGAATCTGAAAGCTCGGATGTGTTTTGAGCATGAAAGATATTGTAGAGGCGAGAATAAAGAACACGGAGCAACATGAAATTATCTGAAAAGTTGCTTTCGAAGATTCTGTGTTAAACGATAAAAATTGTTATACAGTAAGCGTGAGAAAGTAGCACACAAAACCCAAAAACTCTTCATGCACATGCAGATCACTCTTTCCTATATATCCAAAAGCCGAAGGGGAGGGGAGAAGCCACGAGTTTTACGCGCTACGGATTGCAAAAAATAATTGGAGATCTAGAAAAGAAAGGAATAGACTAACCCTGGCATATTGAGAACTCCATGGCTCATCAAATAGCGCCCATATCCGAGGCTTCAACTGTTGCCAGCGAGATAAAGTACCAGAGTAATAATCGTCCTCCCAACCAAACTTCTTGGCTATCTGAAAGAGATGTATTAAATAAATTTGTTTCTGAGCATGCTCATAACGTACCATAAGCAAATTTTACATTAATAGGGAATCTGATACCGAAGAATAAAAATTCAGCATAGTTGCAGATTTTCTGATAGAATAGTCAATTCGTAATAGTCAATGTACCAAGAAATCGCCTCCTCAAGCCGATCCCCAACTATCATCAAAATTTTCTTAAGAGTCTACCTTTTATTCTTCAGATTCCTGATGGCTATCTTTTGCTTTTTTTCTTAGTGGAAAATCAACAGTGAAAAACCTACTTGGCATTGATTTTTCTAGATAACTTAAAAATGTGTCAAGAGAGGGTTTAGCAGAACATGGGAGGAAGGCTTTGGTGGCTCGAAGGTCGAATTTCTTGGCAGAAAAAGAGTAGAAAAAAGATGTGGTGTTATTTAATTGATTATTGGGTTAAAAAAAGGAGGATCTCTGTTAATCAAATTGTTAATCAAACATCAGTCTAGAAACTTGAGTAATGAATAACTTCAGAGTAGTTTTTTAGACCCCAATAAAAATTACTAGAATTGCTCTATTCCCCCTGCCAGACAAAACACCGGAAGGTAAGACAAACCTCTTCCTGTGTCGGTGGGTCTCCATCAAGGTCGAGTGATTCAATGACGGCAAGAGTATCTTGTGTGTCCCTAGAATATCCCAATCGTCGTTAAAATAGAGAGGTTCCTACCTGTGTTGCGTATATGTCATCCAGCAACATGGTTCTACTTGATTTGCATCCAATCCCCAAAATTCTAACTCCTCCTCAAATAAAGGACCACAGACATTCGTCGGATAGTGTAATTTGCCTATCAAAAAATTTAAAAAAAATGATATAAAAAACCGGTTCTATAATAATTGAGGATCATCGCAAAGACTCCCGGATGCCGATCGAAAAAATATTCATTTAACACTGGATCGTAATTAGCCAAATTTGGGGTCAGCCTAAAAGAAAAGCGATCATTCCAGGTAAACCGGAAAATAATTACCTCGATAGCCGAGTAGCTGGAATCTTTTTCAGGACGTGTGTATAAGTTTCGTGTCGTATACCGCCTACGTTGAGGATGACACGGTGCTCCGTGTCCATCCAACTCTGAAAAATGGATAATTAAAAGTTGTTAGGAAAAAAGCCATATTTTTCAAAGAAAAGGCGCCCGCCGTCTCAAAAACTTCGAAAATTCCAATTTTCTATTCACCTTTTGATTTGTTTTGACGGTCTATAACTGTGTAGACATATATAACTTAAGAAAATCCCTCTATGGTACCAACAACACAAAAATCCAATAGCCAAGATGGTTCAGCATATAGCACTTCGTATGAAGTGAGGACGTGTTCTACGAGAAAAGTTTTGTCACTGAATAACTTCTGAACAAAAGAAATTTGGAAAAAACATGATCGGGATATAATTAGTTTAAAAAATAAAATAAAAAAATAAGTCATTTTCAAACAATATCACGAATTATCATTAGCTTTTCCGAACTCATTGAGAGGATTTCTATAACCTCAAGGAAGTCAAATTTTGGTCAAGAGTTTAAAAAATGTGTTAACGATGGTCCTTTCAGTTCTCGACGTTTTCTTTGGTCATACTTTACCATTATCAATAGATTAGCCTCTACGACATCAATAACTTTGTAAAGCGTCGCAATTTATAAAAAAAATACCGGAATTGTGTCAAGGTGAGAGAAAGAAGGGTAGTTAACTAGGTGAAAATTATAATAAATTGTCCTGACATAATAGAAGTGCACCTTCTCCAAACAGATGTGATAATGTCCCTAAAATAAACCAAAGCCATCTGGTCTTGAGATGGGAGAAGATTTCTTCGTAAACGTGCTTAATTTGAACTGGAATTGCTTTAGAGATAGGTTTACTTAGCTTATTTGAAAGGAGATAATAGAAAAAGAGATGGTACCAAAGGAACAAGAGGTAAAAAGGAGATAACAAACAAAAAATTCCCATCTGTTTCTCATTTCTCGGTATGTTTAGTGTGAGGAAAATATCAAAGAGGTCAAAAAGGAAAAATAATTATCTGGGAAATTTACTAAATATGGCAAGAAAAAAAACCATAATAACTATAAAGATGAAGGATTGCAGAAAAATTTAATAGTGAAAATAACCAATTCACCCTCACACTTCTTTTTTAAAAGAACATTCAATTCCCGCTCTTCCGAGGGGATTCCAAAAATAATATAATACTCATATGCGTCCACTTGCACGGAAATCTTTAGTAAAAGGCGAAAGATTTTCTCGATTTAATGCAAGAGGACCAGAGATAAGCATATTGAAATGGTGCTAGGAGGCTATATTTTAGCACGCCGAAACTGTATGGCAGAGAAAGCGCTTGAATGAATTAGTTTACCTAAGATAGGAAAAAAGCAAATCTTCGTTATATTCAATGGATTTTGATTTTTTTTTTCAATATAGAACTGAGAAAGTGAAGAATTCGTATTTATACATGGTTATTAAAGAAATTGCCATTTTCGTGAAAAACGAACCAGGAAGGAGAGGGTAACTATGAGAAGGCTACTTAGCTTCTCTGACATGGAAACAATTTCTTGCAATTCCTCATAAACAGCCTCTAAAAATGGCCAGCTTTATTTTCTTCTTCCACCAAAACACATTCCTCCTTTCACCCTCTCTAATACGAACAACAATGAAAATCCCCCCTCTTCTTCAAGTGCCCCCCACTTGGCAGACTTAAAGGACGACGGATCTGTGAATTTTGAGAGAATAGAACCTACCCGTGTCCTGCCAAGAGGCTGATGACCGGCTGATTTGGACGACTTAACACTCATTGGGAGGGGGAACACCGGCTGCAGTAGGTACTTCTCGCGCCTTTTTGAACGTCATGTGCATCGAAAATCAACGCCACTCCCCCTATCTAGCTCCACCTATTACTCAGGAGAAAAAGAATGTTATGATGGACAGGATGATCAACAAATTAGGAGGAAGGAGAAGGAAATTGGGGCGGGGGTGATTGAGCAGTCATCTTCGATATACACAAATTGAGAAATATAAGCTGAATTTCATCTACAATCTAGTTAACTGGCTTTTTTAAAGTCCAAAGAAATGTCATGAAAAATAAAAATAAATTATTAGAATGATTGATATTTAAGATAAAGAAAAAAATCTATGTGGAAGAATTTTGAGGATTTCCCACGCTATAGAGCTCTTGAAGCATCTGGATTTTCCTCTGTTTGCCAATTTTTTTGGGGGAATTTTCACACAATTAAGAGCGTAGAAACGATTTGTTGAGATCAAAACCGCAATATAAGATTTGGAGGCTTGTAGAATAGTAACGTAGTTGAAGATAAGTAGTTTTTTATTTTCATCAATTTTTCAGTATTTCTTCAGAAAAGCTTCGTTAAAAGCAGAAATCTTTTGTTTTAATTTAAAATATCTAAAAATCTGACAAGAGATCATCCATCCACCCTCTTTTTTTCCTCTCACAAGGAGGCTTTTCCTCATCTTCTCTTGTTAGCATACATAGCCTAATGAGGTGACCCGTATAGATCATAGTAGAAGGAGAAGAAGGGAAAGCAGTCATCTTCTGGATGGAATTTTAGATGGACCTCATTTACTTTTGCACTTTCAATAAAGTCCTAATGTGAAACACAAAATTGTTCGAAACACAGCGGGATGTCAAAAAATTCGGAGAGGGAGAGAAAGAGAGGGAGCAATTTACTGACAATTACGGCTAGAAGAGGAAAGAGAAAGAGCGGATTGCTACTTGGTCGTGGAGAATAAAGTTATGAGAGCAACTGCCGAAAACTGGGGAGGAAAGAAAATAAAAAAGAAAGCAAAGAAGAGAATTTAAGAAGAAGAAAAATGTTCAAATATGCTTCCTAACGGTATTCTAAATCCAAATTTAAGCTCTGACCTCTTTTTATAAGTGCCAGTGAACGCTATAAGGTGGTTCAAAACGTATAGGAGGAATTATGCAGTGATGATTGGATTGATAAGTAGGCTGCATAGCGGACAAAAAGATTTATTATGTGTTTTTGTTTCCTGAAGTGCTTTAATTACTTTTTGTATTCAATGTCTGTATCTGTCGGTACGAAAAACATACCAATCTCTTCCTAATCGGCGAATGCGGCAGCATGTTTTGCAGAAAGGGAGACTGTGGAAGCAATCTAAAGCGAGGAAAAACTACCTCGTTTCTTTTATTATCACGCTCTAATCACATTCCGTCATCTTATCGGTTCAATGTCGTAAATTTGTGGGGGGAAATTGACGTGGAACCAAAACATTTCTGATCAGATTAGAACAAAGAAAAGTGTGGGAAAATTTTACTATTCGCTTTTTTCGTCCAATAGATTTCGAAACAGCTGTCCTCAGAACACGATACAATTGATGACCGACGCCTGTCACTAATGACTCCAATTGCACAAATGACCCTTTTCTTCATAATAGAATTTTACAAATCGGCAGAAAAACAAGAAAACCATACTACGACACCGGCCTACGAATAACTTCTACAAAGCTTTTCTGGCTTAGCCCTTCGGCTATCACTACAAAATTATTAATATCGCGTTTGTTATTCCCTTTTAATCTTACTGAGAATGATTACAAGGCTTTAAAATGGTAAATTAAAAAACTTAATTTTTTAATCTTTTTAGAATTTTCCAGCTCTATGAGATATTTGATTAGCCTAAAATAGCTGCTGAATATCAAGAAGTAGTGCGACAGATGCACAAAGCCCGCGTGGAAAGTGGCTTAGACTGCGAAAGTCGCCATATGCAAATTTTATTCTGGAGAGCATTCATAGTCATAGATCAAGAAGTTTCGTACCTGGAAAACTGACTGTCTTCGTTCTCTTGTTGTCGTCGGAAAATCAGCGTGCGGATGTTGCGGCGGAGGAAACATATTTTGACAGCTTTACACACCAACACACGACTCTTTTTCGCTGTGCTTGCTGGCTGACGCGACTGGGAAAATTAATGAAGACAGAGGTTTGATCGGAAAAATAAGTAGAACAAGCTGAATGATAACAGGTTGGTTGGTGCGAGCCAATTGAAAACGAGAGAGCCAAACAGCCATTGTAAAAGTAGAAAGTATAAAACATATCACCAATCTTTGCTTCAAATGTTTTTTTCGGCCAGTTTTTTAAAAGCTTTTTTCTTCACATCAGCTGGGTTCAGTTAGATGTAAATAATACTCTAGCCATCCACTTTGAAATAAGGCAAGTACTTCGAGTTAAGTCTGCTTATTACAAGATTTTGAGTACTCTTGGGGATTAGTGCTCCAAAAACAAAAAAAAACTGAAATATTTTTGTAAAATGGGAAAATTAAAAAAAATGTTTTGGGGCAGGTTAGATGATCCCATTTGCCTTCTCTCTAAAGTACCCTATCGGCGGCGGAACGATGATGAAGTGGAATTAAGAAAAGACAGCAAAGGAGTTAGCCTAGGTTTTTCTCATCAGCGGAGGAAATTGAACTTTCTAATGAAAAGTGAGTAGCTCAAAACAGGAGGAAGCAGAGAGACAAGTAATCCACATGGAGCGGAGAGTCTCCGGATTTCAGCTATCAAATTTCATGCAGAACTTCGAGCACCTCTCCATTACCCGGAGAAGGAGGGAAGTCCATCATATTACACATAAAAAGAAGATGACAAATTCTATTAAGCTGAAAGAGGTTGGAAAGTGTTCCTTGACGGACTAAGATGATAGGGAGACAGAGAAAGCGAGATTGTACAACAAAAGACGTCTAGTTGTCATTCACAAGGTGTCAAAAGCGTAAATAATAGCCTCTCGAAACGCACCAACAGCAACTAGACAGACAACGCTAGTATATCATAACCCTCTGATACATTCTGCCAAAACAAATAGAATAAATTAAAACCATTCCTTTAACAAAATATATTACCAGCCTCATACATTCCGAAATTCATACCAAATTTTACCAGCTGAGTGAACCAGGTCCCTAACCTTAAAGATGATTACTTAGCATGGTTCAAAACCTAGACGTTGGCCAAAAAAAAGGGTCATTCAAGATTTTATGTGTGGGAACTTGCTTGGGAGGTAAATCCAAAACGCCTTTTCCCCGGATTCAGTGTTGCGTAAAATGTCTCGAACAAGTATAGACAATGAATTTCGCAGCAAGAGAGCTTTGGTGTCTGGTCGAAACTTCTGCAATACAATACAGCAGACGACGAGAGAGCGTTTTTAGGTTGCAAATAATGGAAGGAAATCCAACCCGGAAGGATTGGGGTTAATATATCTATAAATGAAAAAATGGCCCTTCCAGAGATTGTTAAAAATATAAGGAAAATTCCAAATTGAATGATTATTAATTCATTTATTTGGATAAAAATCTATCAAGAGAAAAGAGAAAAGAGGAAAGAAGAAGATTCGAAGATAAAAACATACCGGGACTGGCAGAACGACATCCATTCTCTTTCTCAGATCGAAGACGAAAGAGGAGAAGTCAAGGGGGGGCGGCCGTCTAAGGCCCGACTAGTCAAATAAGGAACTCTAGTTCAAATTAGATTTTCCTCAAACGTGGCTATTATTGCTATCTATCACCTGTGAATGAGCTCTAAGATCTAAAAAAAAAGTGGAACTAGGAAAGCCAAAATTCTGGAGAATGTGGAGGACTGGACACAACGGGAGAATGGAATTATATCTCGCCACAAAGAGAGGACACACTTATTTCACGGCTAACTTAATCCCTCCGCATGCAGGAGACTCTTCTTCTTCATAGGAAGGAAGTTTCTAACCAATTTGAAGAATGGTGATGGGGGGAAATTGCCAATATTTCGGGAGATGAGTGTTTTACCAAAGCTTCTACAACTATATAGAGCATTGAAACCCCCCCCCCCCCCCCCCCCCTGAAATTTGGTCATTTTGAGTAAAAATACTTCCCTTCCCTCTCACCTTGTTGAATCAAGAGACCAATAAAACACTAACAACAATTGCAGACTAACCTCAAAATCGAAATATGAGTCCTCTACGTACACCGGAGCTCGGTCTCAAGGGAGGATGTAGTGGAATTTGTCATCCCGTTGTCTCCAATCATGAGACAAAAAGGAAGATATCTTCAAGGGCAGGCGAAACAAGACTTTATTTCTTCCCTTTTTTCAATTTTTGCCTATTTTCCGCTTTCATATCCTGCTAGGTAATCGGATTTGTTTTGCTAATAGAGTAATGGCAGGAGGGAAAATATAGAGAAGACACTACATTGTTGAGGATAATTGCTCATCTATCTGGCTTATACAAGGCTATAATATAGCCAAAAATAGGTTAGATAGCTAGGTTGATATCTATAAATTCGAATTTACCCTTTAAAATTGTCTAGGTGAGCATTCCCCGACAAAGTCGAGCCAGATCGAGCAGATTAAATACAATCCTCTAAAGTCTTTTTACCCCATCTTTTAAAATACAATTTGAATTCAGCGTCCAAAAATGGTCTGAGAATATTGTCTGTCATTATTTTACAAAGGTCTGATAGAATTTAAAAAATCTCTATGAAGTCCAATTTTGTGCAAAATTTGGAACATACTTGACCATTGAAGTAACTTACCTAATTTCTAAAGAAATCAGAAGAAAACTTACTGCTTTTCGGTCTGCGAAGGTGCTTTCATCATAGAACATACGAACAGACGATCTGAAAAATTTAACTAACTCCTGAATTTACATGAAAATATGCTGGAAACCACCCAATCATTTTGCTCCACTTTACCTCGTCGTAGCACTACGTCTCAACGGCCTGGGAGCTTTCTTCATCACGTCAATGTTGCTGGAGGAAGATTTGTCTAATGGGGGCTATTACATATGCGAAAATACTCGAGAGAGAGAGGCTGAAGAAGAGAATGGCGAAAAACAAAATGGACTCAATTCGTGTGTGTCATTCGTCGCATTAGAGAGAGGGAGAGGACGACATTGTGTGAAGAAGCTGATTAACCCCCAAAAAGGCGAGCTCTAAAAATGCCTCAAGGCATATTTGCCATGACGGAAGGCGTTCTGCTGCTTGCTGCCCTCTTGACTTTTCAAGGTGATCATTGAGGCCGTCTAGAAGGGTAGATGGAAAGGAGTTCCCAGTTTATTTTGCGGTTTTGGAACGTCAGAAGAAATGAATACTTTAGGAGACAACAAACAGGAATTAACATAGCAGGCAAAAAATCGAGACAATCAGCCAAAATTTTCATTCATTAGTTAACAGAAAGGTAGTTTTAACGAAATTTTTTGTCTAAGTTTTTTACCTATCAAAACAAATTAGAACGAAGAAAGAATTTCAGTACCATATGTTAATTTAGAAATTTGGGTCGATTCGACAAATAAAAAAACTGAAAAAATGCCTGAACGATTAAACAAACTTTAACACCACTTTTTATCTAAGAAAAAAAAGCATTACCAAGCTAAAATTGGCAAAACTCAACGACACCCGGGATTCCCAAGCCGTCTCTGATTCAAGTACTAACCGGGCCCAACGTTGCTTGACTTGCCAGATCGGACGGGATGGCCTACTTTCAACGTGGGATGGCTGTAAGCGACAGATAATGAAAACATTAAAATTGACTATCTTTTGACAAGTACTGAATTTCATTTAGGATTTCAAGACAGAAAGCTCAAGTTAAAATCTTTATATGCTCAATAAAAACTGAATAGCAAAGGTGAAAAAGTAAGACGCCTGGTTCCCAGGAAAGCGTAATAATGCAAAGCCATAGTTCAAGGACCTCTCCCCCATATGTGTTTGTGAGTCGACCTACCTTTTCCTCGCCGATCGACTGAATCCCCTCTCGCAACTTTTATCCGACGATGCTACGGAGGTGTCGTCGTCGTGAATCGACAGATAATCCATCTGAAAATTCTTTTGCAAATAAAGAGCCTGCGGAGGACGGGACGGCATTAACATTGAGTAATTGACTTTGTGTGTCAATTTTTGGAAGATGATACGGGTTGGGGAAAGTGGAGGAGGGACGAATGACCGCAGCGCAAATCCTCCCGCGTAGTCTGCAGACTGCTGAGCTGTTGCTTGAACTCTTACCCGGTCGGGAATGCTGCTGGATGGAAGGGACAGCATCTTTTGGACCACCCAAGAAAGAAAGAGGAAGGCTGATCTCTCCAATTAGCATCCCGCCTTTGTCGTATTTCCTGGTGGAAATCACCCTATTTTTGGGTTTCAAAAAAGATGCTAATTACCAGGCTTTTCTTGGGAAAAAAAGGAAGATTTAATTACAGTATGAATTCAGCGTCTTTTGCTTTTTAACTCAACCTAGAAACCATATTTCCGGTCGGTAAGATCGCTTCGACTGATAAATTCGCAAATCAAACCAATGAATAGGAAGTTTGCCCTTATCGATTTAGTCGAACTACAACCCAATCCTAGCTTTATATATACCGTTCAATACGTCTCGAGGAGATCCGCAACTTTGTCAGACGGTTCATTAAAATGACTTTTGGGCTTGAAAAATGTAAAAAAAAACACAATTCTGAACACAAAGAGGTAACATGATAATTTTGGATGAACTTTCATAGGCTGATGCTCTTTTAGTAAATTGTCTTAGGTTTGGTATTCATCCAAAGTTCGAGAAAACGTCTTCAGCTAGCATAGCTACCTTAAGGATCGCCTTTTAGTTGAAAAATTCGGAAATAAATTTTTTCAAATTACTTAAACAAAGACTAATCCAACTGTGTGACGACATCGCTAATTTGTTGTTAGGGATCGAACTACGAAAAAGGGACTCTAGAAACGTTAACAGCTCGACCAATATTTAAAAATCCATGCAAGAAACTCACAGAATAGCTTGCAGCCGACATTTTTCGGAAATGAGACGACTCGCAGGCGTCAAATTGGCAATGAAATGCACCGAGATTCAAAGACAAACGTATTCCTCCTGCCACCAGCACCTCATTTTGCGATGCATCTTGTGCGTAATTAACGTGAAAGGATTGCTCTTGGCGGCGAGGAGGTGAAAACTTTTTGGAAACAGAATGAATAGACTGAGAAAAGTAAAGGAAGAAGGCAGGTGGTTCCAATATTGTTCCACGTAACGGCTTACACAATTACAGCTAGACGCGGCTACAAAACATTAGCTGCAAGTGACAGGATTGTTATTTACCTCCACTGTAGACAGATAAAAAAATCATATAGATAACAATCAACACTTCAAACCTAACATAAAATTGTTGCCAACCTTCGGAAGGCTTCTCAAAATTTAGCAAACCTCAGTTTATTTCAACCAAGGCGGCTACTAACCTCAAAAGATGCTAGTTTAGCACGACATTAGGGTTTTACCTCGCCGCCTTGTAAAAAAAAGTGGTCGAGGCTGTACGGGTGAGAACAAAAAAATTAAAAAAAACTTCATTACACTTTTTTAACCATACAGTCTCGACCGACTCTTTTTAAAACTCTACATTTTGAATGCAGTTACTGAAGAGAACAAGAATCATCGAAGTATCTTTGAAGGAAAGCGGTTTGATGAACTATTGTGACATTTAATTATGCTGCCAAATGAGTTAAGATCAAAAGAAAGAAGACAAAATGTGAGCCGTTTCTGCTCATTTAGGACAATCCACAGGGAAATAGGTGGCTGTTCTTTGCCAGAAAGACAAACAATGCCGAAGAAGAGATGTGACGTCGTTGGTGATTTTTCGAAAAGAAGAATGAATAGTTTTCAAGAAAGGAAAGTGAAACACTTTTACCCTTCTGAACCGATTTTAAGCTTCCAAGACAAATTAATATCAAGAAGTTTTAATTTAGCATCCAAAGTAGTTCTAGGAAGCATATCTAATATTCAGAAAGAAAGGGAGTCGTTGGAGCTGAGAAATCACATCTTCGAGTCGAATGGGTCGCAAATTTTTCGTCAGATCTCAACTTTCGCCAAACCCATTTCTTAACCAATTTTTAAAAAAAATATCCAGTCGCGGCTGTCCTAGGAAACGTACTTCTCATATGGTTATTATCGCCTCCTCATCGGATTTTACACTAAATTTTATATCAGATCCTATCTTGACCGTATTTTGCCCTATTCCTATTCCAAGGTTTCTAGGCAAACCAACGAATTTGAATTTCGTGGCTAAAGTTGTTTTGGATACATGTTTCTATTGTAAAACCCGAGAAATCGATTCCTACAGTCTCATTCTAAACTCCAATTCTTTATTACCTACCTTTCGTTCCCTCTTCCTGTTTATCTTTTAGATCTTTTCCACCCTCTCATACTCTCTTGACAGAATAGAAAGACTTGCTTTCTCCCCCTCCACTTGGGCATACTTCCCATCTACCCTGTCCCATTAGGCCGGCAGGAATGAAGAATAGACATTTCCTCTTCTCTGGGGAGTTATGCAGCTACCTTTATCTTTCTTCTGTGGTCTTTCATCCTTCGAGTTTTTCCCTCTTCTTTAGACACCTATAATTATCCATGCACATCTGCTTGCGATTTCATTTCTGTTTCCCTCTTTCGGCTATCCAACAAAAGGAAGAGCCAATATCACCGGGGGGGTTCCTAATTACTCTCAGTCACGGGCGACAATTGCCTTCGCTAAAGAACAATCGTCATACGATGTATTCACTTCATACTTTTCAAGCTTATCACATTCATGGAGAGATCGAAGAATTAGTTTATCCACTCAGGGAATTACTTGATTCTTGCTTACCATTTTGCGAGTTAAGAATCTGACTCCTTGTACCATACTTTCGCACTACACTATGGGTTTTATGAAAAAAAATATTTTTTCGACTGCTACTTTGTATTAAAAAGTAGCAGATTTCATTAAAAGGATCCTAAAAACCTATTGGAACTTGATTTAAAATAACTAAACGAAAATATTGGGCAATTTCAGGCAAATAAATTGTCATTTTTTTGAGTTTCCATAAAGTTTCCTTTACGGGATTTTAACAACTATTAAAAAATTTTATATTGGGCATTTTATGAGGGAAATCTGGCCATTTTAAAGCAAATCGCAAACTTTGTTAATCGCTGACCGGTCATTATCAAGAGCCCGAAATCTAATTACAATCCACTTACTTAACTATTCAAAAAATTTCAAGAAAGTCTTCATGCTAGAAATGTTTGGTGAATAATACTGAACATCAATAAACATGAGATCGATGCGATTCAAGAAATGTTTTCTTCATAGAGGCTTCTCCTCCACTATAAGTCCCGACTACCTGCTCATGCTCTTCCGTCCTTTTTTCGTTATTCTACTTCTCCATTCATAACCTCCTTCTGCTCTCCCTTCAACCTACGACTGGCAATTCCTTAAAAATATTCATAGCCCTGCCATATACACGCCTGTCTACGATCAAAAAGATAAATTTTCTTATAAAATGAGGCAATCCGTCATCAAATTGCCCTCGCTTGTGGTTGTTTTTGAATAACAAAAAAAGGTATTGGTTTGCACACGACGAGCCTGGGTCAGTTGTTCATCATTGGCCGTCTCTAATTCTTTGGAATTACCGAGAAAAGCTGAAAATTAAACTGTTTAGGGTAATTGAGTTGCTAAAAAAAAATTTTAAAACGATATTTTTTTATGGCAAAAATAGTCAATTTTAATGCTTTCATTATATGCTGCTTACGACCATACCACGTTGAAAGTACGCCATCCCGTCCGATCTGGCAAGTCAAGCAACGTTGGGCCCGGTTAGTACTTGGATCGGAGACGGCTTGGGAATCCCGGGTGTCGTAAATTTCTACATTTTTTTCATTCTTTTGCTGTTAGAAACTTCTATCTATTTTTCCCCATATTTGCCCATTAAATTATTCAAGTTGAGACGCAATAGCAGTGTCCAGTTGGAATGCCTAATGACCAAACAGCAAATCACAATGTTTCCCCTAGACTCATGTTTTTTTTGTAGCTAGAGTATCCATTAATCTAACAGGAGGTCTTCTTTCCTGTTTTTAACCTCATCTTACAAGTTTCCTTGTCGCAATATGAGCAGCTACATTATATATTTTCTCCTTTTTGACTCTTTGTTGGATTCTATGCGCATGTGTTTTGGCTAATTCTGGGAAAAATTATAGGGCATACTACAGTAGTTACCTAATCCAGAAGCCGCTTCGTTTTATCAACGTTAGTAGATCTGGCAAGTCGGTCATCTTCGGGCGAGAGTAGTGAATCAATTTTTACAATAGATGATGTTTTGCTTTTTTCTTCCATCCTCAAAAACAATTAACTTCGCGGCTAACAACACAGCATAGTTTAATTCATGCACGATTAGCACTGGCCCGTTATGGGGTCCGCGGAATTCATTTCCCTGACTTCTCTCCCTTTTACTCTCATCGTTTCATTTTAAAGTTTATGTTCAGAAAATGAGTACTAATGATTTGACCGTTCTACCAAGCCATTTACGACGAACACAGTCCTGCAGAATACCGGGAAGTCAGACTTCAAAGGGAGGTGAGGATGTTTTTATTTTTTAATTAAGGGTGAGGAAATCTATTATCCAGGTAAGGTAGTAAAAGTCATTGACAAGTCAAAAAAATTTTCATCTAGAAAGATTGACTATCTTTTCGACCAGTACTGGATCATTCTTGTTTTCCTAGTCTATCCATAAGATAGATATATAATTTTAGAAGTAGTATCCTATGACCTAACAGGATATATGTCTTTTTTATCGCTTCCGCTAAGACCTCATTGAGTAATAGAAACAATTGCAATTGGCTCCCTTTACAGCTTTTTTGTGAGCTATTCGAGAAGCTTTGCTGGAAATTTTTCTTTGAATATTCTTAACTTCTATCTTTCATCCGTGTTAGCCTTTCCATGTCGCCTTCTTCATATTCGATGCCTGTGGATTAATGTGTGTGTCGCCCGAGGACATCTCTCGTCGAATCCCCTTCTCGTTTGTTTTCCTATCTTTCAAAACTAAAAACCCGATATGCCCTTGGTTGGCCTAGCTATAGGAAACTGATTCCATCGGGGGGGGGGGGGGGGGGGGGGCGATGATTAAAATTGGTTTAATTTACCTGGCTACCGTTGAACGAGGATGCCTAGGAGTTCATTCATGATTCAGAAGGGACAGAAATTAATTATTAGACTAAGGTTAGGACGAATATGATCTATATCAGAGCACGTTAAAATACGCCATGTCGCAAGTTATAGATCGATAACAGTGTGAGGACTCCCGGAGGTACTTTTATGAAAATCATTTTTTTGCTCTTCCTAACCACATTTTCACCTCTTCCAAGCAACCCATTAACTCTTGCTTTCTTCTCCGTCACCTACCCGGAATCGCCGTCTGGTCTTACTCCAATATTCATGTCGCTCCCCCTTACATAAGCCCTTCCTTTCCCCCCCTTGCTTTTCCACAATTTTCTTCGCTGACCCCTCGTCTTTTGGCTAATTTCATTACTTAAAACGCACACCAGCCGCCATGTCAACTTTGCTGGCCATCGTTGCATCTCACTTCCAATTTTCGGAGGCGAGGAAGTAAATTTTGGACAGGACGTTGAATGACGTGGGATATTTTGAAAGAGAGGTGAAATGAGTCGTGAAATCTGTCTGGAATTGTTCTCCTGTTTTTCTTATTTTTCGCCTCCTAATTTCCAAGATAGGCTACTGAGAAAAAGAAAAATTGTAAAAGTAACAAGAATTTTCAAGAGGTGTTTTTTCGGATTTTATAAAATTCTCAAATTCTCAAATGAAAACTAGGAGATAAGTGTTAGGAAAATTTCGTACTTGTAAGTTCAAAAGGAAAGGAAAAATTTCTTTCTCTTTTCTTTGTAAAGACCTAAACATCGCGTTCAACTTGTACAACCTCGATCTACCCATTTTACGAAGGTAACGGAATCACGGTGTCAAATTGTGCTAAATTAGCACTTTGAAGCTGATAACCTGTAGCATCAGTGTACATTTTTTGGGGTTTGTCGATGCCTATTTTATTTCATCAGGTGAATTATCCGTAGCACCTCTAACATAACATGAATGCATTATCCTTGCCTCTTCTGTTCAAACATGTAGTCCATCCCGGTATCCATTTCACCTCTTCTCTCCCTCTCACGCATCCTCCATGGATAAAAAGTTCAGAATGACTGACGCACAGGTCCGTAGAGCAAAATTTGATAGAAGTCTAACCGTGGCGGAGGAAGCTTGTCCCAGTCGAAGTCCAGGTAAGCGAGGGTTTTAACGTCTTTTCCAGTCCTCATACAAAAAGTTTCTTTCAGGTGCAAATGGTTTCCCTCGAAAAGTCAGCCGTAGTCGAAGCAAGTCCCAGCGAAGAGGTGAGTGAGTCAATCGGCCCCTTCAATATCGCTTGATTATCTTTTTTCCTCTTCAACAGGTGTTCAAAACCCATTTTGTCTTCATTCACTTTCTCTGCCTCCTTTCCTTCCACTCCCCCTTTTAAAATTGAAGTTCTCTCGCCGCAGCGGCGTTCATTCCTCATGTCGTCGTGGTTGTCGATTATCGCCGCTGCAAAGAAACCAAAACGACGAAGAGGAGGTCCTGTTTTTCTTTCCTCTGATAATGAGGCCTTTGTCCGGGCTAAGAGGAGAGTCCTCGTTAGTTTGACACAGATATATTCATTCATGTCTATCCAAAGAAAAGTGTCCATTCGCAGCCAAACTCTAATAGATCGTAAGTGCTTCAGGCATTTTCTTAAAAGTTAAACAGAAATATTCATCTTTTTTATTCTTCACCTTGACAAGTCGTAACAGAAGGAATTCTGAGTATAATGAATCATTTCTATCGATACGTAAAATAATAGGCGGCGAGTTGATTACGCCCACCATGTCAGCTGAACTTTGCTAATCATTTATTTTTCTTTGAAGGCATTGTGGTGAAAAAAGTAAAATGAGGACTAACCTTTCCACATAAACTCTTTTTCAGGAGCCCTGGGGTCGATTTCCTCTCTCTCCTTCAGCCAAAAGCAGGCGCTTGCTTCCAGCTGGCGAATGATGCGTGGACAGTGCAACAGCATCTTTCGGAAAATTCTCATAGAGCTGGAAATCGCTTCACCTAAAGTTAAGCAGATTTTCTATAAAGCTGCTCTCGTTGATGCATTCAACAAAGATGAGGAAAATATTGCCACTATGGATGCTCACATCAAAATTATTGTTAAGTGAGAGGAAGAAGGAACGATGGTGTTGAATGCAATTTTAGGTTTTTGGACGAACTTCTCGGACAATTGGATGATGAGAAAGAATGCATAGAGAAATTGAAACGGATGGGACAAGCACATGCTGTATTAGCAAAAAGTTGCGGCTTCACTGGGTAATTTTATGTTTCTAAAATAATGACATAAACAACTGATCGGCAAAAATACTCCTTTAGAGAAATTTGGGAACGTCTTGGCGAAATTGCAATGGAAAGGATATGCAGTCATGAATCCGTCAACGTTAGTCTCATCTGAATAAATCAGAAACAATCTAACTTAGACTCGTGAGGCTGTTAGAGCTTGGCGTCTTTTCATCGCCTGTATAACCGATGAACTACGTAGTGGATTTGATGAGGAAGTTCGCATTCATCGGTAACTATTGTAACATTTCTGAATTAAAATTTCAGTAAACCATCTTCCAATGAGCAGTTGGAGCATTCGGACGATGATTCTGACAGAGTTCAAAATCAGTTGCGTCAGCTGCGTTTGGACTACGAGTCTTCTGTGCCTTACGGCTAATGATTTTATACTCTTCAGCATTTCTATTTTTCTGTATCTCATATCATTTCCAAAAAGAAATGAACACTTTATGTAAACAGGAAAAACAGTAACAAAGTTGCTAACTAAGTACAAAATATTAAAGTTTTGTCAATGGCCTCGTGCCCGATTTGCCTGAAAAGCTATTTTTGCTAGTGAAATTATTCAACTCACCTAATTCAGGATTTCCCAATAACCGATTGAATCTCATTATTACATCCATTGCTGGCATATTATTTGTGTTGAAACGCAGTTGCTTGCCATTATCTAAAAAAAGAGCTCTTAGAGTTAGGAAACAACAAAAAATTAAAATTGAAATTATAGGTTCAGCTGATGTTTCAATTAAGCCATATGACAAGATTAGGAACGAGAAAACTAACCTAATGTGGTTATAAAAAAAGGATCTTGTCTATCATTTCGTATATCAGTTCTAATTTTCACAGCTGGATTTGTCATTCGAACTTTCGGTGCCATTATACTATGCCAAAATACTCTGAAAACAGTCCAATAGCGAAAGATAAGCAACATACCTCAAAGAATAATTACCTGAATGTAGAGGATCTAATGAAATATCGATAGACTTAACAGATTTGAGATTCAATGCCCGAATAGCTAGAGCTAACCGCTCAGCAGGGTTCCATCGCACGCCATAGCGAATTTTTTGCCACATTTGGCACATCTAAGTTTATACATAAAATAAAATGAATAATAGACATAAATAATAATCCGATAAACGATCATATTAAACAAATATGCAAAAAAATCTCTTCTTATCGGCACAAAACTTGTAAAAATATGCGACAACAAAAGGTTAACAAATCTACGGATAACAAACAAGCTCAAGAAGTAGAGATTATCGTCGCCAATTTTGTACCAACTCCAGAACTTTTTCAAGATTATCGTGCATTTCATCGACAGTTTCAGATTGCAATTCATGAATACGTTCAACTGGATAAGCATCTCGCGCTTCTTCTGCTAATGAACCAAAAATTTCTGATTCAATATTTTCTTTTATCGAAAAGAAAAGTATTTGATCAAATAAGCAAAAAAAACACCTTAAACTCATCGTAACCTCTTTGTTTCAATCTGTCATAAAGCACTTCTGTTGGACATCTGAGAACAATAACAAAATCGAACCACCGTTCAGGAAAGAAGTCTGAACCATGATAATCAACAACAGCTCCACCTTGATCACTGTCCATGCGATCCTATTAATAAATCATAAAGTAGAAAACACTTACTTCAATATAATCTAGAAGTTTATCCTCATCAAGGACATGCGAATTATATTGTGGGTCAAATTCCGTAACTAAGTTATTCTCTCTAATAATTTTCCCTATCTGCAAAAAAATAATTGAAAAAAAAAACAACCTCTAAAAAATCAAATCCAAGTCGATTAGCCAACTCTTGCGCTAAGGTACTTTTTCCTGTACCTGGCGTTCCTGAAATCAGGATATTGGGCTTATGCCGAGTATCCGGAGTAGCCATCTTCTAAAAAATTATAACCAACATAATAATTCAAATGTATCTCGTAACTACGATAATTGCTGAAGGACAACATAAAATACCCGTAATTTATTAAAAATCCAAAACGTCCAA